>VDFB02252616.1:217420387-217650004 GCA_007258455.2 Sequoia sempervirens | reverse complement strand
GAATAATGAGAGAGAGAAAGGGGGAGAGAGAGAAAATTAGGAGGGAAATAATTCGAGAGAGAGAGGGAAAGAGATAATATTTAAATATTTTATATGTTAGTAATATTAATTAGTTATATAATACTTTATTTATTAGTAATATATATACATTAACTAAAATATAGAAATAATATTTAAATATTATACATAATAATATAATATATTATATATTAAATTATAAACTATATTGTATGTTCTAAACTAGATATATTAAAATAAACTATAAAATATTTATTGCATTTTCTAAATCATACATTATAAAGTGTAAAACATATTTTAAAATCATATATAAACCAAATCAAATATCCGATTCAAAACAGATATCTGATTCAAAACGAATATCCAATTTGAAATGGATATCCGATATTTCTGACAAAGAATTTATTGCCTTGGGATTAGCCTTAGGCTTGATTTGGTATTTGGCTTGGACATGCCAATCCTAAGAAGTCAACACAAAAAATGTTTTTGCCAACTCATCTTGTTTTCTAGACTTCGTCCATGTGGCTGATGACTTTATTTTTAGCCAAAATTGATGAAACAAAAAGGGTTTGTAGAGCAGACTCTCATATTTCCACCAATATAAATTATTCTTTACTTTGAATTTAATAAATAATTATTATTCATTTTCTATTATAATTACAACTAAAGTCTTGATTGATAGGTTGATTTAAAAACATCTATAACTTTCAAACGATATCATATTTTTTGAATCCAAAATATGCGTCACATTCTATGCTTCGCATACTATAGGATTAAAAAAAATGAATTTTATGAAATTTTGACCAAGTTAAGGTGGTCAGACATACGAGTTTTTATATTTTTAAAAAGTTGTAATAAAAAAATCATAATTAATTATTTACTTTAAAAAAAAAAAATGTGTCACATCCAGACATGAGTCCTCTAATTATATCTAAAATCTTATAAAAGATATTATCATTTTGGTTGTGGGTGGTTAGACAAACACCTACTTCTTATTTTTCCCTAAAATTTAAGTACTATTGCATTGAAATAGAATTTTAAAAATTAAAATAAACTTAGTAGTTTAGAAACTACATTCAATTTTCCATAGATTCTATTCTTACATATTTTTGAAATAATATAGATAACTTATTCAAATTTTTATGTCAAGTTGCCTAACTCTGATTTTTTTTTCATTGCCACTTAAGGGCCTATTTTTTCCATGACGATCCTGCACATACCCTAGATGAAATTACTTGATTGGAAAGGGATCCTTATCAAATGGTCCAAGCATAATTCTATTTCATCCCTTTCCTATTGATTCTAAGAAGTGATCTAACCCTAAAAATTTGAATGTAGTCCTCACCTTTCTATTCTTATTTTAGCTTCTTGTCATCAATCTCCTCCATGTCTCTGCTCCATTTGTTTAATTTTAAAACCTCTAAAATTTCCTCCTTAGTAACCCAAACCATCTCCTGCCCAAAATAAGTTATAACTACCCTAACAAGAGGGTCATAATTATATTCTACAGCTTTTAGGACATCAATTTCTAGATACATGTTAGGGATAACCAATTTGGCCATATCTAATCTCCAAGGGTTGCAAATTGGAATGTGGGAGTTCCTATTACCAAACCAACCTTGAAAAAGTGACCACCTAGTGTACGGTAGTGTAGCATCCTTAATGTTGTATTATTGATCAACAATATCATCCTTAACTCTAGGACCATGAAACATATTTTTCCCAATACACTTTTCATTTATTGAGGGTGGAAATTGGTCAAGAAAGTCTTGAACCAAGGGTCTCTTTTTAGGTTTAGAGCCAGGGAGTTGGACCTTTGGTGCCATTGTACTATAGGGCTTCATTGGTTAAGACTAGGGATTTTAGGTTTTAAGGTGAACTTGATGCAAGGACTAACTGAATTCTTAAATTTTCAACAATTCTAATGAATGTAAAACCTTAAAAGAGACCCTAAAACCTAATTTAGATGATAAAAACAAAAATTGAATGAAAACCAAGAGAAAATTTAACTCAAGTGGTATAGTTTGAACTTATTGGTTTGTTAATGTGGAAAACCCTAGTTTGAGAACACCAAATGCTTGAAATGTTTTGCAACAGTTCTAGAATGCTTTGAAAATTCTTTTGCAATCAACTACAAGCTTTAAAACCAAATTTTATGGCAAATAAAGCTCCTAATGTGGTAGAAAAACATCAACTTTTCCATTACTATTTGCTCGCACAAACCAAAATGACTCTATGATGTCCTTTTTAGCCACTCAAGCCAAGATAATTTGTGATGCAGTAGATGTGGAGATGTTGAAAAAAAATGGATTAGCTCACCCACATAGGAATTTTCCTTGAAGAGTTTGACAAGGAAGCTAATCGGGTAGTCATAAAGTACACTCGATATAGAAAAAAGGTAGATGAAATTATGACATTTAACTAGCCTTCTAGAGGAATATTTTGAACTCTAGAAGAGAAAATATGTTGACATCATTGATGAGTAGGCTATTGAGATGATAAAATAGTGATTGAAGTTTTGATCTTGTGTCTGTAACAACAAATGTTACAGTAGGATAGTACAATGTATGGCTTGGAACTATTACATATTAGGTCTTAGATACATCAATGTTCAAATATTGTATCTTCTCCAATTAAAAATTGATGTCATGGAATGCCTACATGGAAATATTTTTGTGCAATCTTCTTTCTTTATTTTATGATTTTCTTCTTCAAGTTTTGGAAGCATGTGGAACAGGGTGTGCAGCTCGTGGGAAGAATAATGTGCATTGACTATTTAAAAGGCCTTTTGAAATGTATGAGAATCTTCACCAACAAATGAGAAATGGTTTTTGTCTTATGTGAACATCTCCCTAAAATTTTGGAAAATATAATTGCCTTTGAATGTAAATGTGAATGTCAAATGAAAACATGAAATTTGTATAATTTGGCCTAAATCTTGTTTTGTTCCCTTGTTCTTATAAAAGGGAATTCAAGGCCAATTATACAGTGTTGTTAGAAAATTGATCTCATAGAAGTTTTGTAACTAGGTCTAAATAATAGAAATTTGAGTTTTTTCTAAGTTCGAAGAGTCTTTTGAGTCTTGAAATGGTGAATATGATAACAATACTATCATATTATGGAATATAAATGGTGAAATATTCAAGGCCAATGTTCTCCATCATATGCTTTGCATAGATTATGAATATAAAGGGATCAAATATTACTTCTATTCATCTTCTTGTCTTTCCTTGAATGTTTATTCATTGTTATTACACTTTTTCAAAGAATGAGTGAAATATGTATTAACATGAATGAAGGTTTATGTGAATGTAAGCACAGATAATTAAGTATTATCGGTTAATTTTCTAGTATCAATGGCGTAAGCATCATTGATAGGCTTTGTTATGATTGTCCAATAATGTTGTTACATGTTTTCAATTATGTAACTAAGAATTCTCCACCCTAGGATAAGACAGATCATTTTATGTTACATTTTCCTAGATAATTCATAGCAACTACATTCAAAATCAATTTCAATATCCATTTTCTATGTGAATGTATTTTGAGATGAATTTACAACATTTGCTCATGCTTTACTAAGATGTTTCCATGAGGATTAACTAGATCTTTAAGGTTTTCATCTATTAAGCAATTAAAGGATAATTATCTATTAGAATTACAACCTATATGATAATTGACACAAGAGTATCTAAAAACACATTGTAGGGATTACCCTCCTAGCTTTCATAGAGCCCAAAGTGCAAAGGGAAATCTAGAGAGCTTTCACCCGTTCGTTTTCCAATCCCTCATAGTTATTGACAATTGTAACTAGAAAATTCATAGATAACTGGTGAGACAAGCTTGGTTCATTTAAATAACAAACATAAACTATTGCATATAAATACAAGTATTTTTCACCATTTGAAATCCTAATGCAATTTCTAAGGTGATCCTAGTGAAATTATTTAGAAATTTAGTATCCTAAAAAGTAGACAAGAGTAGAATAAGCAAAATTACAACACTTAACTTATTAGTCAAGGTTCATTTTTGCAATGAACATCAAGTTTATATGTGATATTTTTGTGTTTTATGATCATTTTTTTGTGAGTACTAACACTTGCAAGGCCTTCAATCAAACAACCAATTATCCTTCTATGAGGTGAGTACAATGGCTTCAATCCATCAAGGGAAAAAGAACTAACTAGTAAGTTGCAATGCTTGTCATTTAACACTTGTTTTAATCCATTTTCCTCTTCCCAATTGAGGGTAAGCACTCCTTACATCATCATAGCCATTGTGGAGGTGGAAACACCAAAATAGGGTTTGAGTTAGGAAAGTCCCTACATGGAACAACCTTTTCTCTCTTCTTGTATGTGTAGGTGATAGATCTAAGGTGGATTTGGGAGATGATTGAAGACCTAATTGCAAAATAAAGCATTCAAGTCTCCTACCTCAATAAATTAGGGAAAGTGAAATTAATCATGATCAATAGATGAAGTTCTAGAGTTGAATCTATAATGGAAGAACCAAAAAACTAAGACCATAATAGATGTGTTCACATATTCCTGAGATTTACACTCTTTGGATTTGGGCACCATCACCCTTGTCCAGGCAATTTGAGTCTAATTTTATATTCTAGGTTCCTCTATCTTTGTACTCTATTGTTCTATAATTCATTTGTATGTTTTAGTTATGCATTTCTATGTAATTGCATCATTTTTTTGTAGATTCATTGTTGACCTAGATATAAATTTTTATAATCAAATTAAGTTATCCTTAATCAATTAATCAACATCAATCTCCCCCAAAGAAAAAACCAAAACCCTACCCCACCATTTTGGCTTTTCTATTGAGGTTAATATCCAAGTTGATGTATGTGATGATTTTTGGTTCCTTACCCATGTGATATAAGATAAAGTGTGATTTAGTGTAATAACCCTCCTGGTTGCTAGTTGGACTCAGTAGTATTATGTTTTGTTTTGACACTCAGACACTATGATGATACTGTTATTGTTTGATTTGGCTAGTTAGATGTTTGATGATGTTGTTATTTCATTATGGACATGATTACTTTATATGACATTATGGTTGGTTATATCAGTTGATTTTCTGGATTATGATATGATGCAGTGATTTAATTTAATATGTTATGAGATGATTGTTAGTTAGAAATGTAATTCATTGACTATGTTATAATTGTTAGAATAGGTGTGATGAAGGACAATATAGCATCACTCGTTCGCGAGTGCCATTTTATGTTGTGATTCTTTCTCACAATGCAGTATTGGATTTAATGCTTTGATGTTATGTATATATGCACATGTACACAACTTCGTTTGTATGCAGGATTGCAGGGACAAGTCTCGATTCCACCTGCTTCGGCAGGACAGGGCGAGCACCAATAACCCAACAGTTAAATGTTGATACAGAGGTGACGATGAAGTCCTCCCGTTCCATGTTGTCAGGTCCTCTCGTTTGTTTGGTATTGTTTACTTTGTGTAAGTGTCATCATTTGTGTTTTGTGTTATGTGTTATGTCGTATTTTGTCAAGGTAGCATGGTATAAGTTATGATTCATTTTAATGATGGAAATAATTATTTATTTCAATGTTAGATTAAATTCTTTTATGTGTTTAGATGATTTAATTATTTTGAAAATCATATATATTGCAATTAAATAATAATTAAATATTAAATATGTCTTAATTATTTTAATCAATTATTTGGTGGTGGATAATTATGAGAATATTTTATTTAAAATAAATATGTAATGTGAGGTGCAAGAAAAGTTGCAAAAACAGGAATTAAAGCAATAAAACAAATAAAAGAATAAAAAAGATTGTGTGAGCCAATAGGAATAGAGATCTGGGAATAAAGCTAGCTTTTAAAGAATTGATTTTCTTTTAATTTGGATTTTTGAGAGTTTTTGAGGAGATGGGCAATATTTTTTTTTATTTAATTATGAATTTTTGTAAGTTCTCACACACACAGAAGATCAGGAAGTTTGAAGTTGCTCAAGTCATTGTTGAGGTACTTTGAATCTGAAGAGATTAATTTTGAATCTTTTGCTATTATTTGAGGAGAGCTCTAGGAAGGAAATTTGTCTTCAATCTGTTGCGGGTGTTGTCTTGGGGAGTTTGTTCTGGACTAAGAATTGGAATCGAGTTTGAGGGCATCAGAGTCAAGCAGGCATCTTCAGATTTCCATTGGACTCCAGGTTCCTCTCGAAGTCTTCTTCTCGTACCTTCCCTTTTATCTGTCTGCTTTAGAAAAGAAAAATAAACTTTATTAAAAATGATTTTGTGAATATAGGAAAAACTACTGTTTGAACTGAAAACTAGTGCAAGATATTAGATTAGAAATTTTAAAGAAGAAAGAAAGTTAGTGATCTACTTCCAATCTGTCAACTCAAACACATTTAGCTTTTGAAATACTCAACTAGTCAATATATTCTTAAATTGATGTTCTTGGTTTTCTAAAAATTATTCATAGTCTTTTATATATATATATATATATATATATATATATATATATATATATATATATATATATATATATATATATATATATATATATATATATATATATATATATATATATATATATATATATAATGTTTATACTATCTTACTGTTCTCTGTGCCTGTGACTGGAAGAATTATTCCTCTGTAATTTTTAAATGTTTATATTCTAAGTATATATATCTATATATACAAATTTTGTATATATATATATACATATTTATTAATTAAATGTTTTGTGCATAGTAATTTATATATTGGGGATTTTGTTTAAATCAAATTTTATTTTTTTATGTTATGTGGCCGAATCGGCCGATAGCGTCCCGTACACTGGACGGATTTATGTTTTCAAATTTAATAAAAATTATATTAACTTTATACATTCGAGTTTTGGTTTAAATCAAATTTCATTCTTTTAATTTTCTGTGGCCGAATCGGCCGACGACGCTTCGTACCTGTGAGTGGATTTATGTTTCAGATTATATAAATTTATGTTATGATATTTTTTTTGGTTAGTATTGTGAGAGGGGAGGGACGGCACAGCCGTACCTCCCCACTCACCCTGCGCGGCAAGCCTCACGTACAACGGTCCATGGACTGCTGCGTACAACAGTCACATGGGCTGCTGTGCGTGGTCTTGGGACCGCGCGCAGCCCATGGTTGGGCTTTCCCCTAACTTTTATAAATATAAAACATTTAACCAGCATTTCCTATGCTTTATTTTATTTATTTATTTATTTTTATTCAGGTTTGTTCATACTTTTTAAAATCTGTTATAATTCAGTTTATTATTTTAGATAAATATATATATATATATATATGTATGTATATATCTGTGTATATATATTTGTGCATATCTATTTTTTGTTATATTAATTATAATTGAATAGTTGTGTTTACAGAATATTGAATATATTAATATAGTGAACTATTTTTGTATCTATTTACAAATTCGAATGATATACTAGTATGTGTTTTTCATTTTATGAGATTATGAATTTTAAAAGTATAGGACAATTTAAAAGAAGCAATTCATCATCCATATTGAACCTTGATAGAACTTTGTAACCAATTATAATATCAAGAAAATGGTGTTTGTAAGTTAAAATAAACTGGGCATTTATTGGGAGTTGTAAGAGGATTGGTAGGGTGCCCTGAGTCATGTGATTTCAATTTTTGTTGCATTGCATTCTATCATTGTTGACCTTTGTTTAGATGTGGGAACCCTATTTTCTTTATTTTATGAAACCTTGTTCCAGAGGCTTGTGTGTTACAGTATTATATGCCTTGTTTATGCTTTGAGCATTACCGGTGTTATGTTAGGAAGGGTTGGCCGGGCTTGCAAGTCTTTTGATTATGAGCAGTTGTGAAATGGTTAATGCCTCATGTATCTAATTTTGGTTTTATGATTTATATGTGTTGGTTCAACCCTTACCTGCTTTGTGATATGTTAGGGGTCATAGGAGGGAGAGTGGCTCTTCGTGGGCGCCAGCGCCTCAGGATGAGGAAGGGCTCAGGATAACCCACGAATGAGTAAGCTAAACAAGTGATAACCTAAACAATAGAATTAGGGGGTTGGGTAGTTTAAAAACACAAGATAATAAAACATTGGTTCCTCGGCTATGCATTAGGGCTACCCTAGACTAGTGATAGACTGAGAAGGCCGTGGTCGGCATAGTCATAGTCTCATCTTCATGAGAGATTATTGGCTCCGCGTTAGCTACCCTATGGTGCCAGCGCATCAGTTAGGAGGAAGGGCCAGGAGATCCATAGATGGGTGTCGGCACCTCAGTTGGAGGAAGGGCCAGGAGAATCCCATGAGAGCTATGCGATGACACTCTCCACTTGACACCCTTGTGCTTTGTGGTTGTTGCCTCTGGATGTTATCTCTTTATGATGTTTCTTTGAATTCTTGTGAATTTGTTTCATGAGCGTTAATTGATAGTACTTCATGTTATTGTGATGAGTTTCTTGGTTGTAACTTGTTATGTGATTTGAGAACGTCGATGGTTGTGCATTGCATGCTTGAGTTGTACTTGTTTTGTATCATGTCGTCATTGAGTCGGTTTGACATCCATGGTCGGGTTCACTTCCTCGTCACCTCTGAGCATGGGGGGTGAGTTACTTGTAATTCACATGGTTGGGTGGAATGTGCTCCGCACCCGTTGGGTTCCCCATCAGCGTCTTGTCTTCTCAGCTTTCCGCAGTGGAGTTGTACCAGTGATCACTTGTACTTCATATTTCATTATACTTGTATCAATTCCCCATGTTGGGAAATCCAATGTAATTCATTTATCAAAGAAAATTGTAATGTAATATTATATCAATGATGTAATAGTTAGGCTCTTTTGTAACTCCTTTAAGAGGTTTATCATGGATGTAATTATGCAATGTTTATTATGCTCGCATCATGGTTATTGGATGTATTATTGTCTTTGGTTATTATAAAAGTAATGGTTATGTTGTAATATTTACCTTATTTATGTTTGTTGTTGCGATGTAACCTCACGTGCCCCAGAGAACCAAGTGTATTAGTGCTATGTGTTATGCTATGTGATTAAGGTTTAATGATATTGCATGTTTAATTCAATTATTTAAAAAAAATATATATTTGCATTGTGTGTGTTCTCTGGGGTTTGCACGACGGGCGTTACATTTAGACTATAGATCCATTTTTACCACATCACAAGAGCTAGTCATTACGTATATGTGACATATGTTAGAGCTAGTCACTATGTATGTGTAATGTGTGTGATCTAGTCACCCTGTGCATATGTGATGTATTCTCAAGTCACTAGGGGAATTGTGGAATTATGGAATAATATGATCCCTATGTATTTGTGTATGATAGTACACTATGGATTGGTAATGTTTATTATAGAACCAACAATTGATGGTAAATAGTTATTGTTACATTATGATTGGACTAAGTTTAATAAGTAGTCATGGTTTAAGGTGAGATCAAAGATCTCATATAAGAGGAGAGAATGAACTCCCTCTAACATTGGTGGTGAACTACAAAGCCTCCGATTTCCCATGAGGGGATACGTAGGTAGGGTCATCATGAACCCTCTAGGATTAGGCCTAGGTATAGGAATAAGCTTAACCTTTGAAGCTCACCTCTCCCATGTGTAAGCATATAAGTGGTGATGTCAAGTTGATGCCACCCTAGTGAATGAAAAAAGCTATCAATTAACAATTCTAAGCTACATGTAAGATTCTTAGTCAATTAATTTTTTTATTTCTTCTGAATTTTTTTTATGAAAAAAATTGGTAGCAACTACGAGTGGTTGTTATAGTTATACCTTTCAATATTTATTGTTTAATTGGTCTCATGTTCCACATTTTTTCTTTTCCAATAAAAATTATGTGTAGTACCAAGGTAAAATATGTATTAAAATTAGTTCCTATTAGACATTCAATTATACATTTATGTACTATTTTTAGTATTAGTAGACATGACTTGGTTGGAATAAAAATAAAAATCCATTAGTCTTTTAATATCAACATAAAACTAGTTTTGTGTCAAGTTTTTCTTATTTTCATTGCCATTTTGATTATGATATATTTAGTCCATTGAAAATACATCTTTCTCATCTCCAAAATATTGTAAAGGGTATGTGTAGGATCATGATGGGCCAAAAATATGGCGATATGTAAGTGATATGATGGCCCATGTGGTTGACGACTTTTTTTTTTACCCAAAATTGATGAAACAAAAAGGGTTTTAAAAGGAGATTCTCAACTTTCCACCAATTAAATTATGATTTACTTTGAATTTAATAAATAATTATTATTCATTTTCTATTTGAATTATGACTAAAGTCCTAATTGATAGGTTGATTGAAAAACATCTATAGCTTTCAAACAATATCACATTTTTTGAATCCAAAACATGTGTCACATTCTATGCTTTGCATACTATAGGATTAAAAAAAAATGAATTTCATGAAGTTTTGACTAAGTTAAGGTGGTTAGACATACAAGTTTTTATATTTTTTAAAAGTAATAAAAAAATCATAATTAATTCTTTATTTGGAAAAAATTACAAAAAAATATGCATCACATCGAGACATGAGTCCTCTACTTATATCTAAAATCTTATAAAAAAATATTATCATTTTATTGTGGTTAGGGTGGTTAGACAGACACCTACTTCTTATTTTTTCCTTGAATTTAAGTACTACATTGAAATTTCAAATTTTCACAAAATAGATTTTTTTTTAAATAAACCTAGTAGTTTAGAAACTACATTCAATTTTCTACATATTCTATTCTTACATATTTCTGAAATAATATAGATAACTTATTCAAATTTTTACATCAAGTTGCCTAACTCTATTTTTTTAATTTTTTTGCCATTTAAGGCCCTGTTTTTTGCATGATGATCATGTGCATACCCTAAAAACTCAATTATTTTTCTCCACAAATTTTAGGCATTTTATTTAACTTCCCAATGAATAATATTATAATTATCTAACATAATTTTATTACAGATGTTTCTTTTGAATACCTTATTATATTCCTCATTCAATGTATTAGCTTGTAAATGAAATGCATGTCAATTATCATAAATCTATTACACATTATTATTTACAATATATTTTTATTTTTATAGAAATGACTATCAAATCTGTATTTTGAGTACCTTTTTGATATTTAAATATTTATGTATATAGACATATGCACATATATGTATACATCAATATGATATATGTATTTGTATAAGAGTATATTATTCATTACATATACATGTGTGTGTGTGTGCACAAATAAATACACATTATTGCCTACACACATTCATATTTAATTTAATAAAAAATATTGAGAAATAATAAATTTAATATACTTTGTATGGCATATTATTAGATATTACCACGATTTTGTTGAATGCGCAAGACAACTGATAGGGGGATAAATCTGTTGTACCTTAAAACCTCAAAACCCTCATTAATATTCAGACCTAAATTCATTCATTAAACACTTAATCTGTTATGATGAAGTAGCATGAAAATAAAATCACGAAAAAATGAAACAACTTAACACCATACACAAGAGAACACCAAATTTACATGGAAAACCCAAGAAGGGAAAAAACATGGTGAATATTAGCTCACAATATAAGTAATATCAATACTAATTACAAGGGATCACTACCAGAGGACACACTATCCAGAAAAAGAAAGGATCACTGCTAGAATAGAAAAGAAGATAGAGAAGAAATTTTGCACAAAGAACATCATCTCAATGCAACAAATATTCCACCACAATGTCACAAACACCTTTGCAACTTGATTGAAGAATTATAGACACATTCTGCTCACTGCATCTAGTAATCTAACACATGAAATCTCACACTACACTTTTTAATTTCACATTCTACAACTCTGCACTTCACATCATTCACATCTCTTGCATCTATCTTATCATACCTCAACAATTCAACTCATAATTATACCAAATTTCAACCTTGAAACCTTCTCCAAGGTTAGCTATGCACCTCAAATGTGCAAATTTAAATTAGGTCAGCACCAAAACATTTCTGCAGTGAAAAGGAATGAACGCTAACCATGAAATTCCTTAGCTAGGACCCAAATACATCTTCACATGCCACACTACACTTCCAAAAACAACTAAGTACCTTTTCATGTAGTGTAAACACCAAGGTCAGTTGATAGCCATGAAAACACCACTAAAATTTTAAGTACATACCTCCTTTGATCTCACCATAACTCATGGAACAAAAATTTTATCTAAAAACACTAGAATATTCCAAAATCACCTTGAAATCCAACAAACTCCTTCACAATAAATTTCACCTAAAGAATGTACACACCCAATACATCTGCCATACACTGTAAAATAGAAAACCTTCTTTTCAAAGAACCAAAGCTCAAACCCTCTTGAATGAGGTAACCTACCAACACTATCAACACTTCTTCAAAACCATAGGACCTGAAACATAAATGCAAAGATATGACAAGCAAAAACATTTCTCCTAGACACCTCTGCAACTTGCAGTCACACACTAGTGAACACAACTTCTTCTATACATTGATCCAACACACCAACTCTTGAATACAACACCTTTGAACACCTCTCACAAACATATCTAAATCACACGTACAGGTCTTCAACCTAGAAGAAATGTGGAGAAAAACCATAACACAACTCTATCACCTAGAACACCACTGCAACAAATTGTTTCCTCTTTTCATCATTTTTTCTCAAAAGCACTTAGAAACCAAGCACTAAATAACATTCTCATAATCTTCAACAATTCCTTAACACAACTGAACCAATATTAACTCAATCATAGATCAAAAAATCTTATCAAAACAACACTAGAGGTTGATACTAGTAGTTTTACTAATGACAAGATAATGCAAATAATCAAAGTATCAACTACTCACATTCTTCCAAGAATTTTATCCAATAATAAACATTAATGAAAACACTGGCTCATTGACATCAATGATAACACCAAATACTCATACTTGCAAAAATCTCCCCCTTTGTTATTGATGGCAACACATGATAGAAAAAACCATCAAAGACACAACAACTCTGAATACCAACACAGTGCAACACTTAACAATACTTCTCCCCTTGAATGACTTATCTTCTTACATATTGTTCTCCCCCCTTACATGACTCTCTCTCCCTTAATTCATTTTTTCCCTTGATATATGACTCTCTCCCTTAATGACTTTTTTTCCTTGATACATGACTCTCTCCCTTAATGAATTTCTTTCCTTGATAACTTGTTTTTTTTCACATGGCTCTCTCTCCCCGTTTGACATCAATTTCAAAGGATAAAATATTTGTATTGTTTATTCACTTCCTTTGACGTGAATCAACATTCTTACCACTACTCTATACCTTTTTCTTTTACTGCTTTGTATACTAGACCCCTTAGGAGCACACGCCAAACTATACCAAATCAACAACCACTACACAATGACAACACACACCCTTTTGATTGCAACAAGAAATAATGCCACCAACATTTGTCTAGAAAAAAGAATGAATCTTGAGATCCATTGGACTAATGCATCTCCTGATGCATCTAGTCAAATAATAAGGGGCAACGACCCCTAACTTCTCATAGAGATACTCAAAAGTATCCTTAAGAAGAGCCTTAGTGAATGCACAAGCAATCTAATCCTTTGTAGGCACATATTCAAGATTCACTTCATTCTCTAAAACCTTCTCTCTTAGAAAGTGATACCAAATTGAAATATGTATTGTCCTTGAATGCATCACCAGATTCTTTGAAATATTGATTGCACTTGTATTTTCATAAAAGATAGAAACTAGTTTGGCATGCACTACTCAGATATCCTTCAATGTTTTCCTCATCCACAACACCTGTGTGCAACAAGTTGTTAAAATGTACTTAGCTTTTATAGTAGATAAATATATTAAATCTTGTTTCTTACTTAGCCATGATACCGAATTGATCTTCACCCAAGAAAGAATGAACCACCACTTGTACTTTTCATGCCATCAACACAACCAACCCAATTTACATCTGTGTAAGCAGTCAAGGTGACATTAGTATCCTATGGATACCATAAGCCATAATTTGGAGTGCCCTTCAATTATTTGAATATCCTCTTCACTACTACAACATGTGATTCTCTAGGATCTTCTTGAAATCTAGCCACAAGAAAAATTTCCTTCATGATATATGGTCTAGTAGTAGTTAGGTATAGCAACTTCCACCAATCATTGATCTATACTTGCTCTAATCAGCCTTAGGGGATTCATCTTTCTTGCTTAGTTTTCAACCAATAACCATAGGAATACATACTAGTTTAGAGTCTTCCATTCCAAACATGTTCAACATTTCTTTGACATACTTTGATTGTGAAATGAATATACCTTTGATTTTTTGATTGATTTGTAGCCCAAAGAAGAAATCCATCTCGCCAAACATAGACATCTCAAACTCTTTTTACATCTCTTCTATAAAATTCTTACACATAGTTATAGTGTAGAAAATTGTGCACTCTTGAAAAAAGAGGCAATTTCACACTTAATTTGGACCTATTTTGGCACCCTTGCATTAATTATCCTTTAAAATCACCATGTATAGGCCCCTAAGACTCATTATTTCAGATCTCAAGGCTCATTTCACTAAGAAATAATACAAAATCATCCAAAACATTGAAAAAACAAAAAAACCACCTCAAAAAGCTAAGGTGGGACTCATTTGCCACCTTGGGTGAATGAGTCCCCTTAGGTGGGACTCATTTGCCAAGTATGGTGAATGAGTCCCATTTGGGGTCTTTTTCAAATTTGAGCAGGAATTCATCAATTTAATTCAAGTTTTTGGTGAGTGTCGGCCTTTGAGATCTAAATAAAGGTCAATTAGATGCCAATGCCTATAAAAGCAACCTTCTAAGTCATTTTTTATAATCTAAGCAATCCAAGCATACTCTAAGAACTTTGAGCAAGCATCAAGCATCAAGCAATCTTTCACAAAAGCATTCTAATTCCACAAGCAAGTAAAGTTGATGCATTGGATCAACATTAAAGCATTTTTTTTAGGTCTTCAAGCTCACTTTCAATCAAGATCTAGCATTGTCAAGGGTTGATCATAGATGCCTATGGTGAACCATGATGAATTCTAGGTTTGGGAGATGCAAATAGCCATCAAGCCAAGCTTAAAGACTTATTTCCTAAGTGATTCCATCTTCCATTGTCATTCTACATTCATCCTAAGGAAGGTACAAGCTTCATTAGAGTTCACTTGGGGTGATTAGAGATCATCTCAAGTGAGTTATTCATCTTTACATTTCCATCATTGCATCATATTCTTACACATTAGAATAGGATTGCATCACATTTTAGATTTCTTAGTCTTAGACACACTTAAGGCTAGGGTTTCATGCACATTTCATTATTCTCATCAAGGTTTAATTACCAAACTAGGGGTTTGACCAAGGAAAATCCCCCATTAGCAAATCAAGTCAATTTTTTTTTGCAAGTATTTTTCACAAATTTAGATCCAAAACTCATGTTGGAAGGAAAGAGCAGGTGTTGAAGTGCACAACAGAGTTTTCAATTTTTGAAAACATAGAATGAGACTTATTCACCAATAGTGGCGAATGAGTCCCACTGTAGCTATTTGCAAGATTTGTTTATAGATTTCAATACCCTTTTTTCTCAAAATAGGCTCCCATGTAGAAACCCTGATCTGGGACTAATTTTCCTAGATTGGCGAATGAGTCCCAATCAATCAAAAAGTCAAAATTTCATGGCCATTTCCAATCACTTCAAGGTTTCTAGGTACACACTTCTAGTTTCATAGCTTTTTACTACATTTTGTTCATTTTTCTAGGTCATTTAGCATTTGTTTACATATCACATTGTGTTTTTCATTTCATTGTATTTTTGAAGTTCACACTTGGTGGTGAACCCCTCTTTATATCTCATTCAATCCCTAGGACAACCCCTTTTCCAAGTTTCATCCTTTACATTAAAATCTCAAGGGTTTGTTCTTGAGTGAAAGGTTGAAAATAACATCTCTTCTTTTAGGTCCTAAACCCTAAAAGTGAAAGAGAGACCCTTATTTTCGTTGTTTCAATAGTTTCATTGCCTCAAAAAAATATGTCATACATACACAACCAAAATCAAAATTTTATATTTTCAACTTTGAAGTAAAGATTACTAAATATGGTACCTTTATTGAATCCTTGTTGTATAAAAGACCTGTCCAACCTTACATACCAAGCTTTGGGAGCTTGTTTCGTTCCATATAATTTCTTCTTCAATTTGTAGACCATATATGGTTTTTCTGATAACTAAAATCCTTCTAGTTGTTCCATGTATACTTCTTCCAATTCTCCATTCAAGAAAGTAGACTTCACATCCATTTGATAAATTTTGAAATCCTTGTATGTTGCATAAGATAGAAACATCCTGATAGCTTCCATTCTTACTACTAGAGAAAATTTCTCCTCAAAATCTATTCCTTCAACTTGTGAGTATCTCTTACACATGTCTTTCCTTATTTCTTATCACTTCTCCATTATCATTTAGTTTGTTCTTAGATACCCACTTAGTTCCAATTATGTTTTTGCTTGTAGGTCTTGGGACAAGTTCCCAATTTTGATTTTTCTCAATCTACTATAGTTATTCTTCCATAGATTTTATCCAATGTTCATCTTTGCATGCCTCAATCACTATTTTAGGTTCAACTTTAGAAAGTGAACAAAAATTTACCTCTTCTTTAGTAGCTTTCCTTCTTATCAACACATATTCTATTTTGTCTCCAATGAACTATTCTTCAAAATGATTTCTCTACACATACTTAGTGGTTCTAGGGGTCTTTTCTAGAGCTTCTTCCTCTTGAATCTATACTTTTATTTTTCTTCACAAATAGGTTTATCTGATTCATATCCATCTATCACCACTAAGTTATGAAAATCTTCATCAACCTTGAAACTTGCACTCTCAACAATCCTTCTTAGTCTTTTGTTGTAGCATTGGTAGGATTTGCTTTTAGTAGAACATCCAAGGAAGATTCTTTCATCAGACCTTGCATCAAATTTTCCCAAGTTCTCTTCATGTCTTCTAATATACCACTTTGATCCTTCCATTCCACAACTCATAGTGAGTCTTTCTATTGTTTTCTTTTTCTTGAACTCTATTAAGTTTGTAAACAATAGTATGAATTTCTTCTCTCTAGTAGACTTCTAGTAGGTTAGCTTCTTTAATCATAGTCCTTGCAACTTCTTGAACAATCTTGTTTTTCCTTTCAACTACTACATTTTACTAAGGAGTTCTAGGGGCAGACAAATGTCTCTTTATGCCATGATTCTCACAAAACATGTTAAATTCATTGGAGGTGAACTCTCCACCTCTTTTAGACCTAAAAAACTTGATCTTCATATCTATTTGATTCTCAAACACAACTTTAAATATTTTAAACTTATCTAGGGCTTTATATTTTTCTTTAAGAAAAGTAACCCATTTCATTATAGAATAATCATCAATCAAAATAATGAAATAACTATCATCTTAAAGACATCTTACTCTTGTAGGACCACAAATATCTATATGCACCAATTCTAGTAATCTGGTAAAATATTGTCCTTTTCCTTTGAAACTTCTTCTTGTTTGCTTTCCAATCTAACAATCCTTGTACATAACATTGATAGGATTTGTAATCTTGGCCAAATCTCTCAATACTTGTACTAGACTGATTCTTACTAGATTATCAAAATTAATGTGACACATCCTCATGTTCCATAACCAAATTTCATTAATTTGATTCATGAAGCAATGACCATCAACACCTTTGAGTTGATAAAAATTTCCATCTACCCTTCTATAATAGCAATCATAGTTTTGAATCCTTTTCTAATCTCACATTTATCATCCTGAAACATAAGATTGTATCCTTTGCTACACATTTTTCCAACACTCAAGAGATTATGCCTTAAACCCTTAACATAGTACACATCATTAGTATTATTCTTTCCATCAAAACCAATTGAACCTATTCCACATATCTTAGCACCTATATCATCACCAAATCCAACAAGTCCTCCATCAAATTTTTCATGTTTAAAAAACTTACTCTTTCCTTTGATCATATGGTTAAAGCAACCATTTCTAATGATCTGATAATTCTTATCTTGTCTAGCATGAAAAGTAGATACCAAAGTACCTTTAGTTCTTTCCCTTTTATTCAAAGGGCATTCCTTCACACATCTTTCATATAAGCACAGAAAACAACATCCTTTAAAGCCATGAACAAGCATTCATCATCATCATCTCCATATTCAAATTCATCGTAATAAATACTTACGTCTTCATTAACATAATAGCTTTTCTTAATAATTTTTACTCTATTCTCCTTTTTTAATCATTCACAACTTTGTTTGGATGTATTGAAGCATAATGACCTATCTTTCCACAACTAAAACATTTGAAAGGAAATGTACCTTTGTACTTACTAATACCATTTTTTATTTTTCTCACAAAGTTAGCTTCCACATCATCAAGATCATTCTGATTTGATTCTTCAATTTTCTCCTATTTTGTAGCCTTAAAAGAAATCTCAACTTTTGCACTATTATTTGAACCAAATTTTCTCATTTCAAATGCAGTTAGGGAACCATACAATTGGTCTCTATAATGTTGATCTAGATTTATAAATTCATCAATAGTATAAGCTTTGTGGTTGCAAGCTTTAGGTAGGGTTCTAAGATTTTTCTTTATCACTTTTGATTCCTTGACTTTTCCACCAAGACCTCTAATGGAGATGACCACTTCAAGCTTGTTATATTTTCATCTTCAGACATCTGCAAGTTCTCAAATGTGATCTTTAAATTTTGCATCTTAGCTTGTTTGACCATATCATCTCCTTCATAAATACTTTCCAACTTTTCCCAAATTTCTTTACTAGTTTTTAGACTCATAACTTTCAACAATTCAAAATTTGTAAGACTACTAAAGAGAGCATACCTTGCTCTAATACTGCTTTCATGGGCCTTGAGTTTAGCTTTAGTGCTCAAACCATTTTTAGTAATAGTGTATCCTTCCTTAACTAATTCTAGAAATCACATCTCAGATATTCCAAAAATCCTTCCATCCTTGTCTTCCAAACTGCATAGGCTATTCCATCAAATATAGGGATCTCCTTCTTGTGTGCCATCCCAAATTTACCTTAAGCGATTAAGATTTCTTCCAAGGAACCTTGCTTTGATACCAATTATTGAATGCATAAGACAACTAAGAGGGGGATGAATCATTTGTACCTTAAAACTTCAAAACCCTCATTAACATTCAAATCCACATTCATTCATTAAACTCTTAAGCTATTATGATGAATTAGCATGAAAAGAAAATAACATAAGCTAAAAAAACTCAACACCATATAGAAGAGAATGCCAGATTTACATGGAAAACCCAAGAAGGGAAAAACCATGGTGAGGATTAGCTCAAAATATAAGTAATATCAATATTGATTACAAGGGCTCACTATTGGAGAACACACTATCTAAAAAAAAAAGGCTCACTACTAGAATAGAAAATAAGATAGAGAAGAAATGTTACACATAGAACATCATCTCAATAGAACAAAGATTCCACCACAATGTCACAAACACCTTCACAATCTGATTGAAGAATTGTAGACACCAACTACTTATTGCATCTAATAATGTAACACATGAAAGCTCGCACTACACTTCTCAACTTCATACTCTACAACTCTGCACTTTGCATCATTCACATCTCTTGCATCTATCTTATCATCCCTCAACAACTAAACTCATCCTTATATAGTCTTCAACCTTGAAACCTTCTCCAAGGTCGAATATCCACCTCAAATGTATAAATTCAATTTAGGTTGGCACCAAAACATTCTCATAGTGGAAAGGAATGGAGATAGACCACAAAATTCCTAAGCTAGGACCCAAATACATCTTCACATGCCATGCTACACTTCCAAAAACAACTAAGCACCTTCGCATGTAGTGTAAACACCAAGGTTAGCTAATACCCATGAAAAAACCATTAAAACTTTAACTACACACTTCCTTTGATCTCACTATAACTTGCAGACAACAAATTTCACCTAAACACACTCTATCTAATATTCTAAAAACACCCTGAAATCCAACAAACTCCTTCACAACAACTTTTACTTGAAAGATGTACACACCTAGTACATTTGTTATACAGTGTAAGTTAGAAAACCATCTTCCAAAGCACCAAACATCAAACCCTCTTGACTAAGGTAAATTACCAACACTATCAACACTCCTTTAGAATTCTAGGTCCTGAAACATAACTGCAGAGAAACATGGAGCAAAAAAATTTCTCCCAAACACCTCTACAACGCACAGTCACACACTAGTGAGCTCTTCTTTTGTACACCAATCCAACACACCAACTATTGAATACAACACCTTTGAACACCTCTCACCAATATATCTAAATTGTACAAGAAAATATTCAACCTAGAAGAAATGCAAACAAAAATAGAACACAACTTTGTCACCTAGAACACCACTACAACACACTGTTTCCTCTATTCAACAAATTTTCTCAAAAGCACCTGGAAATAAAGCACTAGAGACACATTGTCATCATCTTCAACACTTCCTCAACACAACTAAACCAATAGTATCTCAATCATAGATCACAAAATATTATCACAACAACACTAGAGGTTGACATTAGTAGCTTTATTAATGACAACATAATGCAACTAATCAAAGCATCAACTACTCACATTCTTGCAACACTTCTATCCAATAATAGAAATCAATGACAACACAGGCTTGTTGACATCAATGAAAACACAAAACACTCATACCTGCAACAAATTTTAATCACATGTACACTTTTTTGACAACACGGGCTTGTTGACATCAATGAAAACACAAAACACTCATACCTGCAACAAATTTTAATCACATGTACACTTTTTTGTAACTAGTACATGCTTCATTCAAAAAAAATATTGTAAAAATTCTCATACATCATAAATGATATATCTAATTGATGAATGCATAGCATTATGGAAATTTTATAGATCACATAATTTTTATAAGCAACATACCAAGTATGATGATATATTATAGTTTTGACTCACAATGAGATATTGAGATATATTGAGATCACATAATGAGATATATTACAAGATTCAAATATATAGGTTATGCATATTGGTAAGATAATTGAGATAAAATTAATGTTAAGTAAAAAAAGTGGAAGGATTTTTTATTTTTGTGTTGGGAAAGGTGTCTCAACCTTGCATTGAAATGTTTTATATTTAATTATTAGTTATTTTATCTTCACATGAGAAAGAAAGTGTTCCAATTTGAGGTGGCACTTTTTGTCACATGTTAAATACTTTTCAATGTGTGCAAGAAGTTGTAAGAGCATCTAATTTTAATTTGACATTTTAACATGTATGATTTGCAATAGATTTTATGATGCATGCAAGACCATTATTATAGGAAGTTACACTGTAGACTTCAATTTTAACCAATTTTATGATACATTTCATGACATATCATAATGCATCATAGAATGGGGATGATAGGTACAAAGTGGAGTGTTTGGTTTGGTGATTTGATTATGAAAAATTATGATAGCATAGAGAATCTCAATCTTGGCATGTTGATGTATCATAAGACTTAGTGCCCATTGGAATTCCCCATGGGGATTTGGACAACACTTTTGGAAGTGGTATTCTCCTATGATTGATGGTTTACTAATATGGTTTCTTAATTTATATTCTCTATATATGGGTGCCTACGATGGAGATGTAGTGTAACACAATATTATAGGGAGATACATTGTTGCAATTTCTCTAGACATTTGTTGGTTATTTTCCTATAAAGACTTGATCCTGTTGATGTATTATGACTAGATTGGTAATATGAATGCAGTGGGTCAAGATTTGGAGATACTATTTTTTCTCTAAAGGATTTTCTAAAGTTAAAAATTATATCATTGTGGTATTGTTTTACATCCATACACAAAACTTTAAGATCAAAGTTACTAATATCCAATTTAGTAACATGTCCACCTACTTTATTTCATCATAGTGGACACCTCTACATACACAACAATTATCTTTGTTAATCAAAATTGATCCTAAAATTCAGAAGTTCTCTTGATTTTTCTCAAAGATATCTATGAACAAACAAAAATAAAATTATAAAAAAAGCACAATAAAAAAGAGAAAGAGATGTACTAAATATTAGAAGATTCATGTTCAAATTTTATATAATTTCATACAATACATCAAACTACTTTCAATTATTTACACATATTTTCACATTACATAATTATATTAAAAATGATTAAACTTTTAGCAAGATGCGGTTTCTCTTTTTATTTGCCTTTCCTTTTTTCTTTTTCCTTATTTTAACTTGTCCTCTTTCTTGTTTTTTTTTCTCTTTATTAGTGGTTTTTAATTTATTTAGGTTGATTCCCCACTTTTTCTTGGGTCTTTATTTTATGTTTGTTTTTAGTATTCTTGTCATTTATCTCTTTCATTTTTCTTTTCCCGTGTTTGCAATGGTTTTTCATCTTTGACTTTTCCTCTCCTCGCCTCTCCTTTTTGTCTGACCTATTCTCCCCCATTTTTGGGGTTATGTGCCTCCCCTCTTCCACATCTCTCTCTTATTTCTACCCAATTCTGCTATCTTATTTTCACTTCTCTCTCTTTCTGCTTATCATCCTAATGATGGATCATGGAGTTTGATCCGAAACGTTGATGTAAAAAATTGCACACAATTATTCCAAAAATCTTGTTCACATCTATCATGAACTATGGAAACAAAATGTTATTAATAATATTTTTATTGTTGTACTGAATCGTTTCAAACCATTCTCTCTATACAAAGATCTATGCATGCATTCAACACGATTGAACATAGAATTAGTAGTTGGATTGAAAAAGAAGGAAAAAGAACAGAGGGGTAGGTTGGTTTTAGACCAAAGCATTCCACTATTGGCATGGGGTAACCTTAGATTACTAAATTGATTGAAAAAATATGGAATGTTCAAGGTGATGAAGCTTATTGTTTCTTTGTATACTTTAAAAAAGCCTTTGGAATGGTACCATGGGGTAGGTTATGGAATAAAATGGAGGAATTGAGAGTTCCAAATGTACTTAGGGTGGTTGTTTGTAGGCTCTATGATTAGGTCAAAGCTAAAATCAGAACCAATGATGGTATGTTAGAATGCTTTGGCGATGACATTGGTGGAGGAATGGGGAAGCATGGTTGAACACAAATTAGTAGTTGGGCTGAAAAAGAGGGAAAAAGAGTAGAGGGGTAGGTTGGTTTTAGACTAAAGCATTACACTATTGACCATAGGGTTACCCTTAGATTCTTAATTGAAAAAATATGGAACGTTCAAAGTGATGAATCTTTTTTTTTAATAAAAGGGGTAAAAAATTTATTGAAGTCAAAAGATTAACAGTACATAAGAAAAAGGGAGCCCATCAACTCCCACAAAGGAAAACCCAGAACAACAAGTACAAATAGAACCACCAACAAACTAGCCACCAACATCTTATCTCTCCATATCCTCAGCAATGACCTTCTCTAGATCAAGAACATACTCAAGAGATAACTGTCCCCACTCCTCAATCCTCCAATCATCCTCATGCTCTGAAGCCCACTTGGCCAAACAATCAGCTGCCCTATTCCATTCATGCGGGATGTGGACAAAAGACACCACTTCCAATGTAGAGCACCTCTGCAAAATCTTTCTAACCACTATAGTAATCTACCAATCAACATCAGCTACCCTTTTCTCAAGCAACAAATTAACAATAATCTGTGAGTCAGATTCATAGATAACCTTTTTCCAACCCAAGGTGCAAGAACATTCAATAGCCCAAAGAATCGCCAGCCCTTCCATAAGGTTGTTAGAATTCTGCCCCTTATGGATGGAGAAAAGAAAAATGACCGAACCAATACAGTCTCTACCAATTCCACAAATACTAGTAGGCCCTAGGTTGCCCCTAGAGGAACCATCAGTATTAATCTTCAAAAACTCCGTCGAAGGAGGCAACCATTTTCCAACCCTTTGAACCTTCTTTTTTGCTCTCCTACCTCTTCTAACATAGATAAAGATAGGAGTCAACTCCTGCATCCCAATCTATTCACAATCTCATCATCTCTTCTTTCCAATGGAAGAGTCACTTCACATTTAGCTTCCACAGTCTCTTGGATCATCCCAATAATTTTGTGCCAAACCTATTGAGCCATCAACTTTTCTCTACAAAAAATCCTATGATTCCTTTCCAACCAAATTTTCCAAAGGATGAAAGTAGGACCAATGCTCCACAAAATCTGGAGAAAAGAGTCCTAGGAGGGGGGCCTTCCTAGATTACTCCAAAATTCAACAAGAGAAGAAGCATGAACACAAGGATGTTTCCAAACACCCCACCACCAATGCCAGAGCAACATAGAATAAGAACATTGAAAGAATAAATGGAAAGAATCCTCCTCACTGCACCCACACAGAACACATATAGAGGGTCCCTGGAATCCACGCTTACGAAGGTTCTCCCAAGTCAAACATCTATTCCAAGCAAGAGTCCAAACAAAAAAATTACACTTAGGCCATGAAAACTTGTTCCACACATGTTTCCACCAAGGGATCTCCACCCGCCAAACTTATGAGAAAGCAACTCCTAATAACCACTAGCTATAGTAAAAACACCCTTAGAGTTCGGGCTCCAAGCTAGAATATCCTTATCCCTAAGGGAGTTGCATTGTCTGCCAACCAAGATATTCTGAAGCATAATACCATCCTCCTCCAACTCGAGAATAGGCCACTCACCAGGGTCCTTCCACCTAGCCACCTCCACCTGACCACCAAGGTCAAAATTCTTAAAATCACTCACTCTAGACCAACCAACCTCCAAAAATCTCTGTGACAGAGTCACCAAATTAGGGTACTGACAAAGAATGGGCATGTAACCATCCCAGGAATTAGACCAAAACATAGCCTCAGCTCCCTTATTACAAATCCAAAATAGGCCCTCCTTGATTAGCGCAGCCCCTTTCTTAAGCGTTCCCCAAATCATCGAGCCTTTCCATGCTAGAAGAAACCTGGAAAGCTCCTCCTTACAAATCCCTAGAAGATACTTGTGGGATAAGATCCTATCCCAACAATGATCTTGTTCCACACATTACCTCCAATAAAGCTTTGCAGCCAAACCCAACTTGGACCAAGACGCCTTCCGTAAACCAAGTCCCCCCACTTGCTTTGGGCTGCAAACAACATCCCACTTAACCAAGCTCCATTTAGATGAGGACAAGCTACCTACCCATAAGAATTGTCTAGCCAGAGAGTCCATATCCTTCACAAACCCAATAGGAGCAACTTGTAACTCAGGGTGATGAATCTTATTATTGCTTTGTAGGCTTTAAAAAATCCTTTGACACAATACCACAAGGTAAGTTATGGAATGCAATGGAAGAATTGGGAGTTCCAAATGTTCTTAGGGAAGATGTTTATAGGCTCTATGATCAAGTCAGAGCTAAAATAAGATCCAATGATGGTATGTTTGAATGTTTTAGCAGTGACATTGGTGTAAAGCATGGTTGTCTACTTTCTCCAACATTATTTGGGCTTTACATCGATAAGCTAGAAGAATGAATAGACAAGGTTGGTGGGGAAGGCATTTAGTTGGCCAAGTTTGTAATAAAATTACTCTTATATATCGATGATCTCATATTAATTGCTAAAATAACACATGATTTGAGAAAACATTTGAAGGATCTTGAAATATTTTGTAAAGAAGTTGAGATGCAAGTGAACACTAGCAAAACCAAGATAATGATATTGTCACTGTTATGAAAAAAAAAATTAACTTTCTCTTCGAAGGCAAACTATTAGAAATAGTGGACGAATACAAGTACCTTGGGCTTGATTTCCATAACAAACTTAGTTGAGAAACATGCAAAGCAAAAGATATTTAGGGAGGTTGGAAAGCATTATACTCTCTACAAAATAGACGTAGAAATGCAAAATTATTGATTGAAAAACCAAGAGAACACTTTTTGGCTTATTTGTTACTCTAGCGATTCTCTATGGGTGTGAAATTTGGGGTAGCAACATGTCAGATCAGAAATAGAGACAAATGGAAAGAATCCAAAAGCATCTAATTAGAAGTAGCCTCAAACTCAAGATTGCAATGCCTTATGAGATTTTATTGGCCAAAGCTAGTACCTTCACCTTGGAAGTCTTAGAGTTGATCTGGTTATTATGCTACCTACAAAAGGTCCAAACTATCATTGGTCTAAACTAATTGTGAAGGAAGAGCTAACTAGAAGAAATAACACTTGGATGAAACAAAATAACAAATGGATGGAAAAGTGGGATGTGGATATGCATGAATTTCCAAGCACAAATGAAGAAATAAAAAAACATGTGAGAGAAAAACTTAAAAATGCTATATGGACAAACAAATAGGGCACAAAAAAACTTACCATATCAAAAAATTTAATCCCATGGGGGACCATGAAAAAAAAGCCTATATAGGAGTGAATATTAAATATAAATTAAAAATGTTGATAGCTCAATTACAAGCTAGTTCACATCATCTTAGATGTGAAACGGGTAGATAGATGGTGCCTAAAGACGAGTGGGAAAAAATATGCCGATTGTGTAACAAGGGGATGGTGGAGACAAAGTGACATTTAATCATGGAATGATCAGTGTATAAAGAAATCCGGACCAACTATGAAGACATCTTGCAAGTTGATAATTTAAGTACCTTGTTTGAAGAGGCAAGGCTAGACAAAACTGCAAACTTCATAATCAAATCCACTCAAGAAGACTTTATCTCACATAAAATTTACAAACTATATAAGACTTTTCTATTCATGGCCCTATATAAGACTTTTCTATTCATGACCCTTGTGCTGACCTTGGATCCCATAGACTTCTTACCCTAAGGAACTATTAAAATGTTTCATGCGCTTAGTAGATATCACCATAGCCTCATGTATTTCAGTTATAGCAACAATTCTCCATGTGTTCTACGAAAAGGAGCATGCATAGAAATGGCTAAGCAATGACATTAAGTAGAATAGGTGGGAACATGCATAGAAATTGGTAGAGCACAGACAGTGTGTAGAATAGGTGGTTCTGCGTGGTAGGGTATTCATATCTTGACTTCACTACGAATTGAATTTGAGCCTACCAAATAATTATTCGGCCATTGAATTTCAATGGAAAGGGACCATCCACTCCATTGCAGTGGCTGTCCAGCCTCGAGAATGCACCGAGGCATGAATGGATCGCTCCATGCTGCATGGCATAGCATAACATTTAAATGTACTGACAACCTCCATTTTTTTTAATTCTCAAGTAGAGCAGATTCGTACAGCCAGCAAAAAATATTTGTAAGGTTTCTGAAATTAGGAATAGTATAATGTTTTGGAGACTGATATTATTATTTAGAAGTTATTTAAATTTGATATTTTTTTAATATATATATTTTTTATTATTTTATTAATATATAAAATAAAAGAATATTTTTATGTCTAATGATTTTGGAAAGGATTTAAATTATTTGAATTCTATTTAGGTTTAATTTTTTAATTATTTTTTATATTTAATATTTTTTTTATAATTTTGATTTGAATGTGTATTTGTATTTACAATTTATAATATTATTTTAAAAATATTAATATTATCTTTAAATTGTTTTTATATTTATTATAAATGTATATTTTTTAATTTTATTTTTTTTCATATTTAACAATCTTTTAAAAGACTTATTATTTGAATTGAGCTTATATTTGATTTTTTAATTATTTTTATATTTAATATTTTTTTTATAATTTTGACTTGCATTGTGTTTGTATTAATAATATTATTTTAAAAAAATATTAATATTGTCTTTAAATTATTTTATAATTTGTATGTTTACTATAAATTTATATTCTTCTTTAAATAATTTTTATAATTTTCAATTTAGATTATATTTAATTTCTATAATTTTATATAGTTTATTTATATGTTGACTAAAATATTATTTAAATGTTTAATAATTTTGGAGAAATAATTTAAATTTAGTCACATATTACATTCCTAATTAAATTATTTATATGCTTACTATAAAATGATTTCTCCTCTTAATAATTTTTAAAAGTGACATAAAATTGGTTCTTTAAACTAATTTTATTTACTTTTGAGTGCTTACACTACTCTTTAAATTATTATTTTATTTTCTTTTTTTAGGAGCTTGTGTCTTATTTAAATAATTTTAAAAAAATATATTAAAAATAATAATTTTTTAATAGACATACAAATAATTTAAAGATATTAACATTTTTAAAATAATATTATTAACTACAAATACAATTACACATTCAAATCAAAATTATAAAAATAATTAAAAAATTAAATGTAAATACAATTCAAATAACTTAAACTATCAAATAATTTAAATAATTTTTAAAATTAATAAACATAAAAATATTACTCTGTTTTATATACAAATAAAACAATGAAAAAAATATATTATAAAAATCAATCAAATTTAAATGACTTTTAAGTAATGTTAAAATATTTGTAGTATAAGAAAAATTAATGATAAGTACTTATGTTGTTATGTTATATTTTTAAAATTTTGTTAACATGTATTCTTGAAGCAAGTATACAACCTCTTTTGAAAAAATTATAAGGAATAAATCATTAAATGACATAAAACCTTAAGATTCATGGAAACAATTTAGTAAAGAATAAATTTAAATTATTTTTCCAAAATTATTAAACATATAAATAATTTAAATAAAGATACAAGCTCTTAAAAAAAAGTAAATAATTTAAACATATAATAATTTAAAGAGTAGTGTAAGCACTCAAAAGTAAATTAAAATAGTTTATAGAATCAATTTTATGTCAATTTTAAAAATTATTAAGAGGAGAAATCATTTTATAGTAAGCATATAAATAACTTAGTTAAGAATGTAATATGTGATTAAATTTAAATTATTTTACAAAATTATTAAAAATTTAATTAATAGGTTAGAATGTAATATTTTAGTCAACATATAAATAAATTATATAAAAAGATAGACATTAAATACAATTTAAATTATAAATTAAAAAACAAAATTAAGACTCTTTTAAAAGATCTGTCAAACATAAAAATTATTTAAAGAAGAGTATAGATTTGTAGTAAATACACAAATACAAATAATTTAAAAATAATATTAATATTTTTAAAATAATATTATTAGCTATAAATACAAACACAATTCAAATCAAAATTATAAAAAAATTATTAAATATAAAAATAATTAAAAATATTAATTACAAGCACAATTAAAATAATAAATATCTTTTAAAAGATTGTTAAATATAAAAAAAATATTTAAAGAAGAATATAAAGTTGTAATAAATATAAAAATAATTTAAAGATAATATTAATTTTTTTAAAATATTATTATAAACTGTAAATACAAATACACATTCAAATAAAAATTATAAAAATAATATTAAATATAAAAAATAATTAAAAAATAAAATCTAAATACAATTCAAATAATTTAAATCCTTTTCAAAATCATTAAACATAAAAATATTCTTTTATTTTATATATAAATAAAATAATAAAAAATATATATATTAAAACAATAAAATTTAAATAACTTCTAAATAAAAATATCAGCCTCCAAAACATAATACTGTTCCTAATTTCAAAAACCCTTAGCAATTATTATTTGTTGGTTGTATGAATCTGCTCTACTCAGAATTAAAAAAAATAGAGGCTAACAGTATGTTTAATGTTATGCTATGCCATGCAACATGGAGCGGCACATCCATGCCCAGGTGTATTCTTGGGGTTGGATGGTCGAGCTTAACCGACACACTCTAAACGTTGATTGCTTAGATGGTCGGGCCCATAACCCTCTTAATATGAACCATTTGTGTTCTATTTCCATTCTGACATTTTCCTTTTGCCTTTGTCGTTCTGTTTCCTAGCACACTCTATTTTCCTGAAAGAGTTGTATTTAACCGTCCCATTTTCCCACACACTCTATTTTCTCGAAAGAGTTATGTATTGATTCTTAATCCCACATGTCGGGTGAGAAAAAGCGAAGTAGTAGAGCATTCTAAAAATTGTGAAAGACAACACACAAAGTAAATTCCCTTATACACAACGTATAAAACAACCATTAAATTATACACTCATTATATTTAATATTTAAATAAACTATCATGCTTTAAGTGCTTTGTGACTTTAATCTATGTGACTATTACTTTTCAGATTTTAATAATTGTTAGCAATAATTTTTTTATTTTTTATTTTTTATTTTTTTTATAGATAACTGTTACCAAAAAATTAGGGGTAATGCCCAATTACATCCCAACTAAATACATTATGCCCATAGGCCACTCTGATTATCACTTAGAACAACATCGCTTCCATTTACTAGGTGTCAATAGGTACCCCTAATCACCAAAAAGAACTCCTACCAATAGTGTTAGAAAAAAGAGAATGCACACCAAATAGACCAATGGATACGCAATGAATGTATCCAACAAAAAGCAACCTCCTAGACCCCCAACCTATGGTTTAAGATAGCCAAAAGATTCCTGAGTTTCGTTAAATGCCTTAGACTATCATTACCAATCCACACCCGATCCGAGTCCATAAACCGGGAAAAATAATTCATATTGTTGTTTTAAACTCCCGCTTGGAAGACTTCCCAAGCATCCGACATGAAGTTTTTTGCTACCTCAACCACAGCTTCCTCCATCCCCTCCTCCAGGGCCAAATCTAGATCAAAGAATGCTCTCAAGAAACTCACTCAGCTGCTCGCTCTCAACTCAATTGTTGCATTAGCAATTGCAGATACATTGAGGCCAACTACAATCCTATTAAGTCGCACCGCTATCCACTCCGTTGATTCGTGAACATCTACCAAGGCTCCACATACAATTTCATATACTCTGCCATAACACCAATGTTGACTCACACCTAATACCTTCAAAGCTAATGCAACAATTGTGTCATGAACCTCTCTATTCTGGGACACAAAGAGATGATAGCATTGATTTGCTAAGGGCTCCTTAGCACAAGCACAGGCTACTCCAAATTGAAAAACCATGTTTTATGATTTCTTACTAACACCTTAGACACCCATTCCTTGGGCCAAATATAGCCAAATAGAGACCTTGTAACCCACAAAGAATGGAAAGGTTCAATGGTTTGTTCCACTGAAGCTATTTAACACAAGGCCGTGACTGCCAAATCAAAACACCGCATGACTTGCAGGAGACAAGAAGCCACCATTACCAGTTTGACATAGATAGGAAATTGGGTAGATAGATCCACCGTATGATATGACTAAGTCCATAATCATACCAAGTTACAAATCCACCTGCCATTGACAGTCCAACTCACTTCAAATTATAATCCATCTCCCTTTGCGGGTGACCTCAGCCACCTCTCCTGGTCACTAACCACCAATTCCTGAAGTCTGTTCCAATGTTCCACCTTGGAGTCGATGATAATCTCACCCACTTGCCCAACCCCGACATTCACTAGACAATCGGCAACTTTATTTGCTTCTCTAAAAGTGTGTCCTAGCTTAAAGTTTTCCAATTTTCCTATTTGTTCCTTGATTTGACCAACCCAGCAATGGAGCTTCCAGCTAGGAGATCAGCCATTTATTATTGCTTGGATGCAAATCATTGAGTCTCCCTCAATTTCGATTGACATAATTCCCTTACTAATACATAATTGGACTCCCATTAGCAATGCTTCAAACTCTACAACATTATTAGAGTGCTCCCCCAAATTTTTGGAGGTTTCCTAGACACATTCACCCATACGATCTCTAATGATACACCCAGCCCCCACAGCCCTGGGATTCCCTTTCACTGCCCCATTGAAATTCAATTTCAAAGGAAGACCCACGAGCCCTTGCCAACATATTGATTTTCTATCGACCTTTTCTGTTAAGGGTGTGCATATCTTTGGTCTTCTTAAGCTATTCCATGCTTTCTAAATTTCGTCATCCCATTTTATGAACTTCGAGTGGGATTTCAATCTTGTCCTATTATTTTCCACCTCGATAATTGTGACCTTCAACTTTTCAATTAACCTGTTATTTTCAAGTGCTTCGCCTCTGAAAATTCTCCTATTCCTTTCTTTCCTTATGTGCCATATTACCAATGATGGAGCCAACACCCAAAGGATGTACTAGTGACCATTACTATTTCCCATCTTCCATGAGTTAAGGAATTCATGTAGATTCTCCTATCTCGGGCCTGGTATTGAAAATGAGTTCTGAAGCCAATCCTAGCATTCCATTGCAGTGGGGCAAGAAAGGAATAAATGATCAACATCCTCTTTAGTATGTTCACACATTACACACTGAGTTGAACCTGCAATTCCCATCCTTTTTAAACATTCCATTGTTAAGCACCTCTTGTGAAAGACCACCCAAAGAAAAGCACCAACTTTGGGTAGCACAACTTGGTCCCAACATAATTTCGCAAGCCAATCTATTCTTGTGCCAATTTCCACTTGAATTTGAAATCCCAATTTGGCAAAGTATTCTCCAAATTTTGCCCCACACCACACAATAGAATCTTCTTCTTTGGATATCAAAACTACCCGATTGTTTAATTCTTTTGTGATGGCCTTCAGTTTTATTTGATCTAAATGCAAATGCAGCAGACACATCCATTTCACCTTTTCAGCTTCTGAGAATACATCTAGATTAAAATACCTAGCAAATTTAGTACCCCCTTCTCTCTCTCCAATTGTCCTACTTCCAATTCTAAATTGAATTGTTCTACCAAGCTCTTGTAGTCGTTCCAAGAATCAGTCCAAAACCTTTCCAACTTGTTGTTTCCAATTCTCCATGTTATGTGTCTTGTAATAAATGGGTGACACTTGTTAATGAATTTCCAAATTACTGAGCCACCCCTTATTGTGTATGTCGTTAAAATACTAGAAGGAGAATCATTGTCAAGGTATTTTCTTTGCACTATGTGGCACCACAGCTTCTCTAGTTGTCTATACATTTTCCATACTAGCTTTGTGCCCAAAGCAGTGTTTTGCCTTCCAATACTCCTTAGGCCTACTTCCCCCTCGATTTTCGGCTTGTAGGAAATATTCCACCCAATGAGTGGGATTCACTTCACTTCATTTGACCCTTCCCATAAAAATATTTTTAGAATCTTCTCTAGAACCGCTTCTATCTTCTTTGGGGCCTCATAGCATGCTAGTGTAAAGATTGGGATTGTTGAGAGCATAGATTTAGTCATAGTCAATCTTCCCGCTAAAGTTAGCCATTTGTTTTTCCATGATAGTGCCTTATTTTTTCATTTATTTAGAACTTTGTTCCAGTGCTTTGATTTACAGGCCCCATCAAAAATATGTACTCCAAGAAACCTGGCCGGGAGCTTGTCTTCTTTGAATCCCAAAACTACGGCAATAACCTTCTATAGATGGACCTTTGCGTTGAAGAAGTATATTCAAGATTTCTCTTTGTTCATTTTTTTCCCTGACTTTGTTTCATATTCTTCCAATGTTTCTTTGATACATTTAGCCTCTCGCAAACTAGACTCAACAAACAAGGTTTTATCATCTGCAAATTGGGTGTGGGTGATTTGCTCAAAATTTGGAGACACTATAATACCCCTCCATTCCTACTGATGGCAATGCCTTTTGATTGCACAACTTAGAGCTTCTACCATTATTACAAATAAGGAAGGGGATAAAGGGTCCCCTTGACGCAGACCATTGGTCACCCTGAAGAATCCATGCATTGAACCATTCATCATAACAAAAAATATCACCGAGGACATACATTATTTAATTAGTAGACACTAATGACTATTGAAGCCCATGCACTGCATAACTTTAATCAAAAATTCCCATGAGACTTTGTCGTATGCTTTGCAAACATCTAGTTTAATAACCATGCACATAGATTTGTCTACTTTTAGCAATTGCACGACTTCACTGATGAGAAGAATAATGTCTAATATCTCCCTCCTAGGAACGAAGCTAGTCTGCTCAGGGGCAACAATCTTTCCTAGTATCTTTTTAAGTCTATTTGCCAATACTTTTGCTAATACCTTATAAACGGTATTGCAAAGGGAAATTGGCCTATAATCACCAAAGGTACTACATTCAGTCTTTTTGGGAATGAGGGCTAAAACTGAATTACTGATATCCTTGATGAATCTCCCTATCTTCCTGAAGTCTTCTATCATTAGCCACAAGTATGACCCTAAGAAGCCCCAACAATTTTGGAAAAACCGAATAAGGAATCCATCCAGCCCAGGGGCCTTGTCGGGGTGTAACTGAACTAAGGCCGCCTTTACTTCCTCCAATGATACCAGTTTTGTTAACATGGCATTATCAATGCTATCCACCCTTCTTTCTATTGCTTCCAGGATGTTCCCCTCACCACATATACCAGTGTATTCCCCTAGCAAGTTTTTAAAGAAGGCCTCTGCCTCTAACCTTACGTCTTGAGTGTCGCTTTTCAAGGAGCCATCCTACGAGTAGATTGATTCGATTTTGTTCACCGCTCTTCAGGCCAACATTGAGGCATGAAAAATTTTTGAATTCAAATCACCTTCTAAAATCCAAAATTCTCTTGATTTGTGCCTCCAAAATATTTCTTCCCTCTTGAGTATTTTTGCAAGTTCGTTCTTTAGATCCTTCTCATGCAAATTCCTCGTTTCTCATTCCATCTCTAATTATCTTTTCATTTAAAGCTTGCAATTCTAACTCCACTCTTTCCTTTTCTATGAATATATTCAAAAAAATTTCCTTGTTCCAATCTTTAAGTTTAAGTTTCAGATACTGCAATTTTTTAATGATTTTAAAACTAGCCGAACCACCAACGCGATGTTCTTTCCACCATGTTTCCAACAACTTCAATAGTTTTTCATCACACCACCACATGTTCATAAATCTAAATGTTTACTTTGGGTATTCTAATCCTTTGCTAAGGTTTAGTTTGACAAGGAAATGATCCGAAATGGAATTTGGCAATATGCGAGCCTCGATGGTTGAACAAAGATTGCGCCATCCTAATGATATCACAAATCTATCCAATCACTCTGATATTGCTGTAAATTCCTTGCACCTATTGGTCCATGTGAATACACCATTCGATGTTTGGCAATCCTCCAATTTTGAGCAAGCAACAAACTTCCTGAAATCTAACATTACTTGTGTTTTTGACCTTATCCCACCACTTTTTTCTGAGATCTCTAAAACCACATTAAAATCACCTCCAACTATCATGTTTGAGCATGAGTTATCATTAATGAAGCTCAAGACCTCCATCCAAACAACATATTTCTCCTTTGTTCCAATAGGCCATAGATGTTGATGAGAATGAATGGGAGGTTGAGACTCAAACTAAAAACTTACGTCGCTAACTAGTTTACTTGTGAGCACAAGACTTTTATCGATACCTTAGTTTCCTTCCAAATTAACCCAAGACCCCATGATGCACCAGCCGATTCTTGAAAGAAGTCGTTCCAAGATCTGATATATTTCAAAAATGCTCCTGCCTTTGATTGTGACAACTTGGTTTCTTGTATAAGAATTGCATCACTTACACAATTCTACAGTTGATGCCTAACCAAGCGTCTTTTGTCAGGGGCCATTAGGCCCTTGACATTCTAGGTGGTAAGCTTCATTGTTTCCCAAGGGAGGTCGATCCTTCCTTGGTACTTAAAAATTCTTTAATGCTGGGATAATTTCTTACTGTTGCCTCTTCTTCCCTCAATTGTTTGAATGATTTTTTTCCCCGAGGTTTTCTTTGTTTACCGAATTTTCCCATACCCAAATGCAGAATTGCTATTTGAGTAATACTTCGTTCATCGATTATATCTAACTCATCATTAGGTTCTAATTCAACTTCAAAATCTGTCAAAGAAATGTGTTTTCCCATCCATTCTTCTTTCTGATTGTCCAATTTTGCCATTTCTTCTAGGGGTTGGTGTGTCTTGAGCCCATTAGTACCATCTTGATCTGTGCACGATCCCACAAATTCCTTTTCCTTGGAATCATCTGAACCTAGTTTTGGTGCACTTGTCTCATATGGAACTAATTGCATTTTATTTGTCATTCTATTACTCTCGCTTGCCACTCACCTAGGTTCCCATTCTCCTTGCCTGAATTTGCATGACTTCTCATTGTGCCTCCTTGAACTACATTTTTGGCAGAATTTTTTGTCCTCTTCTATTTCAACAACCTGGTTCCAGATTTCTCCTTCCACTTGTAATTTTATAGACCAAGGTATGGTATTAATTGCGATGATCTGCAACCTTGCATATTTATATAAGTCGCTATCTAGAATGTCCATGTCGAGGTCCAACAAGGTTCCCAATGATCTTCCTATCTTTTCCAAACATCCACCATTCCAATATTCAAATGGAAGGTTGTATAGGCGAATCTAGACTGGTTGGTCATATGACTTGAACTGGGTAGGATCAAAAAATTTCTCCCAAGGTTGCATGTAAAGTGAAAGTATGCCCATATGCCATATGCCAGCCTCCACTACCTTTTTCATTGACTCTTCATCTACAAAAACCACCACAAAAAGTTTTTTGGAAGAAAAATAAGTAATAATTTTGTCCTACATTCCTTTTTTATCCAATCTCTAATTTCTACCCTACTAGGGCTACCTCCAATGAAATGATATATTAGTGTGAATTCACTTAAAATTTCCTCGTCATTCTTTATTTCCTATGATACATCGATCAATGAAATTGTCTGTTCTTCTATTGTATTAGGGTTTTGTTCATTCTTTGGATCCTGATTCCTCGCAAAAGCATTCCCTTCTTTGTTGCAAATTATTTCTTTTTTTCTCCATACTAATTTATTTCATGTTTTATGATAGCAAAGCCCAGGTTGCTTGGCCTTCTTACCTACATCACCCCGCCATTCTTCCCTTGTGTCATCTGAAGGAGAATCATGTCGTACACGGATAGGACCGTGCGTTGCCTGGTCTTCACATGACTATTTACGGTGTTGTGGGTGACAACGATCTATCCATTCTCCATTGACAAACACCCATTGTGGAGTGTGGTTATCATCTAGTGACACTACTTTCTTTGGCTTTTCCCAAATCACTTCGTACGCCCATCTTTTTTTGCCTTCACAGTTCAAACCTGAAGCCACCTCGCTCCTCGCCATTTAGTATTACACCAATAATAAATTATTAATAATTAATATTATATTTTTTTTAATTTCAAAATTTTTAAATAAATTTATTAATAATAAATTATTCAAAATTCATATTTGGTAAGATTTTTTAAAAAATATTTTTAGATAATACTAATAAAGTAATCAACACTCAATAAAAATTAAAAATAATAAAAAATAATTACAACTAATAATAAAATTAATAAGAAAGTATTAATTAAAAATAATTAAATAATAATTCTAATTATTAGCACTTGCATTTAAAGGAGATTCAAAGACTACTTTAATAAAAATATATATTTACATTAATATATTAAAGAGTATCTATTTATGCATACAGATTCTAATTGCACGTGGTTGGATTAAACAAATTATAAGAAGTGTAAAATAATATAATAAAATAAACTTAGACAATTCTAGATTTTTTCCTTAAATAAATTAAGTATTATTTGATTATGAAATATTTGCATACAAATTTAGATCATAAAACAATGTAAATGAAAAAATAAAGTTTCCATCAAATTGAGAAAAAATACTACAAATGGAAATATATTGTTTTCATCTAGTTGTCAAATCAATATTTATATGGCTTTTATGTGATAAGTGATATTTTGGAAGCTTTTACCTGATATGTTGGAGTAAAAGGTCATTGAAACTTGTTTGCTGATGACTCAACAATAGTTTGTAGGTGTGACTCGTGAGACTTGTTTCAGGTTCAATTCTCACACTATATGTAGTTTATAGGCTAAAAATTATTAACTAGAACTTGCATCTAAAGGAGGTTCAACAAGTACACTAATAGAAAACTATATGTATGTTAATATGTTAGAGAGTATGTGTTTGTGCATGGGTGTGTATGGATTCCATGCTAGAAATTCTAGTTGAATGTGGCTGAATTACATAATTAATAATAAGTGCTAAATAATGGAATGAAATAAACTTAGACAAATCTAGATTTTTTCCTTAAATAAATTAAGTATTATTCAATTTTCAAATATTTGCATATAGATTTAAAACATAAAGCAATTCAAATGAAAAAGAAAGTTTCCATCAAATGGACAAAAAACATTGGAAATGGAACTAAAATGTTCCCATCTAGCTAGAAAATCAATATTTATTTGGATTTTATGTGATAAGTGAGTTTTGGAGGCTTTCACTGACATTTTGGAGGCTTTTACGATTAAATAGTAGTTGGTTTACCATTAAATGGTAGCTAAAAATTGTTTTTTGATGACTCACTAGTGGTTTGCAGGTGTGATATTTTTTTCAAGCTCAAATCTCACACTATATGTAGCCTATCAGTTAACAATAATCAATTAAAATTGATGAATAAATTACAAAAAATTCATTATTCGACAATCTAGATTTTGACACATGATCTATGATTTTGTTAGGAATAGATCATTTTGGATTTTGACAAACTTCACACACAAATGAGGAATTGATGATAAAATTATTGTATCACAATTGAGTTTCAAATTGGGTAAACACAATAGACACTAAAACAAACTGAGATATTGTTATGAGGGTAGTGATGTAACTTTTTTAGCTAGAGTGTATTCCACAAGATTGCAGTTGTTTGAGACATTGTGTCAAATAATTTACAAGCTTTGTCTATCCTCCTACATTTTGCATAGATTTCAAAAGGGCATCTAAACCACAAAATTTGAGAAAAGTAATCTTTATATTATGCTTTGATAGATGTCCATGTACTTTGTTCCAAATCTCCCATATTAAGAAGAGCAATAATGATTTTGGTAAGGTTGTGAAATTTGTCTTTACATTTACCAATTGCATTTGCTTGAAAGTTTCTAAAACCTTTTCCAAAAATCCATGATGTGTATACCCTAAAATCATTATAGTTGATGATTTAACATTTATTTGGCTTTAAATCTACAATTATATTTTCTTGAATTTTCCTACAAAATTTTCAATGAAGATCCATCTTGTGTATATCTTATAGTGACTTTGAATCCTTTGTTAAAGAATCTATTACACTATATTTCTTATTTATGTTTTTATTTGGCATACATGCTTATAAAAGTTTGGTATTAGTAAAAATATTATTTTTGACAAGACATTAAAAGAGTGTTGATTATAAAACTATATGCATCCCAATGGAATTAATTATTGCAACACATAAATTGTTATGTAGTAGCCAATTCAAATAATCAAGTTACCCTCTACCCTATATTTGTTAGTATACAAAGTTAAGATTCAAAGGATTTTTTATAATTTTAGAAGGTTTGATATTAGAAAGACATGTAATATTTTTAGAATTTTTACATGGTCTACCTAGGGCCACTCATTTGTTATATATATATATATATATATATATATATATATATATATATATATATATATATATATATATATACTACTAAAATTCCCCACTCATGAAGCATGCAATGATGATTGCATTTCATAGATGAAGAGTGTGTATTATTGAAAATATCCACATGTAAAATAGACCCAAAATCACGAATTACTTAAAACCTTCATAGCCTAAGCAAGCACTCACCCATATATGTATATCCTTACCTACCACCTAGATACTTTGAGCCATCTACTCTTATTGACTTGGCATATATTTGTATTTGTAGCTATCTTATATTTAAGTGGTGAATACATTTATTTGTGCAATCTAAAGAGAGGGTTAGTAGAAATAACATATTATATGGTATAACATATAGAGAACGAAGATGAAAAGACAAGAAAAATAAATGTAGTTCATGATTAGTTACTTCCACCATATATTGATTTTTGTAGATTTGTAGATTTGTTTCATATTATATATCACAACAATAAAATTATGTAATACTACTAAGGTAGTTGTAACCACAACATTTAAAAAAATCCCTATATGCATTATACTTTCATGGTTGTCCATATGCCATTCCAAAGTTCCCATATTGACACAACCAACAAGGATGTTAATTAAGATTATGGAATTTAGCTTTGTACTTTCTAGTTTTCATTTTCTTGAAGGAATCGGTTTATGGTATTAGATGTTATATCAAACTCTTTAAAGAAATCCAATTGAAATGGATAAGGAAAAATTTAGTATCATTATAGTTGTAATATATAACTCAATGCAAGTATTCACATTATTATGGGAATTTATCTCAATAAGATTGTTATGTATTATAATCTTTGGAAAATTTGACAACACATTAATTTAGTGAAACATGCATATTTTATTCAAAAAATGTGTGCCTAAGCCGTAATGATTACTTAATTTAAATGTAAACCTTGTTCAATTGATCAATTATAAATTAAATAATATAATTTATATAGTGTCACCTACTTTTATTGTTGTGGGCATATCTAACATGAAACAAATCTAACTATATGAAAATTAATTTATGGTGGAAATAACTAATTGTGAACTACGTTTATTTTTCTTGTATTTTCATCTTTATTCTATATTGGTTGTATCATATAGTGTACTATGATTACTAACCCTCCCTTTAGTTTACAAATATATATATGTTTGTCACTTAAATATAAGATAGCTCTACAAATACAAATATATGTCAAGTCAATAAGATTAGATGGCTCAAAGTATCTAGACCTAGCAGGTAAGGATATAAAGATATGGTTGAGTCCTTACTTAGGCCATGAAGGTTTTTAGTGATTCATGATTTTGGGCCTATTTTACACATGGATACTTTCAACAAGATGTGCTCTTCATTTGTGAAATATGATCTTCATTGCATGTGTCAAAAGTGAGGAATTTAAGTAGTATAGGCAATTTATAACAAATGGGTGGCCCTAAGAAGCCCATGTAAAAATTCTAAAAATAAAACTTGTCTTTCTAATATCAAGCCTTGTAAAGTATCTAAAAAAAATAGTGTTTGATTCAACTATACATAGGCTATTGCCACAACACTTCATTCCACATGCATGATGCCAAACACAAAAATCACTTCACTGCTTTTGTCAAGCCTCGTCAACTAGGACAATCAATTGGTTGAATGAACTATAGTTTAGTTATGACTAATATATGAGCAGGATTCAATGATTGGGGCCTGTCATTTACATCAAACCTTGAGGCTTTATTCATAATATCTAGTTCATTGGCCCTCAGGACCCAATTTTTAATTATTGGAATCACTATCTCTTAATCCCTATCAATATTCTTTATTACTTCTAACAACAAAGAATACAAAGAATGTATAGAGGGAAATTTATTATCTACCCTTTCATTTAAGTGCTCCAAAATAGTAGTAACAATTTCTTCTTCCTTTGAAAGAAAACCCTCCCCTTTTACTCTTAATGATGTCCATAATTCATCATTTTTTTGTCTGAGCTGCCTCTTCATTGGATCAACAGAGCGCTTTGTTTCTTCATCAATTTTTTTCTAGAGGAGGGGTGAGAGCAGGAGTTTGAATGGGAGACCCAGGTGTGGAAACATTTGGAGAAATAGGAGGCATTGATCCTACTGTGGGAGGTAATGTGCTGGTTCCTGGAGCATTGGATGATTCCCCAATATGTCTATACTTGAACCTTTCTACTTCAGTTTACAGCTCAATATTTCTCTGTTGCATTTTACTATATTCTTCAATCAAAGTGTTATACTTCTCCACTAGGCTTTTTCTTTCAGCCTCCTCCCTTTTAGCAATTTTTTGGGCCAACTTGGCGACATTCATAGTTAAATTAGTTGCCTCAGTGGTTGAAGTCTTTGAAACCATCTTTATTATTAATCCTCATCTAAAATTTGGATTAATATCAACAATATTTGGCTTTCTCCCTTGTGGAGCCAATGCCCAAATTGCCAAGGTCTCATATTCTTCACTGAAGGAAGAATTTTGCAATGTTGCCTTAACTTATTCTTCAAAATCTTGAAAGGGATTCTTGGACTTCATAATGGAATTAAAAGCCATTGCATCTGCGATGTCCCATTCAAGAAAAATCAAAACACCAACCTGACTCACTAGTTGCCTTCCTTCTTCAGAAGTGATGTTCTTGAACTCTTCCATTAGTTCAGCTTTTACTTCTTCATCATTCTTCTGATCTGACTTGTCAGGCCTTAGTTCTCTTCTCTCTTTGAATCTATTTTAATACTCTTCAAATTTCATTCTCCATGCCAATTGCAAGAATACATGAGTCTTTACAAATGCATTGCCATCTAAGAACTCCTTGCAAGCTTCCATTCTTGCATCTTGCACACTTTTACCCTTCATATCCAAATCAGATAGAACCAAATCAGCTGACCTGGGAAGGGAAGGCATACCAACCTATATATCTTGATCAGTAAATCAAATCCTCAGGTGGGTGATCAGTTCTTTGCCTCTTTGGGCTTGGCTCAGATGGTGGCGATGGGGGACTATGCTCTGGTGAAGATGTTAATTCAATGATTTTGAATGCCCCAAGTACTTTAAATTTTGGACCTGGTCGTGGAGGCGCCTTCATTATTTGTCCCCTTTCTGTCTACTTCTTCATCACTGCTAGTATCCCTTTTCCTCCTATAGATAGACTGCCTTTCTATAGGTTGATATACTGAACCTGTTTCAATTGGCCTATCACTTTGTCCTTGCATACCCAGGCTTAGCCTTAAATCTATCTTTTTGGTTGTCAAGGTGTCCATAATCTCCTTGAAATTCTTCATAAGAAAACCAATTTTCTTATGGTATGGAGTGAATTTCATTAGTGGATCATACTTTAGATTCATTTCATTCACAATACCCAATAGCTTACTATAAGCTATCCATTTTTCCTTGTTCAATTCCTGCTTATTTAAATCAAATTTATTTTTGATCAGGTCCTCAGGGAAATTGAACTCATGTGCAAATTTGCCACCTTTTATTCTTTGTCTGAAGATAGCAAATAAACCTTTAGAGTCATGTTGTTGCCTTGGACCAGATCTCAAATGATAATCAACAAAGAATTTATCAAAAATGTATCCAACCTCCCTTTGAAAATGTAAAGTTAGACACTACTGTATAATCAAGGAATAATGTTCCCTTCCCCTTTCCAGTGAGGTTGTCTTCATGGATACAATCCATCTGCCACATAACTTCTACAAACCCTATTCTTGGTGGCACATGGTATGGCAGTATGTGAGGGTTTCCCTGAAATCCATATATTCTCAAGACAATGCTGACCGGATATGGGATAATATCACCTCAATTATGTAAAACCCTCAATTCTAGCTTCCTCTCCTTTGGCTTGAGGAAATCATGTACTTCCTCAGGGATCCTAGGTACATTTTCCATCAATTTATCCCTTAATCTAGAAGCAAAGGAATTATAAAATTGCACATAACTGGTGTTTTCCTTATTACAAGACAAATATATAGCCCATATCTATACTAGCAATCTTTCCCCATTAACTGATTTCCTTAAGTTCATCTTCTCGGCAAAGAAATCAACATTTCTAAATAGAAACATATGCATTAGCATGGAATACCAAAAGAATTGAGTACCAGTATCACCTTTCTGCAGCTTTGACAACCCCTCATCTATCTTCTCAACCAGGAAAGAAGCAAAGTCATATGTTACAGAGAAGTTAGGGTGTTGTATTTGTACCCCCATGAACATGTATGCAATTGGCATTACTACACCAAGATTGAAACCCAAAATATGACATAATGAATAGAAAGTAGCAAAGAAAGGCTTTGCAAAACAATTCAATCTAAAAGGTTCCTAGTCACTAGGGTTGATATGAAATTGTGAACCTCCTACCTTAACTAGATGAGGTGGGAGCAGCTTAACCCTAAAAAGAGACTTCAGTTTTGGATACTCCTACTTCATTTCTTCAAGATTAATAGGAACCAAGTCATCACTCGGCTCACTCAAATAAAAATTCTATTGGATAACATCTCTGTTAATTTCTAACAACACCCCTCCATCATTGTCTCTAATTACCTATGTAATGGAGTCATATCTCATGGCCACTACCCTAAGTAAGTCCACATCAGGGAACACATTTGGTACAACCAGTTTACCCATGTCGTACATCCATCCATTTGAGAAAGGGTGAGGAAAATTCCTCTGTCCATACCATAATCTAAACATCTTTAAACCGGTGAGTGGAACCCTAGCATCAACAATGTTGGAACTATTACACACCAACCCCTCCCCTAGGATTTTCCCTTGCATCAATACTACACCTTTTCTTTTTTCATTCATTGATAATGGAAATTGATCCAAGAAATCATCGTACAAGTTTCTTTTCAAATATTCAATGTGGCCAGAGTGCTGCTTGGGTGGTGCCATCCTAAATAGACTAGGGCTTCACTACAATGTTATACTTTAAGTGGTTATAACTAAGTAGAGATAGGAAATTATAAAGTAAAAATACTGCAATTCCTCACAACTTATGATTATACTATATCCCTTCAAAAGATTTCAATGAGCTCAATAACAAACCCATCAAACCCCCTTCCCAATTTTAAGTGCAGAATGACTAGAAAGCAAAGAAAATCAACTTATGGCTCTTCTCGCACAAATCCCAAATTCTGGCTGCAGCTGCTCACAATTTCACCTTTGGCTCTGAAACTGTTTTCATGAAATGCTTGAATGCCTTGTGATACAAAATGAGACAAGTAAATTGATTTTATATCAATCAAATCTTTCCAGTACATGTCTCATCTTCCATTAAAGCTCACTCACGGGTTGCACAAATGACAAAAACCATATTTGATACATATTTAAATTTGAGCCGTTGATCCTCCAATTTGATCAAACCATCAACAGCCATCTTTAAAACATGTTGAAATAATCACCAACACGACAATAAGGGGCCCACCATGTCATACACCATAAAGGAATGCCAGGTGGCGGTTGCCCATGATATCGCAATCCTTTGATTTACCATTGCGGGATGGCGGGCAACCGTTGATCTTTCTCATCAGAGATCCTACTCCTTCAAAAATGGTCATCATCCTTTCCTTCAACTGTTGAGCGGCTTTTCCCTCAAAATTATAACATCTACATTGAAATAAAGCACGTGCATCTTACAAACGCATTAGTAATCCGCCCCTTAATACATTTAAAATAGGAAAATGTTTCCTTCATTCCTTAGGCTTCATTGGATGAGACACGTGGCAGGCGCCTGTGATATCGCAATCCCATAATTCCTAATCATGGGATAGCGGGCACCATCAATCTTGAAAAGGCAGCACATTAGTGACCAGGCAAATTTCATCCTTTAGGAAGGGCATACAACACCCGCCCGCGATATCGTGATCCCATAAATCCTAATCGTGGGATAGCAGGCATCGTTGATATCTGCAGCAAATGGATCAACGGTAGCGCTAAATTCAACCTTCTACAAAATAAAACATTGATTATTTATTAAAAAGGCAAGGGGACACCACTAGGCAGACGACAAGCAACAACATAAGTTGTTTTTAAAATGACAAATCATGGGGTCAGCCTAGACTTAGGAAAAATAAAACTTATGGAAGGCTACAAAAATTAGAAACTGAAGGGGCCAATGCCTAGATAGAACAATGGGGCACAAGTCATTTTAAGACCCTTCAAAAAGGTAACGTCCAAATAGAACCTCAACCAGGACAAAAAATAAACACTAGGGTTTGAGACAAAGACAAGGCTAAAACCCTACCCCTTTAACATTTTCAACACCATGAAAGACCAGCGATATAAGGGAGGTCATGAGTGACTAACAAGGAGAAAAATTTGAGAGCTCCATCAGTTCCCATATTGACACAACCAACGAGGATGTTAATTAAGATTATGGAATTTAGCTTTGTACTTCCCAATTGCATTTTCTTGAAGGAATCAATTTATGGTATTAGATGTTATATCAAACTCTTTAATTAAATCCAATTGAAATGGATAAGGAACATTTTAGTATCAAAGATGTCTATATAATTACATATTATAGTTGTAATATATAACTCAATGCAAGTATTCACATTATTATGGAAATTTGTCTCAATAAGATTGTTATGTATAATCTTTGGAAAATTTGACAACACATTAATTTAGTGAAACATGCATATTTTATTCAAAAAATGTGTGCCTAAGCCATAATGATTACTTAATTTAAATGTAAACCTTGTTCAATTGATCAATTATAAATTAACTAATATAATTTATATAGTATCACCTACTTTTATTGTTGTGGGCATATCTAACATGAAACAAATCTAACTATATGAAAATTAATTTATGGTGGAAATAACTAATTGTGAACTACATTTATTTTTCTTGTATTTTCATATTTATTCTATATTGGTTGTATCATATAGTGTGCTATGACTACTAACCCTCCCTTTAGTTTACAAAAATATATATTTTTGTCACTTAAATATAAGATAGCTCTACAAATACAAATATATGTCAAGTCAATAAGATTAGATGGCTCAAAGTATCTAGACCTAGTAGGTAAGGATATAAAGATATGGTTGAGTCCTTACTTAGGCCATGAATGTTTTTAGTGATTCATGATTTTAGGCCCATTTTACACATGGATACTTTCAACAAGATGTGCTCTTCATTTGTGAAATATGATATTCATTGCATGCGTTAGAAGTGGGGAATTTAAGTAGTATAGGCAGTTTATAACAAATGGGTGGCCCTAAGAAGCCCATGTAAAAATTCTAAAAATAGCACTTGTCTTTCTAATATCAAGCCTTGTAAAGTATCTAATAAAAATAGTGTTTGATTCAACTATGCGTAGGCTATTGCCACAACACTTCATTCCACATGCATGATGCCAAACACAAAAATTGCTTCATTGCTTTTGTGAAGCCTCGTCAACTAGGACAATCAATTGGTTGAATGAACTATAGTTTAGTTATGACCCTTGGTTTCTTCAAAATAACCAGACATGATTAGGGAGAGAAAGGATCACAAACCAAACTACTTTAAAATAATGGTTGTTGTGGGTTCATTGGTTTGCTTTATATACTCTACCTAGTTCCTATGGGGATAAATTATTCACTATACAAGTCAAAAAACGGTTGATTATCATTTGTATATGTCAAATTTGTCAAAATCCAAAATAATTAATTTCTAATAAAATCATAAATCATGTTGTCAAAATCTAGAATGTTGAATTGCAAATTGTTTACAATCTATTCATCAATTTTATTTTTTAAATAATTAATAATTAGAAACTTATTATTGATTATTATATAAAAATTTGAATAAAAAACATTACTTATAACTAATTTTTAATTAATAATTTATTATTTATAATTATTTTTTTAATTATTATTGATTGTTGAGTATTTATTATCATTATCTTTATCAATTATAAATAATTTATTATTAAAAGGTCAAATTTTTAAAATAATCAATATAATATTAAAATTATAAAAAAATTATATGATAAATATATAGTTGAATTTAAAAGTTTTTTAATATGTGTGTGTGTGTAAGTGTGAGATAAGTAAATAAGAATAAACACTTGTTAATAAGACATTATATCAAAGATTCAACAATATTTAATCTAATTCAAAGCAAGAATCTTCTGAAAATGTTCTATTGTTCTCTATCTCTAAAGATTTATTAAGTCACATGGCTCTTAGAATTGGCAAGCATTGTGATTGTTAAAATGCCCATTTAGAGAATGAGATGTTGCTAAATGTACTAAACTAATCCTATATGATGATTCCTGAATGATACGATGAAGCTAGAATAAATTATGCTATATGATAAAGGAAAGATACAATGATCTAAGATGTAGCCATGGTAATGATTCTATGATAATATGATTGCTATGATGCTAAATGCTTGATTGCTTGATTGATATTCATTCATAATAAGATTGCACAAACTTGGGATCCATTTCCTATAGCAAGAGGCTCTTTATAGATTTTCAAAAGGCAATTGTGACATGGCAGCAAGTAATGATTGAGATTCAATCTGGATGAATCAATGGAGAAGAATGAATTTGGTGGAGAAGAAGATGGAAAGGATAAAGAATTCCTCCAAATGACCAAGTAGAAAAAGAGGAAGAAGGAAGCAAATTCTCGCGTGAATGTTCCAAAAATAGTTTGGAAGGATAAAGAAAATTTGATTTTATTTGAAAGTTTCACTTTTGGAGAAATATTAGCATTATTCAATTTTGGATATTATTAAATAAAGGAAAAAATGAAATTTGTTTATTTAATAAAGGAGATATGATAATTAAATAAAACTATGTGATATAGTTTATTTAATTAAGAGGGAATAATTGAATAATTAAATAAATTAAACTATTGAAGTTGAATATTTAATTAAGATAGAATAAATAGAAGAATGTGATTAAAATAAAATAATGAACTAGATAATAAATAAATATTTCTATTTATCTAATAGTAGATGAATTTAAGGTTAATTAATCTTAATTAATTAGATTTATCTGGACCATTTTTAGGTGTATACATTTTTCCCCTCTTTGAAGTGATGTGTTTACACATTGCTTCAAAGAAAATTTTGTTGTTGTTGCTAGTACCGATGAAAAAATTCTAATATGCCCCAGGCTTGCCTCAAACATTGATTTTAGCTGATGATGGACACATGCCCCCTCAGGAGATAAATTGATGAATTTTTGAATTTGATGATTGATTATAATGATGATTTGATGATATTCAATGTTGAAATAATTTATCTCTCGATAAAGAATACTGATTCGGCTTGTTGATTAAATATTACTCTGCTTTGCCTCCTTGTGTTTGATGATTGATGATCGTGTCAACCTTTGATTTGATATTGATTGATGATCCTGATAGATTAAAAAAATTATTGATCTCATGATAGGTGAGATTCAATGATTGATTGATTGATTGACCTCATGATAGGCGAGGATCAATGATAGATTGATGGTTGGCCTCATGATAGGCGAGGTTGAATGATAGATTGATGATTGACCTCATGATAGGGGAGGATTAATGATAGATTGATGATTGACCTCATGATAGGCGATGATCAATGATAGATTCATGATTGACCTAATGATAGGAAAGGATCAATGATAGATTGATGCTTGACCTCATGATAGGCGAGGTTAATTTGATAAGATTGCTAATTTGTGAAATTTTATGATCATAGGAGGATTTCCGCATCTGGTGTAGATAGATTCAAATTTGATTAGGCAATGTGGTTTGACTTCTCTGATTGATTGATATGCCCTAGTATAGGATTGATTAATGTACTAATACTTGATGATGCAAAATGATGAATAGGATAGTAGATGGGATGAGGAAGAGATAATGAAAGGAGAAGATGAAAAGTAAGTAAGCACAAATGGATTCAAGGATAAACGTAATGTTGCCCCCATCAAGTTGCAAGACAAGATTGATTGATGATGATGATAAGAGTGTTGTTGATGAGGGAAGGATACAACCCAAAACAACACAAAAGGATAGGGAAGGATACATTGCAATCATGATGATGATTAGATGAAGGCTTGTAACAAGGCTTGGAACAAAACCAAGGATGTGATTAAATGATTTGTACTAGACTTAAGGGTATGTGCAGGATTGTGATGGGCCAAAAAGTGGCAATATGATGGGTATGTGGCTGATGACTTTTTTTTACCCAAAATTGATGAAATGAACAAGGTTTTTAAAGAAGATTCTTAGCTTTCCTCCAATATAAATTATGGTTTACTTTGAATCTAATAAGTAATTATTATTCATTTTCTATTCAAATTACGACTAAAGTCTTGATTGATAGACTGATTGTAAAACATATATAGCTTTCAAATGGTATCACATTTTTTGAATCCAAAACATGCGTCACATTCTATACTTTGCAAAATATAGGATTAAAAAAAATAAAAATAAATTCATGATGTTTTGACCAAGTTAAGGTGGTCAGACATATGAGTTTTTTATATTTTTTAAAATTTGTAATAAAAAATTCATAATTAATTATTTACTTGGAAAAAAAATACAAAACAAATATCCATCACATCGGACATGAGTCCTATACTTATATATAAAATATTATAACAAAAAATTATTATGTTATTGTGGTTAGGGTGGTCAGACAGACACCTACTTCTTATTTTTCCCTTAAAATTTAAGTATTACTACATTGAAATTTCAAATTCTCACTAAATAGATTTTATTATTTTTAAAACAAACCTAGTAGTTTAGAAACTAAATTCAATTTCCCACAAATTCTATTGTTACATATTTTTGATATAATATATATAACTTATTCAATTTTTTACGTCAAGTTGCCTAACTCTGATTTTTCAGATTTTTTTGACACTCAAGGGCCTATTTTTTCCATGATGATTCTGCACATACCCTTAATAGATTAGGATTAGATGGAAATGTGAGACTGTTGAAATGAAAGAAAAATGATTCAGAAAGAGATGATCAGGATAACAAATCCAAATTACCCTAAGAAATATTGAAGAGATGATGATATGATGAGGAGAGGGCATACGTGTAGCATTTGAGATTTAAATTTGGTAGCTTTGAAATAATTTATAAATGTATATGCAAGACTAATATGGATGTAATTTCTATTTTAACCATGCAATTCTAAAATGCAACATAGTCATCTTAGCAGCCCATTAAGCATGCTTTTTATCATCATTGATCCTTTAAAATGTTGAAAGTGAGTACAAGCACTGATGGTATCAGTTAGACCATGATGACTTGAGTACTGCTTTCATGATTTTTGTTATTGCAAGCGAACACAAGCATCAAGGTATAAATAAACTAAGATGACTTGAGCATTTCTTACATAAAATAGACAAGAATCAATCATTTTCCTATGTGAATCTAAAATTTCATCAGTAATACCTGGTAGAGCACATCCCACAACAATTCAAACAGTAATGATGATTAACTCAGAAACAAGAGACAAATAAAAATCATACTCCTTCCTTGCTTCTCTAGTTCAATACATCATCGAGTTGCTCCAAAGATATGACAAAAAAAATCAAAGTACAACATTTGAGCATTCAAGCTAAAGTGATAAAATCATGATTCAAAAGAATATCATCCATTTATATTTGTTTTGATTGATTGTTTTAAGCTATTTGATTTGGATGTTTTGATTCTCTGTTCATTGATTGTGTGATGTTCAAATTTTCTTTGATCGTTGTATTTGCTATGCTTTCCATACTACTATTTGTCTATTTTGTTTAAGCTCAAATTTAGTTGCCCCCAGTGAGCTCATAATTTTTCCCCCAAGCTAGGGTGTGACATGATCACTTTTCCATGATATGCACATGAGGTTTTATTGCACCTTTTCATATTTTATGATTTTTTTTGGATTTTCACTTTTTCTAATTTTTTTGGATTTTCTAATTTTTTTTATTTTCAAGATATTTGATTTTTTTTTTGGATTTTCAAGATATTAGATTTTTTTGGATTTTCAAGATATTTAAGATGGAATGAGATGATATGACCGATTGAAGGAACAAGATTCCCCACAATAGATGTAATGCAACCATGAATAAATGATAGATCAAAATGAAAGATTCACTAAAAAACATGTCACACAAGCAACATATCTCTTTTCAAAAGATGATAATAGTTGATTGATTAAGATTCTAGGAATGATTGATTTTGTAAGGCATGATGATGATGAGTACTTACGATCACTGATTTCCTCTAAGTATGATAAGATTGATGATTGTTGATGATTGATTGACAAAAGATATGAGGATTGGATAATGTTTTTAGTTAGGCTCAAATATGATGTACATGATAAGATTAAAGTTTGTAAAGGAACATGATGACATGGATTTTGATAAGCTAAGAGATATGGAATGGAAGAATGCAAGGATAAAAATAATGAATAGGATGATCAAGATTAACTAGATAAGATACAAACACAAGGCCCAAGTATTTTTCCACTATTCCTCATCAAGACTAAGGATGAAAAGAAAGGATGTATCTAGAAAGAATGATGGACTATGGATAAGATGAAAGATATGGTACGAAAGATATGGATAAAGTGTATAGGATAAGATATATGATGTTCAAGAAGATCCTTAACCTTGTCAAGATCAAAAGTGGAAATGTGGAAGATAATATATGCATGATAGGAAGATGTAAGAAGGACGTAATCATCAAGTTTCATGACCAATTATCCCTTTAATAAACCATGGCAATGGGGATTAGACTCATAAATGTTGGTAGATTAATCGTATGATGCAAGAAACTCAGGACTTATGCAAAAGTTTGGATTAAAGGAGAATGATGGGGGATGAGTGTTGGATAATGGATAGGAGGTTGGAAGGCTTGTTGATGGATAGATGGAAAGGATGACAAGCTCAAAATTGGTACACACCTTAAAGGGTGGTGGAGTGGTGTAGGAAAAATGGATTTGGAAAGTGATAGGTTTTTAGATGGAAAATTGGAGGAAGCTTTTGGATCAACAAATTTGGGTGCCATTTTTTATTTCATTGCTTCTATGAGACTTTTAGGAATCCAAATGAGTTTTGACTATGATATTTACTTTGTCGGCCTTTATGGGCCTTGAGATTTTTCTCTCTGATTTATAGACCTTTGTGGTCTTGGAAAATTTCCTTTTTGCTTTGATGGGTCTTTGTGGCTTTTTGAAAATTTCTTTTGATTTATGGACCTTTGTGGTCTTTGAAAATTTCCTTTTTTCTTTGATGGGCCTTTGTGGCCTTTTGAGATTTTCTTTCAATTTTGGATCAAGTTTTCTTTTCTTTTTTGCATGCCTCTTCGAGGAGACATGTTGATCCTTTGATACATGTGGAATTTTATATGGAAGCTTTTGACATTTGGCACCAAAATTGCTTCCAAGAGCAATAGGAGAGATGGATGCAGATGAATGGAATGGAGGTATCATGGATGAGTTGATGGAGGTAGAATTTTGAAAGGCAATCAAGGATGTGTGCCTTTTTTGTTCTTGAGGAATATGATATGGACCTAGGATAGATGGAAGGTTTGATGAACTAGGATGAGGACCTAGGATAGATGGAAGATTTAATGGACTAGGATGAGAACCTAAGATATATCGTAGGTTTGATAGAATAGGACACTTAGGTGTATAACCAAGGCCATGGTAATATGATTTTTGTTGAGAAAAAAGGGGTTCTAGGATACCTTATGCATGAATGCCTAATCCTTTTCCTTTGTAGTTCATACTTTGACACATTCATTTACCAATGGGATATGTATTGTTTATGAAACAAGATGTGAGTCCATCTTGGGCAAGATATGATATGGATGAGAGGATAGGTATTGGAAGTAAACCAGAATGGATGAAGGTGGAGGATTCCAATTTATAGGTGTGGGGTTCATGGATAGCTTGAATAGGTGTGATAGGCTATTGACATAGGGATGATGGGGTGTTTTGATCTTGACTTGGAAAAGGATCACAATCCTAGGAAATACTAGGGTTCATATAATTAGGGGTTGACATTCCTAGGAATTATTGATTCCATAAGGCGTGATGATGATGAGTACTTACGATCACTGATTTCCTCTAAGTATGATAAGATTTATGATTGTTGATGATTGATTGACAAAAGATATGAGGATTGGATAATGTTTTATAGTTAGGCTCAAATATGATGTACATGATAAGATTAAAGTTTGTAAAGGAACATGATGACATGGATTTTGATAAGCTAAGAGATATGGAATGGAAAAATGCAAGGATAAAAATAATGAATAGGATGACCAAGATTAGCTAGATAAGATACAGACACAAGGCCCAAGTATTTTTCCACTATTCCTCATCAAGACTAAGGATGAAAAGAAAGGATGTATCTAAAAAGAATGATGGACTATGGATAAGATGAAAGATATGGTACGAAAGATATGGATAAAGTGTATAGGATAAGATATATGATGTTCAAGAAGATCCTTAACCTTGTCAAGATCAAAAGTGGAAATGTGGAAGATAATATATGCATGATAGGAAGATGTAAGAAGGACTTAAGCATCAAGTTTCATGACCAATTATCCCTTTAATAAACCATGGCAATGGGGATTAGACTCATAAATGTTGGTAGATTAATCGTATGATGCAAGAAACTCAGGACTTATGCAAAAGTTTGGATCAAAGGAGAATGATGGGGGATGAGTGTTGGATAATGGATAGGAGGTTGGAAGGCTTCTTGATGGATAGATGGAAAGGATGACAAGCTCAACATTGGCACACACCTTAAAGGGTGGTGGAGTGATGTAGGAAAAATGGATTTGGAAAGTGATAGGTTTTTAGATGGAAAATTGGAGGAAGCTTTTGGATCAACAAATTTGGGTGCCATTTTTTATTTCATTGCTTCTATGAGACTTTTAGGAATCCACATGATTTTTGACTTTGATATTTAATTTGTGGGCCTTTGTGGGCCTTGAGATTTCTCTCTTTGATTTATAGACCTTTGTGGTCTTGGAAAATTTCCTTTTTGCTTTGATGGGTCTTTGTGGCTTTTTGAAAATCTCTTTTGAATTATGGACCTTTTTGGTCTTTGAAAATTTCCTTTTTTCTTTGATGGGCCTTTGTGGCCTTTTGAATTTTTCTTTCAATTTTGGATCAATTTTTCTTTTCTTTTGCATGCCTCTTTGAGGAGACATGTTGTTCCTTTGATACATGTGGAATTTGATATGGAAGCTTTTGACATTTTTCACCAAAATTGCTTCCAAGAGCAATAGGAGAGATGGATGCAGATGAATGGAATGGAGGTATCATGGATGAGTTGATCGAGGTAGAATTTTGAAAGAGAATCAAGGATGTGTGCATTTTTTGTTCTTGAGGAATATGATATGGACCTAGGATAGATAGAAGGTTTGATGAACTAGGATGAGGACCTAGGATAGATGGAAGATTTAATGGACTAGGATGAGAACCTAAGATAGATCATAGGTTTGATAGACTAGGAAACTTAGGTGTATAACCAAGGCCATGGTAATATGAGTTTTTTTGAGAAAAAAGGGGTTCTAGGATACCTTGTTCATGAATGCCTAATCCTTTTCCTTTGTAGTTCATACTTTGACACATTCGTTTACCAATGGGATATGTATTGTTTGTGAAACAAGATGTGATTCCATGTTGGGGAAGATATGATATGGATGAGAGGATAGGTATTGGAAGTAAACCAGAATAGATGAAGGTGGAGGATCCAAATTTATAGGTGTGGGGTTCATATATAGCTTGAATAGGGGTGATAGGCTCCTAACATAGGGATGATGAGGTGTTTTGATCTTGACTTGGAAAAGGATCACAATGTGTAGGAAATTGAATAGCTTTCCCTTTATTATTCATTGAATCATCATGAAGTGGTATGAAAGGAATTTCTTGATCATGAGAAGGATGAACATCTTCATGGAATGAAAGGGTATCCTTGAATGGAAGCATAGCTTGATCTTGATGAGGAAGGGAATCATGAGATTTTGTAGAAATCATGTCTTGATCATTAGTTGGTAAGAAATCATTAGATAGGATGGAAGAACTAGGATGCTCTTCTAATGCAACTAAATTATGAGATGGTATGGATTGATTAGATAATGTGGAAGAAGAAATTGAATGGATATTTTTCTCTTGAGATAAAAGATAATTATTTGGAATGAAAAGTGAAATGAGGGGATCATCATAAGATTCTTGAGGGATGGTATTTTGATCAAAGATAGGAGAACTTGTGAGATTGTGCAATCATTGGATGGAGTGGAAAGAATATTTTGATCTTGATGTGTAAGGGAGTGTATGATGGCATGCTTTGGATTGAGATATTGACATGAATCAATGGATGTAGAAGGTATGATAGGAGAAGGTGGTTGGATGGAATTGTTAACTTGGGTGAAAGAATCCTGAGATTTATTTTGTCTTATGGGAGATGAAGATAGATGCATGACATGGTAAGATTGTTCAATATCATTTGTGTTTGAGGACTAAGATTTAGGATTATTAAACTTTTGTAAAAATTCAAAGAAATTGAACTTAGATGATGTAGTTATTGGTGAAGAAGGTCTCATGTTCATTGTTTGATAAAGAGGATATGGGTAGATTTCTGGAAGCATATATCTCTTTGTGGTTGTTTCCCTTTGCATATCCTAGATTTGTTGTTGAAGGTTTTTCAGTTGATAACCTAAAGCATTTAATTGATCTCCATCTACTTCAGCCATGGTGGTTTGAGTGGATGTTCTTCTAAATCAAGGTTTATAGATTTTTGTGTGTGATGTTTTGCTTGAAATTTATTTTAAAACACACATGTAAGACACATCAAACAAGTACAATTCCTAAGGCTCTGTAGAACAATATTCACTGAATTCCCACTTTGATTTTACTCCAGTTGTGCTTACTTATAACAGATGACTAGATGCTTGACCCCATTGGCTCCCCTCCACAACACTCACTTATACAGGGCAACCAAGCATCAGTATCCATAAATATCCCATGGCATACTTCTCATCTCTACTACAAGCTACAGAAATGTGGGACGGCTTTAGAACAACCATTCTTGTGCTAGTAAATAGAATAAGGATTTTGGCTTGCTATAACAAAGGGTTCTAGTATAGGAATTTCATTCATGGAGGATCATCCATTTGGAAAGAGACCATTGTTTCCCTTCTTGTCGAAACAATCCTCGTGATACTTGAACTTTCCTCAAGTACCCACATTTATATCCCAGTTAGAAGTTCGTTGGATTTAGCATGTTACCAATTGGGTAGTTCCCTTGGGTGATTACTTTTTCCTAGAAGGCAGGCCCTCTAAGGATAAACAATAGCAAGTAAGTACATTCATATTTTGATCAATCTTTGTTTACATGAACAAAGAGAGAACACACATGATGCCTTTTCTCACACTAGCAAGATTTGTTCAAATTTTAAGCCCAAATTGAAGTATGAAGTTGTTTGTTCAATTTTAATCCAAATCCAAAAACTAATGAGTTTCTAATGTTCTTTTTAACCAACTTTGACAAAGCTTTTGTAAATGGTTAATTTTAAGCCCAAAGTAATGGTAGTTGGTCCTAAAGCATGAAATGAAAAAAATAACATATGATGGGTTATTTTCCCATGAGTGTTTGAAAACACTATTACAATGGATATCAAATTCTTTTTCTTTCACTTCAATGCTCCATATTCCTCTTAAAACTTGCAATAAATGCTCAAAATGTTATATGAGATCAAGAAATAAGAAGATATAATGGGGTATGTGTAGGATCATGATGGGCCAAAAAATGGCGATATGATGGATATGTGTAGGGTATGTGGCTGATGACTTTTTTTTAACCCAAAATTGATGAAATGAAAATGGCTTTTAAAGGAGATTCTTAGCTTTCCACCAATATAAATTATGCTCTACTTTGAATTTAATAGTGAATTATTATTCATTTTCTATTTGAATTACAACTAAAGTCCTAATTGATAGGCTGATTGAAAAAAATTTATAGCTTTCAAATGGTATCACATTTTTTCAATCTGAAACATGTGTCACATTCTATGCTTTGCATACTATAGGATTAAAAAAAAAGATAATTGAATTTCATGAAGTTTTGACCAAGTTAAGGTCGTCAGACATACGAGTTTTTATATTTTTTAAAAGTTGTAATAAAAAATTCATAATTAATTATTTATTTGGAAAAAATTACAAAAAAATATGAATCACATCGAGACATGATTCCTCTACTTATATCTAAAATATTATAAAAAATATTATCATTTTATTGTGGTTAGCGTGGTTAGACAAACACCTACTTCTTATGTTTTCCCTAAAATTTAATTACAACTACATTGAAATTTAACATTTTTACCAAATAGATTTTTTTAAACTAAACCGAGTATGTTAGAAACTACATTCAATTTGCTACATATTCTATTCTTACATATTTTTAAAATAATATAGATAACTTATTCAACTTTTTATGTCAAGTTGCCTAACTTTGATTTTTCTGAATTTTTCACCACTTAATGGCGTATTTTTTCCATGATGATCATGCACATACCCAATGGTTAGATGAATGATTTAAGCATGAAAACCCTAAACCTTAGACCAAGTTATAATGTGATTTGACTTTAAATATAAAATTAAAAATTTTAACTTTACAAAAAGTAATAAATACCTACACCATTTCATAGCTCATGAGATTATACCCCATTTCAAAAAAAATAATCAAAAAAGACCTCTGTATGACCAAGATATGGCCATTTTAAGATTTACCGTCAAAGCGCTAAAACAGAGGTTAAAAACACTAAAATAGTCAATGGATGCGCTAAAAACATATTTTATTTTTTTGAAGCAATGTGTGGTGGCTATCCTAGGATTGGTCTTGTCAGATCCATTCAAACAAATTACAAAAGCGCTAAAACAGAGCTTAGAAGCACCATAGTTTTGCTTAGATGCACTATAGTTTTCATCAGAAGCACTATAAAATTTAGCAAAAGTGCTATAGAATTTGGCAGAAGTGCTAAAACATATATGAATATAATGGCCAACTATTCTTAGAACCTTTGGTGGATGCACTGAAACAAACTGTCGAAGTGCTAAAGTTTTTGTCAAAAGCACTAAAATAAACATGCCAGAATCTTGTACGACACTTTCAATTTTTTTTTTTTTAAATATGGGGTTATGCCCCACAGTGGGTGCCAAAATGTAAGTGTGAAATAAGTAAATAAGAATAAATACTTCTTAATAAGACATTATATCAAAGATTCAACTATATTTAAACTAATTCAAAGCAAGAATCTTCTGAAAGCATCCTATTGTCCTCTATCTATAAAGATTTATTAAGTCACATGGCTCTCAAAACTAGTAAGCATTGTGATTGTTAGAATGCCCATTTAGAGAACGAGATGTTGCTAAATGTACTAAACTAATCCTATATGATGATTCTTGAATGATATGATGAAGCTACAGTAAATTATGCAATATGATAATGGAAAGATACAATGATCTAAGATGCAACCATAATAAACATTCTATGATAATATGATTGATATGATGTTAAATGCTTGAATGCTTGATTGCCAAAATAGATAACACTTCTAATATGCCCCAAACTAGATAACACTATAAATTGGAAAAAATGTAAGTCACACCTAATCCCCACATAATTAATCAAATAAATATATTTAATTAGTTAGATTTATCTAGACAATTTTTAGGTGTATACAATATATATATAATATCTTATAGATATATTTGTGAATTCTCAAAGCTCTTATGAAATGAACATACACGATAAAATATATTCTAGATGTCCTACAAACATGTCTTAGCATTAAAATATTTATTAAAATGAAAGAAAAATACATCCTCAATGCCTAGTGGAGAATGCCCGTTAAGATGTCTAAACACAAATTTTTATTTTACTATATTGAAATAAAAATATTATATCCCTAATGCCTAGTCTAGATGCTCCATAAAAAAATCTAGACATTATGTATTTATTACAATGAAATAAAAATATGATGTGTCTAATTTCTTCATCTCTAATTAGTGCGCTCTCGTAGCAGAAATGCTATAACTCTATCCATCTGATCAAATCTCTGTAAGGAAAGCCAAGGTGCGGAAACAACTCTCCTAATGTCAAAACCTTAGGGAGGAATGCATATATACATTTAAATTTCTCAATTACAGTCCAATTAAGATGCACTATGAAACATATAACATAAACAGAGTATTTGACAAACACAGATGAACACCAAATTTACGTGGGAAAACCCTTACGGGAGAAAAACCCACCACACCAAGATAAATAAATTTTTATTATAGTAATAAAGATTACATACAAATGTCAAACTTATCTTTCTGGTGTTATTATTCAACAACTTCCACAATGTTCAATCTTGTTACAACACATTCACATTACAGCCTTCACATAATAGAATTCATCCATTGATACCATTCAAACTGATCCTACAACTGTTGATTGAACCAACCAATCACAATCTACAATCACAGAGTATAACCATGTTGTTCCATGTCTGTTGAGCTTCCTCACAAAACTGTCACAATGAACAATCTTCCAACTGTCTAGATTCGGCTTCTCCTATTGGTCCACGAGACTCGACACAGGACGATCAAATAGTCAAAAGAGTTCACATTTTATTGGCATGTCAGTGAGACACAAGAAGCACAGGATGATCAAACAGTCAAAAGAGTTCACATTTTATTGGCATGTCAGTGAGACACAAGAAGTGTCTCCCCAGTTCCCAAAAGCTTCATATCGATGTCGCCAAGAGTTCCACCGAGCTTTCATGTGTTACACCGAAGTACCAAATAGTTAGTGAGACCTATCACTTTTGCCAAGAGATCATAGTGAGGTCCAAAAGTTTCATAGATGTGAGTTTACCATTTGGAAAGAGTATCATTCGTTGATGAGACTACATATCAATGTCATAAGTCACACCAAAGAGTCATTCTGTCAGCAGGACATATCATTCTCGTAAGGACCTCATGCTGAATCATTAAGGGTTATACTGAAGTGTTCACAAGTCATACCAAGCTCCAATCACTAGTCGTCAAGACTTATTAATATTGCCAAGAGGTTTCTCTGAGATCTCCTTATGTCACCCCAAAGCCATCAACAGTCACCAAGACATATGTCCTTCGCTAAGACTTTACTCCGAGATCTTTTAAGTTACATCGAGACCACCATTCGCTAAGAGCTATATCGAAGACTTCTCATCATCGACAAGATTCACCAAATTCACTGGGACTTCTTACCAAAACCACCGTGTTACACCGAGACCATTAGTCGCCATGAGTCTTACCGAGAATAGACTTCAAACATTAGTGAGACATAAACACATCACCAAGAGTTCTTCCTGAAATCCTTAGTGTTACACCGATGATCAACATTTGAACCTCTGTCGATGAGACATTTGCACATCGGTAAGACTTCTTACTAATAGACTATAAGATACATTGAAGACCACAACATGTAACATACTGTCAACGAAACTTTAACACATCACCTAGACTTCTTCCTGAACTAAGCCTTTCAACCAAGGGTCTCAACGATAAGAGATAGAATGGCCTGTCAGCCAAAGATCTCCACGAGTGGTAAGAGGTCACACCGAATGCTCGTTGTCATAGCGATAGGCTCCTTTGGTGAGATAGAAGCAAGGTCACAGTGGCCTGTACAATAATACAAGATTCAAGCTGCTAGCCAACCAGACATAGAATGTGTCATACCAACTTAGCTCCAATTGAAGTTTCAGCCTGTGATGATTGAGGCATAATTTTTCAACAATCTCCCACTTGAAGAAAATCACACAGGCACCTCCAAAGCACAACATAACTTACTGAAAAAAATGGGAACTAAGGCCCATAGAACTAGCACACCACCTGAGCTTGTTTGTGCTCATTGGCTTTGTCAATGCATCTACAACGTTCTCCAGAGTATCAACTTTTTCCAAATTGACCTTTCCATCCTCCACCATATCTCATACAAAGTGATACTGTACGTCAATATGTTTCATCCTAGCATGGAAAGTAAGATTCTTTTCCAAACAAATTGCACTCTGACTATCACAAAAAATAGTTATTTTCCCTGCATCAAAACCAATGTTAGAACACAAAAATTTCAACCAAACTACTTCTTTACAAGCATGAGTAGCTACCATGTATTCAGCCTCCATAGTGGACAAAGCGACTACAGCCTACCACTTGCTCATCCAACTCACTGTACCACCATTCATTATGAAAATGTATCCACTAGTGGACCTCCTACTATCAATGTCCCCTACCCAATCAGAATCCACATAGCCATGAATACTAAGAGTCCTCTATGATTCAACCAAGTTCCCATGGTAACACAAAGCAAAATTTGAAGTACCCTTCAAATATCTATACACTCTCTTCATAGCATCCTAATGTATTCTTCTAGGATTAGTCATAAACTGACTAAGAACTCCCACTGCTTGGGTAATGTCTGGCCTTGTACAAACCATTGCATATATAAGACTTCCAACTGCACTAGCTTAGGGTACATTGGTCATGTCCTCCATCTTAGTAGGATATTTTGGACAGTCCTCAATAGATAGCTTCATTCCCTACAAGACTGTGACCACTAGTTGCTTGCAATCATTCATACAAAATCTCTCAAGAAAAGTCCTGATATACTTACTCTGACTGAGCCATAGTTTTCTATTCTTCCTGTCCCTAGTTATCCCCATCCCCAGAATATACCTTGTTGCACCAAGATCTTTCATTTTGAACTTAGCAGACAATTGAGACTTAAGATCATAAATCATTAGCTTACTATTGCCTATGAACAACATATCATCAACATAGAGAGCAATCATAAGTATTCGATCACTTTTAGCTTTATAATAGACACAATGATCATATTTTGATCTCACAAATCCTAGAGACAATACAAAAGTATCAAATTTCCGGTACCACACTCTAGGTGACTACTTTAACCCATATAGAGATTTCTTTAATTTGCATACCATTTTTTCTTTACCTTTCTCAACAAAGTGCTCTGGCTAGGACATATAGATTTCTTCTTCAAGATCACCATGAAGAATGTTGTCTTCACATCCATCTATTTGATCTCTAAATCATATGCTGCTATAAGTGACAAAAGAAATCTAATGGACGTCAGCTTAGCTACATGAGAAAATATTTCCCCATAGTCAATTCCCTCTACCTGAGAATAACCGTTTGTAACCAATCTTTCCTTGTACTTTTCTACACCTCCATCTAGACCAATTTTCTTCTTGAATACCCATTTGTAGCCCACAACTTTCCTGCCTTCAAGAAAGGACACCAAACTCCAAGTTTCATTCTTCTCTAGTGATGCCATCTCTTCATTCATGGCTTCCAACCAAGAATCTGAATCATACATTTTAATTGCCTCTTTTATAGTTCTAGGCTCATCAGTGCTAGAAATCAAGGCATAGGCACATGTAGAATCAATCAATGAGAACCCATACCTATCTATTTGTTTTCTTTCACGGGTTGACCTTCTCACTGGCTGAGACTGAGGTTGTTCTTCTTCTTTCAAACTTTCAGAACTGGTTGAGCTCTCCTAAGTTTCAGGTACATTTTGAATTTTGAATTTCTCTTTATTTGGTGTTGGAGGAATTAGAGCTACATCCTTTTTATTTTCAGACTTTGTCTCTGACTGCAGATCCAAGGTAGAAGGCTTTAGCTCACAAAAGATTACACTTATGTTGTATACAACCTTCTCTGTAATAGGATTCCAAAGCTTGTATCCTTTTATGTTAGCACTATAGCCAATAAAAATACATTTGACAGCCTTGTTCTCCAACTTAGATCTTTTCTCATTTGGCACATATGCATATGCTTCATAGCTAAAGACTCGAATATGTCTAAGAGAGGGCTTCTTACCTGACCAAGCTTCCAAGGGTGTTTTCTAAACAAGAGCAGAGTTTGGATAATAATTAATTAGGTAACATGCAGTAGATACAACCTTAGTCCAGAACTTCTCCTCCAAGCCAGCACTACTCAGCATACTTCATGCTCTCTCCATCACTGTCCTATTGAACCTTTCGGCAACTCCATTCTGCTATGGAGTATAAGGTGTAGTCTTATGTTTTTAATCCCATGGTCTTTACAGTATCTTTCAAATTCATCAAAACAAAATTCACCGCCATTATCAGTCCTTAAGCATTTCATTTTTCTTCTAGTTTGATTTTCTACAAGGTTTTTAAATTCCTTAAATCGACTAAACACTTCTGATTTACTTTTCTGAAAATATACAAATGCTCTTCTTGAATAATCATCAATAAATGGCACATAGTATCTTGATTTAGACAAAGAAGGAACATTCATTGGACCAAACACATCTAAATGAATATAATCTAACAAACCAAAAGATTTGTGAGGACTATCATAAAAAGAAATACAGTGCTGCTTTCCATATATACAATGTTCACAGAATTCAAATTCTAGATTACAATCATCAAGTCCCTCAACTAGGTTTTTAAACCTTTTTCTCCTATGTGGCCTAACCTATGATGCCAGAGCATAGTATTCTCTGCTGGAATTTTTACTTCCATAGAGTTTACATAATTAGGGATATTTCCCTCTTTACCTCCATGAATAGCTTTCAGTGACTTTCCAGAGACACTGTTACATTGAAAAACATGTGCATCCAGCTTGTACAGGGTACCAATTCGAGCACCTCTAGCCAGCACCATTGAACCTCTAGTCATCTTGCAACCATTTCCAAAGAATGTGACTTGTACTCCAATATCATTCAACTTACTGACAGATAGTAGATTTCGAGCCAGACCTGGTATGTGCATTACATCATTAATTCCCTTTACTCTACCATTAGGAAATTGGATTCTAACTCTTCCACGACCAACAATTTCTCAAGTAAAATCACTTGCCAAGTACACCTTTCCACCATCATATTCTTCATACTTTGTGAACCAGTCTCTATGAGATGTCATGTGAAAAGATGCTCCAAAATCAATCATCCAAACATCATCTGATGCCTGTGTAGCCAAGGCAGTAATGAAGTCATTTGAATCACCCAGAGAAGAATCATTATTGAAAGAGTATTTCTTCTTCTTCTTTTTCTCCTCTTTACAGTCCTTTTGGACATGACTAGGTTGCCCACAGTTCCAGCACTTCACCTTGGACTTCTTGCCAAGAGACTTTGATCTCCCCTCTGATTTCCATTTTGATTTCTTGTCCTTCTTCTTTCCTTTCTCTTTTGACCTTCCTCTAATAGCAAGATCTTCCTTTGCCATCTCAAAAGATTTCCTTCTCATCTCTTTTGATAGCAAAGATGCAACAACATCATCCATTTTGAACTTTGATGTTGTACTCCTAATAGCCATCACCAAATGATCCCAAGAGCCTGGAAAAGAAAAAAATAGAAGCATACAACAATCCTCTTCTTCAATTTTTACACCAACAGATGTTAATTGAGCAATCAACATATTAAATACATTCAAATGATTAGCTATAGACCCTCCTTCATGCATTCTCAAAGAATACAACTTCTTCCTCAAGAACAATTTATTCACCAAGGACTTCCCCTGATAAATAGATGCCAGTTTTGTCCACAAAGAGGTTGTAGTCTTTTCTTCATGCACATTTAGAAGAACAGATTCTACCAGACAGAGCCTTATTAGCTCTTTTTCCTTTCTATCTCCTAGGTCCCAATCCTCTTGCTTCATGGTCTAAGGTTTTGTTCTAGACACTACCAGCCACATATCATGATCAACAAGAAGATCTTCCATTTTGAGTTTCCACAACTCAAAATTGCTGCCATTTAATTTCTCTATTTCCATCTTCCTGGATGTGCTAGCCATCTCAATCTGTAATTAGAATTAACAAACTCTACAGGACTCGCATTGAATAGAATTAACATAAAAAACCCAACGTACCCACAAGGATAACATAATTGGCCAGGCTCTGATACCACTTGTAAGGAAAGCCAAGGTGCAGAAACAACTCTCCTAACATCAAAACCTAAGGTAAGAATGTAGATATACATTTAACTTGCTCAATTATAGTCTAATTAAGATGCACTATGAAATGGATAACAGAAACAGAGTATTTGAAAAACACGGATGAACACCAAATTTACGTGGGAAAACCCTTACGAGAGAAAAACCTACATCACCAAGAAAAATCACTTTGTATTATAGTAATAAAAATTACATACAAATGTCAGACTTATCTTTCTGGTGTTATTATACAATAGCTTCCACAATGATCAATCTTGTTACAACACATTCACATTACAACCTTCATATAATATAATTCATTCACTGATGCCATTCGAATTGATACTACAACTGTTGATTGAACCAACCAATCACAATCTGCAATCATAGATTATAACCATGTTGTTCCATGTCCGTCGAGCTTCCTCATAGAACCATCACAACGAAAAATCTTCCAACGGTTCAGATTCGGCTTCTCCTATTGGTCCACGAGACTCCACATAGGATGGTCAAACGGTCAAAAGAGTTCACATTTTATTGGCATGTCAGTGAGACATAAGAAGTGTCTCCCCGATACCCAAAAGCTTGATATCGATGTCGGCAAGAGTTCCACTGAGCTTTCATGTGTTACACTGAAGTACCAAATAGTTGGAAAGACCTATTGCTTTCTCCAGGAGATCATAGCGAGGTCCAAAAGTTTCATAGATATGAGTTTACCATTTGGCAAGAGTATCATTCTTTGGTGAGACTACATATCAATGTCATAAGTCACATTGAAGAGTCATTTTGTCGGCAAGACATATCGTTCTCGCTAGGAACTCACACCAAGTCATTAAGGTTTATACCGAAGTGTTCACAAGTCATACTGAGCTCCAATCACTAGTAGGCAAGACTTATTAATATCGACAAGAGGTTTCTCTAAGATCTCCTTATGTCACCCTGAAGCCATCAATAGTTGCCAAGACATATGTCCTTTGCTAAGGCTTTACTCCGAGATCTTCTAAGTTACATCGAGACCACCATTTTCTAAGAGCTATATCAAAGACTTCTCATCATCAGCAAGACTCACCAAAGTCACTGGGACTTCTTACCGAAACCACCGTGTTACACCGATTCCATTAGTCACCATGAGTCTTACCGAGAATAGACTTCAAACATCGGCAAGACATAAACACATTGCCGAGAGTTCTTCCTGAGATCCTTAGTGTTACACCAATGACCAACATTTGAACCTCCATCGGTGAGACATTTTCACATCTGTAAGACTTCTTACTGATAGACTATAAGATATGCCGAAGATGACAACATGTAACATACTATCAGCAAAACTTTAACACATTGCCCAGACTTCTTCCCGAACTAAGCCTTTTGGCCAAGGGTCTCAACAATAAGCGATAGAATGGCCTGTCGGCCAAATATCTTCATGAGTGGTAAGAGGTCACACTGAATGCTCCTGGTCATAGTGATAGGATCCTTCGGTGAGATAGAAGCAAGGTCACAACGACCTGTACAATACAACAAGATTCAAGCTGCTAGTCGGCCAGACATAGAGGCATACTTTTCCAACAATCTCATCTTTCTCCAATTCACTTTGAAGGTGAGTACCAACACCACGACACAAAATCCTACTGTAATTGACCATCCAATAGTGAGCTCATACCATGAAAACCCTTGGTTTGTCTCTTGCTTGACATCAATGGTAGGAGGAGAGAGTGGTGAATGACAAAGAGAACACTTCCAGCTTTCAATAGGGCATCCCCATAGATTTGGATTTCCTGAAAATGTTGATTTGTCAAATATTATCATATGAGGACCTTGCAGTCGCATCACCCCTGATAGATTATTGTAAGACATATTTAAATATCCCAAATAATCTAAAGAGCCAAGCTAGAATGAAATTTTTCCTAAAAAATTGTTGAGAGAAAGGTCCAGCAATTCCAACTGACTCAAATTGCCCATGCTACCTGGAATGTCCCCATTGAAACTATTCCTAGAAAGATTTAGAAACATCAAGCCTTTTAGGATTCCAATTTCCTTTGGAAGATGTCCCCATAATCCATTGTTCAACAAATCAATGGATACCATACTTGAAAAGAAATAACCATAATGCCTTTCTAATCCTTTGGTAATTAGATCTAAGCCCTCTATATAGTATTTTCTATTTTCACCTCTTAGTGGAACTAGACTAGCTAAAATAGAACCATAACTTGTGGGTCAAGGGGCAGAGGAGAAGAAATAAAAACAAAGCAACAAACTAAAATCATATAGTAGTAAAAGAAAACTAATTCGAATGCAATTAAAAGCTACTCACAAAACACAGATTGAAAAAACAATAGATTTATATTTATGTATATTAAAACTAAATTGATACAATAGAGCTTTGATGCCCTTCTTCAACATTCTTTTGCAAAGTTGCAATGTTCTTCATTTCTTCTTGTTGCATAACATATAAAAAATGACAACCAAAAAGCATTAAAACTAATAGCTACAATGGATGAATATAATATTAATATTTTTACTACCCACAAAGTGTGTGAGAGTAAATAGTAGTTAATGCATAATCATAAGAAATCTCCCAAAATCTTCTCCAACAAGATTTCTCAAAAATTTCCTTTAATTTTTATACAAATGTGAGCTAGATGATAACAAGCACATTAAATTAGTTGAGATTAGACATTTTTCTAACACTCCCCCTTAATCTCAACTAGCTGACATTTTGAACAAAAACTTCTGAAGCATCCACCTTCATTCACAAAAAAGTTTCGGCACATCCAAAGTTTTGGCACATCAACCTGTACACAAGTTTTCAATGCATTCACTTTCTGTTTGAAAATTTCTAGTGCATATGCCTGAATTCTCAAAAACTTTCAGCGCATCTACTTTTAGTTCTAGCATTGTACTTTAAAAATTCTAGAACATCTTCCTTTTGTTCTTGTATTTTGCTCACAAAGTTTTGGGGAATCTGTACTACCACATAAATTTCTGGAGCATTCACCTTTAGCAAAAATACCCAAACAACTTCTCAAGTATTCAAATTTATCTTTTTCTAGTGGCTTAGTGAAGATATCAGAAAATTGATCTTCTAATCTACAAAACTCTAAACATATTTCTTTGTTGTTCCCTAGCTCTCTTATAAAATGGTATCTAGTGTCTATGTGCTTGCTTCTTTTATGAAAAACATTATTTTTAGACAATGTAATGGTCAAGTTATTATCATAATAAATCTTTGTTCCTTCATCTTTTTTATGCATCAACTCAGCTAGCATTCTTCTCATCCATACGACTTGACATGTTGCTGCTGCAGCTACCACATACTCCACTTCCATTGAAGAAAGTGTGTCAATGGGTTGTTTCTTTGAAGCCCATGATACAACCCCCGATCCAAAATGAAAGGCATAACTAGAAGTACTTTTTCTATCATCAATGCTACTAGCACAGTCACTGTCTTTATATACAATGAGTTTGAAGTCATCTACAACTAAATATAAAATTCCATAGTTCTTAGTTCCACATATGTGCCCCAATATCCTTTTTCCAACTTGCTAGTGAGAGTCTTTTGGAGACTTCACGAACCTTGAGATAAGACTCACACCATACATGATGTTAGGCCTTGTGGCATCCAAGTACTTGAGACTACCAACCAACCTTTTAAACAATCTAGGATCAACTAATGAACCATCATCTTCCTTGCTTAACTTTAGTCCTATCACAACTGGTGTAGGGGATGGTTTGCAATTCAACATATTAATTATTTTCAACACATCACTTGCATATTTTGACTAAGAAATAAAAATACCATATGTTGATTGCTTAACTTCTATTCCCAAAAAATATTTCATAAGACCCAGATCAATCATTTCAAACTCTTTCATCATAGCTGCCTTAAAAGAACTTATAGAAAGGTCTCCCATAAAGATCAAATCATCTACATAAAGATGAACTATCAAAATTTTACCTTGTTTATCCATCTTGATTTATAAAGTAGGCTCACTGCTACACCTATTGAAACCATTCTTGATTAAATAGGAATCAATTCAACTATACCATGCTCTAGGAGCTTGCTTGAGTCCATAGAGCACCTTTTTCAGCTTATATACTTTTCCTTCATGAAAAACAATTTCATATCCTTCCAGCTGCTCAACATAAACTTCTTCTTCAATTAAACCATTTAAAAATATAGATTTTACATCCATATGAAAAACATGCCACTTGTTTTGGGCTACAATGGCCAAAACACTTCTTACCATATCCAAGTGAGGTACAAGTGCAAAAGTTTCATTGTAATCAATACCAAGTTGTTGATTGAAACCTTTAGAAACCAACCTTTCCTTATGCTTCAACACATTTCCATCCATATCATACTTTGTTTTGTAAATCCATTTTATGCTTATAACATCCTTGTAGGTGATCCACCAACTCCTAAGTATTGTTCTTTTCAATAGCTTCAATCTCTTCATCCATAGCTTCAACCCATGCTTCATCCTTAATTGATTCATCCTTAATTGCTTCATCAAAGAACATTGAATCAACAACTTTTGAAAATAAAGAAAAAACAAAAAAACAATTTGATGTTTCAAAACTAAAATCAGCTTCATATATATCTCTTAAACTCCTTTTTTTTCACTGCATAAACATTCCAATGTAGGATCAAATGAACTGCTTCTACTAGCTGAATTTGAAGGACTTCTAGATGATGTTATTGCTAGTGTTCTTTGTGGAGTTTGTTTTGTGGAAGGAAAATTTTGATTTCTTGAAAGTGTTGTTGTAGAATGACGTGTAGCTTGTGCTACAACTCATGTTGCATGTCTGGGAGTGGAAGGGGGTATTGCTTGAGGAATACCTTGTTGTTCTATCACTTCATCAGTCATATCATCATATGGATCAACTATTGCTACACTTATTATTTTTTCTACACTACCATCCCATGCTTCTTTCTCCACAAATTGTACATATATGCTGATTAGAACTTTTCTTGCAATTAGATTAAACAATTTGTAAGATTTTGTATCTTTTGAATACCCAAAAAAATATATTTCTCACCCCTTTTATCCAATTTTCTTCTCAGCTCTTCAGGAACTTGAGCATGTGCAATGTATCCAAAGACTTTACAGTGAGAAACATTGTGCTTTCTACCACTCCAAGTCTCTTGAGGAATCACATTTCTTACACTTGTAGTTGGACATCTATTCAAAATATCAGCAACAATTGCTACTACTTCAACTCAGTATTCATTTGGTAAATGCTTTGATTTCAACATACTCCTTGCCATATACATGATAGTTCAATTTATTCTTTCAGCCACACCATTTTGTTGAGGTGTGTAGTGGACTATAAATTGTTTGTGAATGCCATGTTGTCTACAAAAATTCAGAAAATCATTAGAACTATATTCATCGCCTCTATCAATCCTTAATATTTTCATGTAGTAACCACTTTACTTCTCTAATAGAGCCTTGAACTATTGAAAGACTCCAAAAGCATCAGATTTATGCCTCAAAAATTAGACCCATGCCTTTCTTGTATAATTATCAATAAAAGTCAAAAAATATGTGCAACCTCCAATGGAAGGAGTTTGCATTGGTCCACATATATCAGAGTGAACAATCTCAAGTGGTTCACATAATCTTTCCAATTTTCCAACAGGGAAGGTCTCTCTATGTTGTTTACCCAATATGCATGCTTCACATACTCTTTCTGGTGTTTTAGTCAATGGAAATCCCTTAACCATATTCTTTCTATGCAACAAATTCCGACCTCCAAGGTTTAAATGACCAAATATTAGATGCCACAACCAAGATTCATTTTTTACCATTGATTGAAAAGTTGTTTGAATAGTTACATTACCATTTTGTTCATCTTTGGTTCCAATTTATGCCTTTTCAAAGCAACCTTGTTTTATTTTTGCAACTTTACAACTTTGTTCTTTTCTGGAGCAACTTTGAGAGGGATTTTGAGAATTTTCAGTCTTAAATGCTGCTTTAGCTTGTGTATTTTCTACCATATGGTAAGCTTCAACTGAGTTTCTTTTGATATTAGGTTTCAACCTCAATAGGAACATTCATTTTTTTGTCATTTGTACCTCTGCTATTAGTTGAGTACTAGGATATTTATCAAGAATGACACATGCATTATTTTTCATGTAAATTTTGTATCCTTTTTGCACTAACTGACCAATACTCATTAGATTATGCTTCAGACCAGCAACGTAAAAAACATCCTAAATAAATTTTTTCTCCCCCTTTCTGGTCAAAATATCAATAGTCCCTTTTCCCATAACATTCACTTGATTATTATTCCCAAAAGTGACATTTAAAGAAATTGATTTATCCATGCTAGAAAATAACTCTAGATTTCTAGACATATGATTGCTACTGTGTACCTTAGAATTTTACCTTATTTTAAAGTGCAAAATATCTTAAAATGCAAATTATAAAACACTAAGAACACTTCAATGATTAGCCTAAAGGGTGATGAAACAAGGAAAATAGATGAAATAAAATGCAAATCGATTATACCTTCCTTGCTGTTGAAGACTCCTTGGTTGGCCCTTGATTTAGATGAATTTGTATGCTCCCTAGATGGATTTTGATGTTACTAGATGCAAGATTGATAATGGAAAATGACTAAATGGATGGCTAAATGATAGCAAATGCTTGAGAATGCAAATTGGCAGCATAAGGTTGCTCAAAATGAAAAGTCTTCTTTTTTTTTCCTTAGAGGAGGGGGTATTTATAGAGGAACTTGAATTCTCTAGAGAATTCAATGGTTAAGATTTATCCAACAAGGTCAAGATGAAGGGCTAAGGTGAGTTGAGGACTCACAAGCCCTCACATCTTGACATGTGGAATGTGAGATGGCTAAGGGTGAGATGATGTGTAGATGATGTGTAAGGGAGGTACATGATGTGGAGGAAGGACAAGTACCTTCTAAGTACTTTGATGTGACCTTTCAATGATCACATAGGGAGGGGGAAAATTTTGGGAGAATAAAAGTGAATTAAAAATTCACAATGATTGGAAGAATCTAGTGGATAAGACAAGGTTCCCAAAAGGTGGGAGTTTGTCACATGTGACTTGATGTGACAAGTCAAAGGTTCTAGAAGATGCATGGGAAAATGGGATTCTAGGAGGAATAAAAGTGAATTAAAAATTCACATGGGGAAGAGAGGAGCCTATGGTGAATAAAAAGGAATTAAAAATTCCTTGGGGGATGGGGAGAGTTGACCAAGGTACTAATTAGGTTTGACTAATCGGTAATTAGAGGATAATTAGGGGTTAATAAGGATTATACGCCAACTTGCAAAAGTTGGAGGATGTGACACATCCAAATCAAGGATTAGGCATGTGCACATCCTTAATGAAGAGATTAGGAGATGGATTAGGATTAGATGAAAATGACATGTGAGGAATTAAATAAATGTAATATTTATTTAATTCATTTGATGAAAAGGGGATTAAGGAGGGTAAGGTATTTAATTATTAATTAAATACCTTAGGGATTTGACAAAATTAAGGATATTAATTAAATAATAGTAATATTACTTAATTAACTTGGATAAGAGGTTGTTTAGATGAAAAGTGATAAATTTGGATAAATTAAGTGTCCAAATTTGGATGTCTACAGTTACAACCAAAATCTAAATACCAAATATCATTTGGAAACTCTTGAACCATATTGCATTCAATGGATGATTTTGTAGAAATTTCTTTAGTAGTCTTTGTGCATGTAATAAACATAGTATTTTTTGTAGAATTTTCTAGGGGATTTTGATTTTGTCTTCCTTGATCATATTGCTTCTTCCCGCACTCAGAAGAATAGTGACCATACTTCTTGTATTAATGACACTGAACATGTGACTTTTCTTTAACCAGTTGAATGATTATGAGAGTGATCATTGTTATATCCTCTTCTAGATCGATTTGCAGGACTGCTGCTACATCCTCTAAATGAATTTCTTCCTCTACCCCTAGGTGCGAACCTACCTCTACCTCTTCCACGACTTATTGAAGCCTAATATGAGAAAGCATTCTCAATAGAGGTGTGTGATATGTTCAACCTGTATTCATGATTTATCAAAGAGGCATGCAGTTCATCCATTGTCAACTAAGTTAAATCCTTAGTTTCCTCAATAGTAATAACTAAAGGATCAAATTTAGTGGGAAAAACTCTTAGCATTTTTCAACTATTCTTTGCTCTTCTAATGTTTCCCCATGAGATTTTATCTGATTTACTAGCCCAACAACATGAGTAAAAAATAACTCCACAGACTCTAAATCTTTCATACTTATATTTTCAAATTCTCTTCTAGGGTATGTGCAAGATCATGATGGGCCACAAAGTGGAAATATTATGGGTATTTGTAGGGTATGTGGCTGACAACTTTTTTTTACCCAAAATTGATGAAACAAAAGGGTTTTAGAGGAGATTCTCAGCTTTCTACCAATATAAATTATGCTTTAATTTGAATTTAATAAATAATTATTATTTATTTTCTATTAGAATTACGAAAAGTCCGATCATAGGCTGATTGAAAAACATCTATAAATTTCAATGGTATCATATTTTTGAATCCAAAACATGTGTCACATTCTATGCTTCACATACTATAGGATTAAAAAAGAAAAATAAATTTCATGAAGTTTTGACCAAGTTAAGGTGGTCGAATATACGAGTTTTATATTTTTAAAAGTTGTAATAAAAATCATAATTAATTATTTTCTTGGAAAAAAATTACAAAAATATGCATCACATCCAAAAATTATTCCTCTACTTATATAAAATATTAAAAAATATTATCATTTTATTATGGTTAGGTGGCATACACCTACTTATTTTTTCCTTGAAATTTGCGTACTACTACATTGAAATTTCAAATTTTCACCAAATAGATTTTATTTATTTTTAAATAAACCTAGTAGTTTAGAAACTACATTCAATTTTCTACAGATTCTATTCTTACATATTTTTGAAATAATATAGATAACTTATTCAAATTTTTATGTCAAGTTGCCTAACACTCGATTTTTCTAAATTTTGCCACTTAAGGGCCTATTTTTTCCATGAAGATCCCGCACATACCCTCTAAGTATTTGGAGTTTTGCAGCTTTAGCTTTGTCTTTATCTTGATAAGCTATTTACAATGTATCCCATGCCTCCTTTTCTTGCATTACTGCTGAGACTCTTGGCAGTATGCTTTCATGCATTTCTTAATGAATGTAGAAAAGGGATTTTCCATCCTTCTTTATTTGCTCTTTCAAGAGATCTTTCTCTTCCTGGGTGAGTGCATTATAAGTTGGTTGGTTCTGGATAACCATTCTCAACAATTTCCCAAACATCCTAAGACCTAAACAGGGATTTCATGGTCAATGACCAATATTCATAATTTTTTTCCTATGAAAAGAGGGGTTTGTAGGCTAGACAAGAAAGCACCAGACGTTGAGGTTGTGGAAGCCATTGATCGTTGTTAAACAAGAAACAAGTGAAAACCTAGGAAAGAGACTAGAAGTTTGAACCAATGGCTTTGTTACCAGATGTGGGCTGAGGGGTAGAGGAGCTGAAATAAAAATAGAGCAACAAACTAAAATCATACACTAGTAAAAGAAAACTAATTCAACTACAATTAAAAGATCATCACAAAACATAATTGAAAAAATAGTTGATTTATATTTATGTATATTAAAACTGGATTGATACAACGAAACTTCAATTCCTTTCTTCAACCTTCTTTTGCAGAGCTATGATGCTCTTCATTTCTTCTTGTTGCATAAGATATAAAAAATGACAACGAAAAATCATGAAAACTAAAATCTATAGTAAATGAATATGATATTAATATTTTTACTGCCCACAAAGTGTGTGAGAGTAAATATCAGTTAATGCATAATAATAACAAATCTCCTGAAATCTTCTCCAAAAAATTTCCTTTAATGTTGATATGGATGTGAGCTGGATGATGACAAGCACATTAAATTAGTTGAGATTAGACATTTTTCTAACATAACTTATGGATCCACCTGGAAATACTGGGGAGCAACTGGGATGGTCTTCCCCAAGCACATACATATTTTCCTTTATATCGACCATGGCTGAGAAATTTAATTAGGTATTTGGGATTTCACCAAACAAAAGATTAGAAGAAAGGTCTAGGACCCGAAGCTGGGGCATTTTTTTTATTTGTGGAGGTAGTTTTCCTTTGAAATTGTTTGATCTCATCATAAGAACATGTAGACTTGAACAGTTAGCAATCCAAGTTGAATGTTTCTTGTCAAATTGTTTTCTCCTAAGTCAATCACTTGCAAATTTGAATTTTTTCCAAAGACAGAAGAAGAAATCCTTGTACATTGTTCTTTTCAAGATGGAGAGACACAAGTCCTGCTAATTCTCCAACCTCCTTAGGAATATCACCCTCCAATTCATTACTTTCCAGGTTGAGCATTACAAGTGCTGAGAGGCTGGCAGGGATCTCTCCTTTTAAATAGTTTTCCTTCAACTAAAGCACTTGAAGATATAGCAAATCACCTAGATTATAAGGTATATTTCCTCTTAATTGATTATTTGACAAATCTAGAATAACAAGAGAATCTAGAGTCCCTAATGAAACTATTATTGGTCCTTCAATTTCATTGTTTGTAAGTAAAAGCATATCCAAACTAGAAAAAACACTCTCTAGAAATAAAGGACCATTCATTTCATTTATAGACATATCTAACACCTGCAGTGGATATGGGATTGAAGTAATAGTGAGAGTACCTTCCAAATGATTGTTTGATAGGTTCAAACTCATCAATTTAGATGAAAATTCCCATAGCCAATATGGAAGATCTTTCACAAGATTGGTGTCTAATAGATCCGCATCTTCAAGTTTAAATTGAGTTGAAATCCAATTGGGAATTGGGCCTCCAATTTTACACCCCCTTAAATTCAAGGTCTAGATTGGAAAGGTGTTTTCCAATGTGTCAAGTCAATCTGGATATTCAAGCCACTATAAGATAAGTCCAATTCTTCCAACCTTGAACTATTACACAAGAGAGCTTGATCTGAAACTGTTCCTCTAATGTTATTGTTCGAGAGCAGAAAACTCTGTAGAGAAGATGGTAGTGTAAGAAAAAAAGGAATAATTCCATTTAATTGGTTGTTTCTCATATCAACATTGACAAGTGATAAGAACCGAGAAAATGACAAGGGAAGGTCTCCACTCATCTTTTTGTGGAAAAGGTTTAAGCTTTTAAGAGATGGGAGATTGACTAGAGAAGGAGGGATTGGACCACTAAGCCTATTGCCACTGAGATCTAAGTTAGAAAGATTGATAAGTAAACCCAAGCTAGATGGGATGGGACCTTCTAATTGGTTTTGGTGAAGGTCTAGTGAAGAAAGATTGGTAATATTTGAGATAGCCTCGGGTATGTCCATAATGTCATTTTTGAGACCAAAGTTACTAATATCCAAATCAGTAACATGTCCACCCAATTCCATTTCATTGTAGTGGATAGATCTCCATACACAACAATCATCTCCCTCTCATGACTTAAGCATTCCATGAGTGTCATTGAAGGAAACTTTAAGGGTGAGAAGAACTCTAGATTCATTGGGAGGACATCCATGGACAGACAAAAATAAAACTATAGAAAATAAAGCATAGTGGAGGAGAGGAAGGGGTGTGAGCTTACAAAAACTATTCATGCAAACCTCCATTGTCACTACCATGCAACCTCAGTTACTGCTTCATTACTAAATATCCCCATACTCTGCGCTCTCATTTATTTCTTCAAAATCAAGAGTATTCTATCTATTTTACAAAAGGAAAACACACAAAAATTGCTAGAACAAATAGTCCAATTAGTCAGTTTACGTGTCTTCCATTATTTAATTTTGACTATTGCATCATTGAATTATAGTCCTCGGTTTTCTTTAACCAAAAAAATTCTCACCAATTTCCAAAAAAATGGACCCACAGCATCAGGAAAATATTGGTTGGGTTTAACTAGCACACTCTAAGCATTGATCATTTAGGTGGTTGTGTGGGACCCAATAATCCACCATTCTTGTCATTATTTCCATTTGGTAGATGCATTTTTAACAATTTTTTCTCTCTGGGATAACTCAAAACACATCGTCAAAGTTCCTACACTGCATATGATCTAGTTATAGTAAGGAATTCGGTCACATTTGTAGTGTAATAAGAAATGGGAATCCTCATGAGGTAGTCATAATGTTTCAATGTATGCAACAAATAGGTCTTCAACATTATTGAATTATGCTTTCTAGAGCAGTTCCAACATGTGTCAAAATGGAAGCCTGTAACATACTAAAACTAAACAACTAAATAAAGTGCAACATTTAATTCTGATATAACTTGCATAAACTAAAATGCATAAATCAATTGATACAGAGCAACAGTATATTTTTCAAAAGAAAGTAAGAAAATCAACTTTAAGTTTATTTAATTTGAAGTGTGCGAAAAAATACTGAAAGCAAAATTGTCAGTGTTTTGCAATGAACCTAAGGAATCTCTAAGGAGTAGCCAATTCCTATACTCAAGACCCTTGCAATGAATGGTCAACTAACAAGATCCAATCGAAGACTATGATCTTCTACACTTTAGGCTCTGTGGAACCAAGGAGGTTGTTCCTATTGTGCTCATTTTGATTCATACTTTATACAACACATCACTTTCACAGATCAATTCTAATGAAGGGCAATTATGCATGAATTACTACAAGATTGGCTCATCATTAAGAAAACTACTACCCATTCACTAAAACAAAGGTAACCTCAAGATACTTAACACACATGCCTTGGGATTAATGAATTTAAAATGAATTTACATTTTGATTTCAAGTCGATCACTAGATAGATAATTCATACACCCTTTATGTGAATTTTTCAGCAATAGACCAGTGTCTTGTTGCATAGGGCATTAGATTCACATAGACAAAGACCAATAATACAAAAAAAAAATTAAAACTAATGAAATTGACTACTCTCACAACAACTTTGCATTATGGAGCTCACAACTTCTAAAACATAACTTCTTTTCGAATCCTTTGTAAATTACTACAAATCTATGACCCTATTCAAGCATTTTAATTGATTGCTTGAATCAAAGCATAAATAGAGACACACATTCAAATAGATATTTTAAGATGAATGAAGGCACCATTGAAATTTCATTCAAAATTCATAATCATTTACATAAGGAGAGTACATTTATCAGAATTATACGTTTGATTCTATATCAGTCACTTCTATTAAACTATTTGAGATAATTACATATGTGCATCATAGCTCAAAACAAGTTATCTTCTCTATTCATTATCTTTCCTATATGCCTAATATTCTACCCAGATAAGCTCCCAACTAAAAACTTGATCAAAATCTCTTGCAAATGAACCATGATTTCCCTTTTATATAATAAGGGATCCAACAAGCTAGCAGCTCAAAATGCAATTACAATATAGAATTTCATTTCAACTTTAATTTCACCTGCATTTCAAAATTCCCTACATACTGATTCTATTGAAAATAGGGAAAGAAAATTTGCTACCACCATCAAAAGGGAATGTAAAGTGCTGCCAAAATTCCCCTAGCTTCCAGGTACGTAACAAACCCAATGTCCAAACCACCACAAAGGCACATCATCAGTGTGAAACCTAAAAACTCCAACCACACATGTAGAGAGATAAACCGCTACAACATTTTATCAAAACCAAAAATTTCCATCCCACATGGCACACTCTTACCAACCAACAAACTTTCCCTTACTAGCACCCATACCATGAAACACACACCCACTTCGCATAGTTGCAAGGGAGGGAGAAGAGTCCTCATCTCCCTCCTCCTTGTTCCTTTGAAGTATAGAGCCATCCCGCCCACTCGGGGTTTAAACATCCATTGGAGGGATGGGAAATATCTCTTCACTAGGAGCCAAAATTTGACCCAAGGTTACAAGAAACTGGTGGTAGCTAGTGCTAGTCTCTTTCTCACTATGAAATGGGCTATTTGTGAGGTTGATGGGAAAATTTTGGCATTCAAAGGAACCATTTCCATACCTTATCTTCCTGCTAGCCCCACCAACAGTGTGTGTCGGCTCCTTGCCTTTGTATTCTATCTTTCCAGTAGCAGCATCCTAGAATTGCAACCTCCTACTGCACCTAGTGGGTGCACTCATGGGCTTGTCAGTAGGAGCATCAATCTCTATAGTTTAAGCATGCTCTGAGACATCTTGACCTAGCCTCTACAAATTCAATCGAGCCAACGTTCTTTCTAGCCCTATAGAAGTCACTGGCTTGGTCATCTTCTCAATATGGTGAGCTCTTGAACTCACTCAATCTCAATTCAATAAATTTATGACTACTAAGTACAAATGACACAATTAGCAGTTATTCCCTCCTATATTTATCTTGTGATGTGATGACAACAACAATCAATACTTAAAAAATCACACACACAAAATGGTGGCAATTTGTTGGCCTGAGTATGATCACCATTTAATTCCCAAATGCATGAAAAATTTGTAAATCATGTTCCATGATTGCTAGTAATTAAATCTCCACACACACAAAAATAAATTTAATCACTCTTGTAGAAAGTTGGTCATTGTTGTGCACTAGTTGTAAAAAAAAACATCTATCACATTCCTGCTCATTCATTTTGAATATCTACCATCAATCTTTTGATGAGATGGTAGATCAAACAACTTATACTCAGTTGAGCATCTTTGAATTCTAGCAGTTTGCTAATTAGTCACCTTTAGCCATTGGAATTCATCCTAATCAACTCATTAATTCATCTGATGGTGGGTCTTATTCTTCTTACAAGTTGGAAAACTAATCCACATGTTAGCCTCTCACATCCCTCACAGCAATTAAAAAGCCTCCAACTTCTCTTTGCAAGCTAGTGGGGAATAGTGGAGATTAATACGCATGTTTTACCAACACCATCGGTTTGATACTTCAGGTGGTGGGCATCATAGTGGAGACTACACCCCATGATCATACAAGTACATGTGTCCTTATATCATGCACTTTGCACAACGTAACCTACCAACATTTATCATCTACGAGCTAGTGGGGTATGGTCAAGATTGCTTCCTTCGAGCATGGATCTCAAATCCTACACATAAAATGGGGTTAATAATAATAAGGGGCCACATTAGGCTAATGAAATTTTAACCCTTAAGAATAAATGACTTAATACCTAATTCATTAGAAAATATTTATCAATTGGACCTAGGGAAAACTTGAGATGGGTAGTAAAACGGGTGACCGGTGTTCTAATCAAAGGGGTCGGTTGCCAAATGAAAATGATGGCTCAAGTGATAACTTGGATGACTTGTAACTAGCTGGGAAAGCCAATGTGAGATTAGAACAAAGAGTTTTCTAAGCCAAAACCCTATCTAGACCTTGGAAAAAAGGTTAAAAATGCTAACCCTATCCATATGTCACCACGAGATGCAAATTTTTTTTGGAGGCTCCATCAATGGCTCATGCTCAAGGATGCATACCCCTAGTGGGTATAGCGAGAATCCAAATCTTAGGTTGAAGTAGACTGGGGAAGAAAACAAGAAACCCAAGAGCTTTCAGGGATGAGGCAAGAAAACATAATGGAAGGAAACAAACCAAACCAAACATAGGTATACTATCTACAAAATATACAATGTAGTTTATAATAGAAGCCTCTTTTGAACAATTGGCTTTAATCCTTAAATTGGAGGCCCATGGCCCCCAAAATTTAGGGTTGATCCTCTCCTCTATCAAAAACTTTATCTTGTTCAGCTAGTATTGAAGTTGCATGGACATTGAGTAGTTCCAGGTGCTTAATACCACCACAACTGAGTCCATTTATTGTTTGTGTAACAATTTTTTCCCACTCATTTTCATTTCCCATCACAAGCTCTTCAAATTGGATTGGGAAATTAAAAGATTCATACTCCACCCTGCCATGAGACACCACATCAAATTCTATTAGCTCATCAAACTGGAACCCTTCATAAACACTTTGGCTTAAACTAGACCAACCTTTGACAAGATTAGGGAAAACAAATTCAAAGGTATATAGATCTTCCTTTTGTTTATCATGAATTTTTTCCTCATGAGATGAAAGGAGTCGTATGATGAGATCCATAAGGTATGGAGTATCTAAAAAAATTCAACTGTAGCTTCATATTGTTTAACCTCATATCTCTAATCATCTTCACATGGATAAAATAATCCAAAAATGTTAAGATATTTTATAGAATCATCAAATGATGTTGCTTGAATATTAATACATTCATCCTAATTTGTTCCTTGATCACCCAAGTACATCCTCCTTTTCATGTCAGGGCAATCAGTATTATGTGGAACATGGGGAGTTGACACCTCAACCACCTCTTCAAGCACATTACCAATTATTATAGGAAAATTAGCCCAATCATCTTTACCCCCTTTAAAAAAGATGTTGTATCCAAGGCTATCATCATGATATTCACCTCTTTCATCATTTAAACCATTATCACATTTAGTTGTTAGCAGGTGTTAGTCACTTCCTTGATGCTTGTCAGGTACAATTTGTTCATTCACAAGATGGTGAGTTGGTACAGCAACACTTACATCACCAAACCTTCCATACATGGGGGCAATTGTCAAATCAAGGTTGACATTTTCAAAGCTAGAATCACAAACTTTAGCATCAACTTGGTTTTTACTTGTACCATTTGCAACATAATTACCAACAATACATGCCAAGTATTCATTAGGATTTTCTTCAAAGAGTGGATTAATCCTCCACCGATGAAAATTACCATTCACATCCTCATCTTCTAATTCAGATTCATCAAACAAAGGGTTGTGCCATATTTTCATGGTCATCATGGGTCTCTCTTCCTCATCCGCTTGAGAGTCCCAATCATTACACTCAAAATCAATGTAATCAATTGAAGAGCAAACTGAAATATTCTCATCATCCTCTTCATCATTCATATTTAGAGTTATGGATTCACTTTTAGAGAATTCATCACATGAAGAGAATTCTTCGCTATCAAGTAGGCACATTCTTTCAAAATGATCAAAAGGTGGGTATGTTCAGGATCATCATGGAAAAAATAGGCCCTGAAGTGGCAAAAAATTCAGAAAAATCAGAGTTAGGAAACTTGGCGTAAAAGTTTGAATAAGTTATCTATATTATTTCAAAAATATGCAAGAATAGAATCTGTATTAAATTGAATGTAGTTTCTAAACTACTAGGCTTATCTAAAAAGAAAAAAAATCTATTTGGTGAAAATTTGAAATTTCAATGCAGTGGTACTTAAATTTTAGGGAAAAAATAAGAAGTAGGTGTCCATCTGACCAGCCTAACGACAACAAAATGATAATATTTTTTTATAATATTTTAGATATAAGTAGAGGACTCATGTCCTGATGTGATGTATATTTGTTTTTAATTTTTTTCCAAGTAAATAGTTAATTATGATTTTTTTATTACAAATTTTAAAAAATATGAAAACTCGTATATTTGACCACCTTAACTTAGTCAAAAATTCATGAAATTCATTTTTTCTTTTTTTAATCCTCTAGTATATGAAGTATAGAATGTGACGTATGTTTCGGATTCAAAAAATGTGATACCGTTTGAAAGCTATAGATGTTTTTGAATCAGCCTATCGATTAGGACTTTAGTCATAATTTAAATAGAAAATTATTAATAATTATTTATTAAATTCAAAGTAAAGCATAATTTATATTGGTGGAAAGCTGAGAATCTCCTTTAAAAACCCTTTTCATTTCATCAAATTTCTGTAAAAAAAAGTCGTCAGCCACATACCCATCATATTGCCACTTTTTGGCCCATCATGATCCTGCACATACCGAGGTCCCACATTAGAGGTAGAAGACCCCCCTTCCATATCATAGGAATAATTGTATTCCATAGAGGATTGACAAACTTCAATTTCATCACCTTGATCACTAGCTTGTGTATCATCATCACTGCTAGCATGGGAATGTGAGATCCCCTTATACATTTCTTGGAATTGTTCCAAAGTTAGGACATCCCAAGGGTGAGAATCTTGCACTATTTCATTGTCTTCATACTCTATGTTTTCATCTTCATCACTGCTATCAGAGTCTAACTCTATTTTTCTCATGAAATGACAACACTCAACAACTAATTATTCAGACCCTGATGCTTCTCCTTGATCCATTAGCCTCAATATTTGACTCTCCTCCTCATGACAACTAGTAGTAACACCTTGAGGTGGAACTTGTCTTGTGTGTTCACTATTAGCTTCCTCCACAACCCTTATCCAATCAATTACTTTGCTTAAGGTATGAGGCTTCAATTCATTTGGTATAGTACTCAATCCTGATTGATATATTTCTCAAAATAGAGCAACACACATAGCATCATTTGGCTTGATATCTTTGAGTATCTATAACCAAATATCCACAAATCTAGAGAAAAAATCATAGGGTGATTCACCCTGACACCTTTTCATTTAATGTAATCTTTTGATCAACATTACTAAGTTACTTCTACTATGATTCTATGAAGTTTCCCCTTGGGTCCTGGGATAACTCCTAGAATGTGGTGATGAAGAAATTGGTGAAATAAGATACTTATCCTCCTGACTTACACTCACACTAATTGCTCTAGGAGCTACATTGGCACAAGAATGACTAGAATTATCATTTTGAGCAGTTATAATTCCTTTCATGATTGAATATTTTAAATTAATTTCAATGTCTGATCATTATGGTATGCTTGATACAATGTATTAGGTTCTTTATCTCTCAAAAGATAACTCATCCTTTTGTCAAATCCACCCAAATATACAACTAGACACTCTGCATCATTTGGCCTTATGCTTTTAGGGATTTCTCTTACAACCTTTGAAATATGAGGTTAAAAAAAGGGACTGATTCATCATCTTCCTTCTCCATACCCATAAATTTTTGTATGATAAGAATAGGGTCAATCCTTTCTCCAAATTGTTCCATAAACAATGCCTTGAATTCTTCCCATGTATGAATGGAAGAAGCCAAAATATAAGAGAACCAGTCTCTTGCATCTCCTCTCAAAGATTGAACAAATAATTTCATGACTACATCTTCAAAATCTACTTCATAATCTCCAATCACATCAAAAAACTCTTTCACATGCTTGCTTGCTGACTCAGACTCGTCACCACTAAACTTTGGAAACCTATCTCTAACTTTTGGAGGCATAACATTTGGATAACCACAAATGTTCTCAAAGCTGATAGCTCTATACCTCTCAACATTGAAACTTCCTTGTTGTGACAAAGCTTGTCCACAATGCATGATTACATTCACATCCACACTAGCAGGTGTAACATAACCATCCATCCTCACTTCAGAGAAAGAATAAAAAATACACTATGCAACTACACAATGCTACTTCAATTTTGTTAATAACTAGGATCTTAAGCTCTTACAAGGCACAATTTATACAAATTCTGCTTAAGATCTTATAATGTTTTCATGCTTGTCACTCATATTTGAAATACATGCAAAATTATCACTAATATTCCCTCACTTAGTGCTAATTCACCTAGTTGGGAGCCATTTACAATTGAGCATGAAAAATTTATCATCATTTGCTTTAAACATGATTAATTATCCTCAAATTCTACAAGAATGTGTAGAATTTTGCAGCAACTACCTATCCTTTGCTTTAAACCATAAAGATTTGGACATTTGATGTAAGCTTTATTAATTTATTTTGTTAGAGTCACCACCTCCTATCATGGAGGAATAAACTTCAAATGAGATGAAGCTTCTTTACAAATTAAACATGCTCTAGGTTGTCTTTCACAATGGAGTCACTTTTAGATCCTTCAAGCTTTGTTGCACTCAAATATTTTACCAACTTCAAGAATTTTTCAATATCTGAATAAGATGTTTAGATCCACTTCATTATTTGACTCTGCAATACAAATATCCATGTCTAGAGAGTAGGGAATGTCCCTAGCAAAGTTTCCATTCTGTTAGATTTTTCTAGTGCACCTAAGGAATCTCTAAGGAGTAGCCAATTCCTATACTCATGACCCTTACATTGAATGAAAAACTAACAAGATGCAACTGAAGATTGTGATATTCTACACATTGTGCTCTATGGGACCAAGGAGGGTGTTCCTATTGTGTTCATTTTGATTCATACTTTATAGAACACATCACTTTCACAGATCAATTCTAATGAAGGGTAATTACACATGAATTACTACAAGACTAGCTCATCTTTAAGAAAATTGCTACCCATTCACTAAAACAAAGGTAACCTCAAGATACTTAATGCACATGCCTCAAGATTAATGAATTTAAAATGAATTTTCATTCTAATTTCAAGTCAAACACTAGATAGATAATTGATACACCCTTTATGTGAATTTTTAAGGAATATACCAGTGTCTTATTGCATAGGGCATTAGAGTCACATACACAAAGACCGGTAATACAAAAAAAGTAAATGATGAAATGGACTACTCTCATAACAACTTTGCATGATGGAGCTCACAACTTCTAAAACATAACTTATTTTTGAATCCATTGTAAATTACTACAAATCTGTGGCCCTATTCAAGCATTTTAATTGATTACTTGAATCAAAGCATAAATAGAGATACACATTCAAATAAATATTTGAAGATGAACGAAGGTATCACTGAAATTTCATTCAAAATTCACAATCATTTACATAAGGAGAGTACATGTATCAGAATTATACGTTTGATTATATATCAGTCACTTTTGTAAAACTATTTAAGATAATTACATATGTGCATTAGAGCTCAAAACAAGTTATCTACTGTATTCATTATCTTTCCTCTATGCCTAATATTCTACCCAGATGAGCTCCTGAATCGAAGCTTGATCATAATCCCCTGCAAATGAGGCATGATTTCCCTTTTATAGAATAAGGGAGCCAACAAGCTACCAGGTTGAAATGCAATTACAATACATAATTTCATTTCAACTTTAATTTCACCAACATTTCAAAATTCTCCACGTACTGATTCTATTGAAAACGGGGAAAGAAAATTTGCATCTACCATCAAAGGGGAATGCAAAGTGCCACCAAAATTCCCCTAGCTACTAGGTATGCAACGAACGCAACGTCTAAACTGCCATGAAGGCACACAGTCAACATCTAGCCACAAAACACCAACCATGCACATAGAGAGAGAAACTGCCACAACACTTTATCAAAACCAAAATTTTCCATCCCACATGACACCTTCTCACTAACCAACAACATTTCCCTTATCGACACCCACACCATGATACACGTGCCTAATTAACATTATTACAAGGTAGGGATAAGATACCTCAGCTCCCTCCTTGTCATTTTTCCTTTGAAGTACAGAGCCACCCCGCCTCGGGGTTTTAACTAGTGGAGGGTCAAACAATATCTCTTCACTAGGAACCAAAATTTGACCCAAGGTTGAGAGATACTGGTGGTAGCCAGATTGATTCTCCATCTCACTATCAAATGGGCTATCCATGAGGTTTATGGGTGAATTATAGCGTCTAAAAGAGCCATGTCCATACCTTATCTTCCTGCTAGCCCCAACAACAAAGTGTATTGGCTCCTTGCCTTTGCCTTATATCTTTCTAGTAGTAGCATCCTAGAATTGTAACCTCCTACTACACTTGGTGGGTGCACTCATGGGTTTTTCATCAGGACCATCAATCTCTATAGTTGAAGCACACTTTGGGATATATTGACTAGGCCTCTACAAATTCAATCGAGCCAACCTTCTTGTTGGTCCCATAAAAGTCATTAGATTGTTCATCTTCTCATTATGGAGACCTCTCTAACTCACTCAACCTCAATTCAATAAATTTCTAACTGCTAAGTGCAAATGACACAATTAGTAACTATTCCCTCCTATATTTATCATGTGATGTGATGACAACAACAATTAATACTTAGAGAATCACATGTTGAAATGGTGGCAATTTTTTGGCATGCATATCATCGTCATTTAATTCCCAAATGCATGGAAATTTGAAAATAATGCTCCATGATTTCCAACAATTAAATCTCCACACGCACGAAGATCAATTTGATCACTCCTATAGAAAGCTAGTCATTAATTCATGTTGGTTGCAAAACCAAATGGCTATCACATGCTTGTTCATTGATTTTGAATATATGTCACCAATCTTTTAATGAGATGGTAGATAAGACAACTTATATTGAGTTCATTATCTTTGAATTACAGTGGTTCACTAATTAGTCACCTTCAACCAATGGTGTTTGTTCCAATTAGCTCAATAAGCCATCCAACGACGGGTCTTATTCTTCTCACAAGTTGGCAAAGTAATCCATGTGTTAGGCTCTCATATCCCTCCTAGCCTTTAACAAGCCTCAAGCTTCTCTTTGTGAGCTAGCAAGGAATGACATATAGTTATCCACATGTTTGACCAACACCATTGGTTTGATGCTTTAGGCAGTGGGCATGGTAGTGGAGACTGGGCCCCACAATCATACAAGGACACACATCCTTATATCATGCAGCTTGCACAGTGTAACTTGCCGACATTTATCATCTATGAGCTGGTGAGGTATGGTCCAGATGGTTTTCTTTGAGCACGGATCTCAAAGCCTGTATATATAGTGGGGTTAGTAATAATAAGGGGCCACATTAGGCCGATGACATTTTAACCCTTAACGATAAATAACTTAAGACCTAAGTCATTAGCAAATATTTATCAATTGGACATAGAGAAAACTTGAGATGGGCTATAAAATGGGTGACTAGTGTTCTAACCAAAGGGGTCGATGGCCAAACACAAACGATGGCTCTAGTGATAACTTGGATGACTTGCAACCAACTGGGAAAGTCAATGTGAGATTAGAAGAGCAAAGGGTTTTCTAAGCAAAGGGTGACCGCGCAGATTTCATCCTTTAGGAAGGGCATGCAACACCCACCCGCGATATCGTGATCCCATAAATCCTAATTGTGGGATAGCGAGCGTCGTTGATATCTGCAGCAAATGGATCAACGGTAGCACTAAATTCAACCTTCTACAAAATAAAACATTGATTATTTATTAAAAAGGCAAGGGCACACCACTAGGCAGACGACAAGCAACAACATAAGTTGTTTTTAAAATGACAAAGCATGGGGTCAACCTAGACTTAGGAAAAATAAGACTTACAGAAGGCTGCAAAAATTAGAAACCGAAGGGGCCAATGTCTAGACGGAACGATGGGGCACAAGTCATTTTAAGACCCTTCAAAAAGGTAACGTCCAAATAGAACCTCAACCAGGGTAGAAAATGAACACTAGGGTTTAAGACGAAGACAAGGCTAAAACCCTACCCCTTTAACATTTTCAACACCATGAAAAACCATCGATATAAGGGAGGTCATGAGTGACTAACAAGGAGCAAAATTTGAGAGCTCCATCAGTTCCCATATTGACACAACCAACAAGGATGTTAATTAAGATTATGGAATTTAGCTTTGTACTTTCCAATTGCATTTTCTTAAAGGAATCAATTTATGGTATTAGATGTTATATCAAACTCTTTAATTAAATCCAATTGAAATGGATAAGGAACATTTTAGTATCAAAGATGTCTATATAATTACATATTATAGTTGTAATATAAAACTCAATGCAAGTATTCACATTATTATGGAAATTTGTCTCAATAAGATTGTTATGTATAATCTTTGGAAAATTTGACAACACATTAATTTAGTGAAACATACATATTTTATTCAAAAAATGTGTGCCTAAGCCGTAATGATTACTTAATTTAGATGTAAACCTTGATCAATTGATCAATTATAAATTAACTAATATAATTTATATAGTATCACCTACTTTTATTGTTGTGGGCATATCTAACATGAAACAAATCTAACTATATGAAAATTAATTTATGGTGGAAATAACTAATTGTGAACTACATTTATTTTTCTTGTATTTTCATCTTTATTCTATATTGGTTGTATCATAGTGTGTGCTATGACTACTAACCCTCCCTTTAGTTTACAAAAATATATATTTTTGTCACTTAAATATAAGATAGCTGAGCTACAAATACAAATATATGTCAAGTCAATAAGATTAGATGGCTCAAAGTATCTAGACCTAGTAGCTAAGGATATAAAGATATGGTTGAGTCCTTGCTTAGGCCATTAAGGTTTTTAGTGATTCATGATTTTGGGCCTATTTTACACATGGATACTTTCAACAAGATATGCTCTTCATTTGTGAAATATGATCTTAATTGCATCTGTCAGAAGTGGGGAATTTAAGTAGTATAGGAAATTTATAACAAATGGGTGGCCCTAAGAAGCCCATGTAAAAATTCTAAAAATAACACTTTTCTTTCTAATATCAAGCCTTGTAAAGTATCTAAAAAAAATAGTGTTTGATTCAACTATACGTAGGCTATTGCCACAACACTTCATTCCACATGCATGATGCCAAACACAAAAATCACTTCACTGCTTTTGTCAAGCCTCGTCAACTAGGACAATCAATTGGTTGAATGAACTATAGTTTAGTTATGACCCTTGGTTTCTTCAAAATAACCATACATGATTAGGGAGAGAAAGGATCACAAACCAAACTACTTCAAAATAATGGTTGTTGTGGGTTCATTGGTTTGCTTTATATACTCTACCTAGTTCTTATGGGGATAAATTATTCACTATACAAGTTAAAAAATGGTTGAATATCATTTGTATATGTCAAATTTGTCAAAATCCAAAATAATTAATTTCTAATAAAATCATAAATCATGTTGTCAAAATCTAGAATGTTGAATTGCAATTGTTTACAATCTATTCATCAATTTTATTGTTTAAATAATTAATAATCAGAAACTTATTATTGATTATTATATAAAAAATTGAATAAAAAACATTACTTATAACTAATTTTTAATTAATAATTTATTATTTATAATTATTTTTTTAATTATTATTGATTGTTGAGTATTTATTATCATTATCTTTATCAATTATAAATAATTTATTATTAAAAGGTTTGTTTTTAAAAATAAAAAGTTGAAAAGTTTATTTATTGTTTTAGGTATTAAAATCTTAAAATTCAAAAACTAAAAAGTAAAGCTCTCGAAATGGATAGATTTTTTATTTTTTAATATAAAAGGGCTTATATTTAATATGTTTAAATCGCATAAATTGCATGACGTTTGTAGGTAAAAAAGCTTAACCTTTTAAGATTTTATAGTTCCCTTTTTGCTCACGTTTTCTGGCGCAACACATGTGGGATTAATCAAATATGTAAATTCTTTTCGGACAACAGATAGAGAAACGAAAAGATCTGATCCACTTGTTTCGTTTGGCACACGTTGCAAAGAGTTAAAATCCGCTCTGGTTATGATGAAAGCGGACTAGTTCTTCCTGCACAAAGGTTACAATATTTTTGCCTTTTAAAATATAATATATATTTATTATTTTTGCGTCTTCTAATATTAAAAGGTCTAATTTGAATAGTAATAACCTTTTTGTTTATCATTTTTTTTACGTAGCTATGTTTTTAAAATCGATGTGCTTTCGGCATCTTTTTATTATATATTGTAGAAAAGTCTTCTAACAAATGACATCTTTTAACATCTAGGAGAGGGAGCATATAGGAGATTTTTTCATTAAAAATTATTAAGTGTATCATGATGATAGACATATAAATAGTAATGTCTAATAGACATTCAAATTAAATGTATAAGTACTATTTTTAGTACTAGTAGGCATGCATTGGCTGAACTGAATGAAATCTATAATTTTAATCTTTTTGTATGGATGTAAAAAAGTACTTTGTAATAAGTTTTTCTTATTTTTTATGATTATTTTGATTATGATATATTTTTCTTATGGAAACATTTTATTTATTTTCAAAACATTTTAATTTTTTTATTTTTTCCACAAGTATTAGACAATCTATTTAGCTTCTTAATGAATATATATTATAATTAGACATTAATTTGATATAATACTGCACATGTTTCTTTCAAACATACAATTATATTCCTCTTTTAATGTATAGGATTGTAACCTAAACGTAATCCATTTATCAAACAACGGTTACATATTATTTTCTACAATATATATCTATGATATGTATACACACACACATATACTTGTATATATACAATTCTACATCTAAGTTATATAAATTTGAGTGTTATAATACTATAATCAAAGAGTGTATGTCAACTAATGAAAGTAGTGAGATTCGTGTTCCTCCAATTATGAAAATACCCTAAATAGTAAAATCATATAGGATTATTTTATTAAGCTAGAAGTATTTAAAAATACCTTGACATACAACACACTTTAGATGTCAATATGAATTGCAGAATGGTTACTAATTGATTCACATGTAATAAGATGGGTGTGACATTAGATGTGTTATTTTTTAGGTTAAATTTTCGAAAAAGAATAAAAATAAAAATAGTACTCTTGTGATTCTCTATATGCTAAGAGCTATCCCTTTTGTGTTGAAATTAATACAAATTGATGTCTTTGTATATATGGACATAATAAAAACGATTAAAACTTGTACATAATTAGCTAGGGACAAAAATATAAAGGGGGTTAGTAAGCTAAAATTTTAAATTTTGATTTTATATTTTAGGTTGATAAAGATTATAGGTTCAAGGACAATCTTGCATATTGAAATATGACTTGGATTAGATAGTTAGGTTAGATTAGTGTTCAACAAGATTTGATAATGGATTAGACTAGAATTATCGATCAAAATCAAACAAAAAAGGTCAATTAAATTGGTAGTGCTTATACATAAGCATAAATATAAGTGATGAGAGTTAAAGCACAATAGTGTGTCTCACTTTTCAACATTATTGAGATACTAACATCAACAACCAACATTATTTTTCAATTGTACTAAAAAATATATAAAGAATTTAAAGACATTGTGAACCAATAATTTGTGGAATTTCCTTTGTTGATTGAATTTATAATTTTAATAAATTAAATATTTTTTATTTCTACCATTTCTAGATAGTTTTCAATATCTTTTATTCTATTTCTATTAGTTTATAGTGAATAATATTTTTTATAATACGTATATTTCACTAAAATAAAAATATTTGACGAGTTCTTAGAAATAGATCACTAACTCAATTAGCTATTATATGCATATTTTTTCATTTTTTTTATCGAATATTTTATTTATAACTAATTATAGAATTGAGAATAATAAAAAAATAGATTTGAAATTTATAATAAATTTTTATCTATTTATTTATTAAAACAAGGACATCAACATGGAGTACAATGCAAAATTTTGATTTTTTTTGACATAGTTTGTTATTTTTCTTTTTGCCTTGAATAGAAGCCTTTATTTTATGTAATGGACCTATGTTGTTTAAAAAAATTAAAAATAGTACAATATTAAAAACATGTGATATATATATATATATATATATATATATATATATATATATATATATATATATATATATATATATATATATATAAATTTTGAAAGCTAATTTCATAGGCTACATACTTGTATACTATTTTTCTTAGGTTACTTTGTGTTGTTTGTTGTGCACATGAAACAAAGTGGCTTTCTTGTTCTCTAAAATTGCAACATCCAAATAGAAGGAAAAATGCTACCACAAGGGCATCACATAAGTAGGTTCAATCTAAGGGAGGTTAGACTAAACGGGTTCATTCAATCCCATTAGATTGAATCTCACTCATCATGAGGTTGCATGTAGTAACGCACAATTTTTTATTGCATTTTGATTTATGAGACTTCAATTGAAGTCCCATTGGATGAAACCTTGACATGTTTTTTTGTAGATTTCCATCTACATTTTTTATTTGATCTAAAAGTGTGACACATTTTTATGCTTCCACCCATAAAAATAGGGCTAAGTGCAAGCATACATATGTTACCTTAACTATGTATATAACTACAACATTTATAACTATATAAATATATCAAGACATTAATATGATGCTAAAAGTAACACACAATTTCAAGCCAGAAATCTTAGCAATACATATAAAGACATTACCCAATACTAAGCACAAAATTAAATGGACAAACACACTAAAGATATTTTTTTCATCATTACAACAATTTTACATACATTAACAAATAGGAACAACTTGGTCTTGAGCTCTCCTAAATTTGAATACTTCTTACATCATATTCTCATGATTATTAGGGTTCCTTCCAAGTAGCTCAAGAATGAAGGTATACAACACACTACCATTATTGCTCAACATTTCTTCTATAATGAATTTGAAAAAAAATCACCTACATAATCATGTTTCCTTCCCATCTCTTAATATAGCTATTTAGGAATTGTAGTTTAAGGAACCCCTCCAAAACTCTACTTATTGCAACTCTTTCTTAATTTAATTTTAAATCGTTTTTCTCTCAACCTTTTTACTTCTTTTTTTTACCTTGTAAAAATTACATTAAATCTTTATAAAAAATAATTCACCATATTACTCTTTAAAAATTTAACTCCATAATAGCCAATAGACTTTCTCAACAAAAGTTCCTGGTTTACTCTATAATAGTCAATAGACTCTCTCAGAAAAATAACCAAATTTACTCTATAATAACCAAGCCCTAAAAAAAAACTAGCAAATTTTAATATTCAAGAAACAAAATAAATAAAAAATTTATTTGACAGCTACTGCATCACTTTTTATTTCATAAATCGAATTTTAAAAATAATCAATATAATATTAAAATTATAAAAATAATATTTGATATATATAACTTTGAATTTGAAAGTTTTTTAATGTGTGTGTGTGTGTGTAAGTGTAAGTGTGAGATAAGTAAATAAGAATAAACACTTCTTAATAAGACATTATATCAAAGATTCAACAATATTTAAACTAATTCAAAGCAAGAATCTTCTGAAAACATTCTATTGTTCTCTATCTCTAAAGATTTATTAAGTCACATGGCTCTCAGAATTGGTAAGCATTGTGATTGTTAAAATGCCCATTTAGAGAATGAGATGTTGCTAAATGTACTAAACTAATCCTATATGATGATTCCTTAATGATACGATGAAGCTAGAATAAATTATGCTATATGATAAAGGAAAGATACAATGATCTAAGATGTAGCCATGGTAATGATTCTATGATAATATGATTGCTATGATGCTAAATGCTTGATCGCTTGATTGCTATTCCTTCAGAATAAGATTGCATAAACTTGGGATCCATTTCCTATAGCAAGAAGCTCTTTTTATAGATTTTCAAAAGGCAATTGTGACATGGCAGCAAGTAATGATTGAGATTCAATCTGAATGAATCAATGGAGAAGAATGAATTTGGTGGAGAAGAAGATGGAAAGGATAAAGAATTCATCCAAATGACCAAGAAGAAAAAGAGGAAGAAGGAAGCCAATTCTCCCATGAATGTTCCAAAATTAGTTTGGAAGGATAAAGAAAATTGATTTTATTTGAAAGTTTCACTTTTGGAGGAATATTAGCATTATTCAATTTTGGATATTATTAAATAAAGAAAAAAACTGAAATTTGTTTATTTAATAAAGGAGATATGATAATTAAATAAAACTATGTGATATAGTTTATTTAATTAAGAGGGAATAATTCAATAATTCAATAAATTAAACTATTGAAGTTGAATATTTAATTAAGATAGAATAAATAGAAGAATGTGATTAAAATAAAATAATGAACTAGATAATAAATAAATATTTCTATTTATATAATAGTAGATGAATTTAAGGTTAATTAATCAAATAAATATATTAAATAATTAGATTGATCTAGACCATTTTTAGGTGTATACATTTTTCCCCTCTTTGAAGTGATGTGTTTACACATTGCTTCAAAGAAAATTTTGCTATTACTGTTAGTGTCGATGAAAAAGCTCTAATATGCCCCAGACTTGCCTCAAACATTGATTTTAGCTGATGATGGACATATGCCCCCTCAGGAGATAAATTGATGAATTTTTGAATTTGATGATTGATTATGATGATGATTTGATGATATTCAATGTTGAAATAATTTATCTCTTGATAAAGAATATTGATTTTGCTTGAACTGATTAAATATTACTCTGCTTTTCCTCCTTATGTTTGATGATTGATGATCATGTCAGCCTTTGATTTGATATTGATTTATGATCCTAATAGATTAGAAAATTATTGATCTCATGATAGGTGAGATTCAATGATTGATTGATTGATTGACCTCATGATAGGCGAGGATCAATGATAGATTGATGGTTGGCCTCATGATAGGCGAGGTTGAATGATAGATTGATGATTGACCTCATGATAGGGGAGGATTAATGATAGATTGATGATTGACCTCATGATAGGCGATGATCAATGATAGATTCATGATTGACCTAATGATAGGAAAGGATCAATGATAGATTGATGCTTGACCTCATGATAAGCAAGGTTAATTTGATAAGATTGATAATTTGTGAAATGTTATGATTATGGGAGGATTTCTGCATCTGGTGTAGATAGATTCAAATTTGATTAGGCAATGTGGTTTGACTTCTCTGATTGATTGATATGCCCTAGTATAGGATTGATTAATGTACTAATACTTGATGATGCAAAATGATGAATAGGATAGCAGATGGGATAAGGAAGAGATAATGAAAGGAGAAGATGAAAAGTAAGTAAGCACAAATGGATTCAAGGATAAACGTAATGTTGCCCCGGTCAAGTTGCAAGACAAGATTGATTGATGATGATGATAAGAGTGTTGTTGATGAGGGAAGGATACATCCCAAAACAACACAAAAGAATAGGGAAGGATACATTGCAATCATGGCGATGATTAAATAAAGGCTTGTAACAAGGCTTGGAACAAAACCAAGGATGTGATTAAATGATTTGTGTTGGACTTAAAATAGATTAGGATTAGAGGGAAATGTGAGACTGTTGAAATGAAAGGAAAATGATTCAAAAAGAGATGATTAGGATAACGAATCCAAATTATCTTAAGAAATATTGAAGAGATGATGATATGATGAGGACAGAGCATACGTGTAGCATTTGAGATTGAAATTTGGTAGCTTTGAAATAATTTATAAATGTATATGCAAGACTAATATGGATGTAATTTCTATTTTAACCATGCAATTCTAAAATGCAACATTGTCATCTTAGCAGCCCATTGAGCATACTTTTTATCATCATTGAGCCTTTAAAATGTTGAAAGTGAGTATAAGCACTAGTTAATGGTATCAGTTAGACCATGATGGCTTGAGTACTTCTTTCATGATTTTTTTTATTGCAAGCAAACACAAGCATTGAGGTATAAATAAACTGAGATGACCTGAGCATTTCTTACATAAAATAGACAAGAATCAATCATTTTCCTATGTGAATCTGAAATTTCATCAGTAATACTTGGTAGAGCACATCCCACAACAATTCATACAGTAATGATGATTAACTCAAAAACAAAAGACAAATAAAAATCATACTCCTTGCTTCTCTAGTTCAATACATCATCGAGTTGCTCCAAAGATATGACAACAAAAATCAAAGTACAACATTTGAGCATTCAAGCTAAAGCAATAAAATCATGATTCAAAAGAATATCATCCATTTATATTTGTTTTGATTGATTGTTTTAAGCTATTTGATTTGGATGTTTTGATTCTCTATTCATTGATTGTGTGATCAAATTTTATTTGATCGTTGTATTTGCTATGCTTGCCATACTACTGTTTGTCTATTTTGTTTAAGCTCAAAGTGAGTTGCCCCTAGTGAGTTTAGGATTTTTCCCCCAAGCTAGGGTGTGACATGATCACTTTGCCATGATATGAACTTGAGGTTTTATTGCACCTTTTCATATTTTATGATTTTTTTGGATTTTCACTTTTTCTTTTTTTTTTGGATTTTTTTTTTTTCAAGATATTTGATTTTTTTTTGGATTTTCAAGATATTAGATTTTTTTGTATTTTAAAGATATTTATGATGGAATGAGATGATATGATCGATTGAAGGAACAAGATTCCCCACAATAGATGTAATGCAACCATGGATAAATGATAGATCAAAATGAAAGATTCACTACAAAACATGTCACACAAGCAACATATCTCTTGTCAAAAGATGATAATAGTTGATTGATTAAGATTCTAGGAATGATTGATTCCATAAGGCATGATGGTGATGAGTACTTAGGATCACTGATTTCCTCTACGTATGATAAGATTGATGATTGTTGATGATTGATTGACAAAAGATATGAGGATTGGATAATGTTTTATAATTAGGCTCAAATATGATGTACATGATAAGATTAAAGTTTATAAAGGAACATGATGACATGGATTTTGATAAGCTAAGAGATATGGAATGGAAGAATGCAAGGATGACAATAATGAATAGGATGATCAAGATCAACTAGATAAGATACAAACACAAGGCCCAAGTATTTTGCCACTATTCCTCATCAAGACTAAGGATGAAAAGAAAGGATGTATCTAGAAAGAATGATGGACTATGTATAAGATGAAAGATATGGTATGAAAGATATGGATAAAGTGTATAGGATAAGATATATGATGTTCAAGAAGATCCTTAACCTTGTCAAGATCAAAAGTGGTAATGTGGAAGATAATATATGCATGATAGGAAGATGTAAGAAGGACTTAAGCATCAAGTTTCATGACCAATTATCCCTTTAATAAACCATGGAAATGGGGATTAGACTCATAAATTTTGGTAGATTAATTGTATGATGCAAGAAACTAAGGACTTATGGAAAAGTTTGGATTAAAGGAGAATGATGGGGGATGAGTGTTGGATAATGGATAGGAGGTTGGAAGGCTTGTTGATGGATAGATGGAAAGGATGACAAGCTCAAAATTGGTACACACCTTAAAGGATGGTGGAGTGATGTAGGAAAAATGGATTTGGAAAGTGATAAGTTTTTAGATTGAAAATTGGAGGAAGCTTTTAGATCAACAAATTTGGGTGCCATTTTTTATTTCATTGCTTCTATGAGACTTTTAGGAATCCAAATGATTTTTGACTTTGATATTTACTTTGTGGGCCTTTGTGGGCCTTGAGATTTTTCTCTTTGATTTATAGACCTTTGTGGTCTTGGAAAGTTTCCTATTTTTCTTTGATGGGTCTTTGTGGCTTTTTAAAAATTTCTTTTGATTTATGGACCTTTGTGGTCTTTGAAAATTTCCTTTTTTTCTTTGATGGGCCTTTCTGGCCTTTTGAAATTTTCTTTCAATTTTGGATTAAGTTTTTTTTTTTTTTTGCATGCCTCTTCGAGGAGACATGTTGATCCTTTGATACATGTGGAATTTGATATGGAAGCTTTTGACATTTGGCACCAAAATTGCTTCCAAGAGCAATAGGAGAGATGGATGCAGATGAATGGAATGGAGGTATCATGGATGAGTTGATGGAGGTAGAATTTTGAAATGGAACCATGGATGTGTGCCTTTGTTGTCCTTGAGGAATAGGATATGGACCTAGGATAGATGGAAGGTTTGATGAACTAGGATGAGGACCTAGGATAGATGGAAGATTTAATGGACTAGGATGAGAACCTAAGATAGATGGTAGGTTTGATAGACTAGGACACTTAGGTGTATAACCAAGGCCATGGTAATATGAGTTTTGTTGAGCAAAAAGGGGTTCAAGGATACCTTGTTCTTGAATGCCTAATCTTTTTCCTTTGTAGTTCATACTTTGACACATTCATTTACCAATGGGATATGTATTGTTTGTGAAACAAGATGTGAGTCCATCTTGGGGAAGATATGATATGGATGAGAGGATAGGTATTGGAATTAAACGAAAATGGATGAAGGTGGAGGATCCCAATTTATAGGTGTGGGGTTCATGGATAGCTTGAATAGGTGTGATAGGCTCCTGACATAGGGATGATGGGGTGTTTTGATCTTGACTTGGAAAAGGATCACAATGTGTAGGAAATGGAATAGATTTCCCTTTATTATTCATTGAATTATCATGAACTGGTATGAAAGGAATTTCTTGATCATGAGAAGGATGAACATCTTCATGGAATGAAAGGGTATCCTTGAATGGAAGCATAGCTTGATCTTGATGAGGAAGGGAATCATGAGATTTTGTAGAAATCATGTCTTGATCATTAGTTGGTAAGAAATCATTAGATAGGATGGAAGAACTAGCATTCTCTTCTGATGCAACTAAATTATGAGATGGTATGGATTGATTAGATAATGTGGAAGAAGAAATTGAATGGATATTTTTCTCTTGAGATAAAAGATAATTATTTGGAATGAAAATTGAAATGAGGGGATCATCATAAGATTCTTGAGGGATGGTATTTTGATCAAAGATAGGAAGAACTTGTGAGATTGTGCAATCATTGGATGGAGTGGAAATAATATCTTGATCTTGATGTATAAGGGAGTGTACGATGGCATGCTTTGGATTGAGATATTGACATGAATCATTGGATGTAGAAGGAATGATAGAAGAAGGTGGTTGGATGGAATTCTTAACTTGGGTGAAAGAATCCTGAGATTTATTTTGTCTTATGGGAGATGAAGATAGATGCATGACATGGTAAGATTTTTCAATATCATTTGTGTTTGAGGACTAATATTTAGGATTATTGAACTTTCGTAAAAATTCAAAGACATTGAACTTAGATGATGTAGTTATTTGTGAAGAAGGTCTCATGTTCATTGTTTGATAAAGAGGATATGGGTAGATGTCTGGAAGAAAATATCTCTTTGTGGTTGTTTCCCTTTGCATATCCTAGATTTGTTGTTGAAGGTTTTTCAGTTAATAACCTAAAGCATTTAATTGATCTTCATCCATTTCAGCCATGGTGGTTTGAGTGGATGTTCTTCTAAATCAAGTTTATAGATTTTTGTGTGTGATGTTTTGCTTGAACTTTATTTTAAAACACACATGTAAGACACATCAAACAAGTACAATTCCTAAGGCTATGTAGAACAATATTCACTGAATTCCCACTTGGATTTTACTCTAGTTGTGCTTACTTATAACAGATGACTAGATGCTTGACCTCATTGGCTCCCCTCCATGACACTCACTTATACAGGGGAGCCAAGCATCAGTACCCATAAATATTTGATGGTGTACTTCTCATCTCTACCACAAGCTGCAAAAATGTGGGATGGCTTCAGAACACTCATTCTTGTGCTAGTAAATAGATTAAGGATTTTGGATTGCTATAACAAAGGGTTCTAGTATAGGCATTTCATTTGTGGAGGATCATCCATTTGGAAAGAGACCATTGTTTCCCTTCTTATCAGAACAATCCTTGTGATACTTGAAATTTCCTCAAGTACCCACATTTATATCCCAGTTAGAAGTCACTTGGCTTTAGTGTGTTACCAGTTGGGTCATTCCCTTGGGTGATTACTTTTTTCCCACAAGGTAGGCCCTCTAAGGATAAAAAATAGCGAGTAAGTACATTCATAGTTTGATCAATCTTTGTTTACATGAACAAAGAGAGAACATACATGATGCCTTTTCTCACACTAGCAAGATTTGTTCAAATTTTAAGCCCAAATTGAAGTATGAAGTTGTTTGTTCAATTTTAATCCAAATCCAAAAACTAGTGAGTTTCTAATGTTCTTTTTTACCAACTTTGACAAAGATTTTGTAGAAGGTTAATTTTAAGCCCAAAGTAATGCTAGTTGGTCCTAAAGCATGAAATTAAAAAAATAGCATATGATGGGTTATTTTCCCATGAGTGTTTGAAAAAAACTATTACAATGGATATCAAATGCTTTTTCTTTACTTCAATGCTCCATATTCCTCTTAAAACTTACAATAAATGCTCAAAATGTTAGATGAGATCAAGAAATAAGAAGATATAATGGGGTATGTGTAAGATCATGATGGGCCAAAAAATGGCGATATGATGGATATGTGTAGGGTATGTGGCCGATGACTTTTTTACCCAAAATTGATGAAATGAAAAGGTTTTTAAAGGAGATTCTCACTTTCCACCAATATAAATCATGCTTTACTTTGAATTTAATAACTAATTATTATTCATTTTCTATTTGAATTAGGACTAAAGTCCTAATTGATAGGTTGATTGAAAAACATCTATAGCTTTCAAATGGTATCACATTTTTCAATCTAAACATGCATCACATTCTATGCTTTGCATACTATAGGATTAAAAAAAATTGAATTTCATGAAGTTTTGACCAAGTTAAGGTCGACATACGATTTTTTATATTTTTCAAAAGTTGTAATAAAAATTCAGAATTAATTATTTACTTGGAAAAAATTACAAAAAAATATGCATCACATCGACATGATTCCTCTACTTATATCTAAAATATTAAAAGAATATTATCATTTTATTGTGGTTAGGGTGGTCAAACAACACCTACTTCTTATTTTTTCTCTGAAATTTAATTACTACTGCATTAAAATTTGAAATTTTCACCAAATATATTTTTTTAAAAAATAAACCCTATATTTTAAAAACTACATTCAATTTGCTACATATTCTTTTCTTACATAGTTTTGAAATAATATAGATAACTTATTCAAATTTTTATGTCAAGTTGCCTAACTTTGTTTTTTTTGAATTTTTCACCACTTAAGGGTCTATTTTTTCCATGATGATCATGCACATACCCAATGGTTAGATAAATGATTTAAGCATGAAAACCCTAAACCTTAGACCAAGTTATAATGTGATTTGACTTTAAATGTAAAATTAAAAATTTTAACTTTATAAAAAGTGAGAAATACCTACACCATTGCATAGCTTATGAGATTATCCCCATTTCCAAAAAACAGTCATCAGAAAAAACCTTTGTACGACCAAGATATGACTATTTTAAGATTTACTATCAAAGCACTAAAACAAAGGTCAAAGTGCTAAAACAGTCGATGAATGCTCTAAAAAAGTGTTTTTTTTCTTTTTGAAGCAATGTGTGGTGGCTACCCTAGGATTGGTCATGTCAGATCTAGTCAACCAAATTACAGAAGCGCTAAAACAAAGCTTAGAAGCACCATAGTTTTGCTCAAATGCACTATAGTTTTCATCAAAAATGCTATTAAATTTAGCAAAAGCATTATAGAATTTGGCAGAAGTGCTAAAACAGATATGAATATAATGGCCAACTGTTCTTGGAACCTTTAGTGGATGCACTGAAACAGACTGTTGAAGTGCTAAAATTTTGGCTAATGCATTGAAACAAACCTCTAAAGCACTATAGTTTTACTCTAAAGCACTATAGTTTATGTCGAAAGCGCTAAAATAAAAATGCCAAAATCTTGTATGAAACTTTTTAGAAATTTTTTGTAAAATATGGGGTTATGCCCCATGGTGGGTGCCAAAATGTAAGTGTGAAATAAGTAAATAGGAATAAACACTTCTTAATAAGACATTATATCAAAGATTCAACTATATTTAAACTAATTCAAAGCAAGAATCTTCTAAAAGCATCCTATTGTTCTCTATCTCTAAAGATTTATTAAGTCACATGGCTCTCAAAATTGGTAAGCATTGTGACTGTTAGAATTCCCATTTAGAGAACGAGATGTTGCTAAATGTACTAAACTAATCCTATATGATGATTCTTGAATGATATGATGAAGCTACAGTAAATTATGCAATATAATAAAGGAAAGATACAATGATCTAAGATGCAACCATAATAATGATTCTATGATAATATGATTGATATGATGCTAAATGCTTGAATGCTTGATTGCTAAATGCTTGATTTCCAAAATAGATAACACTTCTACTATGCCCCAGACTAGATAACGCTATAAATTGGAAAAAATGTAAGTCACACCTAATCCCCACATAATTAGTCAAATAAATATATTTTATTAATTAGATTTATCCAGACCATTTTTAGGTGTATACAATATATATATAATAATAATAATATCTTATAGAAATATTTGCGAGTCCTCAAAGCTCTTATGAAATGAACAAACAAGATAAAATATATTCTAGATGTCTTGCAAACATGTCTTAGCATTAAAATATTTATTATTAAAATGAAAGAAAAATACATCCTTAATGCCCAGTGGAGAATGCTCGTTAAGATGTCTAAACACAAATTTTTATTTTACTATATTGAAAGAAAAATACTATATCCTTAATGCCTAGTCCAGATGCCCTGTAAACAAATTTGAACATTGTGTATTTATTACAATGAAAGAAAAATATGATGTGTCTACTTTTGTCATCTCTAATTAGTGCACTCTTGTAGCAGAAATGTTATAACTCTATCCATCTGATCAAAGCTCAACTTTCTCCAATCCACTTTGAAGGTGAGTACCAACACCATGACACAAAATCCTACTACAATTGACCATTCAATAGTGAGCTCATACCATGAAAACCCTTGGGTTGTCTCTTCCTTGACATCAATGGTAGGAGGAGAGAGTGGTCAATGACAAATAGAACACTTCCAACTTTCAATAGGGCATCCCTGTAGATTTGGATTTCTTGAAAATGTTGATTTGTCAAATCTTATCATATGAGGACCTTCCAGTGTATCACCATTGATAGATTGTTGTAAGACATATTTAAATATCCCAAATAATCCAGAGAGCCAAGCTAGAATGAAATTTTTCCTAAAAAATTGTTGAGAGAAAAGTCCAGCAATTCCAACTGACTCTAATTGCCCATGCTACCTGGAATGTCCCCATTGAAACTATTCCTAGAAAGATTTAGAAACATCAAGCCTTTTTTATTCCAATTGCCATTGGAAGATGTCCCTATAATCCATTGTTCAACAAATCAATGGATACCATACTTGAAAAGACATAACCATAATGCCTTGCTAATCCTTTGGTAATTAGATCTAAGCCCTCTATATAGTATTTTCTATTTTCACCTCTTAGTGGAACTAGACTAGCTAAAATAGAACCATAACTTGTGGGTCAAGGGGTAGAGGAGCAGAAATAAAAATAGAGAAAAAAACTAAAATCATACAATAGTAAAAGAAAACTAATTTGACTGCAATTAAAAGCTGCTCAAAAAACACATATTGAAAAAAAAATAGATTTATATTTGTGTATATTAAAACTGGATTGATACAATAGAGCTTTGACATGCCCTTCTTCAACCTTCTTTTGCAGAGCTGCAATTCTCTTCATTTCTTCTTGTTGCATAAGATATTAAAAATGACAACCAAAAAGCATTAAAAATAAAAGCTACAGTGGATGAATATAATATTAATATTTTTACTACCCACAAAGTGTGTGAGCGTAAATAGAAGTTAATGCATAATCATAACAAATCTCCCAAAATCTTCTCCAACAAGCTTTCTCAAAAATTTCCTTTAATGTTGATACGAATGTGAGCTAGATGATAACAAGCACATTAAATTAGTTGAGATTAGACATTTTTCTAACACCCCCCCTTAATCTCAACTAGTTGGCATTCTGAACAAAAACTTCTAAAGCATCCACCTTCATTCACAAAAAGTTTCGGCGCATCCAAAGTTTTGGCACATCAACTTGTACACAAGTTTTTAGTGCATTCACTTTCTTTCTGAAAAGTTCCAATGCATATGCCTGAATTCTCAAAAACTTTTGGCACATCTACTTTCAGTTCTAGCATTCTGCTTTAAAAATTCTAGAGCATCTTCCTTTTGTTCCTACATTCTGCTTACAAAGTTCTAGGGCATCTGCACTAGCACATAAATTTCTGGAGCATTCATCTTTAGCACAAATACCCAAACAACTTCTCAAGAATTCAAATGCATCTTTTTCCAATGGTTTAGTGAAGATATCAGAAAATTGATTTTCTAATCTACAAAACTCTAAACATATTTCTTTGTTGTTCGCTAGCTCTCTTATAGAATGGTATCTAGTGTCTATGTGCTTGCTTCTTTTATGAAAAATATGATTTTTAGACAATGTAATGGCCGAGTTATTATCATAGTAAATCTTTGTTGCTTCATATTTTTTATGCATCAACTCAAATAGCATTCTTCTCATCCATACAGCTTGACATGTTGTTGTTGTGGCTATCACATACTCCACTTCTGCTGAAGAAAGTGTGACAATGGGTTTTTTCTTTGAAGCCCATGATACAACCCCAAATAAAAAATGAAAGGAATAACTAGAAGTACTTTTTCTATCATCAATGCTACCAGTATAGTCACTGTCTTTATATACAATGAGTTTGAAGTCATCTACAACTGAATAAAAACTCCATAGTTCTTAGTTCCACATATGTGCCTCAGTATCCTTTTTCCAGCTTGCCAGTGAGAGTCTTTTGGAGACTCCACAAACCTTGAGATAAGACTCACACCATACATGATGTTAGGCCTTGTGAGAGTCAAGTACTTGAGACTACCAACCAACCTTTTAAACAATATAGGATCAAATAATTAACCATCATCTTCCTTGCTTAACTTTAGTCATGTCACAACTAGTGTAGGGGCTGGTTTGCAATTTAACATATTAATTCTTTTCAACACATCACTTGCATATTTTGACTGAGAAATAAAAATAGGTCATCTGTTGATTTCTTAACTTCTCCCAAAAAATATTTCATAAGACCTAGATCAGTCATTTCAAACTCTTTCATCATAGCTGCCTTAAAAGAAGTTATAGAAAGGTTTCCCATAAAGATCAAATCATCTACATAAAAACAAGTTATCAACATTTTACCTTGTTTATCGATCTTGATATATAAAGTAGGCTCACTGCTACACCTATTGAAACCATTCTTAATTAAATAGGAATCAATTCAACTATACCATGCTCTAGGATCTTGCTTGAGTCCAAAGAGCACCTTTTTCAACTTATATACTTTGCCTTCATGAAAATAAATTTCATATCCTTCCAGCTACTCAACATAAACTTCTTCAATTAAACCATTTAAAAATGTAGATTTTACATCCATTTGAAAAAAATGCCACTTCTTTTGGGTTGCAATGGCCAAAACACTTCTTACCATATACAAGCAAGCTACAGGTGCAAAATTTTCATTGTAATCAATACCAAGTTTTTGAATGAAACCTCTAGCAACCAACCTTTCCTTATGCTTCAACACATTTAAATCCATACCATACTTTATTTTGTAAATCCATTTTACACTTATAACATCTTTTCCTTGTGGGTGATCCACCAACTCCCAAGTATTGTTCTTTTCAATAGCTTCAATCTCTTCATCCATAGCTTCAACCCATGCTTCATCCTTAATTGCTTCATCACAAAACATTGAATCAACAACTTCTGAAAATAAAGCAAAAACAAAAAAATAATTTGATGTTTCAACACTAAAATCAGCTTCATATATATCTCTTAAACTCCTTGTTTTTCACTGCAATAAACTTGCCAATGTAGGATCAGATGAACTGGTTCTACTAGCTAAATTTGAAGGACTTCCAGATCATGTTATTGCTGGTGTTCTTTTTGGAGTTTTTTGTGTGGAAGGAAAATTTTGATTTCTTGAAAGTCTTGTTGTAGAATGAGGTGTAGCTTGTACTACAACTCATGTTGCATGTACAGGAGTGGAAGGAGGTATTGCTTGAGGAATACCTTGTTGTACTATCACTTCATCAGTCATATCATCATATGGATCAACTATTGCTACACTTATTATTTTTTCTACACTTCCATCCCATGCTTCTTTCTCCACAAATTGTACATCTCTGTTGATTGTAACTTTTCTTGTAATTAGATTAAAAAACTTGTAAGATTCTGTATCTTTTGAATACCCAAAAAAATATATTTCTCACCTTTTTTATCCAATTTTCTTCTCATCTCTTTAGGAAATTGAGCATGTGCAATGCATCCAAAGAATTTGAAGTGAGCAACATTGTGTTTTCTACCACTCCAAGTATCTTGAGGAATCACATTTCTTACACTTGTAGTTGGACATCTATTCAAAATATAAACAATAGTTGCTACTACTTCAGCCCAGTATTCATTTGGTAAATGCTTTGATTTCGACATACTCCTTGCCATATCCATGATAGTTCGATTTCTTCTTTCAGCCACACCATTTTGTTGAGGTGTGTATTGGGCTGTAAATTGTTTGTGAATGCCATGTTGTCTACAAAAAATCAGAAAATCATTAGAACTATACTCACCGCCTCTATCAGTCCTTAATATTTTGATGTAGTAACCACTTTGCTTCTCTACAAGAGCCTTGAACTACTGAAAGAATCCAAAAGCATCATATTTATGCCTCAAAAAGTAGACCCATTTCTTTCTTGTAAAATTATCAATAAAATTTAGAAAATATGTGCAACCTCCAATGGAAGGAGTTTGCATTGGTCCACATATATCGGAGTGAACAATCTCAAGTGGTTCACATGCTCTTTCCAATTTTCCAACAGGGAAGGTCTCTCTATGTTGTTTACCCAAGATGCATGCTTCACATACTCTCCGGTTTTTTAATCAAGGGAAATCCCTTAACCATATTCTTTCTATGCAACAAATTCAAATCTCCAAAGTTTAAATGACCAAATATTAGATGCCACAACCAAGATTCATTTTTTACCACTGACTAAAAAGTTGTTTGAATAGTTACATTACCATTTTGTTCATCGTTGGTTCCAATTTATGCCTTTTTGGAGCAACCTTGTTTTATTTTGGAGCAACTTTGCAACTTTATTCTTTTTTGGAGCAAATCTGAGAGGCATCTTGAGAATTTTCAGTCTTAAATGCTGCTCTAGCTTGTGTATTTTCTACCATATGGTAAGCTTCAACTAAGTTTATTTTGATATCAGGTTTCAACCTCAATGGGAACATTCAATTTTTTGTCATATGTACCTCTGCTATCGGCTGAGTACTAGGATATTTATAAAGAATGACACATGTATTATTTTTCATGTAAATTTTTTATCCTTTTTGCACTAATTGACCAATACTCATCAGATTATGCTTCATACCAGAAACATAAAAAACATCCTGAATGACTTTTTGCTCCCCTTTTTTGGTAAAAATATCAATAGTCCCTTTTCCCATAATATTCACTTGATTCTTGTTCCCAAGAGTAACATTTAAAGAAACCGATTTATCCAAGCTAGAAAATAACTCTAGATTTCTAGACATATGATTGCTACAACCAAAATCTAAATACCAAATATCATTTGGACACTCTTGAACCATATTGCATTCAATAGATGGTTTTGTGGAAATTCCTTTAGCAGTGTTTGTACATGCAATAAACATAGTATTTTTTGTAGAATTTTCTAAGGGATTTTGATTTTGTCTTCCTTGATCATATTGTTTCTTCTTGCACTCAGAAGAGTAGTGACCATACTTCTTATAGTAATGACACTAAACATCTGACTTGTCTTTGAGTAGTTGAATGATTATGAGAGTGATGATTGTTATATCCTCTTCCACCTTGATTTGTAGGACTACTACTACATCCTCTAAATGAATTTCTTCCTCTACCCCTAGGTGTGAACCTACCTCTACCTCTTCCACGACTTATTGAAGCCTGAGATGAGAAAGAATTCTTAATAGATGTGTGTGATTTGTTCAACCTATATTCATGATTTATCAAAGAGGCATGCAGTTGATCCATTGTCAACTGAGTTAAATCCTTAGTTTCCTCTACAATAATAACTAAAAGATCAAATTTATTGGGAAAAACTCTTTGTAATTTTTTCAACTATTCTTTGCTCTTCTAATTTTTCCCCATGAGATTTTATCTAATTTACTATCCCAACAACATGAGTAAAAAATAACTCCACAGACTTTGAATCTTTCATACTTATATTTTCAAATTCTCTTTGAAGTATTTGGAGTTTTGCAGCTTTAACTTTATCATTATCTTGATAAGTTGTTTGTAGTGTATCCCATGCCTCCTTTTCTTGCATTGCTACTGAGACTCTTGGCAGTATGATTTTATGCATTTCTTGATGAATGTAGAAAAGGGATTTTCCATCCTTCTTTCTCTGCTCTTTCAAGAGATCTTTCTCTGCCTGGGTGAGTGCATTATAAGGTTCTTGGTTTGTTGGTTCTACATAACCATTCTAAACAATTTCCCAAACATCCTAAGACCTAAACAGGGCTTTCATGGTCAATGACCAATATTTATAATTTTTCCTATGAAAAGAGGGGTTTGCAGGCTAGACAAGGAAGCACTAGACGTTGAGGTTGTGGAAGCCATTGATGGTTGTTAAATAAGAAATAAGTGTAGACCTAGAAAAGAGACTAGAAGTTTGAACCAATGGCTCTGATACTAGATGTGGGCTAAGGGGTAGAGGAGCAGAAATAAAAATAGAGCAAAAAACTAAAATCATACAGCAGTAAAAGAAAACTAATTTGACTACAATTAAAAGATCCTCACAAAACATAGATTGAAAAAACAACAGATTTATATTTATTTATATTAAAATTGGCTTGATACAACATAGCTTCGATGCCCTTCTTCAACCTTCTTTTGCAAAGCTACGATGCTCTTCATTTCTTCTTGTTTCATAAGATATAAAAAATGACAACCAAAAAGCATTAAAACTAAAAGCTATAGTGGATGAATATAATATTAATATTTTTACTAACCACAAAGTGTGAGAGTAAATAGTAGTTAATGCATAGAAATAACAAATCTCCTGAAATATTCTCCAAAAAATTGCCTTTAATGCTGATATAGATGTGAGTTGGATGATGATAGGTGTTAGCTCTCAAAAATGCAGGCAGGATGCCTCAAGAAGCTGCCAATCTCTTGATACGTTTCAGGGTAACAGACATGGTCAAGAGAACTCAACCTTCTACTCTTTAGGTGCTGCTAGACCTAGGCGGTGTACCTATCTAAATGAAGCAGACTTTATATACTTATGATTATCTTTCTTGCAGTGATTTTTCCACAATTGCAGATGGGAGTGAACAAATGAAATGAAAGCAGTAACAAGATTCTAATCCAAATCCTAAAATGAATGCTTAACTAACAGATGTAAAGAAACTAAATGAATACAAATGATGAAGTGTAGAGACTAGTGCCTTGTTGGGTATGCAGAGTCAAATGAGATCAAGATGAGCAACACTTCTCTGAGAAAACTCAAATTATCTGGCATATATTATGTTTACAACTTGTATAAATATGCAAGAATGTGATTACTAAGCTCTACTTGAACAATCCAAATGAATCTCTCTGATTATTGTGATTAAATAAAAGGATTTTAATCTTTGCTTGAAAGAACCAATTGATTAACCACACAGATACATCAAATGTGCACTGATGAATTGAATACAAACTTGTTATATGAATTTAAATAATCAAAAAAATCCATCTTGGAGATAGCTTGGCAATACTTTCATTAAACTCAATAGATAATTGACACCAGGAAAGTGCAACAACATCAATTGACATTCATAAATACCTCCATTCTAAAATCATGCAATAGTAGTCTCTGGTCTGATAATTTTATTCTACTATATCTACTTGCAGTTTATCGAATATCTAATAACTAGTGTCTTTTACAATTACAAGATGCCTATTTATACACCAGTATCATAGAACATATCATATTGAAATCCCATGTCGGCCCTCCACAGAATTTGAGCTCAAATTATGTCAGCCTACAACGGTTTTCAAACATACACATGTCAGCCACAACATTTGAATTTATGTTATGAACATCAGTGAAACAGTCGCTAATACATCCTGTTAGCTATGCCAAAGGCAATTCAATTGCTGTCAGCCCGTGCTCTTTGTATATCGGCTTGACTTTGTGATGTTGGTGAGACATCTCACAGACTAGAAAATGCTACATCGATGTGTATTTCTTAGTGTACTACTCATTCGCTGAGACACAAGCAAGTTTCTCACCGATATGTTCTTTTTGTTTTGTTCACAGTTGCTATAACCTTTTGACATCGAAGTGACATCATACAAACCACATTGTGTTTCACCGAAAACCCTTTTATCTCTTGTATCACTGTGACCCTACATTATCGGGTAGACCTTATAGAGAATTCACTTTGTTTTGCCAAAATTCCCTTATTCATCTTATGTGTCGTTGTGACTTATTGGCTTTCTCACCGATGCACCATCTGTCCCATATATGTCACTGTAACTTGAAACTTTTGGGGAGACATCTTGCAGATTGTTTTATGTCATACAGAAACACCCTGAGCTCACACCTGTTCACTAAGACAACATAAACCTCTCACTGAAATCCATTCATTAAACTTTGTCTGCAAGACTCGACGAGCTCGCCAATACTTTACATCGAAGCTCATAAGTCTTACCGAAGTGTATCTTTTAGTGCCGGTCGGTGAGACACCTTTGAGTTCGCTAAGACCTCTCTCCGAATGTCATTAACTCTCACCGAAAGTTATTTGAAAGAAAACCTTTGTGCTTCATCGGTGAGACACTCTTCACTTCGCTATGACCTTTCATCGAAGCTCCCCATGTTTGGCTGAAATGAAACCCCATATGTCATTCGGCGAGACACCACAATTCTTATGCCAACAGGGTCCATATGTATTCTATCGGTGAGACCCACGACGCTCGCTAAGACTTACTCCGAACCCACAATAGTCTCACCGAGATGCCTTTTGATAAAAAACTCTATGTGTGATGTTGGTGAGACTGAAGGTCACTCGCCAAGACCTCATGTCGATAGCCCCATCACTTACCGATGAAATTCCATATGTGCTAGTCAGAGAGACATTTCAAGTTTGATAAGACACTACCCCGACAACCAAAAAATCCTACTGATAGGTTCCTCCTCGGTCGCCAAAACAACAAGAATGTCATGCTGATAGCCACCCATAGGTAAATGCCGGTCTCTGTGACAATGAGAAGGTCTTGCCGAAACACCTGCAACAAATATATGTTAACACACAAGCAACATGGGTCGGGGAGACCCTGGTAGACCTATGCCAATATGGACAACAATGTGAAAAATGCATAACTCGATGGATTCTATGGGGTCACACAGACAAAATGTGGGTAAATCCTCATGAAATGAGGAAAATGTGCCAAAGGTAGACTTCACATGGAGACTCAGGGGGATAAAAGATATGCAAAAATCATCATATTTTTTTAGTTCTAACAACAGGCACATTAAATTAGTTGAGATTAGAGATTTTTCTAACATAACTTATGGATCCACTTGGAAAAAATGGGGAGCAATCGGGAGGGTCTTCCCCAAGCACAAACATATTTTCCTTTACATCGACCACGTATGAGAAATTTAAGTAGGTATTTGGGATTTCACCAAACAAAAGATTAGAAGAAAGGTCTAGGACCCGAAGCTGGGGCATTTTTTCAATCTGTGGAGGTAGTTTTCCTTTGAAATTGTTTGATCTCATCATAAGAGCTTGTAGACTTGAATAGTTAGCAATCCAAGCTAGAATGTTTCTTGTCAATTTTTTTCTCCTAAGTCAAGCACCTGCAAATTTGAAAGTTTTTCCAAAGACAGAGGAAGAAATCCTTGCAGATTGTTCTTTTCAAGATGGAGAGACGTAAGTCCTGCTAATTTTCCAAGCTCCTTAGGAATATTGCCCTGCAATTCATTACTTGCCAGGTTGAGCATTACAAGTGCTGAGAGGCTGCCTAGGGTGGTAGGGATCTCTCCTTTTAAATGTTTTTCCTTCAACTGGAGCACTTGAAGATATAGAAAATCACCCAAATTATCAAGTATATTTCCTCTTAGTTGATTATTTGAAAAATCTAGAATAACAAGAGAGTCTAGAGTCCCTAATCAAACTAGTATTGGTCCTTCAATTTTGTTGTCTGCAAGTAAAAGTATATCCAAAATAGAAAAAACACTCTCTAGAAATAAAGGGACATTTAATTCATTTACAGACAGATCTAACACCTGTAGTGGATATGGGATTGAAGTAATAGTGAGAGGACCTTCCAAATGATTGTTTGAAAGGTTCAAACTCATCAATTCAGATGAAAATTACCATAGCCAATATGGAAGATTTTTCACAAGATTGGTGTCTAATAGATCCACATCTTCAAGTTTAAATTGAGTTGAAATCTAATTGGGAATTGGGCCTCCAATTTTACACCCCCTTAAATTCAAGGTCTAGAGTTGAAAAGGTGTTTTCCAATGTGTCGAGTCAATCTGGATATTCAAGCCACTATAAGATAAGTCCAATTCTTCCAACCTTGAAGTATTACACAAGAGAGCTTGATCTAAAACTATTCCTCTAATGTAATTGTTTGAGAGTAGAAAACTCTATAGAGAAGATGGTAGTGTAAGCAAGGAAGGAAAACTTCCATTGAATTGGTTGTTTCTCATATCAAGACTGACAAGTGATGACAATTGAGTAAATGACAAGGGAAGGTCTCCACTCATCTTGTTGTTCAAAAGCTTTAAGCTTTTAAGAGATAGGAGATTTCCTAGAGAAGGAGGGATTGGACCACTAAGCCTATTGCCGCTAAGATCTAAGTAAGAAATATTGATGAGTAAACCCAAGCTAGATGGGTTGGGATCTTGTAATTGGTTTTGGTGAAGTTCTAGTGAAGAAATATTGGTAATATTTGAGATAGCCTCAGGTATGTCCATAATGTCATTTCTAAGACCAAAGTTACTAATATCCAACTTAGTAACATGTCCACCCAATTCCATTTCATTGTAGTGGACATCTCTCCATACACAAAAATCATCTCTCTCCCATGACTTAAGCATTCCGTGAGTGTCATTGAAGGTGGATTTAAGGGTGATAATCACTCTCGATTCATTGGGAGGACATCCATGGACAGACAAAAATAAAAATATAGAAAATAAAGCATAGTGGAGGAGAGGAAGGGATGTGAGCTTACACAAACACACTCTAAGCATTGATCATTTAGGTGGCTTTGTGGGACCCAACTATAATCCACCATTCTTGTAATTAATTCCATTTGATAGATGCATTTTGTATAATATTTTCTCTTAGGAATAACTCAAAACACATTGTCAAAGTTCCTACACTACATATGTTATGGTTATAGTAAAGAATTCGGTCACATCTGTAGTGTAATAATAAATGGGCATCCTCATAAGGTAGTCATAATGTTTCAACATATGCAACAAATAGGTCTTCAACACTATTGAATCATGCTTGCTAGAGAAGCTCTAACATGTGCCAAAATGGGAGCTTGTAACATACTAAAACTAAACAACTAAATAAAGTGCAACATTTAATTCTGATATAACTTGCATAAAATGAAATGCATAAATCTATTGATATAGAGCAACAATATATTTTTCAAAAGAAAGTAAGAAAATCAACTTGAAGTTTATTTAATTTGAAGTGCATGAGAAAATACTGAAAGGAAAACTATTGGTGTTTTGCAATGCACCTAAGGAATCTCTAAGGAGCAGCCAATTCCTAGACTCAAGACCCTTACAATGAATGGTCAACTAACAAGATCCAACTGAAGATTGTGCTCTTCTACACTTTAGGCTCTATGGGATCAAGGAGGTTGTTCCTATTGTGTTCATTTTGATTCATACTTTATAGAACACATCATTTTCATAGATCAATTCTAATGAAGGGTAATTACACATGAATTACTACAAGATTGGCTCATCTTTGAGCAAACTACTACCCATTCACTACAAAAAAGGTAACCTCAATATACTTAACACACATGCCTCAAGATTAATGAATTTACATTATGATTTCAAGTCGATCACTAGATAGATAACTGATACACCCTTTATGTGAATTTTTAAGGAATAGACCAGTGTCTTGTTGCATAGTGCATTAGATTCACATACAAAAAGACCAGTAATACAAAAACAATTTTAAAACTAATGAAATAGACTACTCTCACAAAAAATTTGCATTATGGAGCTCACAACATCTAAAACATAATTTCTTTTCAAATCCTTTGTAAATTACTACAAATCTATGACCCTACTCAAGCATTTTAATTGATTACTTGAATCAAAGCATAAATAGAGACACACATTCAAATAGATATTTTAAGATGAATGAAGGTACCATTGATATTTCATTCAAAATTCATAATCATTTACATAAGGAGAGTACATGTATTAGAATTATACATTTGATTCTATATATTAGTCGCTTCTGTAAAACTATTTAAGATAATTACATATGTGCATCAAAGCTTAAAACAAGTTATCTGCTCTATTCATTATCTTTCCTATATGCCTAATATTCTACCTAGATGAGCACCCAACTCAAAAATTGATCAGAATCTCTAGCAAATGAACCATGATTTCCATTTTATAAAATAAGGGAGCCAACAAGCTACCGGCTCAAAATGCAATTACAATATAGAATTTAATTTCAATTTTAATTTCACCTACATTTCAAAATTCCCCATGACTGACTTTGTTGAAAATAGGGAAATAAAATTTGCTACCACCATCAAAAGGGAATGGAAAGTGTTGCCAAAATTCCCCTAGCTACCAGGTACATAGCAACCCCAACATCCAGACCACCATGAAGGTGCATCATCAGTGTGAAACCACAAAAATCCAACCATGCATGTAGAGAGAGAAACCACTACAACACTTTATCAAAACCATAATTTTCCACCCCACACGACACATTCTCATCGACCAACAACCTTGCCCTTAGCAGCACCAATACCATGATACACACACCCACTTCGCATCGCTGCAAGGGAGGGAGAAGAGACCTTAGCTCCCTCCTCCTCCTTGTTCATTTGAAGTATAGAGCCATCCTACCCACTCGGGGTTTTAACATCCATTGGAGGGATGGACAATGTCTCTTCACTAGGAGCCAAAATTTGACCCAAGCTTGCAAGAAACTAGCAGTAGCTAGTGTCAGTCTCTGTCTCACTGTCAGATGGGCTATCTGTGAGGTCGATGGGAAAATTTTGGCATTCAAAGGAGCCATTTCCATACCTTATCTTCTTTCTAGCCCCACCATCAAAGTGTGTCGGCTCCTTGCCTTTGTCTTCTATCTTTCAAGCAACAACATCCTATAATTGCAACCTCCTACTACACCTAGTGGGTGCACTCATGGGTTTCCCAATAGGAGAATCAATCTCTACAGTTGAAGCATGCTCTGAGCATCTTGAACTAGCCTCTACAAATTCAATCGAGCCAACCTTCTTTTTGGTCTTGTAGAAGTCACTGGCTTTCTCATCTTCTCAATATGGTGACCTCTTGAACTCACTCAACCTCAATTCAAGAAATTTCTAACTACTAAGTGCAAATGACACAATTAATAGTTATTCCCTCCTATATTTATCTTGTGATGTGATGACAACAACAATCAACACTTAAAAAATCACACGCACAAAATGGTGGCAATTTGTTGGCTTGAGTATCATCGCTGTTTAATTCCCAAATGCATGAAAATTCATGCTCCATGATTGCTAGTAATTAAATCTCCACATGCACAAATATCAATTTGATCACTCTTGTCGAAAGTTAGTCATTTTTGCGCGTTGGTTGCAAAACAAAATAGATATCACATTCTTGTTCATTCATTTTGAATATCTACCACCACTCTTTTGATGAGATGGTAGATCAAACAACTTATACTGAGTTGAGCATCTTTGAATTCAAGTGGTTCGCTAATTAGTCACCTTTAGCCATTGGCACTCATCCTAATCAGCTCAATACGTCATCTGGTGGTGGGTCTTATTCTTCTCATAAGTTGGAAAACTAATCCATGTGTTAGGCTCTCACATCCCTCACAACCATTAAAAAGCCTCCAACTTCTCTTTGCAAGCTAGTGGGGAATGGTGGAGATTAATCCGCATGTTTGATCAAAACCATCAATTCGATGCTTTAGGAGGTGGGAATGGTAGTGGAGACTAGGCCCCATGATCATACAAGTACACGTGTCATTATATCACACACTTTGCACAACGTAACCTACTAAAATTTATCATTTGCGAGCTAGTGGGGTACGGTCTAGATCACTTCCTTCGAGTATGGATCTCAAAGCCTACACATACAAAGGGGTTAATAATAATAAGGGGCCACATTAGGCTAATGAAATTTTAACCCTTAAGGATAAATGACTTAAGACCTAAGTCATTAGCAAATATTTATCAATTGGACCTAGGGAAAACTTGAGATGGGTGATAAAACGGGTGAATAGTGTTCTTATCAAAGGGGTCAGTGCCAAAATGAAAATCATGGCTCAAGTGATAACTTGGATGACTTGCAACTAGCTGGGCAAGCCAATGTGAGATTAGAACAAAGGGTTTTCTAAGCCAAAACCCTATCTAGACCTTGGAATAAAAGTTCAAAATGCTAACCCAATCCATATGTCATCCAGGAGATGCAAATTTTTTTGGAGGCTCCATCAAGGCTCATGCTCGGGGACGTATACCCCTAGTGGGTATAGCAAGAATCTGGATCTTAGGTTCAAGAAAATTGGGGAAGAAAACAAGAAACCCAGGAGCTTTTCGGGACAAGGCAAGCAAACACAATGGAAAGGAAACAAACCAAACCAGACATATGTACACTATCTACAAAATATACAATGTAGTTTATAATAGAAGCCTCTTTTGAACAATTGGCTTCAATCCTTAAATTAGAGGCCCATGGCCCCCAAAATTTAGGGCTGATCCTTTCCTCTATCAAAAAATTTATCATGTTCAACTAGTAATGAAGCTGCATGAACATTAACTAGTCCCAGGTGTTTAATACCATCACAACTAAGGCCATTTATTGTTTGTGTAACAATGTTGTCCCACTCATTTTCATTTTCCATCACAAGCTCATCAAATTGGATTGGGAAATTAAAAGATTCATACTCCACGCTGCCATGAGACACCACATCAAATTCTATTAGCTCATCAAACTAGAACCCTTCATAAACACTTTGGCTTAAACTAGACCAACCTTTGACAAGATCAGGGAAAAAAAATTCAGAGGTATATAGATCTTCCTTCTGTTTATCATGAATTTTTTCCTCATGAGATGAAAGGAGTCCCATGATGAGATGCATAAGGTATGGAGTATCTGCAAAAAATTCAACTGCAGCTTCATATTGGTTAACCTCATATCTCTAATCATCTTCACATGGATCAAATAATCTAGCAATATTAACATATTATGTAGAATTGTCAAATGATGTTGCTTGAATAGTAATACATTCATCCTGATTTGTTCCTTGATCACCCAAGGACATGCTCCTTTTCATGTCAGTGCAGTCAATATTATGTGGAACATGGGGAGTTGACACCTCAACCACCTCTTCAAGCACATTACCAATTATTACAGGAAAATTAACCCAATCATCTTTACACCCTTTAAAAAATATGTTGTATCCAAGGCTATCATCATGATATTCACCTCTTTCATCATTTAAACCATTATCACATTTAGTTGTTAGCAGGTCTTAGTCACTTCCTTGATGCTTGTTAGGTACAATTTGTTCATTCACAGGATGGTGAGTTGGTACATCAACACTTAGATCACCATACCTTCCATACATTGGGGCAATTGTCAAATCAGGGTTGACATCTTCAAATGTAGAATCACAAAATTTAGCATCAAATTGGTTTTTACTTGTACCATTTACAACATAATTACCAACAATACTTGTCAAGTATTCAGTAGGATTTTCTTCAAAGAGTGGATTACTCCTACACTTGTGAAAATTACCATTCACAACCTTATCTTCTTATTCAGATTCATCAAACAAAGGGTTGTGCCATATTTTCATGGTCATCATGGGTGCGTCTTCCTCATCCACTTGAGAGTCCCAATCATTACACTCAAAATCGATGTAATCAATTGAAGAGAAAACTGAAATATTCTCATCATCTTCTTCATCATTCATATTTAGAGCTATGGATTCACTTTCAGATAATTCCTCACATGAAGAGAATTGTTCACTATGAAGTAGGCATATTCTTTCAAAATGATCAAAAGGCCCCCCATTAGAGGTAGAATACTCCCCTTCCATATCATAGGAATAATTGTATTCAATAGAGGATTGACCAACTTCAATTTCATCACCTTGATCACTAGCTTGTGTATCATCATCACTACTTGGATGGGAATGTGAGATCCCCCTATACATTTCTTGGAATTGTTCCAAAGTTAGGACATCCCAAGGGTGGGAATCTTGCACTATTTCCTTGTCTTCATACTTTGTTTCTTCATCTTCGTCACTGCTAATAGAGTCTAACTCTATGTTGCTCATGAAATGACAACACTCAACAACTAATTATTTAGACCCTAATGCTTCTCCTTGATCTATTAGCCTCAATCTTTGACTTTCCTCCTCATGACAACTAGTAGTAACACCTTGAGGTGGAACTTTTCTTCTGTGTTCACTCTTAGCTTCCTCCACAACCCTTATCCAATCAATTACTTTAGTTAAGGTATGAGGCTTCAATTCTTTTGGTATAGTAATCAATCCTGATTGATATATTTCACAAAATAGAGAAACACACATATCATCATCTGGCCTAAGATCTTTGGGTATTTGTAACAGAATATCCACAAATCTAGAGAAAAACTCATAGGGTGATTCACCTTGACACCTTTTCATTTAATGTAAGCTTTTGATCAACATTACTAAGTTACTTCTACTCTGATTTTATGAAGTTTCCCCTTGGGTCTTGGGATAAATCCTAGAATGTGGTGATGAAGAAATTGGTGAAATAAGATACTTATCCTCCTAACTTACACTCGTACTAATTTCTCTAGGAGCTACATTGGGATAAGAATTCCTAGAATTATCATTTTGAATAGTCACAATTCCTTTCATGATTGAATATTTCAATTTTTTTTCAACATCTACATCCATTTCGTATGCTTGATACAATGTATTAGATTCTTTATCTCTCAAAATATAACTCATCCTTTTGTCAAACACACCCAGATATACAACTAGACACTTTGCATCAATTGGCCTTATGCTTTAAAGGGATTTCTCTTATGACCTTTGAAAATATGAGGTTAAAAGAAGGGACTGATTCATCATCTTCCTTCTCCATACCCATAAATTTTTGTCTGATAAGAATAGGGTCAATCCTTTCTCCAAATTGTTCCATAAACACTCCCTTGAATTCTTCCCATGTATGAATGGAAGAAGCCAAGAGATAAGAGAACTAGTCTCTTGCATCTCCTCTCAAAGATTGAACAAATAATTTCATGACTACATCTTCAAAATCTACTTCATAATCTCCCATCACATCAACAAAATCTTTCACATGCTTGCTTGCTGACTCAGACTTGTCACCACTAAACTTTAGCAACCAATCTCTGAATTTTGGAGGCATAACATTTGGATAACCACAAATGTTCTCAAAGCTGATAGCTTTGTAACTCTCAACATTGAAACTTCCTTGTTGTGACAAATCTTGTCCACGATGCATGATTACATTCACATCCACACCAACAGGTGTAACAGAACCATCCATCCTCACTTCAGTGAAAGAATTGAAAATACACCATGCAACTACACAATGCTACTTCAATTTTGTTAATAACTAGGATCTTAAGCTCTTACAAGGCATAATTTATACAAAGACTGCTTAATATCTTACAATATTTGCATGCTTGTCACTCATATTTGAAATACATGCAAAATTATCTCTAATATTCACTCACTTAATGCTCATTCACCTATTTGGGAACCATTTACAATTGAGCATGGAAAATTTATCATTATTTTCTTTAAACATGATTAATTCTCCTCAAATTCTACAAGAATACTTATAATTTTGCAGCAACTACCTATCCTTTGCTTTGAAACATGCAGATCTTGACATTTGATGTAAGTTTTATTAAGTTCTTTTGTCAGAGTCACCACCTCCTATCATGGAGGAATAAAATTCAAATGATATGAAACTTCTTTACAAATTAAACATGCTCTAGGTTGTCTTCCATATCAAGGTCATTTTCAGATCCTTCAAGCTTTGTTGCACTCAAATATTTTACCAACTTCAAGAATTTGTCAATATCTAAATAAGATGTTCAGATCCACTTCATTATTTGACTCTGCAATAGAAATATCCATGTCTCGAGAGTAGGGAATGTCCCTAGTAGAGTTTCCATTCTATTGGAGTTTTCTAGTGCACCTAAGGAATCTCTAAGGAGCAGCCAATTCCTATACTCAAGACCCTTACAATGAATGACCAACTAACAAGATCTAACTGAAGACTGTGATCTTCTACACTTTAGGCTCTATGGGACCAAGGAGGGTGTTCCTATTGGATTCATTTTGATTCATACTTTAGAGAACACATCATTTTCACAAATCAATTCTAATGAAGGGTAATTACACATGAATTACTACAAGACTAGCTCATCTTTAAGAAAATTGCTACCCATTCACTAAAACAAAGGTAACCTCAAGATACTTAACACACATGCCTCAAGATTAATGAATTTAAAATGAATTTGCATTCTAATGTCAATTCAGACACTAGATAGATAATTGATATAGCCTTTATGTGAATTTTTAAGGCATAGACCGGTGTCTTGTTGCATAGGGCATCAAAGTCACATACACAAAGACTAGTAATACAAAAAAGAAATTAAATTTGATGAAATGGAATACTCTCACAAGAACTTGCATTATGGAGCTGACAACTTCTAAAACATTACTTCTTTTTGAACCCTTTGTAAATTACTACAAATCTATGACCCTATTCAAGCATTTTAATTGATTACTTGAATCAAAGCATAAATAGAGATACATATCAATGAGCTTGATGGGTGAATTATAGCGTCTAAAAGAGCCATGTCTATACCTTATCTTCATGCTAGCCCCAACAAAAAAGTGTGTTGGCTCCTTGCCTTTGTCTTCTATCTTTCTAGAAATAGTATCCTAGAATTGAAACCTCCTACTATAGTTGATGGTTGCAGTCATGGTTTTTTCAGCAGGAGCATCAATCTCTATAGTTGAAGCACACTCTAGGATATCTTGACCAGTCTTCTACAAATTCGATTGAGCCAACCTTCTTGTCAGTCCCATAGAAGTCATTGGATTGTTCATCTTCTCAGTATGGTGACCTCTTGAACTCACTCAACCTCAATTCAGGAAATTTCTAACTACTAACTTCAAATGACCTCTCTGAAATGGTGGCAACCTTTTTGCATGAGTATCATCGTCGTTTAATTCTGAAATGCATGTAAATTTGCAAATCATGCTCCATGATTTCCAACAATTAAATATCCACACGCACGAAGATCAATTTGATCACTCCTACAAAAGGCTAGTCATTAATGCATGTTGGTTGCAAAACCAAATGGCTATCACATGCTTGTTCATTGATTTTGAATATCTGCTGCCAATCTTCTAATGATATGGTAGATAGGACAACTTATATTGAGTTGACCATCTTTGAATTATAGCGGTTCGCTAATTAGTCACCTTTAGCCAATGGTGTTCATCCCAATTAACTCAATAAGTCATCCAGCAACGGGTCTTATTCTTCTCAAAAGTTGGCAGACTAATCCACGCATTAGGCTCTCCCATCCCTCCCAGCCTTTAACAAGCCTCTAGCTTCTCTTTGCGAGCTAGTAGGGAACGACAGATATTTATCCACATGTTTGATCAACACCATTGGTTTGATGCTTCAGCCGGTGGGCATGGTAGTGGAGATTGGGCCCCATGATCGTATAAGGACACACATCCTTATATCATGCACCTTGCATAATGTAACTTTCTGACATTTATCATCTGCGAGCTAGCGGGGTATGGTCCATATGGCTTTCTTTGAGCACAGATCTCAAAGCCTATACATATAGTGGGGTTAGTAATAATAAGGGGCCACATTAGGCCGATGGCATTTTAACCCTTAATGATAAATGACTTAAGACCTAAGTCATTAGAAAATATTTATCAATTGGACTTAGGGAAAAATTGAGATGGGCTATAAAATAGGTGACAAAACCCTTGTATAGACCAAAGGGTTTTCAATTACAACAAAGGGTTTTCTAAGCCAAAACCTTTGTATGGACCATGGAATAAAAGTTCAAAATGCTAACCCAATCCTTATGTCATCCAGGAGATGCAAAATTTTTTTGGAGGCTCCATAATTTTTTTTTAAAGAAGTAACCATTACATAGATATGGAGAGTTTGAGATTACTGTTTTCCTTGAATCCGTCTATCCCATCTGGAACTTTAACCATCTTTTACTACTAAAACTAAGGAGGAAAAATATCATCAGGGTACTTTCCTACCCAACCATAGACTTGCTAGTCCCCCATGCCTTTTCCTACTGGAAAGGCCCATCCCTTAGCAGAGAAGTAATGGGAATATATTTTGTATGCTATCTGAGACTGGTGTTTGAACCTACACAATCCCTAGTCAATCATACACTATAGGAAACTCCTAACTAGTATGGCATCTGACTGAGGTACATATCTGGGATAAAAAAAATTGACTGACACTAATAGGTAGTAGCATCACCTTGGCCAAGGTTTTAATTAAGTGCAACACAACAAGGTCATGTAGTCAAGTTTATCACCATACTCGACAAGAAATCATATAATGCAATTTTTTTTAACCTTCATGTCTATGTCTTATGCTACTGCATATTGATTCATGATGGTATCTTTTGATACTTACAAGTGTAATAAGCTATTTTTCAATAAATATACTTAATTCAAAACCCTTTTAGCATAAGGGAAGCAAGGATTCAATCCTTCACTCAGAGGACAACTTGCCTCATATTGTTCCTAGCTGCTCATTCCTTAATAACTTATAATTGATTTTTTTAAAATATGCTCTAGTTTCTCATGTAAGAGTTCATAGAAATATCCATGGTGTGTATGAAAGGAATCTACAATCAAAATTCTCTATTTCCACTCTATTTTATTTAAATAACTCTCATTTGAGTGGTACCAATCCATTAATTTTTCATTATATATTCAAACAAGATTAGCTGACTTCATGAACCGAGTAGCTGAAAATAATTTATCCTAGGACTGTTTAAGTATCTAGGACACATGTAAGAAAATAACATATTAAGGATGCATCACAACTAGTTCAAATGATTTAAAAAAACTTTTCATAAAAAAAACACTCAAATGCATTATCTCTAGCTAATTAATCCATTGTTCTCTTTCAAATTGTGTAGACATGCATGCAACATATCAGGTTTGGTAAAACATTTATACACACAACACAACATAGAATAATACTACCATAGACTCAAGAAAAGGACATGCCTGTATGTAAAATTGGCATGATAATTTAGTGACTCTTGCTCTTGTCTTCATATTGCAGCACTGGAAACTTCAACTAACACACTCAAATTAACCCGAATTTTGATTTTAGAGTTCTCAACAAGTACTGGATGCAGACGATGCTCCTCGTCTTTGACTCTACTTCAGCCAAATTCCCGTGGTTTGGAATCAATATTTCTAATCTTTAATTCACTCATTTAATTTACTCGCTCCCCAGCTCCCAAAAAAAATGAAAGAAAAAGCTAGTATCCTTCAACTCTTTCTTTCGAATAATACTCAATTGATTGCCAAGAAATGGTTATGAGGAAAGATAAAATCTCTCTCAAAGAAAATAATTAGCTCCCATTTTACCTCTTCCCCCATTTGCTTATTCAAGCATATTGTTTTGTGGTGGACGAGGTGGTATTTGTTTGAACAAAGAAGTGTCAGCCACCTCACTGCCGCTTCCCTCCAAAATCAAGAAGATATTTTTTTAAAGAAAACCAATGTTAACCTTTCAATATACCATTGTACATTTTTTTATCATGGCTTGACATTACCCAAGAGCAATTTAATGAAGAGAATTCAAGAATAGCCAGTGATGTGAAAATCGAGCTTCCTAATATAGCCCCCTCGACATATTAATGGTTTATTTTCATATTGATATGAAAAAAAATCATTAGTACTTACATAAGAAATGCCTTTAAAATATAATTTATGACACTTATATAATGCATAAGATTATTCTTTTAATTATTAATAATAAGAATATTTGACAATTAATTATTCTTTTCATCGTTCTTTTAATTGTTAATTTTAAACTCAAAAAAAAAAAACATGGTGATGCTACATGACCAACAACATAGGTTAGGTGATCCTAACACCTAAGGTCAACCTTGTAGTTTTCCTGAAAATTATAAACTTGTAGTTCCAATCCTACTCAAATGACAGTTGCAAACTTACTGGTTAGGTTTCAGGTGGCACTAGACTTGTCTTCCATTACTTCTTGTACTTGATGATAATTTTCCTCCCTCCTTGGAGACAATATTTATTGCAACCACTAAGTTAAAATAAAGTAGTTATTCTAATGTCTCATTACATCCTTGCATCTACATCTATGTAAACATGAAAATATTAGTCAATTAAACTTAATTTAACCAGTTATATATATACATTGCATATCTCCATTCATCAATCTAAGTGACGCCATATATATATATATATTCATGCTTGAGAAACAACATCGAGATAACTAGGGAAAAATTCTAAATATCTAGGGCACAACATGAAAATGGCTAGGGAACAACATAAAAATGGCTAGGGCACAAGTGGGATGTGACATATCCTTCCCCTTGTGAATCATCATCCTCGATGATTTAGAGTATCATATAAGTAATGAAAATTTTCATTGTTTATCCAAACATAATGAAAGAAGTTCCACTATTATAAAAATTAAATAAATGAGGAAATTTTTGATGAATTTCATTGAAGTCCTCCCAGGTGGCACTATCTTTTGAGTACTGGTCCCACTAGACGTTACACTAGGTAACTTCTCTATTACGTAAGTGATGCATACGTACCTCGAGCACCCTGATTGGCTCAATCATGACCACCCCTAGGTCCTTTACCTATAAGGAATTCCAATCAATTAAATGTGTAAAATCAGATATATAATTTTTAAGATATGAAACATGGAAAACATCATGCAACTAGGGGAGAGCTGGTGGCAGAGCAATTTTATAAGAAACTGAATTGATAACTTCTAAGACTTTAAATGGTCCTACATATCGGGGTGCAAGTTTGGTTGATTTTCTAGATTTTTTGACACTTTTATGAGGTTTGATGCAAAGAATCACTTTCTCTCCCACTTCAAATTGTCTAGGAGTTCACCTTACATTTACATAGCTTTTTTTTTTATCGTTAGCTTTTGCTAACCTTGCTTTGATCAACTTTACTTTCTCTTCAATTTTTGAGAGAATTTTTGGACTGAGGGTTATTCTCTCTTCTATGTTATCCTAGCTGATAAGAGTTCTACACCTCCTTCTATATAGTGCCTCAAATGGTACCATTTTTATTGAAGACTAATAGGAGTTGTTATAAGAAAACTCAACTAAGGGAAGATAGTCCTCCCATTACTTCTGATCCATGTAGTACATTCTGAGAAGATCCTCTAGTATCTAGTTGAACCTTTGTGTTTGACCATTTGTCTTAGGATGGTAGGTGGAACTAATTTTCAGATGCATACCCAGGGCTAAAAACAAGGTTTGCAAAAATCTAGATGTCATTCTAGCATCCCTTTCAGATATATTATTTTCTCAGGTACCTCGTGCAATTGAAATACTTCTTGCACAAATTTATAGGCAATAGTTGGTGTACCAGATCTTTTAAGTTTCCTAGTACAAAGTGTGCTACTTTGGTAAGTCTATCTACTACTACCATTATGGAATTATTGTTTTTCTTGGACATAAGTTATCCTTGTACAAATTCCATACTGATTATCTACCATTTCTAATTAGGTACTGTGTTGGGTTGCAACAATCTTGTGGGGTGTTGATGTTCAACCTTAACTCTCTAGCACTCTAAACAACTTGCCATAAATCTTGTGGAATCCTTTTTCATTCGCTTCCAAAAATATAGGGGTTTAATATATACTAGAAATTTAGCAACCTTAGGATATTCAGAGTATGGTATAGAGTGCACTTCTTTCCAAATCAAATTTCTAAGTTTGGTGATTTCAGGTATATACATTCTACCTTTGTACCTTAGTAACCCATTATTTTCTATTCTAAACCCCTCATGCCTTGGATCTTGATGGTTGATTAGTTGTAGAGCTTCGCTTACCTATTGGTAATATTTGACATCCTTAAATTGATGAAGCACATGGTTTCTAAAATATGAATGCACTATGGTTACCACATTAACATGTCATCGATGGCTCAAAGCATCTACAACCCAATTTTATTTCCCTTTAATGTAGTTAATCTTAAAATCATAGTATGAGATTAATTCCAAGCATCACCTTTGCCTTGCATTAAGATTAGGTTGGGTAAATATATATTTCAAGACCTTGTGATTTGATTAGAGCTCAAATGGTTTTCCTAGTAGATAGTGACACCACATTTGTAAATCATGCACTATAGTAGTGAGCTCCAAATCATGTGGTGCATAGTTCTATTCATAACTTTTAAGTTTTTGAGATTCATTTAAGCTATTACCTACCCATTCTGCATTAGTACCCCACCTAGTCCTTCCCCTAATGCATCAGTTACTACCAAAAATTTCCCCTTGGGGTCTGGTACTTTTAATATTGGTGTCATGATTAGCTTCTCCTTAAGGAGATCAAATTCTTTCTGACACTTTTCTATCCATAAATTTTTTTTCCCTTTCCTTTGGAGTGATGTATTCGGGTATGCTATATGCGAGAAGTTCATTACTAATTTCCTATAGTAGCCTGATAAGCCCATAAAGCTTCTTCATGCACATTCTTGGGGGTGGGCCATTATTTTATGGCCTTTATTTTAGTTGGATCTACAACAATACCTTTTTCTGAGATGATATGGCCTAGGTATTGTACTTATTTCTAAAAGAAATTTCATTTGGATAACTTAGCATATAACTTATTTTCATGGAAGAATTGTAAAACAATTTGAAAATGTCAATAATTTTCTTCTTCATTCTTAGAGTAAATTAGAATATTATCTAAGAATACCATAATAGACTTAACCAAGTAGTCATGGAACACACTATTCATTAGATTCATAAATGTAGCTAGGGCATTAGTAAGCCCAAATGGTAATATTATGAACTTGTAATGCCCATAAAAATCCCTAAAGGTTGTTTTGTGGATATCCTCATATCTAAGCCTTAACTGGTGATACCATAACCGTAGATCTATTTTAGAGAAAAATTGATGCTTCGTGCATTTGATCAAACAAATCATTGGTGTAGCTTAAAGGGTACTTGTTTCTAATAGTTAACTTGTTTAGAATTCTATAACCTATGTAGAGAAAAAGAGTTCCATCATTTTTCTTAACAAATATTACGAGTTCCCCCCATGGTGACACACTAGGTCTAATCAATCATTTCCTTAGTAACTCTTGTAATTGAGCTTTCAATTCCATAAGTTCCACAGTTTTCATATGATAGGGAGCTTTCAACATTGGTGCTACTCCTAGTACTAACTCAATGGAGAAATCAAAGATCCTTTTGGTGGTAACCTAGGTAACTCTTCAGGAAATACATCTTGATACCCCAAAGATAAGGATATTTTTCTTCAAAGGATTCCTTTGGTTTCTCATATTCCATTGATCTTTCCCCTTGGAGATACCTGGTTTCATACATCATTAGATCATTATGGTAAGAAATTTCTTTTCTCTCACTAACTTCATCCATTTTTACTATGAAAATATGACAACCCTTCCTTCCACTTCACTTTAATTGTATAGAAGAGAGTTGTCACAACTTGATCTCGTGACGAGTGCCTTACACAAGCACTTTATTTCCTAGGTCATCCTCACATTCAATTGTTTTGTCATAACAATTAATCTTGGCTTTGTGTTTTCCCAACCAATTCATACCTAGAATGACATCATAGGTTCCTATGGGTGCTACGTATAAATCTACTTCTATGGTAAGGTGTGGAAGCTCAACCTTTCCCTCAAATAAAAATTTCTCTACCCAAGCTCTCATCCGATTGGCATACTCAACAATCCAAGAATTAGCCACAAATTTTTCTCTTTTAGGAAACTTTCTTAGCAACTTAGGACAAATGATATTTTTTGTAGCTCCCATGTCTATGAGTATAGTTATGAGGTTTCCATATAGCATACCTGGAGTCTCTACCAGAGTAAACTGATATTATGCTTGTTTCTTGTCCACCACTGCTTAGATTCTCTACCAAAATGCTATCTACTATGGAGGTAAAAGGTTCCTCTATTGTTGTCCCCCCTGACTTCTTGTGGGACATTGATTGGTGTAATGCTTTCCTTCACATGTACAATATCCCCCTTGGGGTCCTCTCATTTTAGTTTCTCTATTATTTTCCACATTTCCTCTTCTGGATTTATCAAAACCCTTCTTATCTCCCTGCTTATCTTGATAGCCTCCCTTAAACCCTTTTGCATTTTTGTTCTTATATCCAAAGTTATCTCCTTTCTTCTTAGATGAATGGGAATTTTATGACCATTTACTCCTCTTCCTATTCCTATCCCTAATGGAATCATCCTTTTTGAGCTTTTTTTCCTGTCTTATAGCTTTCTCATAAGCTTCACTCATAGTAGTAGGAGCCAGGACATCAACAGATCCACCTATACAATTGTTGAGACCCATTATAAAATCTCTAATACCATACTTTTCATATTTTTGAAATTGAGGAACATACTTGAGAAAACTGGTAAACTTCTCCCAAAAAGCATGTATGGAAAGTTTCCCTTGTCTCAGCTCTTGGAAGTCTGAAAATTTCTACTAGGCATCCATTGTTGCCCAAATATTTCTACAAATTACTCCCATGTCACATGGGCAGACCCCAAGCCTAATTTAACCTTTTGATTTTCCCACCAACAACCTCTCCCATCAGCTGGTAATACCCCCATACTGCTTTCATATTCTTAGTATAATCTCGTATTTCAAAATATTTTCCATTTTGATTAACATGTATCCATGAAATCATTAGCCTTAGATCTGTCATACTAGGGCGATTTAACCTTTTTCATGTCATCAAAAATAACACTACGTATTGATTTATCTTTACTAGACTGGGAAAAGGTATGTTCTTCACTATTAGTTTGATGTGTGTGATCTGTTTCAGTGTTTTTGTCTCCAAACAAAGACTCATGTACCTCATTTTGAGTTCTTGTGTGTCTAACTTCCCTTTGTTCCAAATGACGGAGCCTAGCTTGGGTGTCTTGCATCATGAGAAGAAGCTTGTCTAATTTGGTTGTAGGAGTTTTTCGGGGTCCAATTTCCCCTCCACCTTCTTTCATATGTGACATATTTTAATTAGTTAATTAACCTATTAAATAAACACCCTTTAGTCTCCTTATACCATTATTTACTTACATTTAATTCAAGGTTACACACAACAAAATTGATATTTTATTTGCACTACATTTTTTTTTATTAAATTATTTACATCTCATAGCCCTTATATAAGAGCTACTATCACTTTTAGTTATGGGATCTTCCTACCCTTCTAATGTGGACTAAGGAATTAGTTGGTAACCTAGAGTGGGAAGTTCTTTAGAGTCATCAGACTCATTTTTTTTTACAACAGGAGTTACTGATTTGTTTTTGGTTTTAGGTATATTATTTGCCATGGTGGTGGTTTTCACTACTTCTATTCTTGAATCTTTCCAAGATTTCCATTCTCTTTTTAGTTGTTTAAGTGCATCAACCATTGTTTTGTTATTGGAGGGTGGAGTACAACATGAATAATCATGTTTCAAACTTGTTACTCTCCAAAGCTAAGAATACACTGGATCTCAAACTGTTTTACGTTTGGTGGTATGAATCCACATCTTGGAAAAAACCAAAATGCTTCATTTTAATTTAATTACTCCCTAGTTTTTCTTGTGGTGATGAACCCTAGGTTTCATTTTGAATCTGGTAGCTCTGATACCATATGTAATATACTAAAACAATACAACTAATTAAAGTGCAACATTTAATTTTGATATAACTTGCATAAACTAAAATGCATAAATCAATTGATACAGAGCAACATTATATTTCTCAAAAGAAAGTAAGAACATGAATTTTAAGATGATTTAATTTGAAGTGCATGAAAATAATTGAAAGGAAAATGTTTAAAGAAGTAACCATTACATAGATATAGAAAGTTTTGAGATTATAGTTTTCATTGAATCCATCTATCCCATCTGGAACTTTAACCATCTTTTACTATTGAAACTAAGGAGGGGGAAAAATATCATCAGGATACTTTTCCATCAAACCACAGATTTACTAGTTCCCTATTCCTTTTCCTACTAGAAAGGCCCAACCCTCCATGGAGAAGTATTGGGAAGAGATTTGAATGCCATCTAAGACTGGTGTTTGACCCTACACAATCCCTAGTCAGTCATACACTATAGGAAACTCCTAACTAGTATGACCTATGAATGGGGTGCATATATTTGGGAAAAAACAATTGACTAACACTTATAGGTAGTAGCATCATCTTGGCCAAGGTTTTAATTAAGTGCAACACGATAAGTTTATGTAGTCAATTTTATCACCCTACCCAACAAGAAATCATATAATGCATTTTTTTTAATCTTCATGTATGTCTCTTATGCTACTTCATACTAACTCATGAGGGTATATTTTGATACTTACAAGTGTAATAAGAGATTTTTCAACAAATCTACTTAATTCACAACCCTTATAGCATAAGGGAAGCAAGGAATCAATCCTTCACTGAGAGGACAACTTGTCTCATATTGCTCCTAGTTTCTCATTATTTAATAACTTATAATTAAGAATTATGTTTTGATAGTTACTCATCTAAGAGTTCATAGAAATACCCATGGTGTGCATGCAAGGAATCTATAATCAACATTCTCTATTTTCATTTTGTTTTCTTTAAATGAATCACATCTGAGTGGTACCAATCCATTAATTTTTCATTTTTTGGAGACATATGCCTCAAAATTACTGATTTGAATCTCCTGAAAGAGTAAAATCAGTGTGACATCAAGAATTTTTTTTCACGAGAAATTTGGTTCTAAAGGCTCAAAGTGATCATATTGGTGTGACTAGTGATTGGTCTTGTCAAAGCACAACTAAAGGAAGTTGGTGTGACCTAAAATATCGGTGTAGGTTTTCTAACTCTCACTGATGCTAGAAGTCTGGCCAAAGAGTTCCATCGAGGTGACATCTACCGATGAGGTGTTCCAAACTATAGTTGAGCTTAAGGTCGTTGGGGTGACTTGAGTCTTTGATGAGACATTTTGAACTATCTCTGATGCTTTTTGTCTTGCCGATAAGGCTGGCATTAGAAACAATGTGTTGGTCACAAGATTGTTGGATTTCCTAACTTCGGAACTCATGTCACAAGGTTTGAAGGTTCGAGGTTCACCTAACATGCTGTTCTCTTCATTATTGCAAGATTTAAAAATTTCATAACCTCCAATAGAGGTTCAAAATTTGAGTTATGATTGATGAAGCGATCCCTTTGTTTGCATGTTGCAATCTTTGGGAACTTTGTAACCTCCATTGGGAGGTTGTGAAGTTAAGTTTTCTCACAACTTGGTGACATGACTCATAGATAGTAGGGACCACAAGGAATGAGCTGATATATTGATATGATAGCAAAAGCGACGGGCTAGTGATGTGTTGACACATGACACAAATTAATTTGTTGATTCACATCACTATTGTGAATCAACTATCGTTGGACCAAAAGCTATATTTCCTAAGAGCGATATATTTGCATTAAATGCATGATATAATTTAGGAGTTGATAGAGTGAAAATATGGTAATATTCTTTGTAACCCATTTTATTGTTGGGTGGCTCAATGTGTGTTGGATGGTGGTGCATTTGGTCCAAGACGATGGAAGCTTGTTGAAGAAGATAATGAAATGAATGAAAACCTAACAGTGGTTGAGATGTAATATACAATATGTTGTTTGAGCATTGTAACTATCTATGTGTTTAAGAGTGAGGTCAACCAAGGGGATTGTATTACTGTTGTGAGTTAGCATCTAAGAGTGAAGTCTGTAGCTTTGTATTTAATCTATTTACTATAATACAAAGTGACTTTACTTGGGTATGTGGGTTTTTGTCCCATAAGGGTTTTCCCACATATAGCTAGTGTTATCTCTTTGTTTGTTTTATCTCTCTTTTTGTTCTGTGAATGTGCATCTCAAATGAATGTAACTTGTTAAATGAATGTTTTGCACTTCTTTCTTGAGCATTTTGCATTAGGAAGGAATTTCCACACCATCGCTTTCCTTATAAGTGGTATCAAATCCTAACCAGTTGTGTTATACTTCTCAATAGGGATGGTTTTTTGTGCTAATCCTATTTAGTGGGAGTATTGCAAAAGAAGAAATGATTGCCTCATTTATAGTTTGAGATGACAAGTACATCAAGTAGAGTAGAAATTGAAAAGTTCAATGGAAACAATTTTGAGTTGTGGAAACTCAAAATGGAAGACTTGTTGGTAGATAGAGACCTCTAGATTGATGTGTCTATAACTATCCCACAAAGTATGAAGCAAGAAGATTGGGACCTCGTAGATAGAAAAGATATAAGGTTGATAAGACTTTGTCTAGCCAATTTTGTACTCTTGATCATCCATGAGGAGAAGACTACATCTTCACTATGGAAGAAACTTGGTGACATTTATCAGGGAAAGACTATAGTGAATAAGTTATTCCTGAAGAAGAAGTTGTACTCCTTGAAGATGGAAGAAGGTGCATCTATAGTAGACCATCTGAATTCATTTAATATGACTGTTACTCAATTGGTGTCTATGGTTGTGAAGATAGAGGAGGAGGATCATTGTATGCTTCTGTTATGCTCCTTACCCAACACTTGGGACCATCCAGTAATGGCTATTGGAAGTACAAAAACTAATTTCAAGATGGAAGACATGGTTTCCTTGCTATTGTCAAAAGAAATGTGGAGGAAGTCTTCTGAGATGGACAATCAGGCTCTTTTCATTCAGGGTAGATCAAAGGAGAGAGGCAAGAAGAAAGATAAGAGGTATACATATAAATACAAATCTAAAGGGAGTTCAATGTCTCTTGGTAAAAATTCCAAGGTGAAATGTTGGAACTATGGGCAGACTGGTCATATCTGAAAGGATTGTAAGGAGGAGAAAAAGAAGAAGAAGAGTAACTCTTCAGACAATGACTCTTCTTAAAGTGATGCAGATTCCTTCATTGCATCCTTGCCGACTCAAGCATCTGATGATGTCTGGTTGATTGAATCAGGTGCATCTTTTCACATGACATCTCATAGAGATTGGTTCACTAAGCATGAAAAGTATGCCGGTGGAAAGGTGTACCTGTCAAGTGATTCAACTCTGGAAATTGTCGGTCATGGAAGAGTCAAAATCCAATTCCTTGATGAAAGAATCAAAGGGTTTAATGGCATACTACACATAACAGGTTTGTCTCGTAACCTACTTTCTATCAGTAAGTTGAATGATATTGGTGTGCAAGTTTCTTTCTCAAGTGGAGGATCTAAGATGACTAGAGGCTCAATAGTGCTAGCTAAGGGTGCACACATAGGAATTCTATACAAGTTGGATGCACATCTTGGGTATGTGTAGGATCATCATGGAAAAAACGGGCCCTTAAGTGGCAAAAAATTTAGAAAAATCAGAGTTAGGAAAATTGACGTAAAAATTTGAATAAGTTATCTATATTATTTCAAAAATATGTAAGAATAAAATCTGTAGCAAATTGAACGTAGTTTCTAAACTACTAAGTTTATTTTAAAAAGAAAAAATTCTATTTGGTGAAAATTTGAAATTTCAATGTAGTAGTACTTAAATTTCAGGGAAAAAATAAGTAGGTGTTTGACCACCCTAACCACAATAAAATGATAGTATTTTTTTATAATATTTTAGATATAAGTAGAGGACTCATGTCAGGATGTGATGCATATTTTTTTGTAATTTTTTTCCAAGTAAATAATTAATTATGAATTTTTATTACAACTTTAAAAAAATATAAAAAACTCATATGTCTGACCACCTTAAGTTGGTCAAAACTTTATGAAATTAATTTTCTTGTTTTTAATCCTATAGTATGTGACCCATAGAATGTGACACATGTTTCAGATTCAAAGAATGTGATATCATTTGAAAGCTATAGATGTTTTTTAATTAGCCTATCAATTAGGGTTTTAGTCGTAATTCAAATAGAAAATGAATAATAATTATTTATTAAATTCAAAATAAAGCATAATTTATATTGGTGGAAAGCTAAGAATCTCCTTTAAAAACCCTTTTCATTTCATCAATTTTGGGTAAAACAAAAGTCATTAGGCACATACCCTACAAATACCCATCATATTACCACTTTTTTGCCCATCATGATCTTGCACATACCCTCTTGTTCAATGTAACAACATCTCTATAAAGTCAAACAAAGATGCTCGTGTAGAGGAGGGTGAAGCTCCTCTAGGAGAAAATTCCTTAGAGGTGAAACTGCCAATAGAGAAAACTATGTTGTGGCATCATAGAATTGGTCACATAGGAGAGAAAGGCTTAAAAGCCTTGAAAAGTAAAAATCTTGTTGAAGGGCTTGTCGATTGTAACCTTGAGTTTTATTTTTGTGAACATTGTATTTATGGAAAGCAACATCTTGTTTCATTTTATTCGAGTCCTAATAAATCTTCTGTTCATTCTCATGTATTTGGTCCAGTAAATTTTCCTTCATTATTGAAGTCTAGATATTATGTTTCTTTTATTGATGATTATTCAAGAAGGGAATTTGTATAGTTTTTTAAGAGTAAATCAGAAGTGTTCGTTTGGTTTAAAGAGTTTAAAAACTTGGTAGAAAATTAGACTGGAAGGAAAATTAAATGCTTGAGGACAAATAATGGCAGTGAGTTATGTTCTATATATTTCGAAAGGTATTGCAAAGACCATGGTATTAAAATGCATAAGACTATGCCTTATAATCCACAACAAAATGGAGTTGTTGAAAGGTTAAACAAGATGCTAATGGAAAGAGTAAAAAGTATTGATCCGTAATTAGAGTTTACAAAATTAACTTGTAAATTAAATCTAATTATAGTAATTTCTCGATCTAATACAGAATTGCATGATTATGCTTTTTAACCATTGAAATTACAAAATAAGTAATTAGAAATTCAAATACTGAACTTAAACTAGAGGGAAAATTGAGACAGAAGAGAGAAGAATGAGACAAAGAAATAGAAGGATCACAATGCACAGATTGATAACGGAGTTCGTCAATGTGGACTACGTCTTTGGGTCCACTTCTCAATGCTGGGACCACTTTATTGATATCGCCAAGCAAAATTATGCTTTGTTACAATACCCAAGCTCCAAGAACCTACAATAATCTCTCCACAATCTCTCACTCTTTACAATTTTTGGTGTACAAAAACACCTTGTAAATTCTCCTCCAAAGAATTATTTCTCCCAAAATGAACTTGAATAATTCTCCCTGTTACAATTCTCTCCAAGAAAATTCTCGTACAAAATTCTCCACTCAATAATTTTCCAATGTCCCTTTACAAAAATCACCCCTTATATACACATTTATTTGCACCATATTATTTTGCTAATATGTAAAAATTCCAACCATTTCCCCCCTTTACAATAAAAATCACTAATATCCTGTTAGTATAACAAATTAATCTTTCAAAAATAAATCTCCCTTTGGCTTTTATAATTTTAAGCCATATAATTAAAAAAAAAACCCCTTTAACTATGGGCCGTTATAATTTTGGACTTACATTATAATCTTTAAAAATATCTTTTAAAAGCCCCTTAATAATCTCCTTGGATAATCTTTAAAATAAATCCACTAAATATGAGAAAGGTGGTTAAAGGGGTTAATTTGTTGAAATGCAAGTTTATAGGAATTTTTTCCTCCTTGTTTTATGGACAAGGGAAGAGGATTTTAAGGGATAAAATCCCACCAAATCCTCCTTGAAATCATAAAAATCTTTTAATTTTTAAACCATATGTATTTTCTTTTAACAATATGGTTTAATCCATATTCTTTTTTCCACCATGTCTGTGCCAACTCGCCACTCCTACCACGTCACAACCTGCCACATCAAATTGCTGATGTCATCAAAGTCAACCAAAGTCAAAATTTTGACCAACCTTTGACCAGTCGTAACTTTCACACATGAGCTCCATTTTTGAAACTGAATATAGTTTTGGAATTAGCGCGACGAGCACTACGACTTGGCATCATTTTTATTTCATTTGGAGATAATCAATTTTTTGCCTTTTTGAACCCCTAATTTGACTGTTTGACTGAACCTTTGACTAAGCATAACTTCTGCATATAGACTCCTTTTGAGCCCATTAAAGTTGTGTCAGGATCATGTCTGCGAGCTCTACACATTGATGCTTCTTTGGATGAATTATGAGACTGTAAATTTTTTAGGTATTCTGGATCCACCTGGATTATTCCTCCCCATTGAGAAGCTTTTGGACCTCCAAAAGTCTATTTTTATGTACAATTTGAGCTAGGGCAATGTCGTCCCACTTTCCCAGTATCATCTATCCTTCCTGCTAAAAAATTTGAACATGTGACCCATCACAAACACAAAGAAATATGAGGTAACTTTGTTGATACAATCAACTACATGTTCATCAATATTCACTGTCACATTCATCATCCACATAGAAATAACTAGCAAAATAACAAGCAATAGTATTGAATACATCGATGTGAAGGAAATAGTATCAACATCATGGATCTCTTGAATAGGAACATTGTTAGAAAATGAAACATTGAAACCCTCTTTTACCACCTCTAGCTGAAGGCCTAATTCTGCTTGCAACTAATCCTCACACTGTATTGTCTGTGACACCCTATCATCTTCATGCTTAGTATCACTAGCTATTACAGACATGAGAGTTAAAGCATTGCTTGCATTTACCTTCATTTTCATATGCCCTGTGTTTACAATAGATCTATCATTCTTCATGTGATGAGATTTTACAATATATTCAAATCCATCCTTAAAAAAATGATACTTGTTATGGTCCCTGTAGAAAATGGCCTTTCTTTCATACAAATAAGGACTACCTAGAACCATCCCACAGATGTCAAGTGGAATTACATCTAACTCTACCTCATCTAAAAACTTGGATGTGATTGCAAATCAGAGTTTACACTGTTGTGACACATGTAACCAAGCATTATCATTCACCCAACCCAATGGATATGGCTTAGTATGAGGTGTTGTCTTTAATCCCAATTGCTTAACAACTTGTTCAGAGATTAGATTCACTTGTGATCCACTATCTATGAGTGTATCAATCTTGCTTTGTTTTGCAATAGCCCTTATATGAAATAATTCATTCCTCTTACTTTCAACAGGTACTTCATTAAAACTTAGAGAAGAAGCATGAGAACTAGTACTGACAATAGGAGTTTTACCTTTGATAGCCTCAACTGAGATCTTGGTTTCATCATCGAAACTAGATTCAAGATTTTGCACAATAGCTATAGTCCTCTACTTACCCTTTCGATCCTTGAACCATTTTGGCTTCTAATTAGGATGCAGTTTCCAACATATTGCATCTTTGTGCCCTTCCTTCTTGCAATGTGAGCAATAAGGCTTTTCTTCCTCTTTCTTTGCAGTAGCTATTTGCTATGATTTCTCTTTCCCTTTCTTGCTTCCTTTCTGCTTATTAGATTCCTTCAACAGATTATCATGGCTATGCCTTGAGCTTGTTTCCAAATGGATAGATTTCACACTAACTTCATCAATATTAGTTGGATTAAACATAAGTATTGTATGTCTCAAACTTTCATGTAATCCACCTATATACTTTAGCAAAGTTTCTTGTGTGTATAAAGGAATACCCAAAATTAAAGCTCTTTTCCTAAACTCTTGTGTATATTCTTGCACACTTTGTCCTTTTTCTTGCTTTAATGATTTCCAATTCATTACAACTTTTTGCATATGTCCTAATGGATAGAACTATTTCTTTAATGCAGCAATAAACTCAAACCAAGAAGAAATATTTTTTCCATAATGACTTAGATCCTCCTGTGTTCTACTCTCCCACCAAATTAAAGCTGTGCCTCCCAAGCGAAGAGTGGCTAATTGGATTTTTTGAGAATCCTTAGTAAATTTCTGAATTCTACAATAAACTTCAATTTGCTTAATCCAATTATCTAGTTTATTTGCATCTAGTTCTCCATTGTACATTGGAAAATCAAATTTAAAATCAAGCTTCAACAAAGGTGAATTAACTTCAGATTTCACAGGTTGTTTATTTTTATAAGAAGAGGTAGATGAAGAGGATGAAGAGGATGAAGAAGAAGATGGGGATGGAGGTTCAGGAGGGTCACTACCACCTCCTACTCCTTTACCTTTATCATCTTTTGAAGAGGATTCATCTTCATTCTTCTTTCTTTTCTTGAGTTCCTTTTTCTTCTGTCGCTCTTGCCTCTCTTGGAAAAGAACTTCCACCATAGCCTTCATTTCAAGAAATTCTTTCTAGAAAGCTTTCTCATCAAGCTCTGTAGGAATTTGTTTAACTACCATCTCTTCTTGTGGAAAAGTCCTTCATTTTCCAATATCTAGATTGAACTCTTCCAGTGCATCTTCTCCTTGTCTCAATTTTAACCTGGTTAGCATTCACTCTACAATTTCCTGCAAAAAGGGCTCTAATATCAACTTGATCTGTAATTAGAGTTTACAAAATTAACTTGTAAATTAAATCTAATTACAGTAATTTCCCGATCTAATACAAAATTGCATGATTATGCTTTTTAACCATTGAAATTACAAAATAAGTAATTAGATATTCAAATACTGAATTTAAACTAGAGGGAAAATTGAGACAGAAGAGAGAAGAATGAGACAAAGAAATAGAAGGATCACAATGCATAGATTGATAACGGAGTTCGTCTAATGTGGACTACATCTCCGGGTCCACTTCTCAATGATGGGACTGCTTTATTGATATTGCCAAGGAAAATTATGCTTTGTTACAATACCCAAGCTCCAAGAACCTGCAATAATCTCTCCACAATCTCTCACTCTTTACAATTTTTGGTGTACAAAAACACCTTGTAAATTCTCCTCCAAAGAATTATTTCTCCCAAAATGAACTTGAATAATTCTCCCTGTTACAATTCTCTCCAAGAAAATTCTCGTACAAAATTCTCCACTCAATAATTTTCCAATGTCCCTTTACAAAAATCACCCCTTTATATACACATTTATTTGGTAATATGGCTTTAACCATATTATTTTGCAAATATTGCATATCTCCCATATACAATTAAAAATTCCAACCATTTCCCCCTTTTACAATAAAAATCACTAATATCCCGTTAGTATAACAAATTAATCTTTCAAAAATAAATCCCCCTTTGGCTTTTATAATTCTAAGCCATACAATTAAAAAATGAACCCCTTTAACTATGGGCCGTTATAATTTTGGACTTACATTATAATCTTTAAAAATATCTTTTAAAAGCCCCTTAATAATCTCCTTGGATAATCTTTAAAATAAATCCGTTAAATATGAGAAAGGTGGTTAAAGGGGTTAATTTGTTGAAATGTAAGTTTACGGGATTTTTTTCTCTCCTTGTTTTATGGGCAAGGGAAGAGGATTTTAAGGGATAAAATCCCACCAAATCCTCCTTGAAATCACAAAAATCTTTTAATTTTTAAACCATACGTATTTTCTTTTAACAATATGGTTTAATCCATATTCTTTTTTCCACCATGTCTGTGCCAACTCACTACTCCTGCCATGTCACCACTTGCCACGTCAGCTTGCTAATGTCATCGAAGTCAACCAAAGTCAAAATTTTGACCAACCTTTGACCAGTCGTAACTTTCACATACGAGCTCCATTTTTGAAACCAAATATAGTTCTAGAATCAGCGCAATGAGCACTACGACTTGGAATCATTTTTATTTCATTTTGAGACAATCAATTTTTTGCCTTTTTGAACCCTTGATTTAACTGCTTGATTGAACCTTTGATTAAGCATAACTTCTACATACAGACTCCTTTTGAGCCCATTAAAGTTTTGTCAGGATCATGTCTGTGAGCTCTACACATTGATGATTCTTTGGATGAATTATGAGACTGTGAAATTTTTAGGTATTCTGGATCCACCTGGATCAATTATGTTGAGCAGTGTTGGTCTGGAGCAAAAGTTCTAGGTTGAGGCTGTGGCTACAATGTGTTACTTGATAAATCATTCACCTAGTTTGGCTCTTGTTGAACAAATACCTTTGGAAGCATGGTTTGGTAAGAAGCCCTCTCTAAGACTTATTCAAGTCTTTGGTTGTGAGGCATATGCATATGTGCCGAATGAAAAGAGATCAAAGTTGGAGAACAAGGTTGTCAAATGTATCTTCATTGGCTATGGTGTTGGTGTGAAAGGATACAAGCTATGGAATCCTATTACTAAGAAGGTTTTATACAACATAATTGTAATATTTTGTGAGTGGAAGCCTTCAGTAGCTGACCTACAGTCAAAGGAAGAAGAAAGAGAAGAAGAATGATGTAGTTAAAATTCCTCAAACCCAGATAAAGAGGAACTACAAAGTGTACCTCAATCTAAGGAGAGTCCTAGTAGGTCTGAGAATTATTAAGAACCATGACTTCAACCTTAGCCTATGAGGAGGTATACACATGAAAAGCATCAACCTAATAGGTATGGATTTTCTATGTTTGATTTGAACTGTGCCTATGCTTTGATTACTAACACTGATGAGCCTAGGATTGTGAAAGAGGCAATTAATATGCCTAATTCAAATTTCTGGTCAGAAGCCATGAATGAAGAAATGGCATCATTGAAGAAGAAAGAAACTTAGGATTTGGTACCTTTGCCTAAAGGGTGAAAGCTTGTTGGTTGTAAATGGGTATTTAAGAAGAAGAATAGTCTAGATGGCAGTGTTGAAAATTATAAAGCTTGGTTGGTTGCAAAAGGTTATTCCCAGGTGGAGGGAATTGATTATGGAGAAATATTTTCTCCTATTACTAAGCTAACATCTATTAGATTTCTTTTGTCACTTGCAACCTCATATGACTTAGAGATCAAGCCAATGGATGTGAAGGCAATGTTTCTTCATGGAGAGCTGGAAGAAGAAATCTATATGTCCCAACCAACACACTTTGTTGAAAAAGGTAAAGAAATATCGGTTTGCAAGTTAAAGAAATATTTGTATGGTTTGAAGCAATTGCCTAGAATGTGGTACCAAAATTTTGATACCTTTGTGTTGTCGTTGGGATTTGTGAGATCAAAATCTAATCATTGTGTTTATTACAAAAAACTAAAAATGATTGTGTGCTTAATATTTCCCTATACATGGATGACATGTTATTCATAGGAAATAATAAGACTATGATTTTTGATCTAAAATATCAATTGTATACAAAGTTTAAAATGAAAGATTTGGGTGCAACAAGGTATATTCTAGGGATGGAAATAAAACAGGATAGAGGAAGTAGAAAGCTTTGGCTCAGCCAAAGTAAGTATATCAACACTATCCTGGAGAGATTTGGGATGATTGGTTGCAAGCAGCTAGTTGTTCTAGTGTTGTAGGGAATGAAGCTATCTATTGAAGACTATCTAAAATCTCCTACTAAGATGGAGGACATGACCAGGGTGTCATATGCAAGTTTTGTTGGAAATTTAATGTACACAATGGTTTGTACAAGGCCAGACATTTCCCAAGCAATGGGAGTTCTTAGTCAGTTTATGGATAATCTAGGAAGGTTGCATTGTGATGCTATGAAGAGTCTTTAGATACTTGAAGGGTGCCTTAGAGTGTGCTTTGTGTTATCATGGCAACTCGATTGGATCACAAAGATCTCTTAGTTTTCGTGGATATGTGGATTTTGATTGGGTAGGGGACATTGAAAATAAAAGATCCACCAGTGAATATATCTTCATGTTATTTGGTGGTGCAGTGAGTTGGATGAGCAAGCGGAAATCTATAGTCACTTTATCCACTACGAAAGAAGAGTGCATGATAGCAACACATGCCTATACAGAAGCCATCTAGTTTAGATGTTTGTGTTATGAAATTGGGTTTAGTGCAGGGTAGATCATTATTTGTTGTGATAGTTAGAGTGCTATTTGTTTTGAAAAAAATCCCTCCTTCCATGCCAAGACAAAACACATTGATGTATAGTATCACTTTGTTTAAGACATGGTGGAGGATGGTAAGGTAAATCTTGAAAAGGTAGATACTTAGGAAAATGTTGCAGAAGCATTGACAAAACTAGTGAGCACAACCAAATACAAGTGGTGTGCTAGTTCAATTAGCCTTGGTGTCCATGAATTTTAGTAGTTTCTTGGTGATCTAGAGGTTTTAGTAATATCTTCATCAAGTGGGAGATTATTGGAGACATGTGCTTCAAACTTACTGATTTGAACCTCCTAAAAGAGTAAAATTAGTGAGACATATGGAATGTTTTTCCAATGATTATTTTGGTTCTAAAGGCTCAAAGTGATCAAATTGGTGTGACTAGTGACTGGTCTTGCCAAATCACATCTGAAGTAAGTCATTGGTATGACCTAAACTATCAGTCCAATTTTTCTAACTCTCATTGATGCTAGAAGTCTAGCCAAAGACTTCCATTGGGGTGACTTATTCTGATGAGGTGTTCCAAACAATAGTTGAGCTTAAGGTCGTCGGGGTGACTCAAGTCTTTGATGAGACATTTTGAACTATCTCCAATTCTTTTTGTCTTGTTGATAAGGATAGCCTTGGCAATAGTGTGTTGGTTGTGGGATCGATGGATTTCCTAACTTTGGAACTCATGTCGTGAGGTTCAAAGGTTCGGGGTTCCTCTGACATGGCAATCTCTTCATTGTCGTGGGATTCAAGAATTTCATAACCTTCGATAGAGGTTCAGGAGTTTGAGTTCTGAGTGATGGAGAGATTCCTTTGTTAGCATGTCACAGTCTTTGGGAACTTTGTAACCTCCATTGTGAGGTTGTGAAGTTAAGGTTTCTCACAACTTGGCAATATGACCGATGGATAGTGGGGACCACAAGGAATGGGTTGATATATTGATGCGATAGCCAAAAACGATGGGTGGGTGATGTGTTGAAATGTGGCACAAATTCATTGGTTGATTCACATCACAATTGTGAATCAACTATCTTTGGACCAAAAGCTATATTTCCTAAGAGCGATATATTTGCATTAAATGCATGATCTAATTTGGGAGTTGACAAAGTGCAAATATGGTAATATTATTTGTAACCGATTTTATTGCAGGGTGGCTTGATGTGTGTTGGATGGTAGTGCATGTGGTTAGAGATGATGTATGATTTTTGAAAAAGATAATGAAATGAACGAAAACCTAACGGTGGTTGAGATGTAATATATAGTATGTTGTTCGAGCATTGTAACTGTGTGCATGTTTCTACGAGTGAGGTCAACCAAGGGGATTGTATTGTTGTTGTGAGTTAACATTTGAGAGTGAAGTCTATAACTTTGTATGTAATTTATTTATTGTAATACAAAGTGAATTTACTTGGGTGTGTGGGTTTCTCTCCCGTAAGGGTTTTCCCACGTATATCTGGTGTTATCTCTATGTGTGTTTTATCTCTCCTTTTGTTTTGTGAATGTGCATCTCAAATGAATGTAACTTGTTAAATGAATTTTTTTCACTTCTTTCCTAAGGATGTTTCACTAGGAAGATGTTATAGCACTATCGCTTTCCTTACATCATTATAGATTAAATTTTTTTTAGCTAACTTCATGAATCGAGTAGCTGAAAGTCATTTATCTTAGGGTTGTTTAAATATCTAGGACCCATGTAAGAAAAGAACATACTAAGGATGCATCACAACTAGTTCAAATGACTTAACATAACCTTTCATAAACAAGACACTCAAATGCATTATATTTGGTTAAGTAATCCACTGTTCTTTTTCAGATTGTGTAAACATTCATGCAACATATCGGGTTTGGTAAAACATTTATATACACAACATAACATAGAATAACACTGCCATATACTCAGGAAAAGGACATGCTTTTATGTAAACTAGGCATGATAAGTGAGTGACTCCTACTCTTTTCTTTAGATTGCAACACTAGAAACTTTGACTAGCACACTCAAATCACCCCGAATTCTGATTTTAGAGTTCTCAAAATGTAGTAGATGAATTTGATGCTCCTCAACTTTGACTCTACTTCAGTTGAGTTCTTGTGGTTCAAAATCAGTATTCCTAATCTTTATTCATACTTGTTTTATTTACTCTCTTGCCCACTCCCAAAAACAAAACGAAAGAAAATACTAGTATACTTCAACTCTTTCTTTTGAATAATACCCAATTGATTGCCAAGAAATAGTTATGAGGAAATATGAAAGCTATCTCAAAGAAATTAGTTAGCTCCCATTTTTCCTCTCCCCACATTTTCATATTTTAGTATATTGTTCTATGGTGGATGAGGTGGTATTTGTTTGACTAAAGAATTTTCAGTGACCGCACTGTTGTTTCCTTCCAAAATCAAGAAGATATTTTTTTAAAGAAAACCAATGTTAACCTTTTGATATACCATTACAAATTATTTAATCATGGCTTAGCATTACCCAAGAGAAATTTAGCAAAGAGAATTAAAGAATAGCCATTGATGTGAAAATTGGGCTTCCTAATATAGCCCCCCTCGACATAATGGTTTATTTTCATATTGATATGAAAATAAAGCATTAGTAATTGTAACATAAGAAATTTATTTAAAATATAATTTACTCACCCTTATATAATGCATAAAGAGTATTATTTTAATTATTAATAATAAGAACATTTGATGATTAATTATTCTTTTAATTATTAATTTTAAACTCAAAAGAATAACAGGGTGATGCTACGTGACCAACAACATAGGTTACATGATCCTAACACCTAAGGTCAACCTTGTGGTTTACCTGACAACTCTGAACTTGTAGTTCTGATCCTACTCAAATGATAGTCACAAACTTATAGGTTATGTTTTTGATGGAACTAGACTTCTCTTCCATTACTTCTTGTACCTCATGATACTTTTCCTCCCTCCTCAAAAACAATATTTCCTGCGACCACTAGGTCAAAAGAAAGTAGTTAGTTTGATGTCTCACTACATCTTTGCATTTGCATCTATGTAAAAATGAAAACATCTATCAAATGAACTTAATTTAACTACTTATATATACATTTTATATCTTCATTCTACAAGCTAAGTAACAACATATATATTAATGCATGAGAAACAATATTGAGATAACTAGGGCACAATTCAAAATATCAAGGGCACAACATCAAAATAGCTATGGAACAAGTGGGATGTAACAAAGCTTTGGAATAGACTATCTGTAAAAGTAGAAAGGATATAGAATTTTTTTTATATTTTGTAGTTGGTAATGCCCTGATACATGAATTGCTTAACTGAATGCCTAATTTTTTTTATGAAATTCTATGATTGTAGGATATACACAAAATAGGATTGTTGAAAAGGCTTTAGAAACTTTCAAGCAGATGCAATTGGAAGTTGTAAAGATAGAATCCTCTACCTTTACCAACATCCTCGTACTTGTGTACAAATATATATTAAATGTATAATATATATTATTTTTTATTCTATAGAAGTATAATATATGTTAAAACTTTGTTTTATATTAAATATTTAAATAAAATTTGACATGTACAATGAGCTTTAGAGGTTAGAATATATCAATCTTTAAGAAATGGTATGTACCTATATGATATTTGGGTGTGATATGTGAATTCTTAAGTTAATTATTGATAAATGTTTATAACTTAGAATAATCATATATACAAAATTGTATAGACTTCTATACCACTTAATATAAATTATTTCATATTTAGATGATAACATGATAGGTAGTAACTATGATATAAGAGAAGAGTCCTTCTACCTGTGCTCTGGTCCATTCAAATTTTTGGCCTATGCTCAGTCATGATGATGCTTGCTAGGGGCGCCTAGTTGATGTCCCATCCCAAATCATTTTCCTTTGTGTCATCTATTGATATTCCTACTAGCAGGATGGGATCCTTGAGGGAAAATGTCAAAAATTACTTGTTGTCTATTCGTGCTTTGTGTCGGGAAGGAAAAAAGGGGCATTCGTCTTCTCCTCTAGTGGTTCTCTTGGTTTTGAAGGATATTCCAACTTCTTTTGTGGATAAAGTGGTTGCTGGGAGAACCTTTTTGTTTGTTTTTGTTGCCTCCCCTATTACATTAAACATGCATTGTGAAGTGGATGGTCTAGAAGTGAGCATTCCAGATGAAGTGGTTGATGAGGCCATTATGGGCTTGTGGTTGGCCCCATGAGAAAATTCTTGTCATACATTCCCATTATTGATCAAGTGTGTAAATGAATAGATTCTTCTTGGACTCTTCTAGGTGAGGTTAATGTAAGTGCCATGCCTAATGGGTTGTTCTTGTTTAGTTTTTTTAATGGGGATGATATGATGAAGATTCTCACAAGTGGCCCATGGGAATTTGATAAAAAATTTAAAAATTTCCTTTTGCTGTGCAAGTGGAAACTGGGGTTAGATCCAATAGCTAATTTGGGTGTTGTTGCTCCCACATGGATTAGGCTTCCTAGTCTTCCTTTGGAGATTTTGAATCATAAGCTTTTTCAAGTAATTTCCAATTCCTTTGGTAGCTCACTCACTAGTGAAAAGGTCATGGATCAAAAATCCTGACTTGTTTCTGTCAGATAGTGTGTTAATGTGGCTGTCAACTATTGATCCAGGTGGATCCAAAATACCTAAAAATTTCACAATCCCATAATTCATCCAAAGAAGCATCAATGTGTAGAGCTCACAGACATGATCTTGACACAACTTTAATGGGATCAAAAGGAGTCCATATGCAGAAGTTATGCTCAGCCAAAGGTTCAATCAAATAGTCAAATCAGGGGTTCAAAAATGCAAAAAATTGATTGTCTCAAAATGAAATAAAAAAGATGCCAAGTCGTAGTGCTCATCGCACTGATTCTAGAACTATATTTGGTTTCAAAAATGGAGCTCCAATGTGAAAGTTGCGACTGGTCAAAGGTTGGTCAAAATTTTGACTTTGGTTGACTTTGATGACATCAACAAGTTGACGTGGCAGGAGTGGTGAGTTGGCAAAGACATGGTGCAAAAAAGAATATGGATTAAACCATATTGTTAAAAGAAAATAAGTATGGTTTAACAACTAAAAGAATTTTATGATTTCAAGGAGGATTTGGTGGGATTTTATCCCTTAAAATCCTCTTCCCTTGCCCATAAAACAAGGAGGAAAAAAATCCCGTAAACTTGCATTTCAACAAATTAACCCCTTTAACCACCTTTCTCATATTTAACGGATTTATTTTAAATATTATCCAAGGAGATTATTAAGGGGCTTTTAAAAGATATTTTTAAGGATTATAATGTAAGTCCAAAATTATAACGGCCCATAGTTAAAGGGGTTCATTTTTTAATTGTATGGCTTAGAATTATAAAAGCCAAAGGGGGATTTATTTTTGAAAGATTAATTTGTTATACTAACAGGATATTAGTGATTTTTATTGTAAAAGGGGGAAATGGTTGGAATTTTTAATTGTATATGGGAGATATGCAATATTTGCAAAATAATATGGTTAAAGCCATATTAGCAAATAAATGTGTATATAAAGGGGTGATTTTTGTAAAGGGACATTGGAAAATTATTGAGTGGAGAATTTTGTATGAGAATTTTCTTGGAGAGAATTGTAACAGGGAGAATTATTCAAGTTCATTTTGGGAGAAATAATTCTTTGGAGGAGAATTTACAAGGTGTTTTTGTACACCAAAAATTGTAAAGAGTGAGAGATTGTGGAGAGATTATTGCAGGTTCTTGGAGCTTGGGTATTGTAACAAAGCATAATTTTTCTTGGAGATATCAATAAAGCGGTCCCAGCATTGAGAAGTGGACCCAGAAATGTAGTCCACATTGGACGAACTCCATTATCAATCTATGCATTGTGATCCTTCTATTTCTTTGTCTCATTCTTCTCTCTTCTGTCTCAATTTTCCCTCTAGTTTAAATTAAGTATTTGAATTTCTAATTACTTATTTTGTAATTTCAATGGTTAAAAAGAATAATCATGCAATTCTATACTAGATAAGGAAATTACTATAATTAGATTTAATTTACAAGTTAATTTTGTAAATTCTAATTACGGATCAACTATGTCCTGCTTTCTGCCTAGCCCTAAAATCTAAATTTGGAACCTATAAAAAACCTATTGAGTATGAAAGAGTTAGCCCTTTTTTCCAATTATGTGGGATTTTTTTTATCTTATTCATGATTGTAAAAGGCCATGTTAAATCAGAAAGACAAAGTTGTTCTCACCGCTAATGCTCCTTCTCCTCCCAAAAGTGAAAATTTAGGTCCTCACAAGATAGAACTAAAATCCCCTTTGATGTAAGAGGTTGGGATTAATTCCATTTTAAAATAAGTTAAAGAACCCTCCAAAGGGGTTAATGTTGAAACCAAAGAGAGGGAGTTGAATGCATTGTAGAAGAATGGTGAACTAGTTTTGGCTCAGACTAATGAGGAGAATAGGGTTGGTGGATTGAAGAAAATTATTTCCAATCCTTTGGCTTCTTCACCTCCCCTTTTTTATTGTGTTTTTTCCAACCTCTTGGAAGTAGCTAATCCCATTCCACCATTAAGAGACTCTAAGTTTTATATAAGAAAGAATTTGTGCATCTCCTTGGATGGTGAGAGAACACTCTCACTAAACAACCTTAATAGGAGGATGCAAGATTCATTAGAGATTTTGGGATTCAAGGAACTGGATTCATCCTTGCCTCTTTTGAATGATTCTTGGGAGGATTCCTAAATCCAAGTACAAAATAGAAAAGGAAGAAAAACGCGGATGTAGGGGGTGACCGAAAGGTGGGTTGTTTAGATAGTAAAGAATTAAGAAACAAAGATGTGGCTAAGGATATAACCTCAAGAAAGAAAGGACCTTAGAGGGTCTTTCCAATTATCCTAAACTTAAAAAATAATGTTGAAGGGGTGTGTTTCCCTTTTGGTCAGTATTGGTCCAATACTAACTCTTGGTTAAGCTTCATGAAGATTTTAACTTGGAAATTTAAGGGGTTGAGCAACCCTCTAAAGCAACATATTTTGAAATGCAATATTATTGAATTAAAGGTTGATATCCTACTTATAAAAGATGTTGGTGTGGGTTTTTATTTTCCTAGTGGGTTGCTTTATTTTCCCTTAGACCTAGGTTTTTCCTACACTTAATTAAGCTTTCTTAGGATAATAAAGTGAGTTTATTACAAGGAGATAAGTATGTGGTGTCACCTTTCTAAAAGGGTGGAACCACTTTCCACTTTTGGTGGCATCCTCCACTTTGGTTGAACAATTAAAATTTTTGACTTTGGTTGACTTTGATGACATCAACAAGCTGACGTGGTAGGTGGTGACATGGCAGGAGTGGTGAGTTGGAAAAGACATGGTGCAAAAAAGAATATGGATTAAACCATATTGTTAAAAGAAAATAAGTATGGTTTTACAATTAAAATATTTTTATGATTTCAAGAAGGATTTGGTGGGATTTTATCCCTTAAAATCCTCTTCCCTTGCCCATAAAACAAGGAGGAAAAAAATCCCGTAAACTTGCATTTCAACAAATTAACCCCTTTAACCACCTTTCTCATATTTAACGGATTTATTTTAAAGATTATCCAAGGAGATTATTAAGGGGCTTTTAAAAGATATTTTTAAGGATTATAATGTAAGTCCAAAATTATAACGGCCCATAGTTAAAGGGGTTCATTTTTTAATTGTATGGCTTAGAATTATAAAAGCCAAAGGGGGATTTATTTTTGAAAGATTAATTTGTTATACTAACAGGATATTAGTGATTTTTATTGTAAAAGGGGGAAATGGTTGGAATTTTTAATTGTATATGGGAGATATGCAATATTTGCAAAATAATATGGTTAAAGCCATATTAGCAAATAAATGTGTATATAAAAGGGTGGATTTTGTAGAGGGACATTGGAAAATTATTGAGTGGAGAATTTTGTATGAGAATTTTCTTGGAGAGAATTGTAACAGGGAGAATTATTCAAGTTCATTTTGGGAGAAATAATTCTTTGGAGGAGAATTTACAAGGTGTTTTTGTACACCAAAAATTGTAAAGAGTGAGAGATTGTGCAGAGATTATTGTAGGTTCTTGGAGCTTGGGTATTGTAACAAAGCATAATTTTTCTTGGAGATATCAATAAAGTGGTCCCAGCATTGAGAAGTGGACCCACATCTTTTCTTTGTATCTTTTCATCTTAAAATCTCTTAATGAAATTTTGTTACATTGACATTGCATAATCTCTCAAACTCCTAGTTTGCATTCTTATGTTTTTCCAGTTTATGTAACTTTGATTTTCTCTTAAAAAGTTTCTTGGATTATTCAATCTATTTCATATTTCTAACATGTTATTAGATCTTTTTTTTTGAGAAATATAAGTTCATGGATTATTTATTAAGAGATTGAGTTTCTTGTAAAGATCTTGTAAATTCATATATGCTCTTCTCATAGGTTCTTAAATGATTTGGGGAATCATAAAGGTTTTGCAATGATATAATAAGCCTTTTTTTCCAATTATGTGGGATTTTTTTTATCTTATTCATGATTGTAAAAGGCCATGTTAATCAGAAAGACAAAGTTGTTCTCACCGCTAATGCTCCTTCTCCTCCCAAAAGTGAAAATTTAGGTCCTCACAAGATAGAACTAAAATCCCCTTAATGTAAGAGGTTGGGATTAATTCCATTTTAAAATAAGTTAAAGAACCCTTAAGAATGTTGAAACCAAAGAGAGGGATTTGAATGCATTGTAGAAGAATGGTGAACCAGTTTTGGCTCAGACTAATGAGGAGAATAGGGTTGGTGGATTGAAGAAAATTATTTCCAATCCTTTGGCTTCTTCACCTCCCCTTTTTGATTGTGTTGTTTCCAACCTCTTGGAAGTAGCTAATCCATAAGTTTTAGGGTCTTGAAATGTGTTAACCAAATGAGTTTCGGAGATTTTTTTGAATAGGCATTGGAAATTGAAGAGAGATACAAATATAAGAGACAAAGGTGGTAATTACCAGTTTTGGCTGTGTAATATCTACTAGTGAAGTGTCTTTGATGAACATCAAAGGGGAACTAAGATAAAGATTTGTTAAGCATGAAAATTATTTCCAATTGTTAAGGAACTATTTTTCCTGATAAAGAATCATTTCCTTAAGTAGGATCTACTACCCTATGGATAAGCCAAGTGACTGTGATTCCATTAATGACATATGGACTAATATGAGTTTTGAGGATATTATACATCATGTAGATCACACTAAGTTCCCTTTCACTGCTTGCATCAGTTGTATTTAGATCTTTGTATGAAAGTGATGTTTCCTTGGCCAATGCAGACTTGTGTGTGTCATCTCATACATCTTTTCTTTGTATCTTTTCATCTTAAAATCTCTTAATGAAATTTTGTTACATTGACATTGCATAATCTCTCAAACTCCTAGTTTGCATTCTTATGTTTTTCCAGTTTATGTAACTTTGATTTTCTCTTAAAAAGTTTCTTGGATTATTCAATCTATTTCATATTTCTAACATGTTATTAGATCTTTTTTTTTGAGAAATATAAGTTCATGGATTATTTATTAAGAGATTGAGTTTCTTGTAAAGATCTTGTAAATTCATATATGCTCTTCTCATAGGTTCTTAAATGATTTGGGGAATCATAAAGGTTTTGCAATGATATAATAACCTATTCATATTACATATATGTTTTGTGAGATATGGGTGATTACAAAATTTTTGGTTATACTAGTATTTTTTAGTATTTTAATGTGTCCAGAAGGATCGAGAAAGTTAGATTTGGCTTTTGTTTCATCCAAATTGGAGATCATTTGACAAAGTTGCAAATAGGGGTTTAAAGCTCAAATTTGTGAACAAATTTTTACTAGAAAAATTTTGGCCCAAAAGAACCTTGTCATTGCATTCAAAAGGCATGAAAACACCTACTCTCATATAAAATTTTCCTATTTTAGATGAATTTGATTTTTGGCAATTTTTTCTTTTGCCAATGGGTTGTCACTATAGGCAAAATTCAACCTATTTTTAAAAAAAATCATAACTTTTCACCACAATGTTCATTTTATACAAATGAGATATTTTTGGAAAGATGGAGATGAGAAATTTCCATATACAAAGGTTTTGAAATGAAAATTTTCCATTTTTTGTCAGATATTGCACGTTGAAGATGTTGCATTTTTTCTTCAATGAGCCATAACTTTCGCCTTAGAGCTCCATTTTTTGAAAATGAATAGGCATTGGAAAGGTATTGAAGAGAGATACAAATATATAGAGCTAATTTTTCCATATTTATCTCAAAGTCATTATGTATCATAATTTATTATTTTGGTAATTATGGGCCTATTGAGCATTATATCTTGGAAAAGGCTTTGTAAATGCACTAATCATAAAGTGCCAACATTGTAATATCTTGGGAAGGGGTGGGGTAATTTTTGAGACTAGTGGAAAGGGGAAGTGTCTCTTGATGTCTCTTTTTTAATTCACTTTAAGTGTTTTTTGTATCAATCTTGGAGGGATTATACAAACAATTTATAATCATGAACTAAGATAAAGTTCCATTTATGGGGGGTTAAGCATGTCTCTTAAAAATTATTTCCATCCTTCTATTGTTAAGTTAACTTTAAAGAACTATTTTTCCTAGAAAGAAGGGATAAAGAATCATTTCCTTGAGTAGGATCTACTACCCTATCTCCTTGGGATCGTCCCTAAGCCAAGTGACTATGATCAAAAGAATGCATGGTTTAACATTAATGACATGGTCTATGGACTAATATGTATTACTAGTTTTGAGGATATTATACATCATGTAGATCACACTAAGTTCCCTTTCACTGCTTGTACCATCATTCATCAGTTGTATGGAGACATTAGATCTTTGTATGAAAGTGATGTTTCCTTGGAAAACCAAGCTATTATTGATTGTATTGAGACTTGTGTTTCCCCATCTTGTGTGGACACATCTTATGTGGATGATCAATTAATTGATACCCCATCACCATATACTATTGCTACTTTAGATTCTAGTGTTGCTTCTTCAAAAGCTTCTAGTGATTCTTTGCAGTAGGACATATATTGTCTTTGAAATTCAACTTGGGATGATCTCTTGACAAGTATTTCAGACTTGTTTATGGAGACACATATTGCCAATTTGGGAGACACTATTGATGATATGTATCTTCTCTTTGATGGAGTTGATTCTTGAGTTTTTTAGAGGGAACGCTTTGACCCTCTTGTCCATTCTCTAGATGATCATTCATCACAATTTGACATGAGAGTGGATACTTTGGATCAACATTTGGAGGATACATCTTTAGAGGAGATACTTGAGTCTTTGGATGGCGTTCTACATCAGTCTCTAGGAGATTTTGAGTTTTCATTTTTAGTAGTGTGGCCTAGAATTCCTAATTTGATTGTTAGAGCCTGTAGCATTGACATGGAGACACTTGAGTAGAGTTCAGAGACTCCATACATCTTGAGTTTTCTTCCTATATATACCTTTCAAGAGTGGGGAGATAGCTCGCATACACCTTTAGTTTTATTTCTTCCTAAGGGGAGGAATGTTGTTTGATGATCATGAACCATCTTTTGCACATCCAATTTCAAGCATCTACCATCAGATCTCTTTGGGGGGCTTCTTTGTCCTTCCACTTCATTTCTCTCTCTCTCTCTTATGGGGAGCGTACTTCCTTTTTGTAGGATGGGGCTTCTTCTTCTTTTGGGGGGAATTTTATAACATGGGTACCCAAAATGACCTCATTTTCCAAGACTCATCATCTTTTACAGGTATGTGCAAGATCATGATGGGCCAAAAAGTGGCAATATTATGGGTATTTGTAGGGTATGTAACTGATGATTTTTTTATATCCAAAATTGAAGAAACGAAAATGGTTTTTAGAGGAGATTTTTAGCTTTCCACCAATATAAATTATGCTGTAATTTGAATTTAATAAATAATTATTATTTATTTTCTATTAAAATTATGGCTAAAGCCCCGATCGATAGGTTGATTGAAAAACATCTATAACTTTCAAATGGTATCACATTTTTAAATCCAAAACATGTGTCACATTATATGATTCATATACTATAGGATTAAAAAAAGAAAAATTAAATTTCATGAAGTTTTGACCAAGTTAAGGTGGTCAGACATACAAGTTTTTATATTTTATAAAAGTTGTAATAAAAAATTCATAATTAATTATTTACTTGGAAAAAAATTACAAAAAAATATGCATCACATCCAGACATGAGTCCTCTACTTAGATATAAAATATAATAAAAAAATATTATCATTTTATTATGGCTAGGGTGGTCAGATAGACACCTACTTCTTATTTTTTTCTCTGAAATTTAAGTACTACTACATTGAAATTTCAAATTTTCACCAAATAGATTTTATTTATTTTTAAATAAACCTAGTAGTTTAGAAACTACATTCAATTTTCTACATATTCTATTCTTACATATTTTTTAAATAATATAGATAACTTATTCAAATTTTTATGTAAAGTTGCCTAACATTGATTTTTTTGAATTTTTTGCCACTTAAGGGCCTATTTTTTCCATGATGATCCTACACATACCCTTACATCCTCCTAAGTTGTGCTTAAGGGGGGGTGTTGGTGTAGGTTTTTAATTTCCTAGTGGGTTACTTTATTTTCCCTTAGTCCTAGACTTTTCCTATACTTAGTTAAGCATTTTTAGGATAATAAAGTGAGTTTATTGTTGTGTTATGGAGACAAACTTGGATAAAATCTTCATCTTTTTATTTTTTTATTTTATTTGTTGCACTTATTAAATATTTGTGTTGCACTTGTATCTAAAAGGTGGTTACAAATAAATATTAAATGTTGGAAGTGATTAGTTACAATTTTTTTATTATAAAGTTGGAAGATAGCTAAAAATATTAAATGTAGCTGCCCAAAGAAAATGTTTTATTGGGTGAATGAGGCACAACCAAGGGCCACACTGTATTGGTAATTAATGGGGCATGTGTGGGACTATACTAGAACATGAGCAATGATGATTTTTAAGGAAAACAAGTCATGAAAAATGTTAGTAGACATTTGCAAAGTAGTGGCTGGAAAAATGCACGAAGTGCTGTGGGTACCCGTAACAATGGCTGTGTAAAAACAAGTGAAAAATGTGATGAAAAAAATTGCTACAAGTTGTAGATGTTGTTTCATGCATTGCAAAGGTTGTTTACTGGAAGTTTAATATATATTGGACCCTGTCTTGGTGAATGTAGGCTAGTTTTGGGTGAACCAGGTTAAATCTTTGTGTTCTTCTCTTTCTCTCCATAATTGTAGTGTTTTATTTCTTTGTTTTATTGATCAAATCTATATTTAACTAATTGAAATCTACCTTCTAACTCTAACAAGTGGTATCAGAGTGGGTTGTGTTTAGTTATCCTTTACAGGAAGGTCTCATGATTAAGTGTGAGTCTCATAGTTGAGTGGGAGTTATCACAGACACGGGTAAGTTGAAGGTAGATAAATTCAATGGGTAAAAATTCTAGTTATGGAAGATGCATGTGGAGTACTATCTTTATCAGAATGATTTGTGGTAGCCATTGGAAGGAAAAGCCAAGAAACCTTCAAATATGTATAATGAGAATTGGGAAATTATATATAGAAAGGCTCTTGGCAGTATTTATTTATGCCTGGCACAATCAGTGGCATTTAATATTTGAAAAGAAAAGACAACTGAAAATTTGATGAAGACCGTGGTGAAGTTATATGAAAATCCTTTTGCTTCAAATAAGGTATTTCTTATAAATCATTTATTTAATATGAAAATGGTAGAATGTGGGTTGGTTGTTGATTATGTAAATGAGCTTTATATAATTTCCAGTCAATTAACTTTTGTAAATGTAAACTTTGATGAAGAATTTAGGGCTTTTTTGATTTTGTGTTCTTTGTCTGAAAGTTGGAATAGCTTGGTAATGGTAGTTAGTACTTTTGTCTCTAGTTCAAATATGCTAAAATTTGATGATGTTTTTGGTGTTATTTTGAGTGAGGAAATTTGTAGGAAAAGGTCAGGTGGTACATCCACATCAGGTAGTGTTTTGAATGCAGAAAGCAAGGGAAAAAAAAGGACAGAGGAAAGAATTTTGGAGGTCATGGTAAGTCATGAGGAAAATCAAAAGAAAAGAGGTCCCAATCCAAAGATAAGAAGGATAGTTGGTACTAAGGTAAGTTGGGTCATTTAAAGAAAGATTGTTGGTCTCAAAAAAATAAAACAGGCTACAAAAAGGAAGGAAATAAAGAGGAAAATGTGGTAAATAATAAATCTGATGAGGTTGTTTTGATTCTTTCCCTTGATAATGTTGATGATTCTTGGATGTTAGATTTAGGGGCTTCATTTCATGATACGCCCGATAGAAGTTATTTTCCTGATTATGTCCAAGGGGATTTTGGGATGGTTTATTTGGGAGATAACAAACCCTATCGGATTGTTGGAAAGGGAAGAATCAAAATCAAATTGTAGAATGGGAATCATTGGATACTACATGAGGTAAGGCATGTTCCAAGGTTAAGTAGAAATTTAATTTTCGTAGGGAGACTAGATGATGAAGGTTGTGTTGTTACATTTAGTGATAAAAATTGGAAGGTTACAAAAGGTGCCTTAGTTTTAGCAAAATGTGTGAAATTACACACCTTATATCTTTGTGCAGGTCATACTGTTCCTTCAACTTCAATTGTTGTAGAGAAAAATCAATGTTGAGGAACAGTTGTTGCAGTTCAGTGGGAAAAAAATTAGGTAGTTGCTATGGGTTGTGAATCAACACTATGGCATAATAGACTTGGGAATATGAGTGCAAAAGGTATGAAATTACTTCATTCAAAGAATGTTTTACCAGGTCTAAAATGTGTTGATATTGATTTCTATAAAATTTGTGTGTATAGAAAACAAAATAAAGTTTTCTCAAGGATGGAAAGCCAAAAAAAGATGAGTAATTGGAGCTTGTGCATATGGATGTATGGGGACCAGCTCAAGTATATTTTATCAGTGGCCCTTGGTATTATGTCACTTTTACTGATGCAATAAGGAAGGTATGGATTTATTTCCTTGGGAAAAAATCTGATGTACTTGAAACCTTTTAAAAATGGAGAAGCTTGGTTGAGAATGAGATTGGTAAAAAGTGGAAATGTCTCAAATCTGATATTGGTGGTGAGTATTATAGAAAATAGTTTAAATATTATTGTTCCTCTAATGGTATTCATAGGAAGAAAATGATTCCAAGGACTCCAAAAGAAAATGGAGTGGTTGAGCACATGAATAGAACAATAATGGAGTGTGCATGGACTAGGAGATTACATGTTGGGCTGCCTTTAAACATGTGGGTAGAGGCTATAAACATTCTTTCTTATTTAATTAATAGATGTCCCTCTAATCCTTTGGGTTGTGATATTCTAGAGGAAGCATGGATAGGTAAGAAGGTGAGTTATTCTTTTCTCAAAACCATCAGTTGTGAAGCATTTGCACATGTAGATTGAGAAAATAGAACCAAGCTTGATGCTAAATCAAAGAAATGTATATTTGTTGGATATGGAATTGATCAATTTGGTTATAGTCTTTGGGATTTTAAAAATCTGAAAATTATAAGTATGGATGTCATATTCAATGATAAAGTGTTGTACAAAGATCAGTTGCAGTAGCATGAGAACAAAGAAAATATTTATGTGTTGGGTGATACTTTGAGCAACGATGTTCTAGTGGTTCCTCATGCACTACAAAAAGAACAACAACAACAAATACCACAAACTACAGTGAATACTAAACAATCTTCAAGGATAAGTAGACCTATGAAAATATTCTCTCCCTCTTTGAATTCTATTTTATTAATTGATGTTGGTGAACTAGAATGCTATAATGAAGCTATATAGGTGGATTCCAAGGCTCAGTGGGAGCATGGAATGGAAGAAGAAATGGAATCCTTACTGAAAGATTAGACTTTGGACTTATGCAAGTTGCCTGTAGGTAAAAATACTTTACCAAACAAATGGGTTTATAGGCTAAAAGAGGAAGATGAAGGTAAGAAAAGATTTAAAGCCAAGTTAGTTGTAAAGGGATTTGCATAGAAAAAGGAATTGATTTTGATGAAATATTTTCTCCGATTGTTAAAATGACTTCTATTCGTAATGTTTTAAGTGTTGTGGCTATTGAAGATTTGCATTTAGAACAACTTGATGTTAAAACTTCTATTCTCCATGGTGATCTGGAAAAGAAAATATATATGGAACAACCACAAGGATTTGAGGTCAAAGGTAAGGAGAAACTAGTGTGTATATTGAAGAAAACTTTATGTGGCTTGAAGAAAGCACCTTGGAAATGGTATATTAAATTTGAAATTTTTATGGCTGAGAAAGGCTATAGCTGGTGTAATTTAGAACACTTTGTTTACTTTAAGAGGTTAGATGATAATAACTACATTATTTTATGTTTATATGTTGATGATATGCTTGTAGTGGGGTATAACATGGATCACATAAAGGATTTAAAATAGTAGTTAGAAAATTCATTTGCTATGAAAGATTTTGGGAAAGAAAAAAAAATCCTTGGTATGAAGATTACAAGAGATAGGAAAAATAGAGAATTATTTTTATCTCAAGTTGATTATGTTGAAAAGGTGTTTCAAAGATTTCATATGGAGAATGCAAAAGCTATCAGCACACCTTTTCCTAGTCATTTCAAATTGATTAAGGATATGTGTCCAAATACTCAAGAGGAGGAAGAAAAATTGTCCAAGGTACCATATGCTTTAGATGTAGGTATTTAAATGTACACCATGGTATGCACAAAACTAGACATTGCACATTCCATAGGAGTTGTTATCAGTTACATGAGTCATCCTGAAGTTGAGCATTTGAGTGCATTAAAATGGATTCCCAGGTATTTGAGAGGAACATCCAATAAATTTTTATGTTTTATGGGCTCTAATACTTATTTAAAGTCTATGTTGACTCAAATTTGGTAGGGGATATAGATACTAGGTGGAGTACAATAGGTTATGTATTTATAGTTGGTGGGCCAACAATGAATTGAATTTCTCAATTACAAAAGGTGGTTGTTTTATCCACCACAGAGACAAAGTATGTTGCTGCAACAAAGAGGGAAAAGGAGATGATATGGTTGCAACTTTTCATGGAAGAGTTGGGAAATAAAACGCTGAAAGTTACTTGTTTACAAATAGTTAGAGTGCCATAAATATTGCAAAGAATTTTTCCTTACACTCTAAAACCAAACTCATACAACTAAGATATCACTTCATTCAGTTGGTGTTGGAGGATGGACAAGTCAAGTTGGAAAGGATACATACAAATGAAAATCCAATGGATAATTTTATGAAGGAAGTGACAAGGGAGAATCTAAGCTCCTCTTCAGCTTTAGTTGGCCTTCAAGGTTGAATTCAAGAAAAATGGCATAGTAGGTTCCAAGGTGCTAATTTCTAGTGGGAGTTGCAGGGGAAATGGTGTTATGATCAGTCTCCAAGTGGGAGATGGTATGGAGTGGTGTCTAATATTTCTCCAAGTGGGAGATTTTTGTGTTATGGAGACCAATCAAACTCAAATAAAATCTTCATCTTATCTCTTTTTATTTTATTTTATTTGATACACTTATTAAATATTTGTGTTGCACTTGTTTCTAAAAGGTGGCTACAAACAAATATTAAATGTTGGAAGTGATTAGTTATTGCTAGAAGTGATTAGTTACAGTTGGAAGTGATTAGTTACAATATTTTTTATTATAAAGTCAAAATATAGATGAAAATATTAAATGTAACTGTCCAAAGAAAATGTTTTATTGGGTGCATGAGGCACAACCAATGGCCACACTTCATTGGTAATTAATGGGACATTTGTGGGAGAATATTTAGAAAAATTAGTGATAATTTTAAGGGTATCAGGTCATGAAAAATGTTAGAAGAAATTTGTAGAGTAGTCACTGGAAAAATGTAGGAAGCACTGTGGTACCTATAGCAATGGCTATGTAAAACCAACAAGTGAAAAATGTGATGAAAAACATTGCTATAGGTTTTAAATGTTGTTGCATGCATTGTAAAGGTTATTTACTAGAAATTTAATATATATTGGATCATGTGTTGGTGGATGTAGCCCAATTTTGGGTGAACCACATTAAATTTTTGTGTTCTTCTTTTGCTATCTAGAAGTTTTGTGTGTTTTATTTCTCTATTTTAGTGATCAAGTATACATTTAACTAATTTAAATCTACCTTCTTAACCTAACATTTATTACTAGGAGATAAGTATGTGGTGTCACCTTCCTTAGAGGGTGGAACTAATTTCCACTTTTGGTGGTCCATATCCATTTTTGGTGGTTGATTCATATTGGTTGGATTTTCCACCTACCTCCTCTCTTAAGTCCTATATAAACTCACTACCTAGCTTGTATTTTCATCCATTCTTGCAATACTCTTGCATCCATTCATTCTCTTGCAATGTTGCATACTTTGGAATACATGCACCTTGATGCATGTAGTCATTATTCACGCATCTTTGCTTTGTATCTTTTCAACTCGAAAGATCTTAATGCAATTTTTTGAAATCGACATTGCATAATCTCTCAAACTCCTGGTTTGCATTCTTGTGTTTTTCTATTTTCTATAACTTTGATTGTCTCTTAAAAAGTTCCTTCTGTTATTTAATCTATTTCAGATTGCTAACACAAGAAACCAAAATGTGACAAGAGACTTTTTGAAAAGGTTTCTAAATATTTCTAGCCAAAGGTGGATTTCTACATTAGTAATGTTAATGGTGTTTTAGGGGGCTTGGTGACTATAAGGAACCCTAAGAAAATTTCAAGCTCTCATGGATTTAGCAATAAAATATGTCTTGAAATGGTTAAGGAAGTGGAGAGGGTTAATTTGAATTGGAATCTTCTTAATATATATGCTCCAAATACTAAAATAACAAGAAATAAACTTTGTGATTCTCTTTCTAGTCTTTGTCAAAAGACTCATGGATGAGGTGGATGCTTATGGGAGACTTTAATACCCCACTCTATCCTTTGGATAAGTTGGGCAGGTTGGATGAATTCTCTAAAAATATGTTAGATTTTGTTAATTTTATTGTTGTTAATGGTCTCTTGGATGTGGATCTTTTTGGATCTAAGGTTACTTGGTCTAATATACGTGGGTATGTGCAATATCATCATGGAAAAAAAAGGCCCTTAAGTGGCAAAAAAATCAGAAAAATTAGAGTTAGGAAACTTGAAGTAAAAATTTGAATAAGTTATCTATATTATTTCAAAAATATGTAAGACTAGAATCTGTAGCAAATTGAATTTAGTTTCTAAACTACTAGGTTTATTTTTTTAAAAAATCTATTTGGTGAAAATTTGAAATTTCAAAGAGTACTTAAATTTTAGGGAAAAAATAAGAAGTAGGTGTCCTCTAACCACCCCTAACCATAATAAAATGATAAATATTTTTTATAAGATTTTAGATATAAGTAGAGGACTCATGTCCTGATGTGATGCATATTTTTTTGTAATTTTTTTCCAAGTAAATAATTAATTATCAAATTTTTATTACAAATTTTTAAAAATATAAAAAATCATTTCTGACCACCTTAACTTGGTCTAAACTTCATGAAATTCATTTTTTAATCCTATAGTATGCAAAGCATAGAATGTGACACATGTTTCAGATTGAAAAAATGTGATACCATTTGAATGCTATAGATGTTTTTCAATTGGCCTATTAATTAGGAGTTTAGTCATAATTAAAATAGAAAATGAATAATAATTATTTATTAAATTCAAAGTAAAGCATAACTTATATTGGTGGAAATTTGAGAATTCCCTTAAAAACTCTTTTCATTTAATCAATTTTGGGTGAAAAATATGTCATCAGCCACATACCCTACATATATCCATCATATCACCACTTTTTTGGCCCATCATGATCCTGCACATACCCATGTCATGGTGGGGATCATATCCAAATTAAGATTGATAGGGTTCTTATTTCTAGTGACTAGGATATTGTTGAAAAGCTAAACATTTTTTCCCTTCCCAGGTGAACTTCTAATCATAGTGCTCTTATCTTGAATTGGGAAGAGTATCATCATTTGGGCCCCTTTCCTTTTAGATATGAGATTGAATGTGGAACCAACATCCTAAATTTAAGGATTTGATTAGGCTATGGTGGAGTCAGCCTTGTTAAGGGACACCAATGTTTTTCTTAGCACAAAAGCTTAAAAGAGTCAAGTCTAATGTGCAAGGGTGGAATAAACACTTTTTTGGAACCATTTCCCAAACTGAATAGAACATCATCAACAATATTAAAGATATTCAAAGGAGGATAGAAAATGGGGTGGATGATGATACGTCTTTACAAGAAAAGCAGTTGAGGAATGAATTGCAAGGAAGCTAAGGTAGTGGAACAACTTCCCACACTAATCTTGAAAGGAGAAAAATTCAAAACTTTATAGATCTTCAATAGTTACAAAACTTAAATACAAATAATAGCAAATGTTAAAAAGAACAAGACAACTAAGAGGGGGTGAATTAGTTGTCACCAATATCAAATTCAAAACTATAAACAATTATCAATTTCACAACCACTCAATCCTATTATTAAGTATGAATATGAAATGAAAATAATAGAAATAAAAATCAACATAATTAACACCATATTTTATGTGGAAAACCCATGGTGAGGATTAACTCACAATATAAAGTAATTACAAAATTGAATACAAAGAGGCTCACTTCCAAGGGCTCACTTCCCAAAAGGACTCATTGTCTGGATACAAAGGCTCACTACCTACAGATAGGACTCACTATCTAAAAGGAGGCTCATTTACTCCATATACAAAAGATAATAGAAAGATCCACCAAAAAAAGTTACACATATTCATAGCCTTGATTAGAAGATTGCAAAAACCATCAACTCACTACTTTCAAGAATCTAGCACATTAAAGTACTACTACCTTAACTCACTTTCACACAACTCTGCTTCTCTGTCTTGTGGCTTACTTTGTTACTTTGTATGATTTAATCCTTCACATCTCAACTTTCATTTATACCATTTTCAACCTTAGAAACTTTCTCTTAGGTTGGTTATACATGCTTCATTTTACAAATTCAAGTTATGTTGGCAACTCAACATTCTTTTGGTGGAAAGAAATGAGAGTAGACCACACCAATACTTAACTATGACCCAAAACAATGTCTTGGATCAAACACATGCTTCCTTAATTCAAAATTATCCTTGGTATGCATTGTAAACACTAGGTCAGCCAAACCTAATGAAAACACAAATAACCTTTGAAACTTATAGATTTCCACATTAGGAAGCTAATCATGTAGGCCACATAACATGCTATACCACACACCATAATACATCTTGGAAAATATCAAATTCATCCGCATCAACTAAAAAAAACTTCAAACTTAGAACACTTATCACCAATCCAACCAAACTACAATGACACACACAAGAGCTCTGGAATACGTCTTCTAGAGCACCAAACCATAAAAACATTTTCCAGAATAGAGATAGAACTTTATCAATACTTTTACTAGATTTGCAAGACTACAAACAACTGAATGGGGAACTATGGAGTAGAAACATTTCTCCCAGTTCACAGACAAGCAAATCTATGAATCTGGTTCACATACTAGTGAACACAACTTAGTAACCTACACTTTCCATCAATCTAGAAGCTACAATCTAGAAGATGTCACCAATAGATGCCATACAATAACACTTTAGATCTATAGAAGCATATGATCAACATAGAAGAAATGTGGAGCACAAACTAGAGCACATTCTAAACACACACACTACTCAGTCTTTACTATTTATTAATTTTCTCAAAATCACTTGGCAACTCACCATTTCAGCACATCTACAACATCATAAGGATAGCTCCATGTACTCACAACATCTCAACTATACATGCACAACCTGCAATAACCTATACTATGTTGAAATCAATGAAAACATTAATGACAACACAACCAAACTTACTCATACTTGCAATAATCTCCCCCTTTGTCATTGATGGAAACACATGGTGTGAAAAATCATCAAAGACAACAATACTCATTATTTTAACTTCTTCTTTTTCTCTCTCTCCCTTTTACTAGTTTTCATATCACTATCTCCCCTTTGACATCAATGGAAAAGACCAAAAAGCTTTTGATCACTCTCCCTTAGGAGTACACCCACACATATCATACTACAACAGTGAAACTTTCTACTCCCCCTATGGAGTAGACCCATTCATCAGTTTAGATAAATGAAAAATCTATATATCCACTAGACTAATGCACCTCCATGTGCACCTAGTTCAAAGAAGGAGGGCCAATGACCCCCAACTTCTCCTTGAGATACTCAAAAGTATCCTTCAAAAGAGCCTTAGTAAATATGTCAAATATTTGATCTTTTGTAGACACATACACTAACCTAACTTCATTCTCCAACACCTTTTCTCTCAAGAAATAACATCTGATAGATATATGCTATGTTCTTGAATGAATTACTAGATTTTTTGAAATTTTTATAGAACTTGTGTTATCAAAGAATATAGGAATAGGCTCATCACATATCACTGCTATATCTTTCAATGTTTGCTTCATCCACAAAACCTATGTGCAACAAGATGTTGCAACAATAGACTCAACTTCTACAGTGAATAAAGAAATTGGATCCTATTTCTTACTTATCCATGAAACCATTCTTCCACCAAGAAAGAATGCTCCACCACTTGTAATCTTCTAGTCATCCACACAACCAACCCAATTAGAATAAGTGAAAGCACTCAAGGTGAAATTATTGTCCTTAGGATACCACAAGCCATAATCCAATGTGCCTCTAAGATATTTGAATATCCTCTTCACAGATGTAACATGTGCCTCTTTAGGTTATGCTTGAAATCTGACAACTAAGCATACTGCATGCATGATATCCAATCTTGTAGCAGTAAGATACAACAATCCACCATCCATGGATTTCTACATGCTCTAATCAACTTTAGTAGATTCATCATTATTGCTCAGCTTGCATCCAATCACCATAGGTGTGCTAACCAGTTTGGAGTCATCCATTCCAAACTTCTTCAACAATTCTTTGACATACTTTGACTGTGAAACAAATATCTCTTTAATCAGTTCAATTTGCTTGCAGTCCAAGGAGGAAATTCAACTCACCAATCGTAGGCATCTCAAAATCTCTTTGCATCTCCTTTGTAAATATTTTGCACATACCTTCATTACCTCCAAAGATGATATCATCAACATACACAACTAGTTTCAACATTTTTTTACCTTCAACTTTGAAATAAATATTGTTGTTAGTAGAGCCCTTATTGAATCCTTGATGTGTCAAGTACCTATCCAACCTTTCATACCATGCTCTTGGAGCTTGTTTGAGTCCATACAATACCTTTTTCAATTTGTAGAACATATCCGGTTTCCCTGATAATTGAAATCCCTCTGATTGTTCCATGTATACTTCTTCCAGTTCTCCATTTAGAAATGAAAACTTGACATCCATCTGATATACTTTAAAATATTTATGAGCATAAAATTCCAAGAACATTGGAGTGGATTCCATTCTTGCCATAGGTGCAAATGTCTCCTCAAAGTCTATGCCTTCAACCTATGAATATCCTTTATGTACAAGTCTTGCTTTATTTCTCATAACTTCACCATTCTCATTTAGCTTATTCCTAGACACCCACTTAGTTCCAATCACATTCTTATTTACTCATCTAGGAACTAGGTCCCATGTTTGATTCTTTTCAATATGCTACAACTCTTCTTTCATAACTCTAACTAGTTCTCATCTTTGCATGCTTCACTCATAGATTTAGATTCTATCTTTGAAAGTAAGCACAAATTTACCTCAACTTCTACTTTACTTGTTTTCTTCACACCTTCACTCTTATCTCCAATAATCTATTCTTCAAGATGATTCTTCTTTACATACTTATGAGTCTTAGTAGTAGGTTTTGGAGTTTCTTCTTCTTCTTCACTTTGTTGCTCTTTTTTTTTTTTCTCTTCTGGTATTATTTCGCAGATAGGCTCATTCAATTCAATTTCACTTATCTCAACTAGCTATGCACTTCTTCATCAACCTTCACATTTGTACTCTCAACAATTTTCCTCAATATTTTATTAAATCATTTGTATGCTTTGCTATTAGTTGAATACCCAAGAAAAATACCTTGATTATATCTAGCATGAAACTTTCCAAGGTTCTCATCATCTCTTTTAATGCAACATTTGTTTCTAAATACCTTAAAATACTTTACAGTAGGAATCTTACCAGTCCACAACTCATAAGGAGTCTTAGTGTTGTTACCTTTAATTTGAACTTAGTTAAGAGTGTAAATAGTAGTGTGGATTGCCTCTATCTAGTATACATTAGGTACATTTTCTTCTTTCATCATAGATCTAGCAACCTCCTGCATAGTTTGGATCTTTCTCTCAACAACTCTATTCTTTTGAGGATTTCTAGGAGAATAAAAGTATCTCTTTATGCCATTTTCTTCACAAAATATATTAAATTCACTGGAAGTAAATTCTCCACCTCTATCAGACCTTAAGCATTTAATCCTTAGGTTCACTTTATTCTCTGCTCTTTCCTTGAACACTTTGAATCTATCCAGAGCCCAAGTCTTCTCCCTAAGAAATGTAAACCATGCCATTCTTGAATAATCATCAATAAAAATCATGAAGTACATGTCACCATTAAGGCTTCCTATCCTTATAGGGCCACAAAGGTTAGTATGATCCAATTCCAACATTCTAGTAGTAGATAGCTCCTTTCTTTTAAAACTACTTCTTGTTTTCTTTCCTAACTAATAACTCCTGCACATAGTATTAGGCTTTGTAATCTTAGGCAGATCTCAAACAACCTCTCTTGAACTAATCTTGATCAAGTTATCAAATTTTACATGTCCCATCCTCTGGTGCTATAGCTAACTCTCATTAACTTGAGATACAAGACACTAACCATCAACAACCTTAAGGTGATAGATGTTACCATATGTTCTTCTCCCTTCAAGAACCATAGTTTTGAACCCTTTCATAATATCACAAGTGTTATCTTGAAACACAATTTTTCCAACACTTAAAATATTATGTATTAAGCCTTTAGCATAATAGACACCATTGGTACTGTGTTTCCCATCAAAACCTATAGATCCTTTCCCAACAATATTTTCTCTAGAATCATCTCCAAATATAACTAAACCACCATCATACTTTCCAAGTTTAGTGAACTTACTTTTATCTCTAGTCATGTGATTAGAGCATCCACTATCAATCACCCAATAATCTTCATCCTATCCAGCATGAAATGTAGTAAGCAGAGTACCTTCCTTCTAATTCTTCTTACTCTTTGAACCATTTTCTCTTGCACATCTTTCAGGGTTAGTAGACATAGATTTATTCTCTAAAGCTATAAACAAGCATTCAAGATCATTATCCTCAAAATCAGATTCATCATTAGATATTCCAACATATTCTTCAACATAATACACCTTCTTGTACTTCCTATCCTTTCTATCTTTATGATCATTGTTCTTCTTATGTACAACTCTATTCAGACATCTTGAAGTATAATGATCAATATTTCCACAATTGAAACATTTAAAAGGTAACATACCTTTGTACTTAGTTGTACCTTTCTTTAGCTTCCAATTCATTTGAACTATCATCCTCTAGATCATTTTTCTATCTCGTCTTTCTTTCCAAGCTTTCTCATCTCAAATATAGTCAAGGTGCCAAATAGTTGTTCTTTAGTATACTTCTTAGGATCATACATTTCCTCAATAACTAAGACCTTATCACTGTAACACTCTAGTAAGGTCATTAGAATCTTCTCTATTATATCTTCATCTTTCAGAGTACCCCCTTTATTCCTAACTTCATTTGTTGCAAGATTAACCCTCTAGAAGTAGCTTGCAATATCTTCACTTTCTTCCTTTTTCAAAATTTCCTATTTTTGTTTTACTGTTAGCTTCTTTTTCAATTTTACGCTATCATTTTCTTCATAGAGATCTTCCAAATTTTTCAATACTTCATGAGCAGTGCTTAAATAAATAACCTTTTTTGGCTTAGTCTTAGGTAAAGCACTACAAATCACACATCTCACTTTCTCATTCTCATATGCAGAAATCTCATCAGCAAAAGAAGGATCTCTTTTCAACTCAATATATTTCATCTCAACAACCTTGTAGGTTTTGTAACCAAGAAAGATTATATAACCTTTCATGTGCACTTTCCAGTCACTGTAATAAGATCCATTGAACATAGGGATCACCAACTTATGCACCATTAGATCTACCTTAAGCGGTTAATCTCTTCACCAAGGAACCAAAGATCTGATACCAATTGTTAAAAGGAACAAGAAAATAGAGAGTGGGGGTGAATCATTTGTCAATAATATCAAATTCAAAAATTTAAACACATATCAACTTCATAACCACTCAATTCTATTATTAAGTATGAATATGAAATGTAGATAACAGAAAGAAAAATCAACACAATGAACACTAGATTTTATGTGGAAAACCCTATAAGGGAAAAACCACAGTGGGGATTAACTCAAAATATAAAATAATTACAAAACCAAATACAAAGAGGCTCACTACCCAAAAGGACTCATTATCTAAATAAAAAGGCTCACTACCTATAGATAGGACTCACTGTCTAAAAGGAGGCTCACTACCTATATATACAAAATATAGTATAAAGATCGACCACAATAATTTACACACATTTGTGGCCTTGATTAGAAGATTTCATAAACCATCAACTCGTTGATTTCAGGAATCTAGCACAGTAACGTACTACTACATCAACTCAATTTCACACAACTCTGCTTCTTTCTCTTGTAGCTTACTTTGTTACTTTGTATGATTTAATCCTTCGCATCTCGACTTGCATTTATACCATCTTCAACCTTAGAAACTTTCTCCAAGGTTGGCTATACACCCTTCATTTTGCAAATTCAAATTAGGTCAGAAATTGAACATTCCCATGGTGGAAATAAATGAGAGCAGACCACACCAATACTTAATTATGACCCAAAACAACATCTTGGATCAAACACATGCTTCCTTAATTAAAACTTATCCTTCATATGAAGTGTAAATACCAGGTCAACCAAACCTAATGAAAACACAAATAACCTTTGAAGTAAATGATTCCACACTAGGAAGATAATCATGTAGGCCACATAACACGCTATACCACACACATAAACATAACTTAGAAAACATCATATTCATCTACATCAGTTGAAACAAACTTCAAACTCAGAAAACTTCTCACCAGTCCAACTAGATTGCACAGACACCTACAAGAGCTCTAGAATACATTTTCCAAAGCACCAAACCATTAAAACCTTTTCTAGAATATAAATATCACTTTATCAGGCCTTTTACCAAATCTATGAGACAATAAAAATATCAACGGAGAACTACAAAGCATAAACATTTCTTCAAGTTCATAGACAAGCAACTCTGCCAACCTAGTTCACATACCAGTGAACACAACTTACACTTTTCATCAATCTAGAAGCTACAATCTTGGAGATGTCACCCATAGATAGCAATAAAAAACACTTTAGATCCACAAAAGCATAGGATCAACAAAGAAGAAATGTAGAGCAAAAACTAGAGCAGAACACACACACTACTTAGTCTTCACTATTTATTTTCTCAAAAGCACTTGGTAACTCATTATTTTAGTACATCTACAACAACATAAGGATAGATCCATTTATTCACAACATCTCAACTATGCATGCACAACCAGCAATAGATTTTACTATGTTGACATCAATGACAACACCACCAAATAGTTTACTCATACTTGCAACAATCTCCCCCTTTGTCATTGATGGAAACATATGGTGTGAAAAAACATCAAAGAAAACAATACTCATTCTTTTAACTTCTTTTTCTCTCTCGCTTTTACATGTCAATGAGTCAATGAGTGTACAATATTTGCATGATTAGTCACCACATACAAACATGAATCCTATCAACAATCAACTGTGTATAATTGCAAGGTTGAGACATATTTTCCCAAAAAATCTCCCACTTTTCGAACACCTTGAAAGAGAAATGTGAGGATATAATCATCATCTCTTTAATTGCTAGGGGCCGAAAGGTCCATTGTCTCTGAACACCATCTGAAAGGCCCATTGTATCTGAACACCATCTGAACTTCTTTGTGCTCATAGGATTAGTTAAAGAATCAACAACATTCATCAAAGTCTCTACCTTAATTATCTTCAGCCTACCATCTTCAACCATATCTATAACAAAACAATACTCTCCATTAATGTGCTTGGTCATAGCATGAAATGTCAGGTTGTTGGCTAGACATATCATAGTCTAATTGTCACAATAAATTGTCACTACACCTTGTTTTATTCCAATATTTGAACACAGTCTCTTAATGCAAATGAATTCTTTACAAGCATAAGTAGTTGCCATATACTTTTCTTTAGTAGTGGACAAAGCAACCACAACTTATCGCTTACTCATCCAACTAATTGCACCACCAAATAAAGTAAAAACATAAGCATTGGTGGATTTTTCTGCTATCAACATCACCTAGGTGGTCTAAATCCAAATAACCATGAATATCAAGGGAAATATCATCTTCATTCATATTACTATGATAACATAAAGAATAATTTGAGGTACCCTGCAAATATTTGAAGACTCTTTTAACTGCATCCCAATGAACTCTACTAGGATTAGACATATATCTGGAAAGAGCTCCCACAACTTGAGCAATGTTTGGTCTAGTACAAACCATAACATACATCAAACTTCCAACTGTGCTTTGGTAAGACACTCTGCTCATTTCTTCCATCTCTGATGGAGATGTTGGACAATCTAAAATAGATAACTCTTTTCCAACTTGAACAAGAACACACAATGGTGTACAATCTTGCATATCAAACCTCTGTAAAATTGAGTTAACATATTTTCTTTGGACAAGCCATATATTTTTGTTCACTCTCTCTTTTAATTTACATCCCAAGAATATTTCTTGTTGCACCAAGATCTTTCATTTCAAATATGGTAGCTGTATAGGAGAAAATTTGCACTCCTTGTACAAATTTTCATTTCACATACTATCACCTTAGAAAATCATATTCAAAAGAAAAATTCCACATCACCCACTTACCTTCCATCCACTTGGAATTTTTCTTGTGTGTCAATGAGAGAATATTTGTTGAGGAAAAATGTACAACATGTAGACATCTATGCAATGCATTGTCGTCCCATATAGATTCTTGAATCTCAAGTTGGAAAAGGTGTTACACACCCAGTTGGGGCCAAATTGTGATGTCCCTCTTTGACCAACCAAATTGAGAATTCCTTATTCCTTCTCATCCCACCTTGAACAACATCCATTCTCACTTCATTTCATGCTCTAGACATTCATTTTCCTTTTGTACACATTTAGTCACTTCATTCTTCACATTTTCACTCTCTCAAACAACATCCTAGCACTTCACTTTGAGCATTGTAGTAGCTTTGAGGCTCCATCAACTCCACATTGCAAGTGTGAGGAAATCCATAGAACTTGTGGGCTTGGAGTCTTGCAAGACCTCCCTTCATCACTACTGTAATTGTGGTGACTTTGCAAATTCCATTCCTTGGATTCTCCTCCATTGGCTAGTGAGCTTTTGGGTGGAGGTGGTAACACTTCACTCCTCTCCTTTCTGATTTGATAGAGTAGCATATTTTTTTGTAGTGTTCATAGAAAGATTTCTTTATTTCTTTATCACATATTCTACTTCATTGCTTTCTGGCTATCCATGGAGGTGGAAACACCAAAATGGGGGTCTGACTGAGGTAGGCCCCTATACAACCCTAACAATTTTCCCTCTTTCTTGTGTGTAAATGGATTTATGTGTGGAGATAGCTAGTAAATTGGCACTTTTGTGAGATTATCTTTGTCACCCTAGCCTTTATCTACTTGCTTTATCATCTCCATCTCTATTTATTGTACTTTCTTATTCTATTTTTTGCATCACAATCAACTAGTTAGGATGTCAGTTAGTTTTTAGGTAGTTTGTACTATATTATGTGTTTTTTGGTCATAAAAATGCTAGCACACCTAAGAGATTCCAGTGTGTTGCATTGTCATCCCAAAATGGTGTTGTCATCCTTGGACAAGGAGCTATCTGAGGTATAGTACCTACTTCAAAAACTAGCTCGCTTAGCCTAAACCTAAACTTTGGGTCTATGGAGTGATAGAAGTACTATTTAGTACTTTTCATTCTTGATCCCTATCCCTTTAGAGTGAGGTAAGTTAGGGCACCTCTCTACTCTTGACTCTCGATGACCTAGAGCCTTGGCATTGTTGTTCCCCCTCTTACATTTTTTAATGAACCTGATATGAAACATTTTGGTTTCATTTGGTAGTACTAAAGGGTCCTTTCCTCATGCTTTAATAGTGTTGTAGGTGTCAATGTTGTGAGGCGTTTTACCTTATAGCCCAACTTGTGACCCATAGTAGTAGTTGAAAGGTTCTATAAGTGTTGTGGAACAAAACCTTAACTTGGTCACTATCCTATTTTAACCTTTGGGGGGATTTGTGAGAGTATTGTTTTGTGTGCGTGATGGCCTCTTTCTTGCATCTTCCTATCCCCTCTATGCAGCCTATGAGTAGTAGTCTAGGTATAACCTTCACCTCACAAGACCTATTGATGGGTTTTAATAGAGAACCATCTCCTCTTTATATCCATGTGTGAATCAACGGGAATAGTAGGTGTTCTTGTTGATCCAATGTTTCAGGTAAATATAATAACCAAGGAGATCATGTTAATTAACTTCCTGCATAAAGATGGGTATGATGCACCTATGAACACCATCCATATGCATAACAGGCTTTCTATACCTCCCCTTGGTAGTATCATTTTATCAATCCTTGTTAGGCCTAAGTCTATAAATTTGTTATCTAACATAATCCTAGGGTCCAAACTCATTAGAGTGAAGTTGGGCATCCCCTTTCTGGTAACTATGAATGTAGTCCCCTTAGTTGGACATAAATGTTTGAATATTATTCATGATGGTTTAGTACATGTGATCCATGACACTGGTTATAGACCATCGGTTGCACGTGGTAGCTATTCTTTATATAACTTTTGGCTAGCACATGTTGGTCCTCTTCCACCTAGAAAGAACCTCTTGTACTAGACTTATCAAAAGTACAAAAAAGGGAACTTAACAACTTGAGTGAGGTACCCTCCATCACCTTATGTTGTTTCACATAGGGCATGCCTAAAATCTTATAGTGATGTCACCAAGGCTTGTAGAAGAGAAGAGAAGCCTCCTTAGGGTCCCTCTTCTTCCATTTCTGCTATTTAGTTTGATGCTTTCTCTTTCCTTGCTACAGTGTCATCAGATTCTACTACACATTTGTGGGAGAACCCTATGGTGCCCACTTGGTGAAAGCCTAAGCATCCTCCATTCGAGCTTCCTGTTCTTCCCACAGAGCCTAGGCCCATTCGATATGGTAGAAGGAAGGGTCCCCATGGGGAATTCTCTATGTCTCAACCTATATGACCTCCCAACACTCCTACTCCCAAAGCAGTGAATGGGAAGAGGCTATCCTTCAAGGAACTAGAGCTGAGTCCTCCCGTTGTCTCTCAATCTCTCCCTCCTACTCCCATTTAGGCATTCACCCCTCCACTGAAAATGACTATGATGGACATTCTGAATACCCAAGATACTGAGAGGGGTGGCTGAATCAGTATCTTCTTTAACTTATTGAACAAACACCATCCAATTAATCCAATGCATATAACACTAAAGATAAGTAAGAGCACTAAAAAAACATGAAAGAACACAACACATGAACACCAAATTTTTTTTTACGTGGAAAACCCAAAATGTGAAAAACCACAGTGAGGATTAACTCACAATATAAAGTAATTCCAAAAATGATTACAAAGAGGCTCACTACCTAAGAAGGACTCATTGTCCAAATACAAGGCTCACTTCCTATAGATAGGACCCACTGTCTAGAAGGGAGGTACACTACCTACAAAAGGTACAATGACAAAATGGCTTATAGCTTGAAAATGAACTAATAAAGTTACACCTAACAAGTGTTGGTTTAGTTCCTTTGATGCTAAATAAATTAACTTAACACACTTCATCATCTTTCACACTTCTCCACACTCAAAACTCAACCACAAAATCATCAACAATCTCAAAAGTATCCAACATATATATCTAACATATCTGCAAGCATCAATTAGGTCAACCTAATTAGATACAACCCTTATTCATCAAAAGGATCAACTATTGGCTTCAAGCTTGTACAAAAAGTTTCCAAAAACATTCCAAACATGTAGCATGCTCAATCATGTCAGAATGGACCTAAGATAGGTCACTCATACATCTACACCACAAAATTAATCCATTACAATATCAACAATACATTAGGTCGACTAGAGATAGACCTAATAGAAAAAATGCAACAACAAAATGATGCCAACTCTCCATACGAGCACTTGAACAAATGAGATTGTTAACATACAACCTTCCAACACCCAAAAACCATTTCCTAAAACCACAAGCAACAATAATCATCAGCGGAAGATTGCAGACCAAATTACCAGAGGATAGTAATTGCATACCAATTCAAATATTGGTCTAGAATATCATATCAAACTAGTACTTCAACTTGCAGTTTAAACTCATATAACATGGTGACATAATTAACAACAAAAAATCTATAAAATAGGATGTTCTTCTTCATTCTTCCAACAATTTCCCCCTTTTTCATTAATGGAAACATGTGCCAAAATAATTTACAACACACTCCTATCCTTATCACAATATTCTCTCCTCCTTACTTTATTGCAACATTCTCTCCCCCTTTGACATCAAGGACAAAGGGAAGTCAAAAAAATAGTAAAACTAAAAAAAATTACCTAGAGGATGGCGAGCCTTAAAAATCCTTAAAACAATACCTTGCCAAGTTGTCTTTCCATTCTCCCAACTTGTCTTTGCAGACAACAACATTCTATATAAGGATTCCAATTCCACCAGACTTTCTTCTACATCATTCAGAGTACTTGGAGTCAGATTGATTTTGTCTAATTTCTCTACATTTTCCAAAGCATTGGAAACTAGAGTGTACTCCATTCTCACGAGGTTACCCAATTGACTGAATCTTTTGATGATACAGTCCTTCTACTTCTGTAAAATAAATATTTTTTCCCTGTGAGTAGAGATGGAATTCTAGGTTGACTTGTCTCTATCTTTAGATGCACTATAAGTACTAGAAACAACTATCAACTAGGAATAAATTGAGTCCATGAGATCTTTTATGATTTGTGTGGCATTTGGCCACCTTATGCAATAAGAAAATATAGTATTTGCTTCAGATTCACAAGCTTGCACAACTTCTAGATTCTTCTCAACATTGGTGTGTGCTTGAGCACACTTGTCATGTAGTGCCAATAGCCTTTTCTCTTTCAACTTCTCCTCAACCTCTTTCTTTGTCTTCTCACCAAGTCTTGGGGCATACTCCTTAAAGGAGTTCAATAGTAGTTTAAAATTCTCTACTAAAGTGAGAGATGTATCCATTGATGTATTTTTTTTGGCCTCCTGCAAAGCTTTAAGAGCATCATCAATAAGTTTTGTCCCTTTCTAGTGAGTTTCAATAATTTCTATTCTACTAGATACATGCAATGCATCCCCCAACATCAACTTATGAAAAGGAGAATTTTATCCAAGTCCACACTACCTTGAATAATGGGGAGTTGTAGAAGTTCTAGAGGAATCACTGGTTGGAACTCAATATGCTTGGATAGCAATCCTTTGAAAACATCATCACTGGAGGAAGATTCTCTAGGGGACTTAAGAGTCTCTACAACCCACCTTTGATCTTCTTCATTCTTCTTGATGGATTCACCATTTTTCTCTTCTTCCTCTCCTTTTACTTTTTCCTCTTCATTCTCTTCTTCTTTTTCATCTTTGTCTTTGTCTCCTTCTTAACCATTCCCTTCACCTTCATTGTTATCTTTCTCTCCTTCAACATTGTATTTTTCAACTTTATCATGCTCTGGAGTGTCAAAATCATGCTTCTTTGGCTTAATTTATCCCTTATTCTATTTCCCCATCTCCAGAGGATCATTTGTAACACTTGTATCCAAAGGGATATCTGCATCATTTGTTTCTAGAGGGATTCATGTATCATCTATACTAAAAGGAATGTCTTCCTTAACCTCTTTATAAAATTATTCTCCAGACTTGAGTGCAAAAACAAATGGGAGTGCACCAAGCATACCATATTTTTTAGCCATACGCTTGATGGCTTCTGTAATTTCTTTCCTTATCTTCGTTATCTGCTTCTTGTCCTTTGTCATTAAAGTGTTCACTCTTTTCTTCATATGGAACATATTTGAACAAACCGTCTGATTTTCCAAATTATTTGGGGTCAAAGAGCACCCAAGTTTCTCAAATACATAATTCCCGATCTTCTCTTCCAATTTAACAACCACTGATCTCCTTTTCAATAGGGCTTCCCACAATTTCTCTATAACATTATTATTTACATAATCCCAACTAACCTCTAGAGTGATCACATACTGAATGATAACTAAAATAAAAGTTTTTCTATCATCTCTACCTACTTGATTGTAGATTTCTATAGTAGGCTACAACATATCTTCAAAGTGTATCAAGCTATTTACCAATGCCTCCAATTTAAGAGAGGAACAAGGTCTTACCAGAGAGACTTTTTATTCTTGGTTTGGAGAGGGTTCTTTTGATAGTTTTGCTTTCTTTGATTCCAGTATGAACACCAAAATTTTGTCCTTCATCTTCCTTAGAGGACGACACAATATGTAAACTCTTAGAACCAACACTAGCTTCTTGAGAAGCACCTTCACCAGAGGACATGCTTCCTCTCTTCTTTCTTACCAACTTTGCTACAGGCTCCTCCTCCTCTTCCTCTTGATCTTTAGTTATGTTAAGGTTCTTTTCCCTTGTGAATTTTTCTTTCTTTCCTCTCTTTCCAAGTACCACTGTATGAGTTTCTTTCCTCTTACCAGATCTTTTATTAGGTCCAGAAGGAGCAAGGCCTTTACTCTTATCAGAAGCATTGGTCTCAACCTTCACTATAGTGAAAAACCCTAATTTTCTCTACACATGAACATGTCTACACATTTTCTTCTAGTTCCTTTTGCATAACCTCTATTTATCCATTCCTTGCAACATATCTTCATACCAAAGACTGACACACCAAAAATACAAGGGGTTCAAATAATTATCTATTAAATCTCATCCTTGTCAATTTTCTCCATCAGTGCATTCTTCTTTACTACATCAGACTACTTTCCCTTTTTACTTCTACAAACTCTTGAAATTTTGTCTAGGTTTTTTGCAGTTGTAGTAAAAAACAATTTTATGATTTTTCTAACCTCCATTAACCCTTGATCTGCACTAATTTTCTTTGTGTCCAAACTTGTTACATGTATAACAATAGCCAACAAAGGATTGATTTATTCTACCTCCATTAAACTAATTCATCATCTGAGTTCTACATTCACTAACTCTATGTCCAACTTTCTTGCATGCAAAACATTGTCCAAAGAAGGAACCAAAAAACTAATTCATTCTACTTCTATACTTTGTTGCCTTGTGACTAAATTTATTACATGAAAAGAAAACACCATTGAAGGATTGGTACCTTTCAGCATTTGGTTGTCTGATAGGTGGTCTTCTAGCAAATTTTCTTGGATTTCTTTTATGCTTTCCTTTATCTTAAGCCTTTTGATTATCCACTGTGTTTGGGGTTTGCTTATCCTTAGAGATTTCATCAACATCAATTTACAAACCACCATTGTCTTTAGAATGTTTATGTCCTGCAATCAACTCATCAAGTTTGTTGGAGCTAGAATTGAAATTATCTTCACAGAGTTTTTCTTTCTCTAGATCTGCTTTCAATCTCACCACTTCTTGTTCAAGCCTTTTGCATTCATCAAAATTTCTTTGCACCTTTGTATTAAGACAATCTTCAATTATTTTATTTTCCTCCACTTGCACCTTCAATCAGGTAGCCTCTTCAGTAGCTTTCTTTAATTTCTCACTCACTTCTCTGTGTCTTTCTTTCAATTTTTTCAATTGTTCTTTCAATTTCTGGATGCATTCATTTGCCTCATCAAGCTTTTCTTTCAAATCTCTATTTGCACTTTCAGCCTTGTCAAGATCTTCAAGAGAAGCCCAAATTTCTTTATCATCCATTTGTTCAATATTCAATATTTTCTTCAAGCTAATAGGATTCTTCAGAGGAACCAAGCTCTGATACCAATTGTTGAATACCCAAGATACTGAGAGGGGGGGTAATTAGTATCTTCTTTAACTTATTGAACAAATACCATCCAAATAATCCAATGCATATAATAGTAAAGATAAGTAAGAGAATTAATAGAACATGAAAGAACACAACACATGAACAAAAAAAATTTATGTGGAAAACCCAAAATGGGAAAAACCATAGTGAGAGTTAACTCACAATATAAAGTAATTCCAAAAATGATTACAAAGAAGCTCACTACCAAAGGGCTCACTGTCCAAGAAGGACTCACTATCCAGATACAAGGCTCACTACCTATAGATAGGACTCATTGTATAGAAGGGAGGCCCAGTGCCTACAAAATATACAATGACAAAATGGATTACGGCTAGAAAACAAACTAATAAAGTTACACCTAACAAGTGTTGTTTCGGTTCCTTTGATGCTCAATAAACTAACTTAACACAATTCATCAACTTCCACACTTCTTCACACACGCAACTTAACAAAAAAATTACCAACAATCTCAAAACTATCAACCATATATATCTAACATATCCACAAGCATCAATTAGGTTAGCCTAATATGATGCAACCCTTATTCACCAAAAGGATCAATTATCGGCTTCAAGCTTATACAATACCTTTCCAAAAATATTCCAAATGTGTAGCATGCTACAATCATGGTGGAATGGACCTAAGATTGGTCACTCATACATCTACACCAAAAAATTAATCCATTACAATATCATCAATACATTAGGTTGGCCAGAGATAGACCTAATAGCAAAAATGCAACAAGGAAATGATACGAACTTTCCATACAAGAACCTAAACACATGATATTGTGAACATACAACCTTTTGACATCCAGTAACCATTTCAAAAAATTGAAAGAAACAATACTCATTAGTAGAGGATTTTAGATTAGAATACCTGAGGATAGTAACTACACATCAATTCTGATACCAATCCAGCATATCAGATCAAACTAGAACTTGAACTTGCAGTTGCAACTCAAATAACATGGTGTCATCAATGATAACACAAAATTTGCATAATAGGATGTTCTTCTTCATTCTTCCAATAGGAAACACCTATGGCTGAGTAGGAGCCTTCTATCCCTTCACAACACCTAGCCTCTAGCTTGAAGAGTTGTAGAAACCGCCTTGTGCATGAGTGTAAGCATCAGTGAAAGGCTCTGGTCGTTGAGCAAGCTGCCTTGCAGAAAAAGGAAGAGGAGTCAATTGTCTGTACTTTAGGGCCTCCTAATGCATCCTCTTCTCTCCTCCCCTTTGCTTCCATTTAGTTTAGTTCACTCTCGCTTTTGACTCCTACTATGAATGTGAGTGCCCCAGACCCCAAAAAGGTGAAGGTGTTTATCGTTCATTTAGCTGAGCTGCCCTTGTTGATGTCCCTTCTAGACATCTCGCCATTCCCTAAACTCATGGACATGCTAAATACCTCGGTGGTGTCCACTACAATTTTCTCCTCCTCATTTTTTGGGAGTTCACATACCTCGATGAAGCAGAAAATAGATGTTGGCCCTTCCAACAATGGAGGGTGTAAGAGGAGGACACCTTCTCTAAAGGGTGGTCCTATACTAGCTTGTTCTTTCCTAGTGACAAAACAAGTTATGACTTCCCTTGAGTTTTTCACCACTCCCAAGTGACTCGGTGAGCCAAGTGGTGAATCTTGGGTGTCGTCCTCCCCACTCATTGAGGTACGACATGACACTTTTGGAAAGTGTATTTTTAACTCTATATATGAAGTCTTCACAAAATCGCCGACCATAGCTCCACAAGAGCTGTGCGAAGAATACCTTATGGGGCCTTCTTCCTTAGCCCTTATTGTAGGAGGGTTGGAAGCACCTCCCCTTAATATTCCACCACTATAGGCTCATCCACTATCCCCTTACAATGATCTAGATTGGGAAGTGGATGACCTCTTGGTTGATGAATGTTAGGGGGAGGCCCCTTTTTTATCCTTGGATTAGAAATGTGGGTGTTTTGATTTGTTCCCCCATGCTTGTGTTATGTTTTCCTTGATGCCCTTTGTCACCCTTGTTGGTTCTTGGATATAGGAGTGATTTTCTTTCATAAACCTTCTTCTATTTGTATCATCATTCTTCCTCTGTTATGTTCTTTGATTTTTGACAAATTGGGAATGATGAAAAGTGTTCGGGGGCATTTAGGATTCCCTCCATGTTGACCCAATTTTTAATTTTTACTTTGTCTTCTCGTGCATTCTTCACATGGTCTAATGAAGTAGGGGGGTGATGACAATTCATTTATATACTATTATTATACTTATTTATGTTTATGAGTAGCTATGACCCTAAAATATTAGATCATCCTTGTGTCTCTTGTTCATGTTATTTCTCTTTTTCTCTTTTATCTTTATCTCTTCTTCACTTAAGATGTCCCTTGTATGTGTGACAACATTACTTTCACAATCCTTTGATTTTCAGAAAATGCGTTTGTTTCCATTGAACATTTTCTTGAAAATCCTTGCAAGCTTTTTTTAAGAATCGAATTTTCGACTAGAACCCCTAGTGGAATACGTTTCCTTAAACATGGGTTCACAAAGAAATAACTTGAGAACTTTCCTTCGAGGCTAGAGCAATTTTTCCTATGGGAGAAACCTTGACCTTCCCCTAGAGAGGGGGAATCTTCTTCCTTTCAAATTCCTTGACGAAGTGAACATTTTTGAAAAGATTCCCTGATGATGAATTGATTTGAGAAAAAACATCTCTTTTACACTTTCAAACAATACATCCCTTGAGTAGACCCATCTTCTTTTGAAGGGTTCCTAAGGGACCCCTTTGAAAGCCTTCCAATTTGTGGGTTGTCTGAGTGATTGCTTTCTTGTTTTCCTACATGGTTGCTTCTTGTTTCTTGGCATGTTTTATCTATAGATTAACATATTACTTTGCATGTGTTCCTATAAAGCCACTTTCTAGTCCATCTCTGTGGAGTCCCCTTACTTTGGGCTTCCTTCATGAGAGATAACTTGGGGTTTTCCTTCTTTCAGATCTATGGGCCTATAAGACTCTTACCTCACTGGGCTTCCTTAATGAGAGAGAACTTTGGGGGTTGCCTTCTTGCAAGTCTGTGGGCCTATAAGACACTTTCATCCTGTAGGATTTTTCCATCTTTGGTTTGAGGGCCTTTGGTGTACTCCATGCAACTTCATAGTTTTGTGGGGCTATGGAGTCCTTTTGTTTGAAACTCCCTAGGGAGAGTACCTATGGATTTTTTTCCTTCCCTATGCTTTCGAGTTCACCAGATCATAGTCTACTTCCTTGATGGCTCAAGTATACATTTCTAACCCTATTAACTCTATGATCTACTTTACTGAATGCTCATCAATATGTACACTCGCTAAAGTGAAGGAAAAATGTATAGGAGTGAATTTTCACCCCTTGTACAAATTCCCCTTTCACATACCCTCACCTTAGAAAATAAAATGTGAAGGAGAAATTCCACATCACTCACCTTCCTTCCATCCCCTTGGTGTTTGTCCTGTGTGTCAGTGAGAGAATAATTGTTTAGGATGAACTTGCGGCCCACAAATATCTATGTACTACGTTGTCATCCCTGACGGATTCCTATGTCTAAAGTTGGTAGAGGTGTTACACACCTAATTAGGGTGGAATTTTAACATCCCTGTTAGACCAACCAACCTAAAAAATTCCTTATTCCTTCTCATCCCACCTTCAAAAAAATTTATTATCAAATCATTTCATGCTCTAGACATTCATTTTCATTCTCTACACATTCAATCACTTCATTCTTTAAATTTTCAATCTCTCAAGCAACATTCTAACACTTCACTTTGAGCATTACAACAACTTTGAGGCTCCATCAACTCCATATTGCAAGTGTGAGACAAGCCATAGAAGTTGTGGGATTTGAATCTTGGGAGACCTCCCTTCATCACTGCTATGGTTGTCTTGAATTTTCCAAGTCCATACCTTGCATTCAACTCCATTGAATAGTGAGCTTTTGGGTGGAGGTGGTAACAATTCACTCCTCTCATTTGTGATTTGATAGAGTAGCATATTGTTTTGTAATGTTCATAGCAAGCTTTCTTTCTTTCTTTATTGCATATTCTACTCTGTTACTTTTTGGCTATCTATGGAGGTGGAAACACCAAAACAAGGGTCTAACTAAGGTAGTTCCCTACATAGCTCCACAAATTTTCCCTCTTTCTTGTGTGTAGGTGGACACACATAGCTAGCGAATTGGAACTTTGGTGAGATTATATTTGTCACCCTAGCCTTTATCTACTTGCTTTATCATCTCCATCTCTATTTCTTGTACTTTCTTATTCTATTTTTCCCATCATAGTCAATTAGCTGGGTTGTTAGTTAGTTTTTAGGTATTTTGTACTATATTTTGTGTTTGCTAGTCATAGGGATGCCAACGTGCCCAAGAGACACCAGTGCGCCACACTGTCATCCTTGGATAAAGAGCTATTTGAGGTATATTAATGACTCCAAAAAATAGCTCACCTATCCTAAACTATAGCTTTGGGTCTATAGAGTGACAAAAGTACTATATAGTGCTCTTCATTCTCAATATGTACCCCTTTAGAGTGAGGTAAGTTAGGGTATCCCTTCGCTCTTGGCTCTCCATGACCTAGAGTCTTGACATGGTTGGTCCCCCTTTCTTAGAACAACAATTTGAGATTTGAGTTTTGAAATCATACCTTTCCCTCTATCAATAAATAACATATCATCAACAAATAATGCAATAAACAGGAAATGATCATCATCAATTTTATAATAAATATAATGATCTGATTTAGGACACTCAAATCCCAAACTGAAAACATATGTATCAAATTTTTGGTACCACATGGACTAGGATTTTTTTTTAAGCCATACAAAGATTTCTTCAATTTGCAATCCAACTTACTTTTACCTTTCACCACATAGTGCTTTGGCTATGTCATATAAATATCCTCCTCCAAATCACCATGAAGGAAAGAAATTTTCACATCCATTTTCTCAACCTCTAAATCAAAAGTAGCAGCAATAGAAAGAAAAAATTCTAATGGATGTCATTTTTACAACAAGAGAAAATATATCACCATAATCAACACCCTAACCTTGAGAGTAACCCTTGCAACCAACCTAGCTTTGTACTTCTCAATACCTCCATCTAAACCAATCTTTTTCTTGAACACCCATTTACAATCAACATGCTTTCATCCTTTAGGAAATGGTACAAGATCCCATGTATCATTATTTTTCAAAGATACCATTTCTTCATCCATAGAAATCTTCTAGGATTTCGCATCATTCATACCTAAAGCCTTTTTATAGATCTAGGTTCATCCATATTAGTATTCAAAGAAAAAATAAATCTCCAATCATTAGGTGAATACCTTCTGGTTGGTTGTCTATGCCTTGTAGACCTACGAACAAGTTGATTTGGAGGTTCTTCCTCTTTTGAAGATCCAGAGCTAGATGATCTCTCCTCAACTTCTTGTCTATCCTTGGGCCTCGATTCATGTTTCTCAGGTGTAGAAGGAAATTGAATCACATCTTCCTGTTTACTTTGTTCTGGCTACAATGTAATAGAAGAAGGCTTAATTTCTCTACAAAAAACACTTCTACTATGTATTAACTTCTGTGCAATAGGATCCCAAAGCTTGTATCCTTTCACACCATAACTATATACGATGAAGATACATATCATAGCCTTGTTCTCCAACTTTTTTTTCTTCTCCTTTGGCACGTGTGCATATGCCTTGCAACCAAAAACTCTAAGATTTGTTAATGAAGGCTTGCGACCTGACCATGCCTCTATAGGAATCTTATAACCAAGAGCTGATGTAGGAGACCTATTAATTAGGTAATATTTAGTAACAACAACTTCAACCCAAAACCTTTGTTATAGGCCAACACCACTCAACATACTCCTAGCCTTCTCCATCAATGTCTTGTCCATTCTTTCTACAACTCTAGTCTATTGTGGAGAATATAGAGTTATCTTTTCTCTATGAATACCAAAATCTTTACAAAATATATTAAAATCATTAGAGAAAAATTAACCACCATTATCAATCCTCAAACATTTTATTTTCTTTCCAATCTACAACTCAACCATTTCTCTAAATTCTTTAAATCGACAAAAAACTTTAGATTTACTCTTTACAAAACATACCCATGTACTTCTACTATAATCATCAATAAATAAAACATAATATGTGGATTTACCAATTGAAAGAACATCTACAAGAACAAATACATCATAATGAATAAGATCCAATACAACACAAGATTTATGATAACTCGAATAAAAATGAATTCGGATTTGTTTTCCATAAGTGCAATGCTCACAAAAATTGAATTCAAGATTAGAATTAGACAAACCTTCAACAAGGTTTTTATTTTTCAAGGTTTTATACCCTTTTGTCTAATGTGGCCAAGTATATGTTGCCATAACATATTTTTCTCTATAGGTAAATTTGTCTCAAAAGAAATAACACCCTTGGTTACTTAAAATCCATGACCATCTATTGAAGGTGAAACTGTCACTTCTTCTATAGACTTTCTTTTCACATAAATACTATTACACTCAACAATGCATGCATCAAGCTTATACAATGTCCCATATTTGACACCTCTATAAATCACCATAAAACCTCTAACCATCTTGCGTCCTACATCAAAAAATACTACCTACACACCTGCATCTATTAGTTTTCTCACAGATAACAAATTTTGTGCTAAATCAAGGATATGCAACACACAATTAATCCTTTTTATTCTACCATAAGGAAACTTCATTTTAACTTTACCACTACCAATAATGTCTAAATGAGAATCATCACCTAAGTACACCTCCATCATATTCTTCATATTCACAGAACCAATCTCTAATAAAGGTCATATGAAAAGATGAACCTAAGACAATTAACCATGCATCATTACCTAGTGGAGTTTCCAAAGTTGTAATGAATGTGTCACCATATTCCTTCTCAAAATCAAAATTAGAATCAAATTTCTTCTTTTTCTTCTTCTTTGTATTCCTTATGGACATGTCCAAGTTTACCGTAGTTCCAACAAATAACTTTGGAATCTCTAGTAGATTTAGATCTCCCCTTGGACTTGGATTTTCCATGCGTCTCATTCTCCTTTCCTTTTTCCTTAGGTCTTCCATGAACATTTAGAGCCTCCTTGGAAGTGATGGATACCTTCCTCCTCATCTATTTAGAAACAAAGAACCCACCACATCTTCAATATTCAATAAAATAGAAGTACTCCCAATAGCCATAACAAGATAATCCCATGAATCAAGAAAAGAACAAAGCCAGATCTCACATTTCTCATTGTGGTAATGAAAAAAGTATCCCTTTACTTTTCCTTGCTTGTTTGGGCCCTTGTTAAATTGAGCATTAATGTTTCCTTGATTTAGTGTTGTAATGTGTTTGACACATTCACATTAGGTCCTAGGTCCTTTGGAACTAAATTGACTTAATTAAACCTTATTTAGAGCATTGTAGATTATTGTAACACACTATCACACTTTTCTAAGGTTTTCATAAATAATTGGGATTTTTTATGCCTTAATTGGCCTTATTTTGCATCCAAAAGCCTCATTTAATGAATTTTTTGATGATAATCTTGACATAAATCAACATCTAATCATAATTCAAGTGGTTTTAAGTTGTGTGGCCCATATTTAGTGATTTGGGACTCATACACAACCTTGGTTGTATGATTCTCACCTAGCATTTTGGGTCCCAACTGGATTTTGCACCATTCTAAGCATTTTTTAAAATTTTGCCATAATTAATTCCTAATGGGACTCATATGTCACTTCTAGCATATGAGTCATGTGTGGTCCAAAACCAAAATTAATTCAAATTCCTTGTGGGATTTTATCCTCCTTGATTTGATGTCTTCTTGTAGTGTTACAATTTTGGGAAGTTTGACATAATTAAGTATAAATACAAGGTTCTTTCACTCATTTTGACCTAAGACTTTTGTGGAAGCATTCATAATAGCACGTTTTAGTTCATAAGAGCATTCAAGTGTTTACAAGATCATTCAAGGGCTGATTATCAAGTGTTTCAGAGCATTCTTCAAGCATCAAGCATCGTGTCAAAGTCTTCATGCATCATGTTTGTTTTTGAGCTAACAATTGTGATGTAGGGTTTCATGATTCAAGCAAGCATTCAAGTAAAGATATATGACATTCAACCAAGAGTGAAAATATACATCCATTGGATCCACTTGATACATGTTTGCAACACTTTATTGCTAGGGTTTGGTGAGTTGCAACATCATATTTTGTTCATTCATCATTTTTTATTCCTATTTCATTTCATTTCAAGGTTTGATTACCAAAATAGGGTTTGACCAAGGAAAACCCTTTTCCACTAACAAAAAATCATTTTTCCCTATCTTTAGTGTGTAATTTGTAGGTCTAGATTGAAGACACATTGAAAAGAAAGTTTGGAGAAAATTTTCAAAGTGTTCAAAGTTGTCAAAGTTGTCACCTTGCATTAAATATGATTGGAATACTTCTACAAGTGGCAAATCATGGTTTTAGATCTGAAAATCAATTGGAAAGCATAGAGCAGATATTGAGTAGATTCAGAATTTGAAGTTTTAGAAAACCCCAACTAGACTAATATGCTAGTTCTGGCATATGAGTCTTGGTCTAGGTCATTTTCTAGATTTTTGCAAGTCCAGATACCCTTTTGCTAAATTTTAGTTTTTACCCAAAAACCCTAATTTGGGATTAAATTGCCTAGTCTGGTGTATGAGTTCTAGTTATCTTTAAAATTAGTGTTTTTAGTATTTCATAGATTCATCCAATCATCTTCAAGTTTCCAGGTGCACACCTCTACTCTTGTAGGTCTTTGTTCTAATTTTCATGCATTTTAGGGTCATTCTATGAAAGATTGCATCATATTATGGTTAAGCATTACATATTGCATTTCATTTTTCTTTCCAAGCCTTAGCTTGGTGGTGAACCCATCATTAGTTTACAATCATACCTTAGGACAACCCTATTACAAGACCTCTTTCTCTTTTGTATATCTTAGCTTGAGATCTTTAGAGTTTCTCTTCGATGATATTATTCCAAGAGAAATGTTTTCTATATACACTAAACCACAAGAAGAAAATAACCATATTTTCATTATTTCATTTTGGTGAACCTACATTTAGATCATCTTAATTCTATTTTCAATTGAATCATCATCCTAGATCTTGCTTGCATTAACATTGCATTAGGGTTTGCATTAGTTGGTTGGCATTCTAGGTTTTCTAAATCTTGCATTAGTGAAAGTTCATATAGCTTACATATTTTCATCTCAAATCATCTCAAATAATTTGAAAACTACATTTTCACTTAGGTTAATACCATACAAACTAAAAAGAATAAAAATCACTTAATTTTTTTTGAAATTTTTGAAAAAAAACCTCCACTAAAACTCATACGCCCCTTTGGGAAATTTAGTCCCAGTGCACATGAACTACATTTTCCAAAATTTAAAACTTTATTTTTGTGCTCTTGTTGGTTGTTGATTGCTTTAAGTTTCAATTTACAAAGTTTTTTTTATAATAATTTCATTATACTTAGCTTAAATTTTATTTGCATTCATATTTCTTTAAGTATCCCTTGCATGATCCTTTCTATTTGGTGTCCTATTGCTAATACTATAGTGAGATGAAGTTTGAGATTCATGTCATCCCACGATAGCATAATTGTTGTGGATCTTGGGTTATCTAACTCTTTCACTCCTAGTATTGACACTAGTTCACTAGGTATGGACCATACCCTTAACAATTCCTTTCGTTGAAGTAGTTTAACACATGTTAAAACAATGGTTTATAGTATTACACAAGAAAACATAATTCAAATTCATGAAGACTTAGCAAACCTACAAAATCAAGTGAGAAATGACAACATTTCAACCACCGCCATCCCTACCATAGATAACATTCATCGCATGCTTGAAAGTGAAGATGGGTTTGACCTTGTGTGTAACATAACTTAGATCTTTGGAAAACACCTTATGTCATCTACTAGTTGTCTTTTAACCTCAAGAAATGTCATGAGCCAATGAGGAATTCAAATTCCTCCTCCCACAACAATTGCCTCTATTCCTACCTATACCAACCATCACATGTAACAACAACAATGCAACCAACTAGTAATGTGATTCTTTCCTTGGGTATTTCTACTAGCATCCCTAGTAAATTTTTGGCATTGCACACCTTATCCCCTACCACCTATAAGTATTACATTCACTTGCCCCTCGAACACATACTCCTGGGTACTGCCACAATAGTGGTTTACACTTTCTTGGAGATCCTAATTTTTTCTAAAATCACATATTTTTAGAAAATATAATGATTTAAGCATTGAAAAGTTCCATTTAAAGGATTCCAATTGAACAGGGTTTCATCAAACCACCTTAGACCAAGCCCCCTTGGATAGAACCCCACTAGTTTTAAACCATACCTATAACGGAGTCTCCTTTACACCTATCAAAATGCTGATAAAAAAACACTTCTGATTTACCATTTGGGGGATCAAATGAATTAATTTAAAATTTATTTTTTGTAATTATGTAGTACTTATTATAAGCTTTCAAAAAAGTATAACTTTAATTAAATTTAATTCGATTATTATATTTATTTTTTATTTGTTTTGAATGTAGGATTTTCACCAAAAATCAAGCTCTCTGTTCTGCACATGTGGAAAAATAGCATATTATCAAAAATAAAATTGAAAAATACGAGTGCACTAGATATTGAAGTCCTTGATCCAATGAAAAAATAAATATTTAATTTCAATACATAGAAAGAAAGTTACATGTTATACGGTCCACCTATGTCTAAATTGTAATTGGATTGACTTGGAAAATTGATTAAGGAAAAAATATTCAATAAAACACTATGAAACCAATTGGAACCACTAGATATCATAGTTAGAAATATAAATTTGAAAAATATATAATTTTATCCCTCATGGAAAAAAATTTGTGCATTATACGATGAGCGTCACTCCTTAAAAATGTTGTTTACTAAAAAAAAAAAACTAGTTTTCGAAGGAGATGGAAAAAGAAGTGCACTCTAATTCCAAATTTTTTGAAAAAAATTTATTTATAATCTATAGAAAAAATTTCACAAATCACTAGATTGCATCATCTTCAAATTCCTCATGATTTAGTCACTATAGGTGCCTGAAAGTGAAGATTTATCTAGAAAAAATAATTTTAGTGTCTAGTTTGGGAAAAAATTGTAAACCAATATTGTGGGATCACCCTCCCATTCACCTTTTTCACCTTTGTCTCACAAAACAAGCAATGAACCTCTCATAAACCAACTTTTCCAAACCATTTCATCCCTTCAAAAGAAAGTTTCCACTATCAACCAAAATCAAAATGGCACAACTACATATTATGTCAAAAGAAATCCTTTTTCCTTGGAGATATTGTGAACATCGATGCCACAAGGTGTAGAGGTTTGTAGATTTGAGAAATATTGGGAAAAGGGAGATCCTTAAAACCATGTTTCCACTTATACTGCCTTATGTAGTGATTTTATCCTTGACGATAAACTCTTGGCTAAGATTTTTCCTCGGTCCTTGAAAGATACTACCTTAGAATGGTTTTCTTCATTACCGAAAAACTCAATTCGCTATTCAATGAACTGGTTGAGGCATTTTTAAACCATTTCCAAGTTCATATGACTCGTAATATGACCTTGGCCAATTTGATGAGATGTAAGCAAAAAAGAAGAAAATATTACTAATTTCATCTCACGCTATCAATCACTTTATTCCCAAATCGATGTCAAGGTTCTTAATCCTCACCTTCAAAATATTTTCATAGAGAATTTACAAAGTAAGATACAAGACAAGCTTACCATGATGAAATTTCCCTCCTTCATGCACTTATGTATTGTCCTCCATGATTATCAAAAAAAAATTAGTAGTCATGATGCAAAATCCAACTCTAGCCATACTGAGAAGTTTGAGTTCACAAACTGAAAAAATTATCAACCTTTTAGAAAACATAATAAAGGATTCCTTCAATTCAATCCCCCTCAACAAAAACTCAGAATGTCAAAAACCAAGTAACTATTGGTAAAGTAGCGATACCCTTTAGCTATGGGGACTCGAAAAGGAAATTCACTCCCTTACCTGATATCCTTCACAACACAATGACACAACTCTTAGAACAAAATATGATCACCTTGCCTCCTATTAAAATTCTTGATCCTAATAAATCATTACCTGCAAAATATAGACCAAATTCTTATTGTCATTATCATAGATAAAATAGACATGATACGAAACATTGTAAGCATCTTAAACATCTTGTTCAAGACCTCATTGATTCTGGTCGACTTTCTATTTGATGTTTTAATAATCAAGTAAATAAGTCCATTGCCCCTCATAACCAAAAATTTCAAATATTTACTAACCCTATGCCTAATCATAACATTTCATTTGTTAAATATAGCGAAACTACAAAGAATGATGTGATGAATGTTGATACGAATGATGATAACAATGATACTATTCAACATGATTCTATAGATACTGATCCTATGGATGATATGGTAGGAGTGATTGATGCCATTCCTCGTAAGGGATAAACTAAAAAGTCTCTTGAGATTTCTTTCTCCTCACAAGATATACCTAAACATACACCTAATGGTCCTCTTTAGATATCCAACTGAATCTATGACAAATGCACTAATGGGATATTAACAGATCCCTTATGTGGAGAAAATGTGATCACAAAGGAATTCTTACTTCTACATGAACTCTATCAAGATATATATGATAAATTGAAAGCATGGATCAAGACGCATAACAATTTTTCTTTCCCTACGATGGGATCAATCACCCTTCCTTTACAAATAGGACTGAAAGCATTAGATGTCTCATTCTCCATCATCCTACAATCGACCCAATTTCTTGTGAAGCTAGGATATCCATTGTTTCACTCCATGAATGTAGTCCCTTTGATTGTGTATAAATGCTTAAAGTCTCCCTTTGATAGTGAAATTTTCACTGTGCATCATAGTGGTTTCAACCTCTTGTCTACCCATGGAAATGTTTCTTTAGATTTCTTCTAGCCCAAGCCTATGGAACTTATAAAACCTTGAGAACACTTCTTTTTCAAATCCTATCTAAAGTTCAAGGAAAAGAAAATAGCAGAATTATCCCTCTAAAACATGCCTTCACCCACCACCAAGCCTACCATCATTAACAAAACCATGATTGAACCTAAAGAAATTCTAAAAAACCAACACCTACTTCCTATAAAATACCAAGAGACAACGAAAATAATCTTGTCATGCCTCCTAGACTAAAACAAGTTTACAAAGTCAAAGAGAAAGTGGTTGAACAACCTCCTGTGGTTCGTTTTGTTCCTCCCCTAGGGGAAGAAAAGAAAATTATGGTTGATTCACTTGCTCCTACACAAACGTAACTTGAGAATAGAATTAAAATAAAAAATGGTAATAGAGAGTGAATGAATAGATGTCGTGCCCTTGCTCACAGGTTAAATGAAGAAATAAACAAAGAAAATAAAGATCCAAACTCAACTGAAGCAATACATGATGAGTCTACCCCTTCCCTGAAACAAAAGATCCTATAATGCAATTGCAACAATATTTGAACCCTCCTTTGGAAATTATCATTCGACCTCATGTTGTGATTAATTTAGATGATGATGAGGAGATTACTAAAAGTGATGAGGAGGTGCATAATGAATTGAATACATTTTTTCCATGTTCCATGAGCTTAAACAAAACTTCTTTGAAGAAGAGTGATGAACTTTGTAATGACCCTAGTTCGACACTTTCTATTGTCCCTTTGGCTATTTTTCCACCTTTGGTATACAATGAACATGATTGGGATGTAGATGATTTGCTTTAGGTTGAATCACATGGGCCTTAATAGTCTTTTGTATCATTTCTTTTTTGTTGTCTTTTGTTTGATTTCATATGTGTAATGTGATCCCCCATTATGTTCAGTGTCTCTCTCTTTGTGACATTCCTCTATTTGTACCTTTCATTCTTCTATATGTCATAATATTTTTTCATTTGTCTTCTATTTTTCCTTTTGGGGATGACATGAGTCTCTTCCATGTTGATCCAAATGCTTTTCCTTTATCTTTCTCCTTGTCTTCTATTTTCCTTTTGGGGATGATACAAGATATTGAGACATTCATGTATCTTCCATGTTTACATTATTCTCTTGCATTATTCTTTTTCATGTTTCATGTTGTATTCTTCTTATTTCATGTGATGCATTTTTTTTCTTTGTGGTTGACATTGGGTGTGATATCCCTCAAGAGCATGATCTATCTTAGCATATTGCATTCCTCTTAGTGGCTTGATGTGACACACCGCATCCCCTAATTTGTGAATCTTTTATTCTATGATTGGTCCTCTCTTGGAGACATTAGGCATAATGTCCCCTGAGTTAAGATCTCACATGAAATAAGCGAGAATCCTTTGAATATTATTTACATTTGGAATTTTTTTTTTTTTGGTTATATGGCCACCTTGCATGCTTGTGGAGCCATCTTGTTCATTCATGAGTTCCAAGCATACGAAGCTTTTCTTGCCTCGTGAAGCTCAAAGTTCATTATTGTGTGGCACCTTATAAAAATTATTAGGAGGTATAACTTTTGTATTGTTTGATGGGAAGCCAAATGGAGGCATGACTTTCCCTTAGCCAATCATGTGTGTGTGTGTGAGTACATAGTGGCCACATGTGTATGTGTCTCAACTTCTTGTATTACTCACCTAGTAGACTGCCTAGAGTTCCATTTCCTTAGAGTGAGTGCATTTTCTGAACAAACAACCTAGATCTGATCCATATCATATTGGACAAATGATCAAAGCTTGATCCACCACCCTCTTTTTATTTTATTTTATTTTCTCTCTATCTTTGGTAGTGTATGCTTGTGTCTTGTTGTTGATCTTTATATCATATTTATGTGTGTCCTTTTGTGCTTATGTTGGTTTTCCATGAGATCTTGATCTTGGGGGCTTGATCACCACTCTTGATTGTTGTCATCCCATCTTACAAGAAATGGTGCACTTGGGTCCCTCTTGAAGTGAGTCGTCTAGTTTAGTATGATCTTGCAGCAAGTTCATCCTCTCACTAAAGGGGGTGCTAAATGTGGCAATGAAAAAAGTATCCCTTTACTTTTCCTTGCTTGTTTGGTCCCTCGTTAAATTGAGCATTATTGTTACCTTGATTTAGTGTTTTAATGTGTTTGACACATTCACATCAGGTCTTGGTCCTTTGTGAGCTAAATGGAATTAATTAAACCTTACTTAGAGTGTTATAGTGTTGTAACACACTTTCACACTTTTCTAGGGTTTTCATAAATAATTAGGCTTCTTTATGCCTTAATTGGTCTTATTTTTGCATCCACAAGCCTCAGTTAATTTAGTTTTCTGAGGATAATCTCAACATAAATAAACATCCAATCATAATTCAGGTTATTTTAGGTTGTCTGGCCTAGATTTAGTGATCTTGGACTCATACGCCACCTTGGGAATATAAGTCCCACCTAGGTTTTTGGGTCCCAAACTAGATTTTACACCTTTCTAAGAATTTTTGAAAATGGTCCCATAATTAATTCCTAATGGGACTTATATGCCACTTCTAGCGTATGAGTCCTATGTGGTCCAAAATCAATATTAATTCAAATTCTTGGTAGGATTTTATCCTCCTAGATCTTATGTTGGCTTGTAGTATTGTAATTTCAGGAAATTTGGCATTATTAAGTATAAATACAAGGTTCTTTCACTCATTTTCACCTAAGACTTTTGTGGAATCATTCATAATAGAAATTTTGAGTTCACAAGAGCATTCAAGAGCATTCAAGGGCTGATTATCAAGTGTTTTAGAGCATTATTCAAGCAACAAGCATCATGTAAAAGTATTCATGCATCATGTTTTTTTTTAAGCTAACAATTGTGATGTAGGGTTTCATGATTCAAGCAAGCATTCAAGTCAAGATCTATGACATTCAAGAAAGAGTGAAGATCTACATCCATTGGATCCATTTCATACATGTTTGCAACACTTTATTGGTAGGGTTTGGCGAGTTGCAAAATAATTTTTTGTTCATTCATCATTCTCCATTCATATTTCATTTAATTTCAAGGTTTGATTACCAAAAAGGGGTTCGACCAAGGCAAACCCCTTTCCACTAACAAAACAATATTTTCCCCTCTCTTTAGTGTGTGATTTATGGGTGTAGGTGGAAGACACATTGAAGAGAAAGTTTGAAGAAAGTTGTCAAAGTTGTCACCTTACATTAAAGATCATTGGAAGACTTCTACAGGTTAGGTATGCGTAGGATCATGATGGGCCAAAAAGTGGCGATATGATGGGTATGTGTAGGGTACGTGGGTGACAACTTTTTTTTACCCAAAATTGATGAAACAAAAAGGGTTTTTAAAGAAGATTTTCAGCTTTCCACAAATATAAATAATTCTTTACTTTGAATTTAATAAATAATTATTATTCATTTTCTATTTGAATTATTACTAAAGTCTTGATTGATAGGCTAATTGAAAAAAAACTATAGCTTTTAAACAATATCACATTTTTTTAATCTGAAACATGTGTCACACTCTATGCTTCTCATACTATAGGATTAAAAAAAATGAATTTCATGAATTTTTTACCAAGTTAAGGTTGTCAAACATATGAGTTTTTATATTTTTAAAAGTTATAAAAAAAATCATAATTAATTATTTACTTGGAAAAAAATTACAAAAAAATATGCATCACATTGGGACATGATTCCTCTACTTATATATAAAATATTATAAAAACATATTATCATTTTACTATGCTTAGGGTGGTTAGATAAACACCTACTTATTTTTTCCCTAAAATTTAAGTAGTACTGCATCAAAATTTCAAATTTTCACCAAGTAGATTTTTTTAAAAATAAACCTAGTAGTTTAGAAACTACATTAAATTTTCTATTGATTCTATTGCTACATATTTTTGAAATAATATAGGTAACTTATTCAAATTTTTACGTCAAGTTGCCTAGCTCTATTTTTTTTGAATTTTTCGCCACTTAAGGGCCTAGTTTTTCCATGATGATCCTGCACATACCGGGTTGCAAATCAGGGTTTTAGATCTAAAAATCAATTGGAAAGGACAACTCACAAATATTGAGAAGATTCAAACTTTGAAGTTCAAAATAACCCTAATTGGACTGATACACCAATTCTAGCATATGATTCTTGATCTAGGTCATTTTCTAGGTTTTTCCTAGTTCTAGATACTCTTTCGCCAAATTTTAGTTTTGTATCTAGAAAACCTAATCTAGGAATAAATCACCTAGTCTGGTGTATGAGTCCCATTTAACTTTAAAATTAGTGTTTTCAATATTTCAGGGCTTCATCTAGTCTTCTTCAAGTTTCTAGGTGCACACATATGATCTTGTAGTTCTCTGTTTTAATTTTCATGCATTTTTTAGTCATTTAGTGAAAGATTGCATCATATTAGGGTTAAGCATTACATCTTGCATTTCATTTATCTTTTCAAGCCCTATCTTTGTGGTGAACCCCTCATTGGTTTAGAATCATACCTTAGGACATCTCTATTACAAGATATCTTTCTCTTTAGCATATCTTGGCTTGAGATCTTTAGGGTTTCTCTTTAATGAAATAATTTGGAGAGGTGTTTTCTCTATGTACTAAACCATAAGAAGAAAAAAAACCTTATTTTCATTGTTCACTCCTCATCCATTTTAACACCAACTGATGTCAATTGAGCCACCAAAATATTGAATGCTTCTAGATGGTCTGTGATTTTCCCACCCTCTTCCATTCTCAAGGAATACAACTTCTTCCTCAAGAAAATATTTTTCACTAAAGATTTGGCCTGATACATCTCACAAAGCTTCTTCCACATTTTCTATGCAGAGGTCTCTTCATGGAAATTAATTAAAATAGTGTCTTACAAGCACAATTTGATTAGACCCTTGGCTTTATAGTCCATAAAATCATATTGAGTACCTTGAGTAGGATCTGTATGCCTTGAAACACTCTCATCAACAACATCCCATAGATCTCGATCTATCAATAGATCCTCCATATTTAGTCAATCTACTTTAAAAAGTATAAGGAGGAACAAAATTAACTCTATAATTGAACATTGGATGTGGTCCTACTCCCTCATTGGAGCTTGACTCCCTACTTGATATCATCCCTATGATGGTTTCAAATAGAGATGCTAAGGATCTAGGAGAGTTGTTCCATTTCATTAGGTCAAATAATTTTTTTTCTCCTTTGGAACCTATAAAGTGCCTAGCCCTTATGGTTTCCTGCTTGCTTTCTTTGAAGAATTTTGAGAAATTGTGTCCTTAGATCTCCATAATTCTTCAAGAGACTTTTTTAGATCTAGAAGACTACTTTGTCAACTTAATGTCACCTTATTTGTTTCTATCTCAAATAAGGAAGAGGTATTTTTGATCCTATAATACCATCCAAATAGCTTATGTAACATGGTGTATAAAGTATTTTCTAAGATTATTAGCAATAGGTTGAAAGTTTTTCTTGCTAAAATGATCTTGGCTAACCAGAAAGGCTTTGTTTTAGGAAGAAAATTTCTTGATGCTTCCATTGTCTCTTATGATTATATTCCCTCTATGGTGTACTCCAAGCTACTAGTGATGGTCCTCAACCTAGATATTTTGAAGGCTTATGATAGAGTAGACTGGGGCTTTCTATTTGCTCTTTAGGAGAAATTTGGTTTTAGAAGAAAAAATATTAAAGTTAATTAAAGAATGTGTGTCTACTCCTAGTTAATTAGTATTGATTAATGGTATCCCCAAGGGCCTCTTTTAATGTGGGAAAGGTCTTATACAAGACAAACTGGTGCAGGAGCACCTTAAGGTCTTTTGGAAGATCTTAGTGATTTTTGGCTTGTAGGTGGTTCTAGCCAACCACCAAGGGAATAAGGAATATGTTATAAAGTCCCAATTTTGTTTTTGAGAGTGTGTTGGGGTAGGTTTGGCTTGTAGTCTTGAACTTTATGAGTTCCTAGACAAATCTTGGCAATTTGAGCATTTTGGCAATGTTGCCTTGGCAATTTGGCCTAGAAGTTGAAAAATAGCATTAATGTTGTTCTAAGTCCGACCCAAGGGTCCTATCACGTGGGAGAAAGGTATATAAGGTCATCCAAACCCTAATACCTAGGTTGGAAGTTCATTTTCATGAATTGGGACTTGGAGAGCATTTTTGTGTGATTGGAATTCAACAACTTTTGAGTGCATTTTTGTGTTTGAGCCTTCATCCAGTCAAGAGTGGATTGAAAGGACTAACCTGATGCTTTGATTGTTTCATTTTTTTCATTTAATTACTTTACCTAGCATTAGATTAGTCATTTAGACCAACTGGTTAAGCTTTTGCAAGTTTTTGGGTTTTTGGACTCACTGCCGGTTTGGGCCAGTTTTGTGAATAATGAGTCCCACTTGAATTCCCATGTCTTTCCTCTCATGGCCACTTGGAAAAAAGTTGAGGACTATGTAAATAATGTACATAAAGGTTTAGGATTCCTTGTTTGTAGGGGAAGTGAAGAAACTATCAAGCACTAGGCGAGTGCAAGTGCATTCTGGCTAGTGGCTTGGAGAGGACAATAGTAAAGAAAGATACTAAATGGATTTTTTTGTGCCAATAAAGAGCATGGGAGTGTGGTAACATGTATTCCAGACATGTGTGTGCAAGGAGGAGAGTTGAGGAGGTCATTGAAGCCCTCAAAGTTGGAAAAAGGAGCTAAAACCCTTGAAACCCTTGAAATTAGGGAGGTATGAGGAAAGTCATATGAATGGCCACTTGGGAGACCTTACACCTGGTAAATATTGAAGCCTAGGGTACCAATAGAAATAATATCAAAAAAATATTTGGGGGTTGTTAAGACTGTTTTTGAGAAAAGCCAAGAAAATGGGTTCTAGGAGGCCTAGTTGGGGCAAAATGCTACAAGGCCTAAAATGGAGTTTTTCAAGAAAGCGATGGGAGAATGGTGAAAGAATCCAATGAGATGGATCAGTGAGGTTTCAAATCAACAAAGAGATAGTAGAATATCCTTTCCTAGCCCCTGGAGTGGTTAGGACACTTTGGGTCAGTTTGGAGCCCAGGGAAGCCTAGTGGTGGAATGGGAGTGTTGGTGAAGATTTTGAAATTGGTAGAGAGACCTATAAGTCGTTAGGGGTTTAGGAGAAATCCTTGAGTAGGGTAGAGTGGTATACCCTAAGAATACCAAAGAATAGTTCTTGGTAAGAGCAAGAGTGCTCTTGAGGTATAGGGCTCCCCATCACAAACCCCTCTCCCCCTATCTTTTCATAATTGTGGTTGAAGTCATGGGTCATAATATATAGAATAGTCTTGAAAGAGGATTGTTGAAAGGAATTAGATATGCTTCATCCCTCCACCCAAATTCACACCAGTAGTTTGTGGATGACACTGGAACCTCTTAAAAATAGTGTGATGAATGGATGAATTTTGATTAAGTGTTATCACACCCACTTTCAAAGATTCCACTCAAGGATGACCCTAAAGATCTCAATACAAGAGAGAAAGAGATCTAGTAATAGGGTTGTCCTAGGAGATGAATATGATTTACTAAAAGGTTCAGCACCAATTTTACACTTGGAAAAGATAATGAAATGCAAGATGCAACACTAAACCCTAATTGAATGGAAACTAACACTAAATGATCTAAAAAAGCAAATGAAACGAAACAAAAAATAGAAGGTAGGAAGGTGTGCACCTAGGAGACTGGAGATGGTTGGATGGGGTCTAAATCACTAAAAAATTAGTTTCTATTACTGACTAGGACTCATTCAACAAGATAGGCGAATCAGTCCCATTTTTGGGAAACTGTGTAGGAACATGTTTCAGGGAAAAGGGTATCCAAATCTGTGAATTCCTAAAAATTGATTGGAACTGGAACTAATTTTCCAAAAGTGGTGAATCAATCCAGTTAGGCTTTTTTGCAACTTCAAAAGTTGATATTTCTCTTCTCTATCTACTATATCCTTCCTGAGTGATTTTCATATCCGAATCTTCGAATTGCAACCTATAGATATTCTCCAAGGTTCTCCAAGGCTTGATGACAACTTTGACAACTTTGAACTATTGAAAAATTTAGTCTAATCTTGCTCCTTAGGAAAGCTGCAACCTAGGCCAAACCCTAACAATTAGGTGCTGCAAGTATGCTTGTAATGGCTGCAATGAATGTAGAATTTTATTCTTGCTTGAATGATGTTGACCTTGAATGAAACACTTGCTTGAATCTCACAATCCTACACCATAATTATTAGCTCTAAAATAACATGATGCATGAAATCCTTGACATGATGATTGACACTCTAATGTTGCTCTAAAATGCTTGAAAAACTTCCCTTAAAGAAACTTGAATTCTCTTGAACACTCTTTTGAACACTTGATTGCTTATTAGATTGCTAGGCATAAATATGAGTGAAAGAACCTTGTATTTATACTCAATCTTGTAAGAATTCCTAAAATTACAACACTACAAGAAAAAAATTGATCTAGAAGAATAAATCTTGCCATAAATTTGAATTTATTTTAATTTTGGGCCACATAGAACTCATTCTCCAAAGATGGCGAATGATTCCCATTTGGCATAATGTATGGGACCAAAAATCAAAAGTGATTAGAAATGTGTGAAATCCGGTTCGGCACCAAAAGACCTAGGTGGGACCCATTTGCCCAAGGCGGAGAATGAATCCCAAATCACTAAATCTAGGACACACAGGCTAGAAACACCTAAATTATGATTGGATACTGATTGGTGTCAGGATTACCCTCAAAAAGATGCAATAAAAGAGGCTTGTGGATGTAAAATATGGCCAATTAAAATATAATAAAGTATAATTATTAATGACAAGCCTAGAGGAGTGTGAAAATGAGTTACAACACTTCACACAAGGTTAGGTTATTGTTAAAAAAAGGTTTATTGGGTGTATTTAATTAATAAGACCTTAGAAATGTGTTAAAGTGTGTTACAACACTTCACAACACTTTAACAAGGTACAATTTAAATCGATTGGTTCACAAAGGTCTAAGACCTAGTGTGAATGTTTCAACCACATTGCAACACTAAATCAAGGAAATATTAAGCCTAACTTTCCAGGATGGCCGAAACAAGTCAAGAAAAATTAAAGGGATACTTTTTTCTGTGACTCAATTTAGCCCCCACTTTAGTGAGAGGATGAACTTACTTCAAACTCAAACTAAATTAGACAAACACACATGAAGAGGGGTCCAAGTGTGCCAATGGACTAAAAATATGAGAAGACAACAATGAAGAGGGGTGATCAAGCCCCCAAGATTAAGATCCCATGCCAAACCAACATAGGCACAAAAGAAAAAATATGAGAACAATATAAAGAGAAACAAAAAAGCATAAGCATGCACTATCAAAGATAGAAAAGAGAGAAGGGTAAACAGAAAAAAGAGAGTCAGATCAAGCTTTGACCATTTTTCCATTGTGATATGGATCAGATCTAGCTTTTTTTTTTTTTCCAAACAATGCATACTCGCTCTGAGGTGATGGAACTTCGGGTTGTTCACCAGTTGAGAAGTCCAAAAAGGTGAGAAACATACACTCATGGCTGGTATGCACTCAAATACATACGCAAGTGGATTTGGGGAAATTTATGCCTCATTCGGGCTTCCTACTCAAACAATAACAAAGTTATACCTCTTGATAACTTTAATAAGGTAACACAAAAAAAATGGTTTTTAAGCTTCATGAGACAAAACAAAAAAAAATGCTTGGAGCTCATGAACAAATAGGAAGGCTCCATAGGCATGGAAGGTGGCCATATAAATACAAATGCAATATGTAAAATAGGGAATGTTAAAAATATTCTTGCTTGTTTCATGTGAGGTCTTTAACTTAGGGAACATTGTGCCTAATGTCTCCAAGAGAGGACTAATCAAAGAATACAAGTTTAACAACTTAGGGGATGCAATGTGTCACATCAAGCCACCAAAAGGAATGCAATATGTTAAGTGAGATCACACTCATGAGAGACATCACACCCAATGTCATCCACAAAGCAGAAAACACATCATATATAAAATAATAAAATTGCACCATGAACCATGAAAAAATGCAAAAGAATAATGCCAATGTATGCCCCCATTTTAAAGAAATTGCTAAACACCATGTTGTGAGAAATTATTTTAAAGTAGCAAATGATAAATACTAACAATAAAAGGACTTGAGAGATAACTTGGAAAACCTTATGCCAATTCATATGTTTCCAAGTTAAGCTACGTCATGTAAGAGGAAAAGAAAAGTAAGGAGTTTCCCCTAAAATGAAAAACACCAAACACATAAGGGATCTATGGATTTGGGGTCAGTATGTTTTTTGCTAGAATTTTTTTTCTTAGGGAGCTCAAAACTATCATCATTCCCCAAATACACATAGAACTGGAAGAATTACACGGAGAGTGAAAAATAAAGAAAAACCTTTTGGGTCAACATGGAAGAGACATGAATGTCTCAACACCTTGTGTCATCCTGAAAAGGAAAACATGAGACAATTGAAAATATAAAATGAAAAAAAATATTTTGGGTCAACATGGAAGAGACATGAATGTCTTGACACCTTGTGTCATCCCCTCAAAAAAAACACAAGACAAATGCAAAAGAGATAACAAGCAAAAATATTTGACATAGAGAGGAATGGAGGTACACATAGAAAAATGTCACAAAGAGAGAATATCAAACAAAATGTCATGGGGGATCACATTATGCACATGAAATCATACAAATGAAAATGAAAAATGGAATAATGCAAAATAATACTAAGGAATATGTGAGTCAACCTATTAATAGGTCATCCACCTCCTAGTCTTAGTCTGTAAAAGAAGGAAGACAATAAACACAAGGGACAACGACAAGTGCATTACTAGAAAAAGGCTATCAACTTCTTTCCTCCACTAAGTGTGGGCCAAAAATGAGCCAACATAGGTGATGGGAAAGGTCATGTAATAGTGATAATAGAATATTATACAACTATTACATGACAATGGGATGGAAAAGGATGTTACGCAATCACTAGATGGCAATTATTTCCATTAAATTGAAAGTTGTTCAATACTAATGTAAATGCACGAAACTCATCAGTACTATGTCTAAGAGTTATGTGGTATCAACAATGTGGAACTTTCACATCTTTAGGATATAGTATGAGTTTTTTTTTTCTCTGGTGGTAATGTTATTAGTTCCTTGTGTAAAAGTATTTGAAATTTCCTTTCACTTTCAGCTGGTGGGAAAGGTAACTTTTGTTTTTTTGGCTTGTAGGGGGTATGTGCAGGATCACGATGGGCCAAAAAGTGGTGATATTATGGGTATTTGTGATACCATTTGATCCCATAAAATGTTTGAGTATTTGCTTGTGTAGAAGAACTAGGCTCACCTATTATAGTGAACTTAGATTCAACTTTTTTCTTGATTTCAAGATGTAAGTAACCAAACATCTCAAGAGGTGGTATTGCAGGGGGGCTTGGTTATTTCACAGATGGATAAAAGGATGCATTATATTCAAGGGATGCATTATTAGGAGTTTAAGTTAGTTCAAGGTCATTTAACTTTCCATTAACTTTAAGGAAGATGATGCTCAATCAATGATGGCACATCCGTCAACCCCCCGATTTTCCCGAGGTGGCGAATGAGTCCTAGGGATGATTTTTTCAATATTTTCAAAAAAAATTGATTGAATTTTATGCTTTTTATGGTTTTGATATGTATTTGAGATGAAAATGCAGATTATGAATGATTTTTGGTAAAATGAAATGCAAAAATGCAAGCTAAATGATCTTTCACTAATGCAAAAGTTGAAACCCTAGAATGCCAATTAACCAATGCAAATCCTAGTGCAATGTTAATGTAAGCTAAATATAAGATGATTATGAACTCCAAATAAGAAAATGAAATGTTCTAAATGTAGGTTCACCAAAATGGAACCTCTTAGAAATATTGTGATGGATAGATGAATTGTATTTAAGTGTTATCACACCAACTTTCAAGGATTCCACTCAAGGATGACCCTAGAGACCTCGATACAAAAGAGAAAGATATCTTGAAATAGGGTTGTTCTAGAAGCTGAATATGATTTTCTAAGGGGTTCACCACCAATTTTAGACTTGGAAAAGATAATGAAATGCAATATGCAACACTAAACCCTATTTGAATGCAAACTAGCACTCAACGACCTATAAAAGCAAATGAAATGAAATAGAAGACATAAAGTAGGAAGGTGTGCACTTGGGAAACTAGAGATGGTTGGATGGTGGTCTAAATCACTCAAAATTCTACTTCTACTACTAATTGGGACTCACTCACCAAGCAAGGAAAATTAGTCATGTTTTCAAGAAATAGTGTAGGAATAGGTTTTGGGGAAAAGGCTATCCAAATCTGTAAAGTCCTAAAAATTCACTAGAATTGAGACTTATTTACCAAAAGTGGTGAATCAGTCTATTTAGGATTTTTTGCAACTTCAAAAGTTGTTCCTACTCTAGGGTATGTGCATGATCATAATGGAAAAAATAGGCCCTTAAGTGGCGAAAAATTCAAAAAAATAAAAATTAGGCAACTTGATGTAAAAATTTGAATAAGTTATCTATATTATTCTATATTATTTCAAAATAAAGTAAGAATACAATCTATAGCAAATCGAATGTAGTTTCTAAACTACTAGGTTTATTTAAAAAAAATAAATCTATTCGATGAAAATTTGAAATTTCAATGGAGTAGTACTTAAATTTTAGGGGAAAAATAAGAAGTAGGTGTCTATTTGATCACCCTAATGACAATAAAATGATTTTTTTTTTATAAGATTTTAGGTATAAGTAGAGGACTCATGTCCTAATGTGATGCATATTTTTTTGTTATTTTTTTCCAAGTAAATAATTAATTATGTATTTTTATTATAACTTTTTAAAAATATAAAAACTCATATGTCTGACCACCTTAACTTGGTCAAAACTTCATGAAATTCAATTTTTCTTTAATCATATAGTATGTGAAGCATAGAATGTGACACATGTTTTAGATTCAAAAATGTGATACCGTTTGAAAGCTATAGATGTTTTCCAACCAGCCTATAAATCGGGACTTTAGTCATAATTCAAATAGAAAATGAATAATAATTATTTATTAAATTCAATCTAAAGCATAATTTATATTGGTAGAAAGTTGAGAATCTCCTAAAAAACCCTTTTTGTTTCATCAATCTTGGGTTAAAAAAAGGTCATTAGCCACATGGGCCATCATATCACTTACATATTGCCACTTTTTGGCCCATCATGATCATGTACATAACCTCTTCTCTATTTTCTCTATCCTTCTTGAGTGATTTTCATATCCGAATCTTCAAATTGCAACCTATAGGTCTTCTCCAAGGTTCTCTAAGGCTTGATGGAAACTTTGATAACTTTTAACTCTTGAAAACTTTTCTCCAATCTTTCTCCTTGGGAAATCTGTAACCTAGACCAAACCCTAGCAATACGATGTTACAAATATGCTTGTAATGGTTGCAATGGATGTAGAATTTGATTCTTACTTGAATGATGTTAACATTGAAATAAACACTAGCTTGAATCACACAATCCTACACCACAATTATTAGCTCTAAAACAAAATGATGCATGAAATCCTTGACATGATGATTGATGCTTGAATGCTGCTTCTAAAATGCATGGAAATTTTCTCTTGAAGACAATTGAATATTTTTAAATACTCTTGTGAACTCTTGATTGCTTATTAGATTTCTAGGTGTCAAAATGAGTGAAAGAACCTTGTATTTATACTCAATCTTGCAAGAATTCCCAAAATCACAACACTGCAAGCTGACATCAGATCTAGGAGAATAAAATACCACTATAAATTTGAATTTATTTTAGTTTTGGGCCACACAAGACTCATTCACCCAAGATTGTGAATGAGTCCCATCTATCATAATGTATGGGACCAAAAATTAATAGTGCTTAGAAATGTGTGAAATCCGATTTGGGACTAAATGACCTAGGTGGGACCCATTTTCTCAAGGTGGAGAATGAGTCCCAGATCACTAAATTTGGGCCACACAAGCCAAAAACACTTGAATTAAGATTGGATATTGATTTGTGTCAAGATTATCCTCGAAAAGATGCAATAAATGAGGCTTGTGGATGCAAAATAGGGTCAATTAAAACATAAGAAATCCTAATTATTAATGACAAGCTTAGAGGAGTGTCAAAATGAGTTACAATGTGTTGTACAACACTTCACAAAAGGAAAGGTTATTGTTGAAAAGAGGTTTATTAGGTGTATTTAATTAATAAAACCTTAGAAAAGTGTGAAAGTGTGTTACAACACTTCACAACACTTTAACAAGGTACAATTTAAATCTATTGGTTTACAAGGGCCCAAGACCTAATGTGAATGTGTCACCACATTACAACCCTAAATCAAGACAATATTAAGCCTAACTTTCCAGGAGGTACCAAAAAAGTCAGGAAAAGTAGAAGGGATACTTTTTCCATGACTCTAGACACTATTCTATTTAGTGTTGCTTCTATGGTTGAAGTTTCCAAATAGAAATCCATTCTTTAGAGTTATGCTTCTTCCTCTACACAACATGTCAATTACACTAAGAGTAAGTTGTATTTATTTAACTCAAGTCAAACCTTAAAGAAAAAGGTTTTGCAAATTTTGGAATGTCAGCAAGTGGCCCTCCCTAAAACTTATCTTGGGCATCCCTTGTGCACTAAAAGGACTCTTAATTGTTTCTGGAATGGTATTATTAAGAGAATTTATAAGAAGCTCACTGGTTGGAAAGGGAAACTATTAAGCTAGGAAGGGAAGATTCATCTCCTAAAATATTCTCTTCAAAATATCCCTCTCTACTCTCTTTCCCTTTTCAATATGCCTACTTTGGCTAATAATAAAATTATGCAGATCCAAAGAAATTTCCTATGGACTTGTATGGAATAGAGGAAAAGAGTTACTTTGGTTAGTTGGGAGAAGGTGTGCTTGGATAAGAAGGATTAACCTATTTATTAAAGATATATTATTGAAGATTGGTTAGTTCCTTATTCAAGGCGGTAAGGATTGGGTTAACATCCTAAAAGATAAATACATGAATAATGAGGACTCCTACTTCTTGTTTAACTTGGAAGAGTGGTTGTATGGCTTTTTTTTTTGGAACAACATTATAAAAAAAAGAAACACTTTGAAATAGGGAACTAGAAGAAGGGTTGGGAATGGGAAACAAATCAATTTTTGGAAAGATATTTGGGGTCTTTACCTAGCACTTGCATCTATTGACCAGTTGAGCTAGATCAAATTTGAACTTATATGTGTCAATGGGCCCTTCTTGAATGGTTATGTGGACTAAAGTGGTGAAATACCTAAATGGAAGGACTTAAAACAACAAATTATTGAATGGCAGACCATTAGGGGTATACCTCTACTAAGACACTCTAACTTGTTTTCATTGTTGGTTTCAATTATTGGTGATTGTCATTTTTTCCATCAAGAAATGAAAGATGCTTTAGTTTGGAGTGATAATCCCTCTAGTGCCTCCTCTATGCAATCAACATATAGGAAATTGGAACTACCTCTTCTTACCCTCCAATAATTTCACTTGGTATAAAGTTTGGAATACCAAATTAATTCTGAAGATTAACTATTTTTTGTGGGAAGCTACCCATGGAAAAATTTATAACTATTGATGTTCTTAATCGAAGGGGTTTTTAGTTTGTTAATAGATTCATTCTCTACTTGGAAGACTCTAAAATAATAATCCACTTGTTTTTCCAATGCTCCTTTGCGAGGGAGGTGTGGTCAAAATTTCTCAAGATTTTGTTAACGTATTGGGTCTTACCCCTAATTTAAAGGTTTTAATTGATCAATGGACTTACTTTCCTTTTTCTCACCCTATTTTTGTTGAATTATGGATGGAAGTTCCTCCCTTTCCTACTTGAAAACTATGGAAAGAAAGGAACCATATAGTTTTTAGAGAGAAAAGAAGTAGTGGGGAGGTCTTCTATTGTATGAAACAAAAGATCTAAGAAAATATCAACTCTTCCACTTTTGGTTTTCCTAAGGTCTCACCAACCTATAAGGATTTATGAACAAAATAACTATGGGAGATTAAACAAGACTTGAGTATGATAAATTGGTTACATATTTTGAGCAAAAGATAGACTATATGGATACCTCACTAACTAGTTGTTCTAAGGTGAACTTTGATTGTTTCTCAAAGGGAAATCTTGGAATGGCTATTGTGGGAGCTCTATTTCAAGATGATAAAGGTAGAGTAATGGAAGGGTACACTAGAGTGCTTGGCATTGCTACTAGCAACGAGGCTAAAGTCGTTGCTGCATGGTGGGGTTTGGAAAGGGACAAACACTATGGCTATAGAAAATTTATTATTTAAGGGTATTTAAAGCTAATCATAGAATTTGTTAAAGGTAATGTGGATCTATCCTGGAAGATTAAAAATATATTGAGGAATATAGAAAAATAATCAATTCTTTGGAACAATCCCTAGTGCAACACACCCTCAGACAGGAGAACATGACAATTGATGTTGATTCTAACAAAGGCTTACCCTATTCTAAGTGGATGAGTTGAAGCTTTGTGAATCTCCCATAGTGAATCAAGGATGGATCTTCTGAAAATTGACTTTGGATTGGCAATTTGAAGCTCCATTAGCCTATGAGTGGTAATGGTAATAGCTAGTCAAAATTGGAAGGCCTCAAATTATTTTTTCTTTCTTGGCAAGGCTATATTTTGGTGCCCTTATTTAAATTTTGAATTTTTGTCCTTGAATTCTATGAGTAAAAGGATGAAAGAAAATGAAATTCATAAAAGTGACCATTGCCAAAATAGTGGGAGTAGATAATTGGCCATGTGTAATTTCTCTTCATCATATAGTTGGATTTTTTTAAAATTGGAGATGGAAAGGGTGTATGAAATTGATTCCACCTTCACCATTTTCTATAATTATGTGGTGATGGGAAATTTAAATGAAATGAACCGTATTGGAAGGCCAATAAAGATAAATAATAATTAAAAGGAAGAAAATGGTCGCTCTATAGTTTAGGACATAGAACAACAAGTTTTCTTCACTTGTCATTCAAAGAAACCATAAAGATCTCAATCCAAGGATGGAATGGGAAACAGAGATCTGCAATAGCATGTCCTATGGTATGTTTAGAAACTAAAAAGGGTTTCACCACCAAACTAAGGCTTGGAAATACAAGAAATGCAAATGACATGCAAAGTACCATGCAAAACCTAAATATATGACTTGGGAAATGAAGCTAAAATGTAGAATAAAAAACTAAGAATGAATAAAAAGGTACCTCAAGGAAGGATGATGTCAAAAAAATATCCAAAAACCTAAAATCCTACTATTTAATGCCCATTGGGACTCATACACTAGTCTGGGTGATTTAGTCCTAGACTAGGGTTTTCGTGCCAAAACTGGAATCTCACAGTGGTTGATCTGAATTCACTGAAATATGGAAAATGTTTTCTACTTAGAATAATATTCCAAAAGTGGTGTATCAATCCCACTCTACCTTTTCAAATACTTAAGGAGTTAATTTGTAGTCCTATCTCTACTCTTCCTTCCACTCTTCATTTTTTGATTTGAAACTCTGAATTCCTACCTGTAGATGACTTTCCATGAAGATGGTATTCTTGTGATAACTTGAAAACTTATCTCAACCTTATAACTTTGTATTCAAAGGATCTTAAAGACTCAAAGCCATCTAAACCTACAATCACACATGTAGAGAGAGAAAAACTTGTTGATAGTTAGGAAATAGAGGTTTTCTTAGGTTAAACCCCATTTAGGTAATTAAACCTTGTGATGAAACAATGAAACATGAAATTGAAACATGAAATATAAAACATGAACAATGATACCTTGAATGGTCTCTTGAGATGTAAATCAGCAATCTAAAATGAAGTGGCCATGTAGAATGTAGATCTTGATCTTGAATTGGGTATGAAACAATGTTTACAAATGGATCTTCAATGCTAAATCACAACACTAGCTCAACAACATGCTTGATTCATTATGTCTTGGATATGATAATGGATCTTGAATCGATGCAACAAATGATGGAGAAATCTTCCATTGAATGCTTCAAAGATTCTTTTGAATTTTCTTGAATACTCTTGTGAAGTCTTGAATTCACAAACTTGCTATTAGGAATGATCTCTTGAAAGTCTTAGGTGAAATGAGTGAAATAACTTTCTATTTATACTTGTTTATGCCAAATTTCCCAGAATTACAACACTAGAAGCTGACATCAAATCTAAGAAGATAAATCCTGCCAAAAATTGAATTTAAATTAGGTCCTACCAAGAGTGGGACTCATACGCCCAAGGTGACGTATGAGTCCCAATGGCTCAAAACTAGGCACACACTCCAAAATAGGTTTTTTTTAATGTGAAATTCAAAATTAAGTCCCATTACCTAGGTGGGAGTCATACGCCCAAGGTGCCGTATGAGTCCTAGATCACTAAATCTTGAACACATGATCCAAAACACTAAATTATGATTGGTTGTTTGATAAGTGTCAGGATTATCTTTGGAAAAAACATTTAATAAGTCTCGTGGATGAAAAATAGGGCCAATTAAGGCATAAAGAAGCCCAATTTATTAATGAAGCTATAGATTAGTGTGAAAGTGTAAAGATACACTTTACAACACCCTAAATTATGCACAACCATGTTTATTTAGTTTACAAGGGTCCTAAATTTAATGTGAATGTGTAAATGAATACACTTTACAACACTAAATTAAGGAAAAATTAGGTTTACTTAGCTTAAAAAGGCCCTAAATCTAATGTGAATGTATAAAAATTATTACAACACTAGATCAAGGTGACATTAGGTTTGTTTTAAATGTAAATCATTCCTAAATTAAGTGTGAAAATGTAAATGATGACATTTTTCTACACTGCATTTAGCCCCCACTTTAGTGAGAGGATGAACCTACTTCAAACTCAAGTAGACATTCAAGAGGGGTTAAAGCATACCAATGTAGATGAAAAAGGATGAAAAAAAGCAAAGGAGTTGGCCAAGCCCCTAAGATCCAAGAACCTATGTCAAACCAACATAAGAACAAAAGGACATGCACAGGGTGTATGATATGCAACAAAACAAGATACTCAAACATTCAATTTCAAAAAGAGACAAAAAACAAAAAAAAAGGGGTGGATCAAGCTTTGACCATCTTTCCAAAATTTTATTGATCATATCTAGGCTCTTTGTCCAAAATTTCACGCTCACTATAAGGCAACAAAAATTTAGGTTGTCGACTAGGTCCATATCCAAAAAGGGTGGCTTAGTGAGAAAGTCATGCCTTTGTATCGGCTTCTCATTGTATAATGAGAAAGTGATACCCACATTTAGGCTTTTCATCATGCGCTAACCATAACAAAGCTATACCTCCTAATAAATTTGACACGGTGACACATAATATGAACACCAAGATCCATAAGGCAATCAAAACTTCGTATGCTTGATACCCATGAAAAAGAAAGATGGATCCACATGAAAGAAAAGTGTGTTATGGAAGGTGGCCATATAACTGGAAATGTAAATGAAAAAAAGTGCAAGGTTTGTTCAAAGGGATTTTTTCTTAGTTCATGTAAGATCTCTTCTTAGGGAACATAATGCCTAGTGTCTCCAAGAGAGGAAAAATTCAAAGAAACATCATTCTCTTGGAGGAAATCAAACCCAATGATACCAACAAGAAAAGGATGCATCAAAAGAATAAAGAAAACCACATAGTGAAATATGAGTTCCGATGTATGCCCCCACTTTAAAGTGGTTGCTAATACCATTGTTGTGAGAAATTTATTTAAAGTATATTAAGATATGAGAGGCTATTCAAAAATCCCTATGCCAAGTCATATTTTTTCAAAGGAAACTACATCATGGATAAGGGGTTACCCCTAATACTCTATACATCACATTTGAGCCAACTTAAGTAATGTCATCCACATCCCAAGCTTGCTCTTATATTTACATGAAAGGTGGTCAACTAGCCAGAAGAGACAACAAGTGACATATGAGGACAAGGCTACCTAAGCCATTTCCCCCACTTAGTGCAAGGCAACGATGAGCCAAAATGATTAATGAGAAATATAGTAGAATGGAAATAAGTATCAATTAGAGGAATTGCATGCCCCAACATAAGCAAAAGCACCACACTCCTTAAGATGTTGAATTTTATTACGTAAAGAATTAAATTGATTAGTAGAATGACCATGAACTCTATGATATGCACAAAATGAACTCTTGTAGTAGAATTTATTTCATGTTCTTGGAGGGAGGGATATAAAATGATTTTGGAGGAGTCTTGACAAGATACTCTCTTGTTCAATAGAAGATGTTCCTTTATCTTGCAAAAATGATATCTCTTGCTTAGTAGATGATCCCATATTTACACAAGACTTTAGATTGTGAGATTTTGTTCTCTCTTTGAAAGGAGGGTGTAAAATCTAACAAACTTCAATCGTTAGTGTTTTGTGTGATGACATTGATATTAAGAGAAGATTTCTCTATGTCTTTCATTTCTTTCAAAGGATAATAATCAATACCACTAGTTTCTATCAGTTGAGGATGCACTAATGCCAAAGTTGGATTAGAAGAATATTTTGTAAGAGTACTCATATTAATTGAAGGCTTTCTTGTACTTTTTGAGGGGAAATAACCAATACCACTATTCTTTTCTTTCATGTGAGGGTCTATAGGGATGCAAATACCTTGATCTCTGGCACCACATCCTTTTCCATTATAACTGAATTATTTAATAAGTTCATAACCTCTTCCATAAATCTTTTTCATTGATTTTGTATTTGGTGGTTGTTCATAGTCAAGTTTTTCAAAGTTTTTTGTGCAATTTGTTTGTTCTTCTAAAGTGGATGAAGTGGATGCTTTCGAAGGGTCCTCCAAATTTTGTGTTGACATTACTACTTATTCTTTTCCCTTTTAAGAGTCTTTATTTATGATCTTGTATTCACCCATGAATGATGTGAAATATAAGGAACCCCAATCATCTTCTAATAGCTTCATGACTTCCTTAATGTGTTTTTATTTGTCTTTCTATTGCATAGGTTCTACTTGTGTAGTTGGTGTCAATGTTTTCGTAGGGTTTTCCTTATTTTTCTCAATGTTCAAAAATCTGTTTGGTTCAATGTCAGCTTCGAGTGTGTACACTTTGTTGTTGTAGAGATTTTTCATTACATGATGAAGAGTAGAAGGCACCCCATTCATTGCATGAATCCACAGTCTGCCTAAAAGAAGATTATATGAAATATTATGATACATAACATGGATTGGTGTTTCTAATGTGGCCTTTCCAGCTTTAATAGGTAAAGTGATCACACTAAGCGATTGTTTTCCTACATTTTCAAATACACAAATAGATAAATAATCAGGTTGAATTTTTTATTTATCTACACCAAGCCTATCCAAAAGGTTTACACTACACACATTAAGGGTAGAGCCATTGTCAAAAAGGGTTTTCTTTATGCTTATTCTATTGTATCTAGCTATTATCATGAAAGTATCATGTTGTTTTTGCACTTCCAAAGGGCTCACTTTGGTGGAGAACAATGTTAGCATTTACTCCTTGAATCATGAAGGCTATGTCATTATTTGTGTATTAGAAGGGATAGTAACTTTTTATAAACCATTTTGAATCATGTTATGATAATGAGGGGAATCTTTAATAAGGTCCCATAATAATATCTTAGCAGGAGTATTCTTTATTTGTTCGAAAATATCATACTCCTTTCCACTTTGTGGAGGCTAACAAGGAGGACTCGGTGGGATAGGGTTAGGCAATGGGAGGGATGTTGAAGGTATTTTTCCTAGTTGTGTATTGTTTCTAGTGTTATATGTATGAGCAACGATATTATAACTAGGTTGTTGGAAAACATTATTCTTAGGTGGTTAAAAGATAAGTTCAGGTTTGCTTTGATTTTGTGGTCGTTGTGAGGGTGGGTAAAGAATTAGAGGATTCTTAGGATGTCCCATAGGGTATGTAAGAGGTCCATTAATCAAGGGGGATCTAATGGACACTTGCACATTCAACACCTCAACAATTTTGATTTGATGTCTTTCTAATGAAGGGGAATATAGTGTCATCTTTTCACCATCATCTAAGGAAGCCGAAATGTTGTCATTTTCTTCCACCACGATATCTTTCCTAGTAGGAGAGTTTTTAGGAGAGCTACAAACTAGATATTCATGACACTCAAAGGTTGGTTCTTCTTAAATGACTTCATCACAAGTAAGGGAGTTATTTATGGTTGGATTGTCTTGTTTATCAATGATGTCCCTATCTTGTTCAATAATGTTTTCCCTAGGGGAAGAGAGACACATAATATTCTCATGACTTTCATCAATTTCATTTTCTAAATTCAAAGTATCTTCTTTGCAACTCGGATAGATACTTGGAGAATAACCAATGTCATTGTCATGATTGTCCATGCTTTCCTCCCTTTGTCCCATAATGTCTTCTAAAATAGGATAGGTAGGGGAAGAAACATAAAGAGGGTTGTCATAGATCTTAAATATTTGATCATGTAACACCAATATATCCTCCTCACTTATAATTTCATATTCTAAAACATTATCACAAGAGGGGAAGGTGTTAAGAGATGAATGCAGACTTGTTGAAGTTTCAATGGTCTCTTGTTGTGTTACATCATCATCATGATTACCTATGGTTGTGTCCTCTTGTTCATTTAATTCTTGTCCACTAAGAGAGGTAAGAGGAGAGAAACAACTAGGAATCTCAAAAATATCTTTAATTAGTTCTTCTAACACCAAAATATCTTCTTCACAAATAGGAGAGATATTAGTAGAAGAATGAATATGATTGTTATGATTTCCCAAGATTGTATTCTCTTTCGCTAAAGCATTCTCATAGGGAAGGGATATGAATTTTTCTTAGCATGCCTAGATAGGTAAGATACTAAAATTGTTTGACCAAGAATGAAAAGTACTTCTAACCATCTCATGTAATGCTTCAATAATGTAAACAATAAAAAACTACATCGGTAAATGAAGGACTTTTTTTTCTTGACAAGAAAACCGAATGGAGAGCAAGTAGTTGGGATAGTTAAATGGAAAATCCCATTGATGTCTAGGTGGAAGAAGTAAAGATGTAGGTGAGGGTTAAGGCACCTAAGTCAAGAGAGGAAGTAACACTAATTGATGAAGTTGACCTAGCACCACTAGTGGCCAAGGCATTAAGGGAAGGAGCATTTCCCAATGAAAAATATTTTTATCCAATGTATGCAAAGCTTTAAGAATGCAAACAAAGTGTATCAAAAAATGAAAGGAAATTTTATCAAAATTATGCAAAGTTTCATGGATGTAAACATTGTGTATGCAAAAATGAAAACTACTTTTATCCATATTATGCAAATTTTTTGAAATGTGAACATTTTTCAATTTCGAAGATGTTTGCTAGTGCATTGATTTAGGAAGAATTAAAAAATGACTACCCTAAATTAATGTTTTTGACCTAGATGCATAAAATGAAAGTTATAAAAATTTACAGACTAATACTATAGGTTACTAGCAAGCTTAGGAAGTACAGAAACAAGTTTTTCAATGTTGTAAAAGGAAATTTCAGGCCTTATCTAGGACTAAATTGTTTAGAGGGGTGTATGAGTTCCAGATAGGTTTTTTGCACCAAAATCAACAAATTCTGAGTGAAAGTTAAGTTTTTAAGTTTGTATGATGTCTAGACTAGTTCAATTACAGTTTTTAGATAAAATTCAATGGTCCAAGATGCAAAAATACAACCTATATGCACTTTCACTAATGCAATATTTTGAACCCTAGATGTAAATTAACTAATACAAAACATAATGTAAAGTTAATGAAAGATATATCTAAGGCTATGATGCACTCCAAATCATAAATAAGTTGTTCTAAATGCATGTTCACCAAAATGATTTTTGAAAAAAAGTTGCTCTATGTTTGGGAAATAGATCAACACTTTTCTCCAAGTATCATTGAAGGAAACCCTAGAGATCTCAATCCAAGGATGGAATGGGGGATATATATCTACAAGAGGGAGTACTAGGGTATGTTTAGAAATTTAAAATGGGTTCACCACCAAGCTAGGGCTTGGAAAGGCAAGAATTGTAAATGACATGTAAAGTACCATGCAAAAATTAACTATACGAAGCTAAAATACAGAATAACAAATTAAGAAGGAACAAAAAGGTACCTGGAGGAAGGATGATGTCAAAAAAAACTCCAAAACCTTGAAATCCTACTATTAATTCCCACTAGGACTCATATTCCAATCTAGGTGAATTATTCTGAGATTAGGGTTTTTGTGCCAAAATTGGAATCACACAGTGGTTGATTTGAATTCACTAAAATATAGAAAATGTGTTGTACTGGGACTCATACACCACAAGTGGAATATTAGTCCCACTCTATTTTTCAAAAGGTTAAGGCTTGAATCTACACTCCTTTCTCTTTTGTTCATTCCACACTTTGTTTTAGGATCTGAAACTCTAAATTTGGACCTATAGATGACTTTCAATGAAGATGACAACCTTGTGACAAATTGAAAACTTCTCTCAACCTTATAAATTTGTCTTCAAAGGATATTCAAGCCTCAAATCCACTTATACTTGTAATCACACATGTAGAGAGAGAAAAACTTGTTTATTGTTAGAAAATAGGGGTTTTTCTAGGTCAAACCTCATTTAGGTAATTAAACCTTGTGATGAAACAATAAAACATGAACATGAAACATGAAATATGAAACATGAATAATTATACCTTAAATAATGTCTTGAGATGTAAATAAACAATCTAAAATGAATTGGCCATGTAGAATGTAGATCTTGATCTTGAATTGGATATGAAACAATGCTTGCAAATGGATCTTCAATGCTACATCACAACACTAGATCAACAACATGCTTGATGTCTTGCATCTTAAACATGATGATGGAGAAATCTTCCCTTGAATGCTTTAAAGATGCTCTTGAATTTCCTTTAATACTCTTGTGAAGTCTTGTAATAACAAACTTGCTATTAGGAATGCTCTCTTGAAAGTCTTAGGTGATAATGAGTGAAATAACCTTGTATTTATACTTGTTTATGCCCAATTTCCTAAATTACAACACTACAAGCCAACATCAGATCTAGGAAGATAAAATCCCACAAAAATTGAATTTAAATTAGTTTTTGAATAGAGTGGGACTCATATACCCAAGGTGGCATATGAGTCCCAATGGCTCAAAATTGGGGCACACACTGCAAGACAAGTCTTGTTTAATGTGAAATTAAAAATAAGGTCCCAAGACCTAGGTGAGATTCATACACCAAGGTGGGCTATGAGTTCCATATCACTAAATCTAGAACACATGATCCAAAACACTAAATTATGATTGGTCATTCTATAAGTGTGTTGAGAAGTTGTTAAACATGGTTTAAAATTGTTGTCATTGATGTCAAAACCTTGGATCCAAAAGGTTGTTCTCTAGAAGATGAATAGACTTAATGTATCCCATCATATGCTATGATGTTACACAGTGTGAATATTATCCTTGATCTAGATAGAAGTATGGGACATATGTTACTTAATGATGCCCATTCAAATATGCTATGATGTTATTCACAGAACATCATGTGTGCCTGCAATCTAGATATGGTATCTACTGACATATGTTAGCATGCAAGGTCTTATTGAATATTTCAAGTTTGTTCTTCATGTCTATTCCTTGTGGTTATCTAAATTCAAATGGTGTTTGGCCAACTTAGAACACTATGAAGATATTGTGTGTGCCAACTTATTTATGAGCCACATTGTGTGAACAGATAAAAGAGTGTGAAGAAAGGAGTAATTTGTCTTATAGAGTTTGTGCAAAGAAGTTGTGCAAAAGGTTCATGATCAGATATACTACAAAAAAATATTGTGCTCTTAACTAGAACTGAATCAATGTATGTGTAGATGCAACTTCATGAGTTCACTTTTTTCAATGAGACTATTTCGTAATCTATTGTTTTGTATTTTAGGTAATCCCATAAGTAGTGAGATGAGCAAGTTGAAAATGATCCCTTTTAAAAATCACCTTAACTGGTGTTTTATAATTGAGAATTAGCATTCTCCATGGTTTTTCCCTTCTTGGGTTTCCACATAAATTTTGGTGTTCATTGTGCTTGGTGTTGTTATGTGCATTCATGTTCATATCTATTTGATTAATTTTTGATTGGTATAAATCTACTCTAGATTAATTAAAGAAAGAAAATTGTTTTTAGGATAACTAATTCAATCCCTCTCTCAGCTCTAGACTATTCAATAATTGGTATTAGAGCCTAGCCCCTTGGAGATAGAGCTTAACCGCTTAAGGGAGATATTGGTAGTTTGGATAGGTGGTAGGAGCTTCTCACTTTGAGGAAGAGCTGAAAATAATGTTAGATGATATGGAAAGAATTAAATCTGAAAATGAAGAGTTGAAAGAAAATATTAAGGAAGAAAATGCTTGTATCTCAAAGCTAAGGTAGCAAATATGAAAATTCAAAGTAAGACACAAAGAGGCTAGCCAAGAATTAAAAGAGTCAAAGGAAAGCATTATGGATTTAAAGTAGAAAATAGAAGAATGGAAAAGTACTAAAGAAAATCTCAAGGATACGATCAAATAGAAATCAAAAGAAAATGAGAAGTTAGATCAAGAATTAAGAAGGATGAAAATAGAAGTAAGAGTATGTGAAAGCAACACAATTTTGGATCAACATTTTTCCCTACAAAAATGTCATAAGGATAAAGGAGGACTTGGATTCATTGGAAAAAGCTCAAATCATAACACTATGGGTGAAGAAAAAATAGTTGAAGCTGAAGCAAGAGTAGTTGTAACAAGAAAGGTTTGAAACTCTAATTCATCTACAAAAAGACCTCTAGTCATGTAACCAAATTCTCAAAGGTACTTATCATTCAATGGTCACTATTTTCTATGCATAAAGTTTGGACATAAGGCTATATAATGTAGAAGGAAGATAGAACTGAATACTCAATGCTTTAACTGTTACAAGTTTGATCATAAAGCAAGTAATTGCAAAAGAGAATTATCTAATATGACAAGAAGGAATAGAATGGACAATCTATTTCATGGTTATTTCTATTTATGCTATGGTTATGGTCACAAAGCTAATTAGTGCAGACCTAGGGTTCACTTAGCCAAGTCAGGAAAAAGATGTTGCAAGTGCAATCAACCCAGACATTATGTTAACAGATGCATATATGTTGCTCTTGAAAATCCTGAAAACAAAAAGAAGGTTATAGAATCAAATGAATCTAAGAAGAATATGGACATGGTTTGGAGGAAGATGGAAACAAGTGTTGAGAACACTTTCATGGTACCGGATCTCAGTACCTACCCTATCAGTATCTGACCCAATCTGCCCTAGCTCAGGGGGAGTTTTGCATTGCATATCCTATAAGTTCCCCCTCTACAAAGTAATATTCATGTGATTTTTAGCATGATTAAGTTTGATTTAGTCGATGATAAATGATTAAGCTTAATCCAACTGATTGAAAAGTGAAGTAAAATTGTTGGTGTCATCATGTCCACTTTTGGTGAAAAAATCATTATGAGTAATTAAGAATAAAAGGTGGGAGTTTTCAAAATCATTTCTCATAGTTTGCAAAGGAGAAGAAGAAGAAGGTTCATTGAGCAATAAAGAGTTTGAAGAAAATAAGCATGACAGTTAAATCTATTAATAGAGAATCGAGTGGCGGTATTTTGCTAAGACTAAAGGAGTTGAGTTGGATGAGTTTGATCATCGTAAGTTGAAGGAAATGGAACTAGGGTTGAAGATGGATGGATTGAAAAACATAAATACTCTGGGTATGGATTTATGGGGAGAATTTTCCTATTTTGTAGAAAAATAATCTATCTTGTTCCGATTGAGTCAATTTAAGGATGGCAACATTATTTTGGAAAAACCCTATCCAATCACAAAGGAAGCCATTGAATACATTACTATTTTGTGTAGAATTGGTGACCTCCTTGGAAAGAAAATGATGAAATACAAAGATGTGGATGAACTTACTGGTATTGACAAAGACCCTTGAGCTCTACTGATAAATACCATTTTTGATCCTAAAGTAAGGTATGTTGCTTACAACATCACTTATAAAATCTATTTCAGAAATTGTGAAGGTTCTACTTTGGCTATTGTTGTATATCTTGCAAACATAATGGTGAAGGAAAATAAGAAGTTTGATTTGTGTAGCATAATAATGGAAAACCTAATTGAAAATTTCATAATGTCTTTGTTTGAGAGTTATCCCTTCCAATTTGGATCTTTGCTCATATGTTTGGTATTTTACTTTCTGAGTTCACTACCGGAAAAGGAGAATGTTAAGTGGAAGTTGGGCATCCCTATTGGAAAGAAAGTTTCTAGAAATTTGGAATGTATGGAAAATAAAGCAAGTGCATGCAAAGTCTATTTCTCATCCTTGCAGATGAATCTATGCTCCAGTGTGATAGTGTCTAGTTAGTTTGATGAGGGTTCCTCCTTTGGTAAGAAAGAGTTGGAAGTTGTTATTGGTGGTTCCCCTCTAGAAACTAAAAGAAGGAAAGTTAACATAGAAGATTTCATCACTATCTTGGAAGAAAAGGAGAATGAAGAAGATTCTTTGTCTGGATCTAATTCCTTTGATCCAAATGATATTCGATCGATGTTAGTTGAAGGTGATATGAGGAAGGTTGGTGAAATGTGGTCTACCGGCTCTCTAATTAGAAGGCTTAAAATTGATGATGCTTTGGTTGATTATCTACTCAAAAAGGGTTTTACTATTTTAGGTGTTTCTAACTCGTTACTAGATAATGTAGTAGAGGTTGTTGAAGAAAGGATGTTGGTGGAAGGAATTGAAGGACATAAGTTCAAAGCTATGATTGAGAGAAGGTGTGTCAAAGCTAAGAAAATTTTATCCAATCACATTGGTGAGACAATAAAATGCATTAAGGAGATGTCTAACATCTACAGGTGTTGTCTTTGGTGGTCTTCTACTATTGATAATTTTAAAAGAAGAATTGAAGCTATTGAATCTAAGATGAATAATATTGGAAAGAATTTTTATTTTTTGAAAGAAAAAGATGGAAAACATAAAATAAGAGTTGGTGAGTTGCAATTAGAATTATTGATTTTTCAGAGATAGAGGGAAGACTTGGTTAGAACTTTCCGATTGGTCAAGAAAATTGTTGAGGTCCAGTTGGATCATCTCTCTAGGATACTTTTCTAATGTAGAAGATTGTGAACGATAGTGCTTGTCTTAGAACTGATCATCCTCATTTATGTTGTCGACTATATTGGATAGTATGAGTGCCAAATTGAATTCTGTGGTGCTAGCTTGGAAGAGGATTCTTCCAATTGTGAGAGAAAGGTACAAGAAATTTTTTCATGTGAAAAGTGTTATTTTTACTTAAGCTCTTGAATTTTTGAAATTTGGCCCTTTGCCTTTGATGACAAAAAGTGGGAGAAAAATGAAGAGAAAAACATAAACAAATAGAGGTATTGAATTGCTTGAAAAAGGGGGAGTACTTGGAGTTTGCAGTTTTGAGTTGGAGTTGTCGAGTTTTGTGTTTTTTATATTTTTTTGTTTTTCCATCAATGCCAAAGGGGGAAATTGTTGAGAAGTTGTTGAAGATGATTTAGCATTGTTTTCATTGATGTCAAAACCTTGGATCTGGAAGGTTGTGTTTTGGATTATGAATAGAATTAACCTATCCTATCATCTGCTATGATGTTATGTAGTGTGTATAGTATCCTTGATTCATATATGGAAGTACTTCTTTTTGGGAGATTTGTTGAATTTAGTTAATGCAACATAATGAAGTCTAATATTTTGATGTTGGTTGTTGTGCTCAAAGCTTACTTTGGGTAACCTTGCTATCGGGAACATCATGTAGCATGTTGTAAGCTTTTGTATGTCAAATTGTGGTTCTTTGGTTGACATTGAAATTGATTTGGTCTTGGTTTTTGTGTTCTCATCATCTCTGGAATATACTTCATGTAATTCAAATTTTGTTATCTTTTGGAAATTATGCTATCTTATATATGACCTATTTTTTATCTCTTGGTAACATGTTAAGAAGATTTTTATGTGCAACCTATCTTTGGGGTTTGGTGTTAGCGTGCAAGGTCTTATTGAATATTTCAAGGTTGTTCTTCATGCCAACATGCCTTGTGGTTATCTAAATTCAAATGATGTTTGGCTGACTTAGAAGACTATGAGATATTGTGTGTGAAAAACTTATTTTGTTCTATGAACATACATATATATAGAGAACATATTTTTGATTGAAGATATAGAAGTGTGGAAGAAGTATGATATGTGCGAGTAGATAAAAGAGTGCAAGTGTGTGAACATTTAAAAGAGTGTGAAGAAATGAGTAATCTATTTTGCAGAGTTTGTATAAAGATGTGTAGAAGGTTCTTGATTAGATCTACTGTAGAAAAATAGTGTGCTCTTAACCAAAACTAAATTCATGCATATGTAGATGCAACTTGATCAGTTCACTTTCATTAGTGAGACTATTTTGTAAACTGTTGTTTTTTATTTTGGGCAGTAAGCCCATCGGTAGTGAGCTACACTGCAATGAGCAATTTGGTAGTAAGCCCTAGTAAAAATCACCTTAACTGGTGTTTTATAGTTGAGAATTAGCATTCTCTGTGGTTTTTCCCTTCTTGGGTTTCCACGTAAATTCTGGTGTTGATCATGCTTGGTGTTGTTGTGTGCATTCATGTGCACATCTGTTTGATTAGTTTTTGATTGGTATAAGTCTTCTTTGGATTAATTAAAGAAGAGAAAATTGTTTGTAGGATAACTAGTTCACCACCCCCTCTCAATTATTCAGATTGTTCAACAAAGTGTTAGGATTATCTCTAGAAAAATACATTTAATAAGGCTTGTGGATGTAAAATAGGGCCAATTAAGGCATAGAGAAGCCCATTTATAAATGAAGCCCTAGATTAGTGTGAAGTGTAAAGGCACACTTTAAAACACCCTAAATAAGGCACATCTAGGCTTTTTTTAGTTTACAAGGGTCCTAAATTTAATGTGAAGGTGTAAATGAATACACTTTACAAAACTAAATTAAGGAAAAGTTAGATTTACTTAACTTAAAAGGGCCCTAATTCTAATGTGAATGTGTAGAACATATTACAACACTAGATAAAGGTGACATTAGGTTCAATTTTAATGTCGATCATTCTCGAATTAAGTGTGAAAGTGTAAATGACAAAAAATTTCTACACTACAATAATCTATTAAAAAAAAATCTCTCAGCCCATTTTTTTAAAGTTGAAAAGGGTGTTGATTTAACAAACATAAATATCAATAATGAGTTAAAAGTTACTTTTGGCCTTATCATCTCTAGGTGGAATTATTACAAGGACACCCACAAGATTTTAATGAAAGAAACTGATAAATGGAAAGGTATAGACACTCTTAATGGTAAATACAATTTTAATTACCTATTTATTTGGCTTGAAAGAAGGTGGGCTCACATGAGCTACATGTCTAATCTCATGTGTTACTCACACTCACCTAAAATTCAGTTAATTTTGGGTATATATACACAAATTATGAAGGGTCAATCTTTCCAGATGAAGCACCAAGTTTTATTTCCTTTCCCCTTTCTTATCGAAGATAGAGGTGTTAGTATTGTCCTTGTCATTTTAGAAACTATGAGAACTTCTTTGGCCATTGTTGGAATCATATAGGTGAGAATGATTTTGGTGTTGTGTCCACTATTTTGGTAGAGGAAGGTTGTAAAATAGATATGGAGGGCCAAAGAAAGCGATCAAAACCTATCACATGCATCCCTCTAAGGAAGAATTTGGACCTATGGAAACTATTTGAGGATGTTGGTATGGTATCTTTCTTCTTGACGATGAAGGTTTATAATGATGACTTAACATCAAAATTTAATAACTCCTAGAACACAAGGAAATAGGGTGCTCCACCTTTTAGTAGATGGAACACATACAAGGTGGGTCCTCCTATTTCAATCTTAGTTCATTCAAGGAAACCCTAGACATCTCAACCTATTGATCCAATTAGGGAAAATAGATTGCTACAAGGTTTCCTTAGGTGTGATTAAAGAAGAGGAGTTCACTACTAAGTGAATGCTTAGAAAGAAGTAAATGAATGCAATACAAAAATCTAGCTATATGACCTAGAAAATAAAACTTGAAATCAAAATAACAAATAGAGAGAGAAAAAAAAGTACTTGGAAGATTAGAGATGATTAAAAAATTCCTAAAAACCGTGAAAATTGTTGATTTTGATGTGTATTGGAACTCATATGCTAGAATGGGAGATTTAGTCCTATTATAGGGTTTCTAGGTAGGATCTACAATCTCCAACTGACTGGTCAGAATCTTCTGAAAATTTGTAAAATGGCTGTATTGGGACTCATATGCCTAGATTGTTGCAAAGTGTTCCACTTTTTTGAAAAGTGTCCCAGTAACATAATTTTGAATTGAATCTTGATGTTCCTCTGAAGATGGATTAAATAAGCACTTTCCCACTGGTTTCATGTAAAGAGGTTACATATCTTTCTCTAGATCTAAGTTTCTATGAGCCTTGACAATTTTTCATGACAACTTTGACAACTTTTGCAGCTTTGCCATTTTGGTACTTTTGAAGGATTCAAATCCACTTTTTCTTCAACCTATAAACCGACAATCACACAAAGAGAGGGGAAAAGTTATGTTTTTTAAGGGAATGGGGGTCTTCCTTGGTCAAACCCCATTTTTGCAATCAAACCTTAATGAGAAATGAAGCATGAATGAAATGAAATATAAAACATAAGATGAAACAATAGAAAATTGTTTGAAACCTTGTAGATATGCAAACAAGAAAGAAGTGGCCTCAATGGATGTAGATCTAGATGATGATTTTTGATGAAAGATAATGATTTTAAATACTTCAATTGATCTAAAACAATACATCACAACATTATCTCAAAACCACATGCATGATGAACTAGATCTTTAACATGATGCTTAAATCTTGAATGTTGCTCCAAATACTTGGTTATTTTCTCTTGAATTCCTTCTTGAATACTCTCTAATGCTCTACAATGATCTTGTGAAATATTAGGATGCTTGTCTCAAAATTTCTAGCTCTTGTTAGGAGAAATTATGTGAAATAAGCTTGTATTTATACTTGTTTGTGACAAATTTCATGAAATTACAACACTACAAGCTGACATAAGATATAGGATAATAAAAACCCACAAAGAATTTGATTTAAATTAGGTCCTAGTTAATGTGGGACTCATACGCCAGTTGGGACATATGAGTCCCAATGTCTTAAACATGGGACACAAACTCCAAGAAGTGCCTTGTTTAATGTGAAATTTGAAATCAAGTCCCAAGACCTAGGTAGAACTCATATGTACAAGATGGAATATGAGTCCTAGATGGCATATGAGTCCTAGATAACTAAATCTAGAACACACAACCTTGAAAATTAACTTATGATTTGTCATTTGTTAAATTTTGGGATTATCCACAAAAAAATGTATTTAATTAGGCTCGTGGATGCAAAATAGGACAAAATAAATCATAAATAACTCCAATTAATTAATAAATCCCTAGATTAGAGTGAAAGTGAAAAGATACACTTTACAACACCCTAAATAAGGCACAATTATGAGTTAAAAAGGTGCAGGACAACTGAAAGGTGGGGTGAATCAGTTGTCACAAAAACTCAAACTTAAAACTTCAACACTTATCAATTCCATAGCCACACTATGTTGTTATTAAGTATGAACATGAAAATAATAGAAATAAAATCAACACAATGAACACCAAATTTTTATGTGGAAAAACCAATGAGGGAAAAACTATGGTGAGGATTAACTCACAATATAAAGAGAGAGAAAATCTTATTACAAAGGCTCACTACCTACAGAAAGGACTCACTGTCCAGTAGGGAAGCTCACTGTCTACAAAATATTTACATAATAAAGTTAGGCTATTCAACCAAAATGAGCTGAAAAGTGCACCTATCAAGTGTTGATGTAGTTTTGGTGATACTCAATATATTGACTTAACACATTTCATCATTTTCACTCTTCTTTACTTTCCCATTCACTTCATCAACTATTCATACTCTCATACCATCTTCAAATACTATTCAACATATATATACTTGATCTAACTACAAGAATCAATTAAGTTGGCTTCAATATCATAGAATTCCTTGTTTTCCAAAATATCAACCTGTCAGCTTCAAGTAATCTCAAAATATTCCAAAAGGAAATTCAATTGTACAACATGCTACATTAAGTCAACATGGACCTAAGATAGGTCACACATATATCTATATTACAAAAATTGATTCTTCATAACACGAGTTATCCATGAGGTCGGCCAAAGATAGATCCAATGCCAAAATTGCAATCAACAAAATAATGTCAAAACTCCATATGAGTATCTGAGTTTATGAAATCTTCAATGTATGTGTTTCCAACAACCATAAACTATTTCCCAAAACCATAAGTAGCAATTATCAACCACAGAGGAATGTAGATAAAAATACCAGAGAGTGTACCAAAATACCAAATCTACCACTAGAGGAAGTGAACTTGTTCTACACACTAGTTCAGAGTATCGAACCAGACTGACAACATGGTGACATCAATGACAACATATAGACTGACTTTCTCTATTCTTCCAATAATCTACCCATTTTTCATTGATGACAATATGTAGAAAAATTCACCTCTGATCTATCCCAACTTTCCAAATCTCTCCCCTTTAATTTTATACTCTCTCCCCCCATTTGATGTCAATGGAAAAGGGTGATAAAAAATATATAAACATGGTGTCATCCAAATTTGTAAAAAGATTCCAATTCTTCCAAAAATGTTCCAGCCATCAGAAAAACTTTCAAACATTCAAAATTAAGATAAAAATGACATTATTCACCTGAAACACATTCTTGTATCTTTCTTTGATAATTGGATATAGCTTCTTCCAGTTAAATATAGTTGAATCCATTCTTGTGCACATGCTTTCTAATAAAGCCATTAGAGTGGAAGAAGATGACTAGTCTGTAGAAAAGCACTATTTTTCACAATCTTCTATGTCAGTACGTATTCCAGAAAGATGGTCTAACTAGACCTTAGCAGTCTCCTTAAGGTGCCAAAAAAATTTCACTAGATCATTTCTTTGACTCTGTACAATTATCAACTCAACTTGTAACTCACCAACTCCCAGTCTCTATTTTCCTTCTTTTTCTTCAAAGATATCAAAGCTCTCTCCAATGTTGTTCACCTCACATTCAATTGCTTCAATCTTACTTCTGAAATAATCTACCACAACAGGCCACTGGAGATAGTATTTTTAAATATATGATATTTATTTGATCCATTTCTTCATTTCCTTGATAAGTTCAAATAGTCTCTACTTAGCTTTAGTACATCTCTTTTCAACCAAGGCTTCCAACTTGCATCCTTCTAGACCTTCAAGGAACATTATTTCTTCAAAAAATTCAACTAAATTTTATGGAAAGCAATAAAAAAAAACTAATATATTAATACATTTCCAAAGTAGATACTCTACTAGAGCACCATCAATCTTGAGTCAGTAAATAGGTGAGGCTGCATTCCATAACTCACCAATTTTCTTCATCTTTCCTTCAACCAACATAGATTGGATGTTATGAGACAAATTTTCAAGTAATAAGCTACACAAATCAAACTATTTGTTTTCCTTAACCATCATATGAGTAATGTGTACATCAATAGCCAAATTCGAGTCTTCGCGATATTTGAAATATATTTTTTAAGAAACACTATATGCAATGTACCTTACAGCTGAATCCACAATTGTGTGTATCAATAAAAATTGAGGGTCTCTATCAATGCTAGTAAGTTCCTTCACATCTTTGTATTTTATGGTTTTGTTTCTAGGAAGATCTCTAATACTGCATAGACCAATAATTTCTTCATTCACATCCTTCATAATTAGGTAGGGCTTGTCCAACATTATGCTATCATTCTTGAATCAACTCAATAAGAACAAAATGAAATATTTATAAAAAAAACACAAAAATTCTCTCCACAAGTCCACACCTACTAGGGTTTTTATGCTCTGTAATATGTTTTCCTTCATCCCTAATTCCATTTCTTTAATCTTCCTATGATAAAATTCTTCCAATTCAACTCCTTTCAACTTTAGTGAAATGATGCCACTCAATCCTCTGTCCATTTTTGTGCTCAAATTTCTTGAATTCATTATTAACTGAAACTTTTTCAATTTCCTTCTACCTTTTTGCAACCTGAGAAATGATTCCTAATTACCTATCATAATTCCTTTGAATTCCCTTTAGAATTGCTTCAAGATTTCTTTAGGATATCTTACAAGTAGATTTTCAAATTCTTCAAGAGCACAAGTGATCAAAAAAGGACTTTTGAAATTGCTTTATACACCATTAGTTTGCACTAATTCACATTGAATGCAACACACATCAAAAGTTGCTAAAAAAGTTCTTCTTAACATAGAAAACCCCAATTTAGTCTGCAAATTAGTTTACCAACATGCTTTCTTATAGTTCCTTTTCCAAAACCTCTCAATATTCATTCTTCACATTTTATCATCATGCCAGCCTCTGACACACCATTCTTTCATGAGCTTTTTATAATTTTCTGATAATTCTCCCTCTAAGACCATGCTAGGTCTAATTCTTGAACAAATCGTCTATATCGAATGAGGGCACAACCACATCTATAGTTTTAGGTTATTCTTCTTCTTCTTTCTTATTACATACCTTATTCATTTCTTGCTTTATCTATTCTTTGTCAATCTT
>VDFB02252616.1:217272480-217420287 GCA_007258455.2 Sequoia sempervirens | reverse complement strand
ACCTCAACGATGAACAAAGGTGGGATTCTAGCACCTAATTTCAAAAGGAGGAGATTGAAGAACTCCGATAGTCGGGTGGGAAGGAGTACCAGGAATAGGCAGTATGAAGAATATCTGGTGAAATGGAAAGGAAGGCCTATTGAAGATTCATCCTAGTTTCCTAAGGTAGAGGTTGACTGTTTGGGTTTTCCTCCACCATCTGAGACATGATGGGGTCACTTCTCAAATTACCCTGGGTGTCTGATGTAGGAGCATACAATGGTGTAAGGGAAATCTTGCATCACCAAAAAATAGTTAAATTTCAAGTTTCTCAGTTTTTATATGTTTTTACATTTTTGATACCCTTTTCATCATAATGAAATTCCCAACTTACGGTTTTTATTTTCTATTCTTGGGTGGAAAGATATGGCAGTTTTAGTTTCCCAGATTTGCACCTGAAAATCTTTCAAGTGAGATTTGAGGCACTTAGATTTCTTGGATCAGCCTTGAAACTTTCCAAAATCAGTGTAGCTGATTTTGAGTGCGTTGTTGACTTCGTGAGCTTTCCAACAGTCCAAATGGTTTGCGAATCGGAGTCCTGGATCAAAAGTTATGGCCCTGGGAAGTTGGCGCACTTTCTAGAAGATACAATTGCAAATGTTCTTTTGAAATTTGAACTTCAAGTTGTAATTTTTTGGCGCCAAACCGCCTAAACTCAAATTTGAATGTTGTTTTGGCTCCAAATGAAAGAGGAGCTCTATTTATGGGCAGGTTTCTAATTTTTGGGTAACTTTTTGGGGACAAGCTTGCATATTGTGAAAGGGTGATTCTGTAGCTTTCTGTAACTTGCATGTGTTGTAGAACTTGGGGATTTGAGATCCTCTGCATGTAAGAAGCTCCATTTTTTGAATAATAAAATTATTCTCTTGTTTGTGGGTTATTCTCTAAGTCTCGGGCTGCGCCCTCATCATTGGTATTAGAGCCTAGCCCCTTGGAGATAGAGCTTAACCGCTTAAGGGAGATATTGGTAGTTTGGATAGGTGGTAGGAGCTTCTCACTTTGAGGAAGAGCTGAAAATAATGTTAGATGATATGGAAAGAATTAAATCTGAAAATGAAGAGTTGAAAGAAAATATTAAGGAAGAAAATGCTTGTATCTCAAAGCTAAGGTAGCAAATATGAAAATTCAAAGTAAGACACAAAGAGGCTAGCCAAGAATTAAAAGAGTCAAAGGAAAGCATTATGGATTTAAAGTAGAAAATAGAAGAATGGAAAAGTACTAAAGAAAATCTCAAGGATACGATCAAATAGAAATCAAAAGAAAATGAGAAGTTAGATCAAGAATTAAGAAGGATGAAAATAGAAGTAAGAGTATGTGAAAGCAACACAATTTTGGATCAACATTTTTCCCTACAAAAATGTCATAAGGATAAAGGAGGACTTGGATTCATTGGAAAAAGCTCAAATCATAACACTATGGGTGAAGAAAAAATAGTTGAAGCTGAAGCAAGAGTAGTTGTAACAAGAAAGGTTTGAAACTCTAATTCATCTACAAAAAGACCTCTAGTCATGTAACCAAATTCTCAAAGGTACTTATCATTCAATGGTCACTATTTTCTATGCATAAAGTTTGGACATAAGGCTATATAATGTAGAAGGAAGATAGAACTGAATACTCAATGCTTTAACTGTTACAAGTTTGATCATAAAGCAAGTAATTGCAAAAGAGAATTATCTAATATGACAAGAAGGAATAGAATGGACAATCTATTTCATGGTTATTTCTATTTATGCTATGGTTATGGTCACAAAGCTAATTAGTGCAGACCTAGGGTTCACTTAGCCAAGTCAGGAAAAAGATGTTGCAAGTGCAATCAACCCAGACATTATGTTAACAGATGCATATATGTTGCTCTTGAAAATCCTGAAAACAAAAAGAAGGTTATAGAATCAAATGAATCTAAGAAGAATATGGACATGGTTTGGAGGAAGATGGAAACAAGTGTTGAGAACACTTTCATGGTACCGGATCTCAGTACCTACCCTATCAGTATCTGACCCAATCTGCCCTAGCTCAGGGGGAGTTTTGCATTGCATATCCTATAAGTTCCCCCTCTACAAAGTAATATTCATGTGATTTTTAGCATGATTAAGTTTGATTTAGTCGATGATAAATGATTAAGCTTAATCCAACTGATTGAAAAGTGAAGTAAAATTGTTGGTGTCATCATGTCCACTTTTGGTGAAAAAATCATTATGAGTAATTAAGAATAAAAGGTGGGAGTTTTCAAAATCATTTCTCATAGTTTGCAAAGGAGAAGAAGAAGAAGGTTCATTGAGCAATAAAGAGTTTGAAGAAAATAAGCATGACAGTTAAATCTATTAATAGAGAATCGAGTGGCGGTATTTTGCTAAGACTAAAGGAGTTGAGTTGGATGAGTTTGATCATCGTAAGTTGAAGGAAATGGAACTAGGGTTGAAGATGGATGGATTGAAAAACATAAATACTCTGGGTATGGATTTATGGGGAGAATTTTCCTATTTTGTAGAAAAATAATCTATCTTGTTCCGATTGAGTCAATTTAAGGATGGCAACATTATTTTGGAAAAACCCTATCCAATCACAAAGGAAGCCATTGAATACATTACTATTTTGTGTAGAATTGGTGACCTCCTTGGAAAGAAAATGATGAAATACAAAGATGTGGATGAACTTACTGGTATTGACAAAGACCCTTGAGCTCTACTGATAAATACCATTTTTGATCCTAAAGTAAGGTATGTTGCTTACAACATCACTTATAAAATCTATTTCAGAAATTGTGAAGGTTCTACTTTGGCTATTGTTGTATATCTTGCAAACATAATGGTGAAGGAAAATAAGAAGTTTGATTTGTGTAGCATAATAATGGAAAACCTAATTGAAAATTTCATAATGTCTTTGTTTGAGAGTTATCCCTTCCAATTTGGATCTTTGCTCATATGTTTGGTATTTTACTTTCTGAGTTCACTACCGGAAAAGGAGAATGTTAAGTGGAAGTTGGGCATCCCTATTGGAAAGAAAGTTTCTAGAAATTTGGAATGTATGGAAAATAAAGCAAGTGCATGCAAAGTCTATTTCTCATCCTTGCAGATGAATCTATGCTCCAGTGTGATAGTGTCTAGTTAGTTTGATGAGGGTTCCTCCTTTGGTAAGAAAGAGTTGGAAGTTGTTATTGGTGGTTCCCCTCTAGAAACTAAAAGAAGGAAAGTTAACATAGAAGATTTCATCACTATCTTGGAAGAAAAGGAGAATGAAGAAGATTCTTTGTCTGGATCTAATTCCTTTGATCCAAATGATATTCGATCGATGTTAGTTGAAGGTGATATGAGGAAGGTTGGTGAAATGTGGTCTACCGGCTCTCTAATTAGAAGGCTTAAAATTGATGATGCTTTGGTTGATTATCTACTCAAAAAGGGTTTTACTATTTTAGGTGTTTCTAACTCGTTACTAGATAATGTAGTAGAGGTTGTTGAAGAAAGGATGTTGGTGGAAGGAATTGAAGGACATAAGTTCAAAGCTATGATTGAGAGAAGGTGTGTCAAAGCTAAGAAAATTTTATCCAATCACATTGGTGAGACAATAAAATGCATTAAGGAGATGTCTAACATCTACAGGTGTTGTCTTTGGTGGTCTTCTACTATTGATAATTTTAAAAGAAGAATTGAAGCTATTGAATCTAAGATGAATAATATTGGAAAGAATTTTTATTTTTTGAAAGAAAAAGATGGAAAACATAAAATAAGAGTTGGTGAGTTGCAATTAGAATTATTGATTTTTCAGAGATAGAGGGAAGACTTGGTTAGAACTTTCCGATTGGTCAAGAAAATTGTTGAGGTCCAGTTGGATCATCTCTCTAGGATACTTTTCTAATGTAGAAGATTGTGAACGATAGTGCTTGTCTTAGAACTGATCATCCTCATTTATGTTGTCGACTATATTGGATAGTATGAGTGCCAAATTGAATTCTGTGGTGCTAGCTTGGAAGAGGATTCTTCCAATTGTGAGAGAAAGGTACAAGAAATTTTTTCATGTGAAAAGTGTTATTTTTACTTAAGCTCTTGAATTTTTGAAATTTGGCCCTTTGCCTTTGATGACAAAAAGTGGGAGAAAAATGAAGAGAAAAACATAAACAAATAGAGGTATTGAATTGCTTGAAAAAGGGGGAGTACTTGGAGTTTGCAGTTTTGAGTTGGAGTTGTCGAGTTTTGTGTTTTTTATATTTTTTTGTTTTTCCATCAATGCCAAAGGGGGAAATTGTTGAGAAGTTGTTGAAGATGATTTAGCATTGTTTTCATTGATGTCAAAACCTTGGATCTGGAAGGTTGTGTTTTGGATTATGAATAGAATTAACCTATCCTATCATCTGCTATGATGTTATGTAGTGTGTATAGTATCCTTGATTCATATATGGAAGTACTTCTTTTTGGGAGATTTGTTGAATTTAGTTAATGCAACATAATGAAGTCTAATATTTTGATGTTGGTTGTTGTGCTCAAAGCTTACTTTGGGTAACCTTGCTATCGGGAACATCATGTAGCATGTTGTAAGCTTTTGTATGTCAAATTGTGGTTCTTTGGTTGACATTGAAATTGATTTGGTCTTGGTTTTTGTGTTCTCATCATCTCTGGAATATACTTCATGTAATTCAAATTTTGTTATCTTTTGGAAATTATGCTATCTTATATATGACCTATTTTTTATCTCTTGGTAACATGTTAAGAAGATTTTTATGTGCAACCTATCTTTGGGGTTTGGTGTTAGCGTGCAAGGTCTTATTGAATATTTCAAGGTTGTTCTTCATGCCAACATGCCTTGTGGTTATCTAAATTCAAATGATGTTTGGCTGACTTAGAAGACTATGAGATATTGTGTGTGAAAAACTTATTTTGTTCTATGAACATACATATATATAGAGAACATATTTTTGATTGAAGATATAGAAGTGTGGAAGAAGTATGATATGTGCGAGTAGATAAAAGAGTGCAAGTGTGTGAACATTTAAAAGAGTGTGAAGAAATGAGTAATCTATTTTGCAGAGTTTGTATAAAGATGTGTAGAAGGTTCTTGATTAGATCTACTGTAGAAAAATAGTGTGCTCTTAACCAAAACTAAATTCATGCATATGTAGATGCAACTTGATCAGTTCACTTTCATTAGTGAGACTATTTTGTAAACTGTTGTTTTTTATTTTGGGCAGTAAGCCCATCGGTAGTGAGCTACACTGCAATGAGCAATTTGGTAGTAAGCCCTAGTAAAAATCACCTTAACTGGTGTTTTATAGTTGAGAATTAGCATTCTCTGTGGTTTTTCCCTTCTTGGGTTTCCACGTAAATTCTGGTGTTGATCATGCTTGGTGTTGTTGTGTGCATTCATGTGCACATCTGTTTGATTAGTTTTTGATTGGTATAAGTCTTCTTTGGATTAATTAAAGAAGAGAAAATTGTTTGTAGGATAACTAGTTCACCACCCCCTCTCAATTATTCAGATTGTTCAACAAAGTGTTAGGATTATCTCTAGAAAAATACATTTAATAAGGCTTGTGGATGTAAAATAGGGCCAATTAAGGCATAGAGAAGCCCATTTATAAATGAAGCCCTAGATTAGTGTGAAGTGTAAAGGCACACTTTAAAACACCCTAAATAAGGCACATCTAGGCTTTTTTTAGTTTACAAGGGTCCTAAATTTAATGTGAAGGTGTAAATGAATACACTTTACAAAACTAAATTAAGGAAAAGTTAGATTTACTTAACTTAAAAGGGCCCTAATTCTAATGTGAATGTGTAGAACATATTACAACACTAGATAAAGGTGACATTAGGTTCAATTTTAATGTCGATCATTCTCGAATTAAGTGTGAAAGTGTAAATGACAAAAAATTTCTACACTACAATAATCTATTAAAAAAAAATCTCTCAGCCCATTTTTTTAAAGTTGAAAAGGGTGTTGATTTAACAAACATAAATATCAATAATGAGTTAAAAGTTACTTTTGGCCTTATCATCTCTAGGTGGAATTATTACAAGGACACCCACAAGATTTTAATGAAAGAAACTGATAAATGGAAAGGTATAGACACTCTTAATGGTAAATACAATTTTAATTACCTATTTATTTGGCTTGAAAGAAGGTGGGCTCACATGAGCTACATGTCTAATCTCATGTGTTACTCACACTCACCTAAAATTCAGTTAATTTTGGGTATATATACACAAATTATGAAGGGTCAATCTTTCCAGATGAAGCACCAAGTTTTATTTCCTTTCCCCTTTCTTATCGAAGATAGAGGTGTTAGTATTGTCCTTGTCATTTTAGAAACTATGAGAACTTCTTTGGCCATTGTTGGAATCATATAGGTGAGAATGATTTTGGTGTTGTGTCCACTATTTTGGTAGAGGAAGGTTGTAAAATAGATATGGAGGGCCAAAGAAAGCGATCAAAACCTATCACATGCATCCCTCTAAGGAAGAATTTGGACCTATGGAAACTATTTGAGGATGTTGGTATGGTATCTTTCTTCTTGACGATGAAGGTTTATAATGATGACTTAACATCAAAATTTAATAACTCCTAGAACACAAGGAAATAGGGTGCTCCACCTTTTAGTAGATGGAACACATACAAGGTGGGTCCTCCTATTTCAATCTTAGTTCATTCAAGGAAACCCTAGACATCTCAACCTATTGATCCAATTAGGGAAAATAGATTGCTACAAGGTTTCCTTAGGTGTGATTAAAGAAGAGGAGTTCACTACTAAGTGAATGCTTAGAAAGAAGTAAATGAATGCAATACAAAAATCTAGCTATATGACCTAGAAAATAAAACTTGAAATCAAAATAACAAATAGAGAGAGAAAAAAAAGTACTTGGAAGATTAGAGATGATTAAAAAATTCCTAAAAACCGTGAAAATTGTTGATTTTGATGTGTATTGGAACTCATATGCTAGAATGGGAGATTTAGTCCTATTATAGGGTTTCTAGGTAGGATCTACAATCTCCAACTGACTGGTCAGAATCTTCTGAAAATTTGTAAAATGGCTGTATTGGGACTCATATGCCTAGATTGTTGCAAAGTGTTCCACTTTTTTGAAAAGTGTCCCAGTAACATAATTTTGAATTGAATCTTGATGTTCCTCTGAAGATGGATTAAATAAGCACTTTCCCACTGGTTTCATGTAAAGAGGTTACATATCTTTCTCTAGATCTAAGTTTCTATGAGCCTTGACAATTTTTCATGACAACTTTGACAACTTTTGCAGCTTTGCCATTTTGGTACTTTTGAAGGATTCAAATCCACTTTTTCTTCAACCTATAAACCGACAATCACACAAAGAGAGGGGAAAAGTTATGTTTTTTAAGGGAATGGGGGTCTTCCTTGGTCAAACCCCATTTTTGCAATCAAACCTTAATGAGAAATGAAGCATGAATGAAATGAAATATAAAACATAAGATGAAACAATAGAAAATTGTTTGAAACCTTGTAGATATGCAAACAAGAAAGAAGTGGCCTCAATGGATGTAGATCTAGATGATGATTTTTGATGAAAGATAATGATTTTAAATACTTCAATTGATCTAAAACAATACATCACAACATTATCTCAAAACCACATGCATGATGAACTAGATCTTTAACATGATGCTTAAATCTTGAATGTTGCTCCAAATACTTGGTTATTTTCTCTTGAATTCCTTCTTGAATACTCTCTAATGCTCTACAATGATCTTGTGAAATATTAGGATGCTTGTCTCAAAATTTCTAGCTCTTGTTAGGAGAAATTATGTGAAATAAGCTTGTATTTATACTTGTTTGTGACAAATTTCATGAAATTACAACACTACAAGCTGACATAAGATATAGGATAATAAAAACCCACAAAGAATTTGATTTAAATTAGGTCCTAGTTAATGTGGGACTCATACGCCAGTTGGGACATATGAGTCCCAATGTCTTAAACATGGGACACAAACTCCAAGAAGTGCCTTGTTTAATGTGAAATTTGAAATCAAGTCCCAAGACCTAGGTAGAACTCATATGTACAAGATGGAATATGAGTCCTAGATGGCATATGAGTCCTAGATAACTAAATCTAGAACACACAACCTTGAAAATTAACTTATGATTTGTCATTTGTTAAATTTTGGGATTATCCACAAAAAAATGTATTTAATTAGGCTCGTGGATGCAAAATAGGACAAAATAAATCATAAATAACTCCAATTAATTAATAAATCCCTAGATTAGAGTGAAAGTGAAAAGATACACTTTACAACACCCTAAATAAGGCACAATTATGAGTTAAAAAGGTGCAGGACAACTGAAAGGTGGGGTGAATCAGTTGTCACAAAAACTCAAACTTAAAACTTCAACACTTATCAATTCCATAGCCACACTATGTTGTTATTAAGTATGAACATGAAAATAATAGAAATAAAATCAACACAATGAACACCAAATTTTTATGTGGAAAAACCAATGAGGGAAAAACTATGGTGAGGATTAACTCACAATATAAAGAGAGAGAAAATCTTATTACAAAGGCTCACTACCTACAGAAAGGACTCACTGTCCAGTAGGGAAGCTCACTGTCTACAAAATATTTACATAATAAAGTTAGGCTATTCAACCAAAATGAGCTGAAAAGTGCACCTATCAAGTGTTGATGTAGTTTTGGTGATACTCAATATATTGACTTAACACATTTCATCATTTTCACTCTTCTTTACTTTCCCATTCACTTCATCAACTATTCATACTCTCATACCATCTTCAAATACTATTCAACATATATATACTTGATCTAACTACAAGAATCAATTAAGTTGGCTTCAATATCATAGAATTCCTTGTTTTCCAAAATATCAACCTGTCAGCTTCAAGTAATCTCAAAATATTCCAAAAGGAAATTCAATTGTACAACATGCTACATTAAGTCAACATGGACCTAAGATAGGTCACACATATATCTATATTACAAAAATTGATTCTTCATAACACGAGTTATCCATGAGGTCGGCCAAAGATAGATCCAATGCCAAAATTGCAATCAACAAAATAATGTCAAAACTCCATATGAGTATCTGAGTTTATGAAATCTTCAATGTATGTGTTTCCAACAACCATAAACTATTTCCCAAAACCATAAGTAGCAATTATCAACCACAGAGGAATGTAGATAAAAATACCAGAGAGTGTACCAAAATACCAAATCTACCACTAGAGGAAGTGAACTTGTTCTACACACTAGTTCAGAGTATCGAACCAGACTGACAACATGGTGACATCAATGACAACATATAGACTGACTTTCTCTATTCTTCCAATAATCTACCCATTTTTCATTGATGACAATATGTAGAAAAATTCACCTCTGATCTATCCCAACTTTCCAAATCTCTCCCCTTTAATTTTATACTCTCTCCCCCCATTTGATGTCAATGGAAAAGGGTGATAAAAAATATATAAACATGGTGTCATCCAAATTTGTAAAAAGATTCCAATTCTTCCAAAAATGTTCCAGCCATCAGAAAAACTTTCAAACATTCAAAATTAAGATAAAAATGACATTATTCACCTGAAACACATTCTTGTATCTTTCTTTGATAATTGGATATAGCTTCTTCCAGTTAAATATAGTTGAATCCATTCTTGTGCACATGCTTTCTAATAAAGCCATTAGAGTGGAAGAAGATGACTAGTCTGTAGAAAAGCACTATTTTTCACAATCTTCTATGTCAGTACGTATTCCAGAAAGATGGTCTAACTAGACCTTAGCAGTCTCCTTAAGGTGCCAAAAAAATTTCACTAGATCATTTCTTTGACTCTGTACAATTATCAACTCAACTTGTAACTCACCAACTCCCAGTCTCTATTTTCCTTCTTTTTCTTCAAAGATATCAAAGCTCTCTCCAATGTTGTTCACCTCACATTCAATTGCTTCAATCTTACTTCTGAAATAATCTACCACAACAGGCCACTGGAGATAGTATTTTTAAATATATGATATTTATTTGATCCATTTCTTCATTTCCTTGATAAGTTCAAATAGTCTCTACTTAGCTTTAGTACATCTCTTTTCAACCAAGGCTTCCAACTTGCATCCTTCTAGACCTTCAAGGAACATTATTTCTTCAAAAAATTCAACTAAATTTTATGGAAAGCAATAAAAAAAAACTAATATATTAATACATTTCCAAAGTAGATACTCTACTAGAGCACCATCAATCTTGAGTCAGTAAATAGGTGAGGCTGCATTCCATAACTCACCAATTTTCTTCATCTTTCCTTCAACCAACATAGATTGGATGTTATGAGACAAATTTTCAAGTAATAAGCTACACAAATCAAACTATTTGTTTTCCTTAACCATCATATGAGTAATGTGTACATCAATAGCCAAATTCGAGTCTTCGCGATATTTGAAATATATTTTTTAAGAAACACTATATGCAATGTACCTTACAGCTGAATCCACAATTGTGTGTATCAATAAAAATTGAGGGTCTCTATCAATGCTAGTAAGTTCCTTCACATCTTTGTATTTTATGGTTTTGTTTCTAGGAAGATCTCTAATACTGCATAGACCAATAATTTCTTCATTCACATCCTTCATAATTAGGTAGGGCTTGTCCAACATTATGCTATCATTCTTGAATCAACTCAATAAGAACAAAATGAAATATTTATAAAAAAAACACAAAAATTCTCTCCACAAGTCCACACCTACTAGGGTTTTTATGCTCTGTAATATGTTTTCCTTCATCCCTAATTCCATTTCTTTAATCTTCCTATGATAAAATTCTTCCAATTCAACTCCTTTCAACTTTAGTGAAATGATGCCACTCAATCCTCTGTCCATTTTTGTGCTCAAATTTCTTGAATTCATTATTAACTGAAACTTTTTCAATTTCCTTCTACCTTTTTGCAACCTGAGAAATGATTCCTAATTACCTATCATAATTCCTTTGAATTCCCTTTAGAATTGCTTCAAGATTTCTTTAGGATATCTTACAAGTAGATTTTCAAATTCTTCAAGAGCACAAGTGATCAAAAAAGGACTTTTGAAATTGCTTTATACACCATTAGTTTGCACTAATTCACATTGAATGCAACACACATCAAAAGTTGCTAAAAAAGTTCTTCTTAACATAGAAAACCCCAATTTAGTCTGCAAATTAGTTTACCAACATGCTTTCTTATAGTTCCTTTTCCAAAACCTCTCAATATTCATTCTTCACATTTTATCATCATGCCAGCCTCTGACACACCATTCTTTCATGAGCTTTTTATAATTTTCTGATAATTCTCCCTCTAAGACCATGCTAGGTCTAATTCTTGAACAAATCGTCTATATCGAATGAGGGCACAACCACATCTATAGTTTTAGGTTATTCTTCTTCTTCTTTCTTATTACATACCTTATTCATTTCTTGCTTTATCTATTCTTTGTCAATCTTATTTATCAGTCCATTTTCTATCAGGGCAAACTTCTTTCCTTTCTTACTTCTGTAAACCTTTGAGATATGTTTTGGTTTGTTACAATTATAGTAGACAACACCTTTCTAATTAGTGTGGCCCCCATTATTCCTTGATCTACATTGAGTTTCCGTGTGTCCATATTTGTTATAGGTATAGCAGTAGCCATTAAAGTGTTTATTCATTATGCCTTCATTAAATTTGTTCATCATCACCCAACTGATCATTTTCACTTGAGATTTTCATTCAGTAGCTTTATGCCCAATCTTCTTACATGAAAAACATTGTCCAAAAAATAAACTGGAGGTTTGATTCATCCTACTCCTGCATTTTGTTTCTCTATGACCATATTTGTTGCATGAAAAATAGACAGCATTGAAAGAGAGATACCTTTGTGCATTATGTTGTCTCATAGGTAGTCTTCTAGCAAACTTTCTTGAATTTATTTTCTGCTTCTCTTTGTCTTGACTTTTCTAATTATTCACTGTATTCTGCACATCCTTAGAGCTTTCACCAGTATCAATTCCCAAGCCAATTTTTTCTTTACTTGGTTTCTATCCTACAATTAATTCTTCAAGCTTATCAAAGCTAGATCTAAAATTGTTCTCACAATTTTTTTCCTTCTCCATCTCTACTCTCAAGTTTACTATCTCTTGTTCAAGTCTAGAACATTCATCAGAATTGTTCGACACCATTGTATTCAAGCATTCTTTGATCCTCTTCTTTACTTCTACAAGCACCTTTAATTTAATGATCTCTTATTTCTGCTGCTCACTCACTTCTTTGTGTCTTTCCTTGAATTTATTTAATTGTTCTTTCAACTTCCAGATACATTCATTAACATCTTCAATATTGTCTTTCAAATCTCTTCATTTTCAACTTTGTCAAGATCCTCAAGTGCAGTCCAGAGTTCTTCTTTATCATCCATTTAAAACAATCTTTAGGATCCTCCTCAAGCAATTAAGCTCTTCACCTAGGAACCAAAGCTATGATACCAATTATTTAAAAGGTGCATGACAACTAAGAGCGGGGGTGAATCAATTGTCACAAATATTCAAACTTAAAACTTCAACACTTATCAATTCCACAACCACACTATTTTATTATTAAGTATGAACATGAAACACAAATAACAGAAAGAAAATCAACACAATGAACATCATATTTTTACATGGAAAACCCAATGAGGGAAAAACCATGGTTAGGATTAACTCACAATATAAAGAGATAGAAAAAATGATTACAAAGGCTCACTGCTAAGGGCTCACTTCCCTAAAAAGAATCACTGTCCGGATACAAAGGCTTACTACCTCCAAAAAGGACTCACTATCCAACAGGGAGGCTCGTTGTGTACAAAATATTTACAGAATAAGGTTAGGCTATTCAGCCAAAATGAACTGAAAAGTGCACCTATCAAGTGTTGATGTAGTTTTTGTGATGCTCAATATATTGATTTAACACATTTCATCATTTTCACTCTTCTTTACTTTCACACAAATTTCATCATTTTAACTCTTCTTTACTTTTGCATTCACTTCATCAACTATTCATACTCTCATACTATCTTCAACAACTGTTCAACATATATATATATATATATATACTCAATCTAACTGCAAGCATCAATTAGGTCAGCTTCAATATCATGCAATTCCTTGTTTTCCAAAATATCAACCTATCGGCTTCAAGTAATATCAAAATATTTTAAAAGGAAATTCAATCACACAACATGCTAAATTAAGTTAGCATGGACCTAAGATAGGTCACACATATATCCGTATAACAAAATTGATTCTTCATAACACCAGTTATCCATGAGGTCGACTATAGATAGATTGAATACCAAAATTGTAGTCAACAAAATAATGCCAAAATACCATATGAGTATCTGAGTTTGTGAAATCTTGAATGTACATGTTTCCAACAATCATAAACTATTTCCAAAAACCCTAAGTAGCAATTATCAACCATGGAGGAATTCAAATCAAAATACTAGATCTACCACCAGAGAAAATAAACCCATTCTGCACACTAGTTCATAGTACCGGACCAATCTGACAACATGGTGGCATCAATGACAACATATGAAATAACTTTCTCCATTCTTCCAACATTATGTCCATTTAGTTTAAAAGGGCCCTAAACTTAATGTGAATTTTTAAAACACATTACAACAGTAAATCAAGGGCACATTAGTCTTAGTTTAATATTAATCATTCCCAAATTAAGTGTGAAAAATGGATACTTTTTTCTACACTACATTTAGCCCCCACTTAAGTGAGAGGAGGAACTTGCTTCAAACTCATACTAAAGTAGACATTCAAGAGGGGTCCAAGTGTACCAATGTGGATGGTATAGAATGGAATAGATCAAGGGAGTGGTCAAGTCCCCAAAATCCAAGATCCTACGTTAAACCAATATAGGCACAAAAGAACACGCATGTGAATAATATAAGGAGAAACAACAAGGTACAAGAATACATTGCCAAAGACAAAAATAAGAAAGGAAAAAAAAATGTGGTGGATCAAGCCTCAACCATTTGTCCAACATGATGTGGATAAGATCTAAGTTGTTTATGCAAAAAAAATTACAAGTGGCACATGATGTCTACTATGCAAACCAAACACACACTCACAAGGGCTAGTGGATCCACTAAGTGAGCCCCTAGAGAAACATACACATGTGGTCGGTATGTATTCATAGGAACAAGCAAGTGGCTATGGGAAAGTCACACCTAATTTTGGCTCCCATATGCTAACCATACCAAAGCTATACCTCCTGATAACTGTGACAAGGTGCCACACAACATGAACAACATGATTCATAAGGAAAGGGAAACTTTGTATGCTTGTCATGCATGAACAAACATGATTACTCCATAGGAAAGTAAAGTGATTTATGCAAGGTGGCCATATAATAGTTTTTGAAAATGCAAAATAGTGTATGGTACATTCAAAGGGGTTTTTCTTAGTTCATGTAAAGTCTCTTCTTAGGGAACATCATGCCTAATGTCTTCAAGAGAGGACAAGTCAATGAAATATCACACTCTAAGGAAATAAAACCCAATGACACTACCAAGAAAAGGAGACATTACAAGAATAAAGAAAATTGCATAGTGAAACACGAGTGTTGATGTATGCCCTCACTTCAAAGCAGTTGCTAATACCATTGTTGTGAGCAATTGCTTTAAAATAGAAGAAGATATGAGGTTATTCACAAAGGCCTATTCCAAGTCATATGTTCCTAAATGAAACTACATCATGAATAGAGGGTTTCCCCCAAAATGCAATACTAAAGATAGCTTAGTACATCACATATGAGTCGACTTAAGGCATGTCATCCACATCCCAAGCTTGCTCTTATATATACATTGAAATTGGTCAACTAGCCAAAAGAGACAATGGAAAAGTTCTATACAAGGACAAGGCTACCTAGCCCCTTGCCTCCACTTAGTGCAAGAAAAGGGTGACCCAAGATGATTTATGAAAAACATGAAAATCGTTATTAACTAAAGCAATTAGGTGCCTCAACATAAGGAAGAGCACCACACTCGTTAAGATGTTGAATTTTATTACCCAAAGCCTTACATTCATTAGTAGAATGACCATGAATTCTATGATATGCACAAAATGAGCTCTTGTAGTAGAATTTATTTCATGTTCTTTGAGGGAGAGATATCAAGTGATCTTGGAGAAGTCTTGACAAGATAGTCTCTTGATCAAAAGTAGAAGATGTTCCTTTATTTTGTGACAAAGATATCTCTTTACTTGATGATACTATAAAAGTAGAGGACTCATGTCCCGATGCATGATGCATATTTTTTGTAATATTTATCCAAGTAAATAACTAATTATGATCTTTTTATTACAACTTTTAAAAAATATAAACACTCATATGTTTGACCACCTTAACTTGGTCAAAACTTCATGAAATTCTTTTTTTTTTTAATCCTATAGTATGTGATGCATGTTTCAAATTCAAAAAATGTGATACCATTTGAAAGCTATAGATGTTTTTCAATCAGCCTATCAATCAAGACTTTAGTCATAATTCAAATAGGAAATGAATAATAATTATTTATTAAATTCAAAGTAATGCATAATTTATATTGGTGGAAAGCTAAGAATCTCCTTTAAAAACCCTTTTCATTTCATCAATTTTGGGTAAAAAAAGGTCATCAGCCACATACTCTACGAATACCCATCATATCGCCACTATTTGGCCCATCATGATCCTGCACATACCCTATTAAGCGAAGATTTATTTGTTTCCTTCATTTATTTCGAAGGAAAATGACCAAGACTGCTAGTTTTTATCAATTCAGGATGCACTAATGTTAAAGTTGGCTTAGAAGAATCTTTTGTAAGAGTGTTAATATTAAGTGAAGGCGTGTTTGTTTCTTTTGAGGGACAATAACCAAGACCATTAGTCATTTCTAGCACCACATCATTTTCCACTATACCCAAGTTGTTTCATAAGTTCATAACCTTTTCCATAAAGCTTTTTCATTTCTTTTAGATTCAATGGTTGTTCATAATTAGCTTCATAAAATTTTGTTGTGTATTCTTCTAAAGTGGTTGAAGTGGATGCTTTTGAATCTTGTGTTGACATCACCATTTTTTATTTTCCATTTTCAAAATCTTTTATTATGATCTCGTATTCACCCATGAATGTAGGTGTAAAATCTAAGGAACCCCAATCATTTTCCAATAACTTGTGAATTTTTCAATATGCTTTTCTTTTTCTTTCTCTTGCATGCATTACACTTGTGTGGTTGGTGTCAATGTCTTCAAAGGATTTTCATTTCCTTTCTCAATGTTCAAATAACTATTTGGTTGTATACAATTTGTTGTTGTAGACATACTTAATTTTACGATGAAGGGTAGAAGGCACCCCATTCATTGCATGAATCCATGGCATTCCTAAAAGAATATTATATGAAATATGACGAGGCATAACATGAATAGGAGTTTTTAATGTTACCTTTCCAGTTGTAATCTAGGAAAAGTGATCACACCAAGTGGTTGCTTTCCTACATTGTCAAATCCTCAAATCGATAAGGAATTCGATTCAATTTTTGATTTATCCACGCAAAGCTTATCTAAAAGGGTTACACTACACACATTAATGGTTAAGCCATTCTCAAAAAAGGTTTTTCTTTATCCTAATTCTATTAAATTGAGCTATTACCATGAAAGCTTCATTTTGTCTCTACAGAACCTAACAAAGGTAACTCATCTTGATGCAAAGTAATGTCTAAGTTGAGCAAAGCTATAGCTTGAATTTGGGTTGCCACATCATTTGATTGAATATGGAGGGGTAGGAACTTGTTGTAAGGAAATTTCAATCATGTTATGATAATGAGCGAATGCTTAAATAAGTTCCCATAAGGATATCTTAGTAGGAGTGTTCTTAAGTTGTTCAACAAGGTCATACTCCTCTCCACTTTACAAAGGAAAATCAGGAGTATTAGGAAAGATAGTATTAGGAAATGGGAGGGATGTTGGAGTTTTTTTTATCTTGGTTGTGAATTGCTTCTAGTGTTATATCTAAGAGAAATGGAATTATAATTTGATGGCTGCAAAACATTATTCTTAGGTAGTTCAAGGATAAAGACAGGTTTGTTTTGAGTTTGTGGTTGGTTTGAAGGTGGGTAAAGGATAAGTTCAAGCTCAGGATAGTACTTCAAGGGATGTCTAATGTGCATAACCTTAGAAGACTTATTCTTATTTTCATGATCTTTTAGTGAAGGGGAGTCTATTATTTTCATGATCTTTTAGTGAAGGGGAGTCTAATGTCACTTCATCATCTTCATCTACGGAAGTCACATTGCCATTGTTTGGAAGATGTGTGTTAATGCTTTATTTTTATTGCACCATGAAATCCTCCCTAGTAGGAGAGTTTTTAGGAGAACTAAAAATTTGATGTTCATGGCATTCAAAGGTTGGTTCTTCTAAGATGAAATTGTGACAAGGGAGGCATCAATTGTTAGATATTATTTCTTTTCAATGATGGAATTCTCTTGTTCGGCAAGGTTTTCCCTAGGGTCCAAGAGAGATAAATAAGATTCTTATAACTCTCATCGGTTTGATCTTTTAACACCAAAATTTCTTCACAACTAGGAGAGATACTAGGAGAAGAACAAATGTGATTGTCCATGATTTCATTCTTTTTCTCTAAGATCTCATTCTCTTGTTCCAAAATATCTACCCTAGTAGGAGAGATTTCAAGAGAGTAACAAAAAAGAGGTTCATCACATTCCATGGTCAAGTTTTGTAAAGTGGCTTCTTCACAAATAGGGGAAGCATCAAGAGAAGAACAATTATAAGTTTCAATCTTACCAATGATTGAATCATTTTGTTCAAATAGACCTTTCCAAATGTTAGGGACATTAGAAAGGAAAGAAATAATGCTATAACTCTGAATCATCAACATATCATCCTTACAAATGAAATTTTCATGATCATCCACAATTACATCTAAAGCATTTTCACAAGTAGGGGAGGTTTTTGGAGAGGAATGTAGAATAAGGTAGTGGAAATGATCTCATCTTCTTGCATGTTATAATATCTTCCCAAGAGGGAGAAGGAGGAGGAAAAACAAGATTTTCATGATTCTCAATGATTGCATCTTCTTTCACCAAGATACCTTCATCACTAATAGGAGAGCTATCAGGAAAAGAACAACTATGATTGTCATGGTTATCTATATTCTTGTATCTTATTATATCACATCATTCCCACAAATAAGAGAGGTAGGAGGGGGTCTAGAATTAAGGAATGTGTCAACATTTTCACTTTCTTGTATTAAGAAACTCTCATAGCTAGGAAATGTATTGGATGAATGACTAATATGCTTTTTGATGAACTTTTTCTTTGCAAACTTGGTAAAAAAAAGAGATACTAAAATTTGTGAAAAGTAATCTATACAAAATTAGTGCACAAACCTAGGATTGAAAGAGATTTAGAATGCAATACAATTACCTAGAATGAAATGTGTAAATGAAATTTTTAGATTCTAAACATGGTAATTTGTTGATTACACTAAGAAAAAATCTAAAAAATGAAAAGTTGTAAATGTAAATTTGAAATTAAGTAATGCACAAAAAGAACCAAATTAAGAGATATCTAATGAAATGAATTAAAAGAAACTCAACAAACTAAAACATATATATATGATGATAACAAACAGAAGCACACAAATTATGTTTTTAATGTTGTAAAATGGAGTTTTAGGTCTAATCTGGGACTAAATTTCCCAAAGTGGTCAATGAGTCCATAGTAGGGTTTTTTAAAGGTTCAAATGTTGAAAAGAACTCAAGAAATAATTCTTAACAATCTAGAAAAACCACCTGTACAAAGACTAAATCACCAAGAGGGGAAAATGAGTCCCAAATTAGGGTAACTTTTGCACCAAATTCTATAAATTTTGAGTTGTGTCTAAGGTTTCTAGCTTGTATGATGTCTTGAATATTTGTAATTACAGAATTTCAATGAAATCAAATGATCTAAGATGCAAAAAGCAACCTATGTGCACTTTTAGTAATGCAAGATTTAGAACCCTCAATGAAATTTAACTAATGCAATATTTAATGAAAAGTTAGCCTAGATCTAGGACTCTCACATTCTCCAAATCGCAAATGTAGTTGTTCACGTCAGGTTCACCAAAATTAATTTAAGGAAATAGGGTGTTCCACCTTTTAGTAGATAGAACACATATAACAGGGGTCCTATTTCACTCTTTTTTCATTCAAGGAAACCCTCAAGATCTCAACCTAAGGATCCAATTAGGGAAAAGAGATTGCTACAAGGTCTCCTTAGGTGTGATTAAAGAAGGGGGGTTCACCACTAAGAAAATGCTTAGAAAGAAGGAAATGAATGCAATATGAAAATATAGCTTTATGACCTACAAAATGGAACTTGAAATTAGAATAATAAATTGAGAGAAACATACAGGTACTTGGAAGATCAAAGATTATTAAACAAGGCTTGAAAACCCTAAAAATTGTTACTTTTGATGTGTATTGGGACTCATATGCTACACTAAAAGATTTAACCCCAATATAGGGTTTTTGGGTAGGATTTGCAATCTCCAGATGACTAGTAAGATCTTTTGAAAACTAGTAAAATTTTTGTATTAGAACTCATATTCCTAGACTGTTGCAAAGTTTATCAATTTTTCGCAAAGTTTCCTTGGAGCAGCATTTTGAATTGAAACTTTGTGAGCCTTTGAAGATGGATTAAATAAGAACTTTCACACTAGTTTCATGTGAATAGGTCATATATCTTGCTCTAGATATGATTTTCTGTGAGCCTTGACAAAATTTTATGACAACTTCGACAACTTTTGCAACTTTGTCATTTTGGTACTTTTGAAGGCTTCAAATCCACTTTTTCTTCAACCTATAAACCTACAATCACACAAAGAGAGGGAATTTTTTTTTTTTTTTGATAGGGAATGGGGGTTTTCCTTGTTCAAAACCCATTTTTGTAATCAAACCTTAATGAGAAATGAAGGATGAATGAAATGAAACATAAAAACATAAGATGAAACAATAGAACCTTTTAGATTTGAAAACAAGCATGAAGTGGCCTCAATGGATGTAGATCTTGATCATGATTCTTGATGAAATATATTATTTTTGAATAATTAAATTGATTTTGAACTATACATCACAACATTAGCTCAAAACCACATGCATGATGCACTAAATATTTGACATGATGCTTGAATCTTGAATGTTGCTCAAAATACTTGATGATTTTCTCTTGAATTCCTTCTTGAATACTCTCTAATGCTCTACAATTCTCTTATGAAATCTTAGGATCCTTAAATCAAAATTTATATCTCTTGTTAGGAGAAATTATGTGAAATTAAAACACTACAAGTTGTCATTACAACACTACAAGCTGACATCAAATCTAGGATAGTAAGATATGACCAAGAATTTGATTTAAATTAGTTCTTGGTTAAAGTAGGACTCATACAATAGTTGGGGAATATGAGTCCTAGTGTCTTAAACATGAGACACAAACTCCAAGCAGTGTCTTGTTTAATGTGAAATTTGAAATTAGGTCCCAAGACCTACGTGGGACTCATATGCCCAAGGTGGCATAGGAGACCTAGATCACTAAGTCTGGAAAACAAAAACTCAAACATTAAACTATGATTTGTCATTTGTTAAATGATAGGTAGTGATTAAGAATTAAATTTTGGTATAAGTATAAAAGGGCATGATAATGATAATATGATTTATTATAATTGTTTATAATATAACTAGGTTTATCAAGTATTATGTTTGTGATGTTGCACATTCCTCAGTTTAAATTAATGAGAACATGTTGAGATCTTTGTTTGATTGCTTGGTTTCACTAGAATTTTTTGTAACTTACTTGCATGGGATCTTAGTATATCCTTACTATTTTATTACTTCTTTATTATGAAATTTAAATTAGTATTGTTTGGTAAAACTATTGATACCTTTTGATTCAATCCTAGTTATTTTGTATATATAAATATCTAGTCTAGGTAAGTGAGTAATGTACCTATAAGGTTAAGTTGATCTTATCAATTATCTATTTTTGTCAACCATACCAATTTAATATCTGTCTTTGTGCTTTTAACATAAATTGGATATAGACTTATTCCACTAGCAGAGATTGTTTGTACATCATTTATTGTTTCTCACTAATGTTTTAACCTTGTTGAAGTTTTGATTGATTGTTCAATGTAGGAAGCATACTAATATCAACTTATAGCTACATTTTTTGAGTTCATAGGAATCCTAGTCAATCCATTCAACCTATAAGGTATGAAAAATTCAAGCATCAATTCTTACTAACCCTATATTGGTGTAAATATGAATCAAGTTTATGTTAATTTCTTGCATAGTATTGATGCATTGAGATGATGCAAAATTATTAGAGGTGTAGGATTTCATGATAGTTTGTTCACTCTCTTATTATATATCATAATTAAATTAACATATTTTTAATTCTAAGGTTAATCCTATTTATAATTTATATTAATTTTTCTACTTAATTTATTCCTTCATAGTTGTTGCATGAAAATGGAGGCTGCATTATGACACCACTATGCAAAAAACCTAAATATGGTTGAGTGTAGAGATAGTGTAGGAAATGGAAACTACCATAGTTGTAAGTCAAGAATTTATTTAATTAGGAACATGTGTATAGGGGCAGCAAGAGAGATTTTATTTTATTTAAAACATGATTGAGAAGTGAGATTCAAGAAGAAAGGTAGAGAATGGAAAAAATAGAAGGAAAACAATCATAAAGGAGAGGCACAAGGACATTAGAAAGATTATGGAAATATCTTTATTTTTTCCAATGAAAGTGGATAAGAAAGAGAACTATGAAAACAACAAACATGTGATGAGCATAAGAGAGTATAGTGCCAAGGTTGAGGCTAAGATTACCAAAATTAGTGACATGGTATTGTTCCTACTTTACTCACATCTCATTCCTTCCTTCACCATTGATGTGTCCATTTTCATATACAAAATTATTGAATAGGTCATGATTATGATTAAATTGTTGATTGAACATAGGTTTTTTTGGTGCTCTAGATATGTGTTTTCACCATAACTTTAAATTTCAAACAAAGGATTGTATTATGTTCTTAAGGAATATGGTGTATGATATAGATGGAATTCATTTGTATAATTTTTTATGTATTATTATAGATTTCTATATAAAAGAATGTTTGTTTAAGAGATTTAAGTTTTAGAGAAATATATTAAAACTCAAGATGAACTCTTCAAAGCTATTTTAGATTTTTTGACATGTTGAGAAGTGATAAATACATTATTAAAATTCTAGATGGACATTTTAAAGTATGTTTTAGAGATTTTAACTTGTTGCAAAGGTAACACATACTTAATGTATGTCTACAAAACCTAGGTGGGTGGGTAAATTTTGTGTGCAGATTTATCATCATTGCATGCATATATTGAAAATCTAGATGCATAGGTAAAGTTACACAAATTATTATAAATGAATCCTCTATTTTGATTAATTTTAAAAAGTTTAATCATATGCATCATATTTTTGGCATCAATAACACTAGCATGTAAGATTCCAAAAGTTTATGGGGAAGAAGAGGAAATAAAGAAGTTGTTAATTGGTGGAGAAGAATAGAAAATATTTAGCAATATAATAAATAAGTCACCAAAAATTGAGAGTTTTCCTAGGAAACTTTGCAGATGATAGATGAGAGTGATTATTGGGTTGAGGAAGAAAAAAACTCAAATAAAATTAAAGATAAATCAATTAATAATGATGTATTGTCAACCAACACATTCCCCAAGCTAAGGAGATGTGCTATGAGGAGATGTACCTCATGGACTACATCACCTCCCATGTTGTAAAAATCAAGAAGAGTTTGTAAAGAGTTCATATAAGTAGTGAATCCTTAATTGGGTTAGAGAAAAAAAGATCAAGAAGCAATTATGTATGAGATTTGTGATTGGTATTACAAAGTGAGTTATTAATGTTCAAGTGTCAAGAGATAATTGTAGAGAAAGGAAATCAGTCAAGTAGAAAAAGGAGTGGATCTAGACAAAGAATCCATCATAAAGAGAGAGAAAGAGATCTAAGAGTACATAATATATTACGTTAAAGGATAATCCATAAATATACAAAATACAATAAGAACACCTTTACCTCTTCCAAATATGGAAGAACATATGATTAATCTCCCTACCTTTGTAAATACACCAAGGATGCTAGCGAACATCTATTTACCTTAGACTTTCATTGGAGTGGGGTTGACACTAATGATGACTAGACCTAGTATACAATTTTGTGGAGATCCTCAATGATGAGGCAATAATATGGTGCATTAAAGAATGCCCTACGTATGATAAAACATGGAAAAAAAGACATATTGAATGATTTCCATTCACCTAATTTATGAACAAAGTACATAAAAAAAATATAGAAGATGACAAAAAGTAAGGAGGAATAAATAAAATATTATGAACGGTGATTTGAAAGTACAGTTAGAAAGCTAGAAGATACCTTAACATAAATAAATGAATTGAGTGGTTTATTTTAGGATTAACACCTCACATTATAGAAAAACTAGATGAGAAGATTTCCTCTCCATATAAGGATGCAATAGAATTGATCACTCAAATAGAATCCTAGTTAAAGATATGGGAGAATAATTTAGTAGGAAAAGATGAAATTGATAATTTAAAATTAGAGTGGGAAAATGTAATGTTGAAGTAAGAAACTCTATTGAAATGTGAGAAGGATAAGAATTCTCCCCCACCTAGAAGAAGTAAATTTTGGTTTAAAAATTATAACATTGTAGAAAATCTAAGGAATGAATTTTTGATAAGAAAAGGCAACAAGAGGGATACCACACTAAGAGGGGAACTTGAGAAATCCTTTAGACATATGGTAAGTATATATATTGTAAAATACAAAGTGGGACAAACATGACACAAATAAGTTCCAATGTTACTTCATGAAGAAGATGAATATGAACCAATGGTTCATGGATTGATTAGGGAAGCACTTTTTGGATATGGGTGTAGATAGAGCATATAATTTAGCTAAAAGAAAATTTAATATTTATTTGGAACATGGATAGTGGGAACTTCAGTTTAGAGAAAGTATAGGACCACTTAACAATTTATACACTACATGGTACCAAAAATTCAATATGCAAGGCCCTCCATGAGTTAATATGATAACTATTGAGAAAGAGGTGGTAGGAGAGGGTATCACAATAATAATAGAGGTACCAAAGAAATAGGAAGGACCAAAAGGCAAAAATTGTATAACTGACATGGTAAACTAGGACATTATTCTAATGAATGCAAAAGAAAAAAGAGAGGAAAGTCTCCATGATTTTCTTGGTGATAAATCACATGATATTTCTATCCCCAAATTTACTAGTTCTATAAGAGTGTGTTGTTGCCATGATCATAAAGTGAATACTTGTCTCTAAGTCTAAATATAACCTATGATATTAAAGTAGCAATTAGTAACTAAAGTAGAAGAGAAAATGTTAGACAATCTAAACATTCAAATGTAGAATTGGATAATCCTCATTGATAAATGAGAATTGGAAAAATAATACAAAGGGAAAAGGGAAATACTCAAGGAAAAGAGTAAATAGAATTTGGAGATGGACTAATAGAATCATATCCTAGAAAAGTCATATAAATGTGAAGATGTAAAAAATATTTAGATAAAAAGGAACATTATTTGGTAATAAAGAATTCCAAAGAGACAATTAAAATAAAAATAAAAAATGAAAAGGATGATAATAAGACATTTTATAGAAAAATAGGTCTATGCTCATTACCTACCAAAGCTCCCAATTTTGCACAGGCGAGGAGAATGCTCGCTTTACAAATACCAATTTCATTTGCTAGAAAGTTTCTAAATCTTTGTCAACAAATCCATTTTGTTTATATCCTACAATCATGGCTTTCCATGAGACTAAATTTCTTTAAGGAACATTGTCAAATAGTCTGTGTGCCTTGTCTATGCTACCACATTTTGTATACATGTCTACTAGAGTGGTTGCAACTACATCGAAAAAAAAAATTCCTCTATCCTTATGATTTGATGGATGCTCACTTTTCCAAAGCTCCCATTCAACACAAGCTACAAGGATGCTATCAAAGGTTGTAGAATCTAGCTTTAAACCTGAGAAAATTGCATTTTCTTGAAAGCTTCTAAAGCCTTTTCAACAAATCCATTTTGTGAATATCTTGCAATCAAGGAATTCCACAAGACCACATTTCTTTGATGCATTATGTCAAATAGTTTTCATTCCTTATCTATCCTTCCACATTTTGCATACATGTCTACCAAGTCAGTTGCAAATACATCTAACAAAAATCCTCTATCTTTATCATGTGATGGGTGTGCATAATGTTTTCCAAAGCTCCCCTTTCAATAAATACAACTGGGAAGTTAGTGGTAAAAGTAAAGGATTTTGGCTTTACACCTAACAATTGCATCTACTTGAAAGTTTCTAAAATGTTTTCAACAAACCCATTTTGCACATATCCTACAATCGTAGCATTCCATAAGACACCATTTTTGAGGCATTCGGTCAAACATTCCACTATCATAGCATTACCAACTACAATATATGACAAAATTCCTATATCCTTCCTACTTTTATGGATAATCTCTTCCAAAGGTCCTATTCTGTACAAGTTGGAGCTACACTAACAAGCGTAATATGATAGGGTTGAAGTCCTATTTGTTCCATACATTGAAAAATTGTGGCTACATTGTGAGGAAACCCATGTCTTCTTACATTGTAGATGTAACCAAAAAAAATATTGTTACCAAAACAAATGGAACATGGGAACTTTGACAATTTATTTTGAGTTATACATGGGAAAAACAATTTTAAAAAAATATCCAGTAAATTGGGTCAGTGAAAAACTAGAAGAAGGATAGATTACAGTTCCATCTACATGAGCCACCTAAACGATCAACGCTTAGATTTTGCTTGTTAATCCCAACCAAAAATACCTGAAATTGCTTGGTTACAATGAAAGCACCAAAGACACTAGAAATTTTGACATCCACTAGAGACAAGGCTTTCTAATACGAAAACCATACAAGATTTATCCACATAATTATTGGTTACCCATTCACAATTTGTTTATATGAAATTTCCCTATCTATTATGAATAATTTATAATAGATAAATAACACAAGAATAATAGAATTAAAAACTCAGTAAAAAAGACGAGATAAGAGCATGAAAACACAAAATTTATAGTGGTTCACCAATTTGGCTACATCCACTTTGAAGTAGAGGAATCTCTTTTATTAATCTTTTCTTTTACATACATAAAGAAGCAACTATATCATGAACAATATACATAATTTCAAATTAGATTATCCATTATGTTTGGATAAGCCTTTGAAAGGAATGTGAAAGGATAGTCCAATTGGAGGGAAAATAAAGTGGTTGATGGATTTCATATCCTACAATCTCTCATTTGAAATCCAAAGTCTAAATTATAAATCTTAGAGATATTTCCCCAGTTCACCCTTATTGTCACATCTTCACCATACTTCTCCCTTGGTACTATCTTCATCAATGCATATGTTGAACTCACCTTTATATCGATTTTCTCCACTTTCAATTTTCTCTCTTCAAGTACATTTTGGATGAAGTGATATCGTAACTCATTATGCTTGGTCTGATTATGAAATGTTGAGTTATTTTCCAAATAAATAACATTGTTTCTATCACAAAAAAGAGTGAAAACATGTTGTTTGAATCCCAGCTCATCCAACAGTCTCTACAACCAAATCATCTCTTTTACACCTTCAATGAGAGCTATATATGTAGCCTTGGTAGTGGAGAGTGAAACCACCTGTTGCAACCTTGAGACCCAACTGATCATTACCTTGGAAAATGTGAAGATGGGTATGTGCAGGATCATCATTGAAAAAAAGCCCCTTAAGTGACAAAAAAATTAGAAAAATTAGAGTTAGGCAACTTGACGTAAAAATTTGAATAAGTTATCTATATTATTTAAAAAATATGTAAGAATAGAATCCGTAGCAAATTGAATGTAGTTTCTAAACTACTAAGTTTATTTATAAAAAAAAAACAAATCTATTTGGTGAAAGGCTATGTGTACGATCATCATGGAAAAAACAAGCCCTTAATTAGCAAAAAATTCAGAAAAATTAGAGTTAGGCAACTTGACGTAAAAATTTGAATAAATTATCTATATTATTTCAAAAATATGTAAGAATAGAATCTGTAGCAAATTGAATGTAGTTTTTAAATTACTAGGTTTATTTAAAAAAAAAAAAAATCTATTTGGTGAATATTTGAAATTTCAATGCAATAGTACTTAAATTTCGGGAAAAAATAAGTAAGGTGTTTGTCTTACCACCCTAACCACAATAAAATAATTTTTTTTTGGTAAGATTTTAGATATAAGTAGAGGACTCATGTTCTGATGTGATGCATTTTTTTTTGTAATTTTCTTTCCATGTAAATAATTAATTATTAATGTTTTTAACAACTTTTCAAAAATATAAAAACTTGTATGTCTGACCACCTTAACTTGGTCAAAACTTCATGAAATTCAATTTTTCTTTTTTTGATCCTATAGTATGTGAAAAATAGAATGTGACACATGTTTTAGATTCAAAAAATGTGATACCATTTGAAAGCTATAAATATTTTTCAATCAACCTATCAATGAGGACTTTAGTTGTAATTCTAATAGAAAATGAATAATAATTATTTATTAAATTCAAAGTAAAGCATAATTTATATTGATGGAAAACTAAGAATCCCCTTTAAAAAACCTTTTCGTTTCATCAAATTTGGGTAAAAAAAAATTGTCAGCCACATACCCTACACATACCCATCATGTCGCCACTTTTTGCCCCATCATGATCCTACACATACCAAAAATTTAAAATTTCAATGCACTAGTACTTAAATTTTAGGGAAAAAATAAGAAGTAGGCGTCTGTCTAACCACCTAAGTAAAGACAATAAAATGATAATATTTTTAAAAATATTTTAGATATAAGCAAAGGAATTATGTTATGATGTGATGCATATTTTCTTGTAATTTTTTTCCAAGTAAATACTTAATTATGAATTTTTTACTATAACTTTTAAAAAATATAAAAACTCGTATGTCTGACCACCTTAACATGGTCAAAATTTCATGATTGTTCTTTTTAATCCTATATTATGCGAAGCATAGAATATGATGCATGTTTTAGATTCAAAAAACGTGATACCCTTTGAAAGCTATAGATTTTTCTCAATCAACTTACTAATCAAGACTTTAGTCTTAATTCAAATACAAAATAAATAATAATTATTTATTAAATTCAAATTAAATCATAATTTATATTGGTGGAAAATTGAGAATCTCCTTAAAAAATCCTTTTCGTTTTATCAATTTTGGGTTGAAAAAGAGTCGTCAGCCACATACCCTACACATACCCATCATATCGCCACTTTTTGGCTCATCATGATCCTGTACATACCCAGATAGAACACATTGTTTACCTTCATTTGTTCAGGTCACCAGCCATATCGGAGTGAACATAACCTCTCAACTATGCATCTCTCCCTCCAAAACACAAAACATAACCTGAAGTGCCTTTTAAATACCTTAATATTGACTCCACCACTTCCCATAAGATTTACTCATATTACTCATAAATCTGCTCAATACTCCCACTACATGGGCAATGTCGAGCCAAGTACAAACCATGGAATACATGATATTCCCAACAACTAATGAATAAGGAATACCCTTCATGTTTTCTTGATCTTGAGGTGTTTTGGGACATATTTAAATGATGAACGAAAATGATCAGCAAGTGGAGTGCTCATAGGATTAACACCCTTCATGTTGAATCTATCCAAGACTTTGTCAATATACTTTCCTTGTGACAATCTGGTTTCCCTCTTAAGTTTATCTCGGATTATGGTAATACTCTTTGCTGCCCCTCAGTCTTTCATTGCAAAATTTTGAGCTAATTGTCGCTTCAAATCAGGAACAACTTTCATGCTAGTGTTGATTACTAGTATATCATCAACATAAAACAACAATAAAACAAACTCACCATTATTCAATACCTTGTAGTAGATATAGAGATCAGATTTGTAGCATGTGAAATGTTTCTCTACCATGAAAGAGTCAAATTTGAAATACCAATGCCATGGGGCTTGCCTGAGCCCATACAAATTTCTCAACTTGCAATATAAAACTTCTTTACCTTCTTGCTCAAAACCTTTAGGCTAATGCATATACAACTCCTCTTCTATGTCACCATGAAGAAATCTAGTCTTCACATCAAATTGTTCCAGCTCAAGATCATACACTGCTGTCAATTCCAAAATCACTCTAATGGTGGTCATCTTCACAACTGGTGAGAAGATTTCATTGAAGTCTATCCATTTTTCTGATTGTATCCCTTCACTACCAGTCTATCCCAATAACATTTTTTTTATCCTTCTTCATCTTTCAATCTATACACCCATTGATTCTCCAATGATCTTCGATTGGGTAAAAGCTTGACCAAATTCATTGTATGATTGGTCATGAGTGAATCCATTTCATCTTGCATTTCCAATTGTAGACTTCTTTGAGAGTGGCTGGTTCTAATTGATCAAAAATCAATAACTGATAATCATTAAATTTTATCGAAGGTCGATGCTCTCGAGAAGACCTCGATAGTTTGGGAGCTTGATTTTGTATATTTAATTGCAAATAAACATTATGATCGCCATTATTTTGGCTATGCATAATATCAGCAGAATTACTAGTATTGCTAATCCTAGTTTCTTGAGCCAAAATAGGATGTTGCATGTGGGAGTCTTGAGGAAAAATGTCATAATTTTAAATTTTTTTAGAGGCTTCTGTAGTGCCCCTAGCAACGATCATATTTGGCTGTTGTGTAAAGACAAATTCATGGGCGGGTGAAGTTTTACTGCTGCGTGGAGGCATACATGGAGACCGCATAGTGTAGTTTGAAGACTTTTAATTAAAATTCCTGTTAGGCGACATTGGCGGAAGAACATCACACGATGGATAATCAGCGGAAGAGTCATTTCCATTGCAGACAAAGGATGAACAAGGTATGGAAATATGAAGTGGCTACGTGGGATTTAAATGTGATGTGGTGGGCCGCGGAAGGTTTGCATCCAAATTGTTGTCAATGTAAGCAGGTATAGGCGGCTCAAAAACAATAGGCTACGAGTAGGGAAAGCCTCTGTTTGGACCTAAGTGGCAGAGGGGCAGTTGATGCCTTCTTTGTTTGGTTGGAAAACATTTTCACGAGTTTCTCCAAATGTACCATATGCCAACGGAAGTAAATTTCTTCCAAATTGTGCTGCCTGTGAATTGTCAATACTATTTTATTGTTGACGCGTATTTGATATTATTTTTTGATGTGAAAATTATGAATCACAATCATTCCCATTACCATTAACATGCACGTATTCATTTGTTGATAGCCCTGATTTTACAAACCTGGGAACACCTTTCATTCAAGACAAGATCTATGCTATGAACTATTTTTTTTTTTTTAATTGGATTCGACAATCTAAAGCCATAATATTCCTTTGTATCCAACAAAGATACACTGTTCAGATTTGATATTCAATTTTGTTTGCTTCTCCTTAGGAATTTGAATGAAAGCTTCACAACCAGAAAACTGCTAGATGATTATAGGAATTTCATCTTCCCATCCATCTCTCCCTTGGAGTGTCAAAATACAATTGAGATGAAGGGTTTTGATTGATCCAATATACTATTATGTTAACTTCTTCTGCCAAGATTTCCTTTCTCAAACCTACATTAGAGAGCATACTGCGAGCCCTCTCTAGAATTATTTGATTCAGTCTCTCAGCACCATTCTCTTGAGGTGCAAATGGCATAACCTTAATGTGTTGAATAATGTGTTGAATGCCATTATATGCATAATAATTGTCAAAATAAAAAGAACAAAACTTTCCCCCATTATTTGTTTTCAAACATTAGATTTTGTTCCTCATTTAGTTCTCAACAATAGCTTTAAAATTTTCAGTTTGGTAAAAACTTCAGACTTTCTATTGAGTATATAGACCCATACCTTTCAAGTACAATCATCAAGAAAAGTGACAAACTAATTTGCTCTGACATAAGAGGTTACCTCTATAGAACTGAACATGTCTGAATGCACAAGCTCCAAGGGCCTTATCTTTTTGTCATGTCTGATCTTTGAAAAATTGATCCACCTCTATTTTCCATAGCGACAATGCTCACATAGGTCCAAATCAACAAATGTTAACCCCAAAAGATGATCCCCTTTGACAAATAGTTTAAGTTCCTTCTTGCTCATATGCTTGAGCCTTCTATGCCATAGTTTTGCCTCACTGTCCACAACCACAATCACAACTCACACTTCAACAAGAATATCTAGCACATATGAAGTGCCCAATTTTCTCCCTCTCCCAACCACTAATGACCCTTTATTCACCTTCCAAGAGTTTGAATAAAAGATGATGCTACATCCTTGAACATCAAGTTGTCCAACATAAATCAAATTCCTTTTCAATTCAATAATATGTCTTACATCGTGCAATAACCATTTATGTACATTCTTCAACTTCAACATCACATCACCTTTTCCAACGATATCACATGTCTTTGTTATCACTAAGATAATTTTTGCCAAATTTTCCTTCTTGATAATTTTGGAAGGCTTCCTGACATGAGGTTGCATGGAATGATGCACTGAAATCCAACACCCATTAGTTGGTTGTAGTTTCACTCTCTAACAAGAATAGAACACCTTCATTTGACTCATATGTGTTGTTCACTTTGCTATCCTTTGATTGATTTTGCACCTTTTCATATGACCAACAATTCTTTTTGGTATGACCTTCTTTACCACAAAACCAACAACCTCCATTTCTGCCTCTAGACATTGATCTTCTTGCAGATTTTGATCTCCTCTGATATTTATTTTTGCCTCTTTCTTGATGTCTACCTTTATTCCCAAAAACCAACACATCACCAGATGCAAATTTCCTTAACTTTTCCTTTGCATATCTTCGTTGAGAAGAGTTCCAGTAACATTGTTAAAATGGAGCTGGTTTTTCTTGATACAAAGGTGTTGATTTCCATCGCTACTCATTCCTAGCTATTTGAAAGAGAGAACAATAATAAGAAAGCTTTAATTTCATCATCCAAATTAATGTTTACTTAAATCAATTGGCTAATTAGAGTGTTGAATTTTTTCAAGTCATTATACACGATTCCTCCTCCTTTCATTTTTGTATTATACAACTTCTTCATAAGGTAAAATTTATTTTTGAAGCTAAAGCCATCTCATACATATTAGTGAGTTTATCCCAAAATTTCGTTAAAGTCTTTTCCATTGTAACATTGAAGAGGACATTGCTAGATAGTGATAGTATAATTATTGTTTCTCCCACTCCTCATTAGCCATTGTAGCTAGAATTTTGGCCTTTCTTTCCAAAATGAGTGAGATATATTCTTTAATTAGTAATGACTCCATCTGCACCTTCCACAATCCAAAATTCCGCATAGAGAATTTCTCAAATTTTTATTTATTTGCTTCCTCCATTTTTTTGTGGAAGGTATCACAATTTCCTAATCAACTTCTTCATAAAGCTTTGATACCAGTTGTTGAATAATTTACAATAGATAAATAACACACAAATAGAAAAATTAAAAACTCGGTAAGAAAGACAAGACAAGAACACAATGACACAATTTATAGTGGTTCACCAATTTGGCTACATCCACTTTGAAGCAAGAGAATCTCTTTTACTAATCTCTATTTTTACATACATACATGAGCTCATCACCATTATATTTGTGATATGTGTATGTACCAATCGCTATTTTACTTGTGATGTATATGAGCTAGTCACCTCGTATATATATGTGATGTATGCTAAAAATAATAAATATGTATATGTGACATATGTTGGAGCTAGTCATTGTGTATATGTGACATTGCTAGGAGATATTCATTGTGTAAATGTGGTGAATGCGAGAGCTAGTCACTATGTTTTACAATTTATGATGCATCTAGTCACCATGTATATGTGACATATGTTAAGATCTAGTCATTACATATATATGATGTATGCTAGAGCTAGTCACTATGTATGTGTGATGTGTATGAACTAGTCACCCTATGTATATATGATATATGCTAGAGTCATTCACTAGGGGAATAGAGGGATTATGAAATAATATGACCCCTATATATTTGTGTATATTTGTACACTATGGATTGGTAATGTTTGGTATGGAGCTAACATTTGATGGTAAATAGTTATCGTTATATTATGATAGGACTAAATTTAGTAAGTAGTCATTGCTTAAGGTGAGATCAAAGATCTCATATAAGAGGAGAGAATGAACTCTCTATATCATTGTTGGGTGAACTATAAAGCCTTTGATTTCCCATGAGGAGATATGTAGGAAGGGTCATTGTAAACCCTTGATGCTTAGGTCTACATCTACGAATGACCCTAACCTTGGAAGCCTACCACTCCCATGTGTAAGAATATAACTAGTGATGTTGATTTGATGCCACCCTGGTGAATAGAGAAGTTATTAAGTTGGCACTTATAAGCTATATGGAAGAGGCCCAATTGATTAAGTTTGGTATTTGTTCTAAATTTTATTTAAGAAGTTTCTTTGAAAGCAATAGAGGGTTGGTTGTTATAGCTATACATTTCAATATTTATTGTTTAATTGGTTTCATGTTCCACATTTATGCATTTCCAAAAAAAATTAAATGTAGTACCAAGGCAATAGATTTATAAGTAGTAATGCCTATTAGACATTCAATTAATCATATAGGTACTATTGTTAGTACTAGTGGAAATGACTTGGTTGAAATAAATGAAATTCATATGTTTAGTCTTTTAATATGGACATAAAAATAGTTTTTGTGTCAATATTTTCATTTTTTTGCATGACCATTTTGATTATGATATATTTTACCTATTGAAATTACATCCTACTCATCTCTAAAATAGTAAATACAAACTCAAATATTTTTTTCCCCAAATATTAGGCATTCTATTTAACTTCCTAATGAATACATGTTATAATTAGACATAATTTTACTACACGTGTTTCTTTTGAACACACAATTATATTCCTCATTCAATGTATTAGCTTGTAAATTAAATATACATCAATTATCACACAACTATTATACATTATTTTTTACAATATATTTATACTTCTATAGAACTAACTATCAAATCTATATTTAGAGTATCATTTTAATATTTAAATATATATGTATATACACATATGCATATATATGTATACATAAATATGATATATGTATGATATATGTATATGTATATGCATTTTTATATTATACATTAGATATGTGTGTGTGCACTCGCATATTATATATTACCTACACATATACATATATAAATTTTAAAAAATAGTTCAAAAATATTAAATTTTATATATTTTATATGACATATTATTAGATATTACCAGGGTTTTAATATCATATGTACACTTGTTTGTAACTAGTATATGCTTCATTCAAAAATAATATTCTGAAAATTTTCATAGGTCAAAATTGATATATCTAGTTGATGAGTGCATATTACCATTATGGTGATATTATAGAGCACATAAATTTTATAAGAATCATACCAAGTATGATGATACATTATAGTTTTGGCATGCATGACTATAATAAAGGATATATATTCTTCTCAAATGAATTGAGATATTGACTCTCACAAGATATTACACAATTCAAATCGATAGTTTATGCATATTAGTAAGATAATTGAGAACAAATTAATGTGAAAAAATAAAATTTTGGAAGGATTTTGTGTGTTTGTGTTGAGAAAGGTGTCTCAAGCTTGCATTGAAATGTTATATATTTAATTATTATTTATTTTATCCTCACATGGGAAAGAGGGTATCCCAATTCGAGGTGGCAATTTTTGTCACATGTTAAATACTTTTTAATGTGTACAAGAAGTTGTAAGAGCATCTAATTTTAATATGGCATTATAGCATCTATGGTTTATCATAGATTGTATCATGAATGCAAGAGAATTATTATAGGAAGTTACATAGTAGACTTCAATTTTAACCAATTTTTTGATGCATGTCATGACATATCATAATATATCTTAGAATGAGGATGATTGAGACAAAATTATGAAAAAATTATGATAGCATAAGAGAATATCAATATTAGCATGTTGACGTATCATGAGATTAGTGCCCTTTGGAATTCCTTATGAAGATTTGAGCAACATTTTTGGGAGTGGTATTCTTCCATGACTTATGGTTTACTATTTATGGTTTCTTAATTTGTATTCTCTATATATGAATGCCTAAAATAAAAATGTAGTATGAAACAATTTTATAGAGAAATACATTGTTGAAATTTCTCTGCGCATGTGTTGATTATTTTCCTATAAAAAAGACATGATCCTGTTGATGATGCACTGTGATTACATTGATACTATGAATGCAGTGGTTCAAAATTCGGAGAGAGTATTTTTTTATAATTAAACATTGTATCATTGTTGTATTGTTGTACTGAATATTTTTTCAACTCTGATTCTCTCTATACAGAATCTATAGGCTTAGTAGATAACACCGTAGTCTGTATTATCTACAATACTCCGTGTGCTTTACGAAAAGGAACGTGCATAGAAATCGCTAAGCACAGACATTGTGTAGAATAGGTGGTGGGGTATTCATATCTTGACTTGACTGAAAAGTGAATTCGAGCATCTCAAATAATGAATTGGCCATTGAATTTCAGTAGAAAGTTTAACACCCGTCCCTATTCACCTACACCTAATTCATTGTAAAGTCACTTTAAGCGCGACCAAAAATGAATGGGCCACTCTTTCAGAGTAACGTCCAACGTCTATTCCCACATTGAAGAACATTTAGATGAAGTACATTTACGTTTATTAGTCCTACGTCACCTCAGCGTATCGTGTACAAATGTAGAAACACCTTTAGACTGAAAGGAGAAATAAAATTTACATGTATGGCAACTGACCAAGATTTCCTTAATCACTGGTTTAGTTTGGCACGGCAATTGCGGAGAACCACGACACCATTTCCACGCCGCCCTTGACTGTCAAATATCATTTGCCTTAATTATATTAGTTTTTATACACTTTTTGGTGTGAATGTTAAAAAATGTCATTGACTTCTTTATCTGATTATAATTTTTCTAAATGAGTTTGAAATTAAGTATTGTGTTTAGTGATACGTCTAACACTTCCTTTTTTGCAATGTAATTATCAGTTTTGTTTCATAATATGACTTGTTACAAAATATTTCATGCCTACACATGAGCACTCTTGCGGGATTTCTTTTTCAATTTAATTAGCTAGCACGTGATAGGGAATCCCCTTAAATGACAAGGGAAAGAAAAAGTAAAGGATAACTCTATCTTGTTTTTCTTAGTTCAACTTAATTTTATATACCTATAAGAGAAGAAATCAATAAATTGTAACAAAACACATGAGTACCAATCATATGCAAAAGATGATGAAAAGGTACATCTAAGATTTTTCCAAGTAGGCGGTAGTGGAGTAACAAAAACAATTGGCTATTGTTCAATCTTTCTATTGAGAAGGCTTTGAGGTTTCATTTTGCAATTGCACTAAACCTTCATCGTAATCCTTAGAATATTCAAGGAAAATGGACATATAATGGATAATATGCTAAGTTAGAACATTTCATGGGAAACAACTTCATAATGTTCCAATAGGATCAAGATTATAATAAACTTGTAGAGCAAGGTTCTCATAGGAGTATTACCAACCAAAGATCCAAAAGTAACATAGGTGTCATCAAAATCTTATAATACATCACAACACATAGTTATAATACAATACCCTCATAAAATAGGGTTGCCTTCTAGGTCAAGTCAAGCCAACAAAAATATCAGCTGAGGGATATGAGACATAATGATGAATGGTCTACATTTACAATAATAGAGTGTACATAAAATTTGGCTTTCATGGGCGCTACCCTTGATCCCCCGCTAGGGCGTACTACCCACTGGACCCCTAGCTGGGGGGGATGTTCCCCCCAGACCCCTTGTAGGGGGGAGGCAGGAGGGGGGCCTACACACCCTATCATCATTGTATGAACATTACCATATGTACCAATAGTAACTTATGTAATTGCAAGGTTGAGACACATTTTCCCAAAAAATCTCCCACTTTTTGAACACCTTACAAAAGTGACGGGAAGGTGTAAACCTCATCTCTTAATTGCTAGGGTCTAAAAGGCCCATAGTCTCTGAACACCATTTGAATTTCTCTATGCTCATATCTTTCGTTAAAGAATCAACAAAATTCATCAAATTCTCTACCTTAACCAACTTTACCATACCATTTTCAATCATATCTCTAAAAAAATGATATTGTACATCAACGTGCTTGGCTCAAGCATGAAACATTGGATTCTTGGCTAGACATATCACATTCTAACTATTGCAATAAATTTTCATTGTACGTTGTTTTATTCCAATATCTGGACATAGTATCTTAAGCCAAATGACTTCTTTACAAGCATGAGTAGCTACCATATACTTTACTTTAGTAGTGGACAAAGCAACCACAACGTGTTGCTTACTCATCTGACTAGTTGCACCACCAAATAAAATAAACACATAAGCACCAAAGGATCTTCTACTGTCAACATCACTTCCCCAATCTAAAGCCACATATCTATAGTTTATCAAGGGAAATCTCATCTTTAATCATATTACTATGATAACACAGGGAATAATCTAAGGTACCATACAAATATCTAAAGACTCTTTTAAATACATCCCAATGAACTCTACCAGGATTAGGCATATATTTGGAAAAAAACTCCCACTGCTTGGGAAATGTCTAGTCTAGTACAAACCATAGCATACATCAAACTTCCAATTTCACTTTGGTAAGGCACTCTACTTATGCCTTCCATCTATGATGGGGATGTTGGACAATCTAAAATAGATAACTTTGTTCCAACTAAAATAAGAACACATAGTACAGTCTACAATCAACATCACTTGCCCAGTCTGAAGCCACATAAATATTAATTTATCAAGGGAAATCTCATCTTCAATTATATTACTACGATAACACAAGGAATAATTTGAGGTGCCATGCAAATATCTAAAGACTCTTTTAAATACTTCCCAATGAACTCGATCGGGATTAGACATATATTTGGAAAAAAATATCACTACTTGGGAAATATCTAGTCTAGTACAAATCATAGCATATGTCAAACTTCCAATTGCAATCTGGTAAGGCATTCAACTCATGTCTTCCATCTCTAAAGCAGATGTTGGATAATTTGAAATAGATATAACTTTGTTCCAGCTAAAATTTAATTGACATGCTTACTTTGGAAAGGCCATACCTTTATGTTTAATCCATCTCTTTTAATTTCCATCCCAAAAATGTGTTTAGTTGCACCAAGATATTTCATTTCAAATTGAAAAACATGTTTTTAGTTATGAGATCATACCATTCCCTCTACCAATAAATAACCTATCATCAACATATAATGCAATGAATAGGAAACAATCGCCATCAGTTTTATAAGAAACAAAATGATCTAATTTAGAAAGCTCAAATCCAAAACTCAACACATATGTATCGAACTTTCGATACCACGTCCTAGGAATCTGTTTTATGCCTTACAAAGATTTCTTCAATTTGCAAACCAATTTACTTTTACCTTTCACCATGTAGTGTTTTGTATGTGTCATATAAATATCCTCCTCCAAGTAACCATGAAGGAAAGAGGGTTTCACATCCATTTTCTCAACCTCTAAATAATATGTAACAACAATAAAAATAAAAAATCTAATGGATGTCATTTTTGCACCAGGAGAAAATATCTCACCATAATCAACACCCTCAACTTGAGAGTAACCTTTTGTAACCAACCTTGCTTTGTACTTCTCAATAATTCCATCTTCTTGAACACCCAATTGAAACCAATAGGTTTTCTTCCTTCAGGAAATGGTTTTCAAAGTTGTCATTTCTTCATCCATTTCAATCTTCCAAGATTTTGTATCATTCATACCTAATGCCTCTTCTACCAATCTTGATTCATCCATATGAGTATTCAAAGAAAAAACACATCTCCAATCATTAGGTGAATACCTTTCAGGTGGCTGTCTATGCCTTGTAGATCTATGAACAAGCTAAGTTGGAGGTTCTTCCTCCTCTTCTGAAGATATAGAGATAGATGTTATCTCCTCAACTTCTTGTTTATCTATGGGCCCAAATTTAAATTTCTCAAGTGTAGAAGGAAATTGAATCACATCTTCATATTTACTTTATTCTAGATGTAATGTAATAGACGAAGGCTTAGTTTCTCTAAAATTAACACCTCTACTATGCATTACCTTCTATGCAATAAGATCTCAAAGCTTGAACCCTTTCACACCATGACTGTATCTGATGAAGATACATTTTGCAACATTGTTCTACAATTTTTTTTGCTTCTCCTTTGGCAAATGTGCATATGCCTCACAACCAAAAACTCTAAGATGTCTTAATGAAGACTTGTGGCTTGACCATGCCTCTACAGGTGTCTTATCAACAAGAGCTAATGTAGGAGACCTCTTAATAAGGTAAAAAGTAGTGGCAACAACTTTAGCCCAAAACCTTTGTTCTAGTCTATAACCACTTAGCATACTCTTAGCCTTCTCCATTAGTGTCATGTTCATTCTTTTTTAAACTCCATTTTGCTATGGAGAATATGGAGTTATCCTTTTTGTATGAATACCACAATCTTTATTGAATCTATCAAAACCATTAGAGAAAAATTGTTTGCAATTATTAGTCCTCAAACATTTTTTTTCAATCTGCAACTCAACCATTTCTTTAAATTCTTTAAATTCTTTAAATTAACTAAAAAAATTCAAAATTACTCTTTAGAAATTATACCCATGTCCTTCTACTGTAATCATTAATAAATGAAACATAATATGTGGATTTACCAATTGAAGAAACAACTACAAGACCAAACACATTATAATTAATAAGATCCAATACACCACAAGATTTATGAGAACTCGAGTAAAACTAAACATGACTTTGTTTTCCATAAATGCAATGCTCAAATAAATCAAATTCAATATTACAATGAAATAACCCTTCAACAAGGTTTCTATTTTTCAAGGTCTTTAGACCCTTTTCTCCAATGTGGCCAAGTCTTTGGTGCCATAACACAGTTTTCTCTACAACTAACTTTGATTGAGAAGAAAGAGCACCCTTGGGTAGCAAAAATCCATGACCATCTATTGAAGCTGAAACCCTCACTTCTTCCATAGACTTTCTTTTCAAAAAAGAACTATTGGACTCAACAAAGCATGCATCAAGCTTATACAATGTGCCATATTTGACACCTCTAGCAATCACCATAGTGCCTTAGACCATCTTGCATCCTGCATCAAAAAATAATACCTATGCACCTGCACCTATTAGTTTTGTCATAGATAACAAATTTTGTGCTAATCCTAGGATGTGCAACAAAACATTAATCCTTTTAATTCTACCATCAAGAAACTTGATTTTAATTTTTCCACAAGCAATAATATTTAAATAATATTTTGATGCAGAGTAGGTGCATGAACTAGAATATTGATACTATATTCACAGCAATGGGTTCATTGTCATCTCAAGGTTCAATGATAAACATGACAAGGAAAACTTCTTTTGTGGTGAAAATCCTTAAAACATTCAAGGGTGGAAAACCTTTCAATGTTTTAGAACATCATGGTAACACTGTAGACAACATGGGATGATGGTATAGATTATATCATAGAACTTTCAAAGCTTTTTGTAATCTCCAAATGCATTGGTACACTTAAAAGTATCAACCTTCAATGGAACAATATAGTCATATGCAAACATTGAATAACCTTCAACACATGATAGAAGTGGGTATGTGTAGGATCATGGTGGGCCAAAAAGTGGCAATATGATGGGTATGTGGCTGATGACTTTTCTTTAACCCAAAATTGATGAAATGAAAAGGGTTTTTAAAAGAGATTCTCAGCTTTCCACCAATATAAATTATGCTTTACTTTGAATTTAATAAATAATTATTATTAATTTTCTATTTTAATTACGACTAAAGTCCTGATTGATCTAGGCTGATTGAAAAACATCTATAGATTTCAAACAGTATCATATTTTTTTAATCTAAAACATGCGTCACATTCTATGATTTTCATATTGTAGGATTAAAAAAACAAAATTTGAATTTCATGAAGTTTTCACCAAGTTAAGGTGGTCAGACATATGAGTTTTTATATATTTTAAAAGTTATAATAAAAAATCCTTAATTAATTATTTACTTGGAAAAAAATTACAAAAAAATATGCATCACATCAAGACATGAGTCCTCTACTTATATCTAAAATCTTATAAAAAAATATGATCATTTTATTGTGGTTAGGGTGGTCAGACAAACACCTACTTCTTATTTTTTCCTTGAAATTTAAGTACTACTCCATTGAAATTTCAAATTTTCACCAAATATATTTTTTATTTTTTTAAATAAACCTAGTAGTTTAGAAACCACATTAAAGTTTCTACAAATTCTATTCTTACATATTTTTTAAATAATATAGATAACTTATTCAAATTTTTATGTCAAGTTGCCTAGCTCTAATTTTTTTGAATTTTTTGCCACTTAAGGGCCTATTTTTTTCATCACGATCCTGCACATACCCAAGTATCAAACCAATGGTTTCCCCAGGGTGTAACATCAATTTTAAACTTGTCTCAACCTTCACAAAGCACCGAAAAACATTACAATGCCAAACTTTGGTATTCAACTACAATGCAATGCCCTTTGACTACAAGTCAGACAACAATGGAATGACTGTCAGTCAGACAACAATGGAATGACTGTCAACTAAGTTCTCTCTCCACGTCCCATGTTCAATCCCCAACTCTTGAGGGAGGTTATAATACATCAAAATAGAGTTTCACACATTATTTTTTGATCTATTCATGGAGGGAATGCAAGTAAAAACATTTTGAAGGCTTCTTGGAACCCTAGGTAGGGTTTGGAGCGATTTTCAATAAATCAATGATATATCCTTCAATGATTCATGAAATTTAACCAAAAAAAAATTAAAAAGAAGCTATAACAATTATTCACATCATACATCCATTATTCAAACCATACAATGCAATGTAAGTCCATACACACATTACAAAGGTTGAATATGCAAGAAAAAGGCAGTGTTTCCATGTGCGATAGTGAGTTTCCATTCCACCAAACTTTATGCCTTCTCCTTCAATTAAGGCTTATTTGAATTTTTACAAGCATATTCTAACTATTCCCAAACATATTTGGTTTAGTTTCTTAAAAAATCATCAAATTACACTTTTTGCAAATAGTTGCAAAAGTTGCTTGACAACATTTTGTGCAACTTTGACAACATTGACAATTTTTCCCAAGCTTGCATCTAAAGAATAAAAAATGACTCGAAATGAAATTACATGGCCTTAAATATCTTATTACATGAAATCAACTCTCATATGACCAAAAACCCAAAAATCACTACATAGAACCAAGGGTGCACCTGAAACCAAGGGTGCCCCTACACTAGAATCATCACCCAAGTACACCTTACCTCCATCAAATTCTTCATATTAAAAAACCCAATATCTATTGAAGCCCATATGGAAAGATGCACCTAATTCAATTAAACATGAATCATTACTTGCATGATTTTCCAAATTTGCAATGAATGCATTACCATCTTCTTTCTCAGACTCATAATCAGAATCGAATCTCTTCTTTTTCTTCTTCTTTTCTTCTTTGCAGTTCTTAATAATATTTCCAAGCTTACCATAGTTCCATCAAACAACTTTGGAATTTCTAAGGGATTTGTGTCTCTCCTTGGACTTGGATATATCATGCTTCTCATTCTTCTTTCCTTTTTCCTTAGGTCTTCCATAAACATTTAGGGCCTCCTTAGCACTGACGGATACTTTCCTCCTCATCTCTTTCAAAAGTAAAGAACCCACCACATCTTCAATATTCAATATAACATACTCCCAATACCCATAACAAGAGAATCCCATGAATCAGTCAAAGAAGAAAGCAAGATCCAAAATTTATTTTCCTCATCCATTTTGACACCAATTGATGCCAACTGAGCCACCAACATATTTAATGCTTTCAGGTGTTCTGTAATTCATCCACCCTCTTCCATTCTCAAGGAATACAATTTTTCCCTCTAGAAAATCTTGTTTACTAAAGATTTGGCTTGATACATCTCACAAAGCTTCTTCCATAGTTTCTATGCAAAGGTCTCTTCATGGACATTGATTAAAATAGAGTCTACCAAGCATAATTTTTTTAGACCCTTCACTTTATGGTCCATAACATCATATTGATAATATTGAGTAGGATTCATGAGCCTTGAAACATTCTCATCAATAACATCCCATAGATCCTCCATCTTCATCTTCCACATTTCAAAATTATTTTCAAAAAATTTATTGACCTCTATTATCCTCAATGAACTTCCATCTTAAAATTCTTGTAACAATATCACAAATTGTCTTCTCCGTGTGGCCAACCTTACCACAAAACCAACAGTCACCATTTTGACCTCTTGACCTCAATTTCTTTGTTGATTTGGATTTACTTTTATAATGATATTTCCTTCTTTCTAGAGAGATTCCTCTACTCACTACTATTAAATAATCACCAGAAGAAGGCTCCTAATTCTTTCTTCTCATATCTTCGTTGAGAAGAGTACCTGCAACATCATCAAATTTCAACTTGCTTTAGGCAGCCATTGAAGTGTTGACAACCATTACAACGCCTTCCCAAATATTAGGTAATGAGCATAATAATAGTATAGATTTAATCTCATGAATCTATATTTATACCTACCAAGATTAATTATCTTACTAATGTGTTGAATTTTGAACCGTAGATTTTTGGCACTCTAGGTATTTCTAGCACTTTTAGGGTTTTTCACCTAAAAGGAGAAAGAAAAGGCCAAAGAATCTAACAAGTTCACTCAAATATGCAATGATGGATGATGTTATGCCAAAATGAACTAAAATAAATGAAATTTAATGATTGAAACTAAACTAAATGAATGCAAAAATAGTATTTAAGCTATGTTTGAAAACATAGTGTGATATGCAAACAATGAAGAAATTAAAAAAAATATGCAGAACATAAGGTACAAGGATGAATCTTAGTGCACCTAGATCTAAATTGCTGATTTCAGGATGTTTGGAATACTGAATGACTAAATACTGAAATTTCACAATGGGACTCATTTTAGTAGGGTGGCGAATCAATCCTCCTATTGGTGAAAAAGGTGTTGGGAACTGATTTTTGATAGTCGAGATCCAGAATCTGAAAAAATATAGATTTTCAAATTTCAAGTGGAACTCATTAACCAAGGGTGTTGAGTCAATCCTTCCCAATATTTTTAGATAATCAGGAGACAACTTTGCAACACTAGATCTAGAAATGTCTTATTATTGGGTTGCCAAAGTTTTGTGGGATACAGGCAAAAAACACTCAACAAGCTTGAAATAATGATAAGTTGACTTGAAGAACCTAATTGACTTGATTTCTACTTTTCAACACCTTTAAACTTATCAAATATGTAAAACAAAGGATGCAAATACACATGCAAAGGGGAAAAATGTTGGAGGGTTAGCAAATAGGGTTTTCCTTGGCCAAACCTCACTTTGGTAATCAAACCTAATACAAATAAATGAAATGCAAATGAAATGATAAATTAACAACATAAAAGTGTTACAAAATTACAAAAATCCTTAATAATGCACGTCTAAAGTAATGTCAATGGCTGCTTCAAAATGCTTCAATAGTTACTTGATGATGTATTGCAAATCCTTGATTGAATGCTCAAATGCTTGGGTGAATGAAAAGATTGTAGGAGATGTAAAATGAGGTGAAAATAACTTATTTATATCAATCTTGTGTCTTAGTAACCATTCATACATCATCACGGGCTGACATCAAGCATGTTTTTAAATAAGTCCTAAAAGAAATTTGAAATATTTTGAATTTTGGAGCCAAGGGGGAGTCATTCACCACCCATGGTGAATAGGTCCCACCTAGGACATGAATCTAGGTGTCAGAAATTAAATGTCATTTAGTGTTGTGTGTCGGGAGTATATTCAAGAATACACTTAAATAAAGCATATGAGTGTATAAAAAGGTCAAATAAGACATGAGAAAGAGATAAATAAGGGGGAAATGCCTAGAAAAGTGTGAATCTTTATTACAATAATTTACAACACTTGAAAATAGGACTTGTTGATGTGTTAAAAAATGATTTTTTAGATAAATTATAATAAATAGAGTCTAGAATAATGTGGAAATGTCTTACAACACTTCACAACACATTACAAGACTTCAATATCTGAATTTTAGTACCAAAATAAGCATGCTCAAGCCATGTTGCAACATAAAATCAAGGAAAAATATGCAAAACACTATGAAACAAGACCTAAAAGGCCATGAAAATGACAAGGGGCCATTTTTCTATGGCACATTTAACCCCCACTTTAGTGAAGAAGAATTTGCTTCGAACTCACACTAAAGTAGCCATGAAAATCAAGAGAAGAGGGTTCAAATGCACTTACGTTAACAAGATTGAATACCAATAATCAAGAGGAATGATCAAGCCCCTAGGTTGAAGATCCCATGGAAAACTAAGAATAAGAACAAAGGAACACACAAGTGTTGAGAATTATATGAAGCTTTGATCATCAATCCAACTAGTTGTGAATCGAATCTAGGAAAAAAGAGAATGTGTACTCACTTTGTGCCCATAGAACTTTTGGTCATCCGCGGGGTGAGAAGGGCCAAAAATATACTCACTTTGGGGCCATGGAACTTCTTGTCATCCGTGGGGTGATAGATCCCAAAAAGAGATACATACACTAGTTGGTATGCACTCAAAAACACAAAAGTGGCTATGGGGAAAGTCATGCCACTAGTTGGGCTTCCAACTCAACCATGCCAAAGTTATACCTCCTAATAACTTTAACAAGGTGCCACAAAGAAAAAGGAAATGCAAATGTGAGTTTAAGCTTCATGAGACAAGCAAAAATCTGTATTCTTATAACTCATGAACAAAATGGGATGGCACCATAGGCATGCAAGTTGTGTTATGTAAGGTGGCCAAACAAATAAGATGGCACCATAGGCATGCAAGTTGTGTTATGCAAGGTGGCCAAATAAGAATGCAAAATGTAAAAAATGCAAAAATGTAATGTGAAATATTGTTCAAAGGAGTCTTGTTCAGTTTATGTAAGGTCAATCACTTATGGAAAATTGTGTCTAATGTCTCCAAGGAGGACCAATCAAAGAATAGTAAATTCACAACTTAGGGGATGCAGTGCATCACATCAACCATGAAGAGGAATGTAATATGCTAAGAAAGATTGCACTTATGAAGGACATCACACCTAATGTCATCCACAAAGTAATGAACATGTCATATAAACGAAAAGGATACACTAGGAAGAAAGAATGCAAATAAATTATGGTATTGTATGCTCCCCACTTTAAAGGAATTACTACAAATCATTTGTGAGAAATTTCTTTAAAGTAGAAGAAGAAGAGAATGCAAAAGAAATACAAGACATGAGAGCCAAATAGGAAATCCCTATGCCAAGGATCATATGTTTCAAAGTTAGGTTGTGACATGTCAAGAAAAATGAAAAGAAAAGAAAGAAAAGGGAGTTCCCCCCATAAAAGAAAGCACACCAAACACATAAGGGATGTATGGATTTGGGTAAGTATGTTTGTTGCTGCAATGTTTTTATGAAAGAGTGTGGAACTGTCATCATTCCCTAAATACATAGAACGACAAGAATGACACAAAGAGAGCAAAAATGAAAGGAAAAAAAAGATTCATTTTGGGTCAACATGGAAGAGACATTGTAGTCTCAATGCCTTGCATCATCCCCAAAAGGAAAACACAAGTGAGGAAAACAAAAAAAATAAAAAATCTTTTGTGTCAACATGAAGGAGACATTTTGGTGTCAATGCCTTGCATCATCCCCAAAATGAAAACACAAGCAAAGAAGAAGAAAAAGAAAAAGAGACTTTATGGGTCAACATGGAAGAGACTTAGGGCGTCTTTGCACTTTGCATCATCCCCAAAAGAAAAAAAGAAAAAGAAAAAGAAAAAGAAAAGGACCATTTAGGTCAACATGGAAGAGAATTAGGGCATCTCTATGCTTTTCATCATCCCCAAAGGAAAAACACAAAAGAAAAATAAAAAGACAAGAAAATTGAAAAGCAATGTACAACATATAGATAAATACAGTTACAAATAGAAGAAGTGTACAAAGAGAGAGAGAGATAACATCAAAAACACAGTATGGGGGAACACAATACTCACATAAAAAGGAAAACAAAGAGGCAACAAGTAATGCAAATGTAAGTCAACTATTAACTAAGTTATTGATTTCTCAATCTTAAATGGCTAAGAAGAAAAGGAATAACTTAGTTAAGAGACAAAGACAAGTGCATTACAAGGACAAAGGCTAAAAACTACTTGTGTGCACAAAAGAAAAAGAAGCATGAGCTAAAGGGTGAAGATGGAAAAGATGATGTGATAGGGAGAATGTAAAGATTCTACAACTATGGCATGAGAGGGAAACGGTGTTTTAAAGGGTGTGAGGAAAACAGTCAGTATCAGTGAAGTGATACTTTTGTAGTATCTCATTCAATGTCTGACATGCTTTCGTTCGATGTCTAAGAATACGATGATATTTTCAATAAGGAACATTGCAATCAGGAGCATGAATAACCAACCTATTGGAAGGTGGTAAGAGTATAAGACCTTTGTTTAAAAGTAATTGTAGTCTTCGTTCACATTCAGAGGAAGGACGTGTGGGAAACTTTATCTTTTCCAAATGATTTGACATTACCCCTCCTTCTGTCATCTTTAAATTGTATACCTTTTTCATAATAAATACCTTATTATATGTCGAAGCCATCTCATACATGGAAGAAAGTTTCTTCCTTAATTCTTTCAAAGTCTTCTCCAATGAAACATTAAACAACATATTACTGAACAATGATAGGAAGATTGAAATTTTCTCTCACCTTTTTGTCCAGCTTCTCCCACTCTATATTAGTCATTGATGTTGGCTTGTTTTATTTCCTTTCTAACACTAACGTGAGATCTTGCTTAATTAACCAGTAGTGACTACATTTGTACCTTTGAAAGACTGAAATTCTACCTTGTGAATTTCTCGATCTTCCACTTATCTGCTTCTTCCATAATTTTGGAAACTCCACACCGATTTCCAAACAACGCTTTACCCTCGAGCTCTAATACCAATTGTTTGATTATGAGAGAGAATAAATTAAGCACATAAAAAGAATGAGAGAAGAGTATAATTGTAAAGAAACAAACAAAAAAATTATAGTGGTTGATAATTACAACACATGCAACATATATTTATTAGAATTTTCTCAATATCCTTGACATATATGGCCAACAACAACTAGTAGATAACCATTTGATCGATTGACATCAATGAAAACACCTTCAATTTTTTGACAACACTTTCATTCTTGCAACATGCTTAGGATTTGAATTTGATAAAAAGACCATGTAATTATAGGTAATTTTATATTTTCCTAAAAATTAAACATTACAAGATGACATTTTTGAAAGGAAGTTGGGTGAACGGAAACAACTTCCTAGACTAATCTAAGTAGAAGTGTTACAAAAAAAATCTCTTAACACCTTTAACAATTATAACAAGAGAAACACAGAGAATAATGGAAATAGAACAACAAGTACACAAATGCAACATACACCAGATATATGTAGGGAAAACCCTTTTAGTTAAAAAACCTCACCCTCCAAAAGAACAATACTTCTATATTAATTCAAATAGGAGTTACAACATAGCCCAAGTACAAAGCTTCTACACAAGTGCTTCGTCATAAACACCTACTTTAAAGTTAATCCAACAACACTTTGTTACCTTCAAACAAAACTATGCATTCTACAACTCAAGGTCCAACTAAATAAATAGTGTTACAATCTTTAAGAAGCATCTAGAAGGTGAAGGGCATCCAAATCCACATGGCAAAAAATCCAGCACCTTAGACATGCATTCGGACATGTACAACATCCCCTTACACCCCTGAAAAGTGTCAAACATGCAAATATTCTTTTTCCAAGCTTAGGTGCCTAGAATATGCTAAAAATAGCTTATGACAGATACCTTACAATTGTCATAGAATATGCCATAAATTTTCCATAGAATCTATCATACCTAACTAAAAATAGTTGATTCTCTTACATCTTTTCATAACCTATCTTGGGCCCCAACTTTCTCCATGAATTCAAAGATGCCTTATGATGTGTCATAGAATTTTTCATATGTAACAGATTTCAAAGTGAGATTCCTATGTCCACATGGGATGATTATGTGTCATCCAGTCACATCTAATGGGGATGCCACCCAACAAATGGGTCCCAATTAATGACATGATACCATAGGAAATTAAATAATACAAATAAATACATTAATTACATCAAATAAGCCACTATTAGGACTCTAAGGTTGAGACACCTTAATCCCAACAATTTTAAATTTGAATTTGGATCATAAAAAGGCCACCAAAAAATATTAAAATTTTTGAATGACCTAAATTTCCAAGACCTATTATTTTGGGGTGTTAAAAATAATAATTGAATTAATTAAATACTGATTCCCCTTTTAGAAATTGTAATTAATTAGGCTTGTATATGCATAATTGGGACAAATAGAGGCTCAATCAAGTCCAATTTATTAGGGGACCCAAACATAGCATGAAAATGTAAAGGAGTACATTTTTTGACACCACATTTAGCCCCCACTTTAGTGAGAGGATTATCCCTACACTCAAACTCACACTAAAGTGGTCTAACAAGCATCAAGAGAGGTCTAATTGTACATCTATTAGTGAGATAGGATGAAAATGATCAAGGAGTTGGCCAAGTCCCCAAGATCAAGATCCCATGGAAAACCAACAAAGACATAAAGAAACACATTCCTATGTTAAATATGCAACAACAAGGAAAGATACACAAGCATACAATACCAAAATTAATGAGAAGAGAAAGAGAGGGGTGGATCAATCCTCAACTATTTTTCCAATTGGTACTTGGATCAAGAATTATATATTTATCCAAAAAAAAAAAGTGGAAACACTTTGTCCACTATGCAAAAAAAATGTACTCACACCGGCTAGTGAAATCTATTGTTCACTAGGTGAACCCCAAAAAGTGGCTAATGAGAAAGTCATTCTAGGTATAGGCTCACATTTTACTAATCATACCAAAGTTATACCTCTTGATAACTTTAATAAGGTGCCACAAAAATGGTCACAAGGCTGTAAAGTTGCATTATGCTAGGAACTCATGAAAAATGCTCCACAAGAAAGAAAGTTGTGTTATGCTTTGTGGCCATGAAAAAAAATAAATGCTTCACTGGAAAGCAAGTTGTGTTATGATTGGTGGAATTAATACATGCATTAGTATATTCAAAATGGTTTTTCTTAGTTCATGAAAGGTGTTACCTTAGGGAACATCATTCTTAATGCCTCCAAGAGAGGACTAGTCGAGGATAAAATATTTGCAAAGTTTAGGGAATGCAATCCTTAGCTTTAACACAAAGAGGAATGCCATATTCTCAAAAAGGTCATGCTCTTGAAGGAAATAAAACCCAATGACACCACCAAGAAGACACATTACACAAAGTAATAACACCACACTTTGAAGCAAATAACGTGTGGGGACGCCTATGTCCCCACTTTAAAGAAATTGCTAAACACCATGTTGTGAGCAATTAATTTAAAGTAGAATATGATAAATGACAATAAATAAGAGCTTTATTCAGAAATCCTTATGTAAAACATATGTTTCCAAAATAGAGCTATGCCATGAAAGGAAGGTTTCTACAATGATATAATTGAGCTTGGAACCATCATCATAAGGGATCCATGTATATGGGGTTAGAGTTTGTCATTGTTGTAGTGATATAATCAAGCTTGAAACCATCTTCATTCTCCAAATAATTCATGGAACAATAGAAGAAAGGAAGAATGACACATAGAGAGAGAAAACAAAGAGAAGCTTTCAGGTAAACATGGAAGAGATCTAAATGTCTTGATGCCTTGCATCATCCCCAAAAGGAAAACACATGACAAATGATAAAGGTTACGACCTATAGAAGAATGTCATGGTAGATTCACTTCCTTTCTATCCTTGCACCAATAGAGTGACAAGGGTAATCCAAAGTAGCCTAAAAAATACATATAGACATGCCAAACAACACAATATGGGGAATCACATTACACATATGCAATCACAAAGAACATGAAGACAAAGACAATGCTAATATAGCACATGTGATTCAACATATAGCAGTTCGTCCACATCCCAATCATGTTCATCATATGCATAAGGAAAATAACTTGCCAAAGGGACAACAAAAAGTTCTAAACTTGGACAAGGCTATCTAACTCCTTGCCCCCACTAAGTGCATGGCATAGATGAGATGATGTTGTAGGAGCACCTTTTGCATGATCATGTCTCCATTTTGGAAATTCATGAAAAATGATCAAATTTTATATCATCACTTTGTAACTGGGTTTAATGAGTCATTTTTTTTGTCATCATAAGGTTATTTTATGTTTATTAGTCCAATAAATGCAAAAAAATGTAAAAGATGTAAAGTTGTCAACGTAACCTACAAAATTGTAAAAGTTGCACATAAAGCAACATATAGAATATGAAAGTTCATTGTTATTTCTAGGAGTTGGGGGGTATTTAGAAGGTGTAAAGAAATTTTAAATTCCTTTATAAAGGCTTTGAAAACTATTTATATTTGGTGGGTGTGTAACACCTTGTCGCGCAAACCCCAAAGGACAGCTAACTACACAACAATTTTTTTTAAAACATAAAGTAAAACTACAATGTTATCATTTGCAACTAACATAATTACAAATACATCCTAAACTCCTAAATCCCTTGGGGTACACTTAGAGACATTACGTTAACTACCCATTAACAAACTTAACTAATCCAACATTCATTCCACAGATATGAGCTCTCATATAAAAGTGATAAAGGCTAAGCATAAAAATAAGAATGAACCACATATGCTAAACAAGATTACATAACCAATAAAACTTGGAAATAATGAGAACTAATTTACTCAACATATCAACATCAAATATATATAATTACATCTGTGAATAATGTTTTTAATTATAAAGTGTTTTATAACAATACATCATGTTACAAACTAAATACCAATAACCATTTATCCAAGTTTCAAGATACATTATCTCAACACATGGGAAAGATACAATACAATTACAAGACATGAATAAAGTATAAATGTATACATCTGATGGTACATAAATCTGGTACAAACTGTTACCACAATCTTTGCACTAAAGGTATGACTGTAGAATGGGAAACCCAACGGGGTGCGAAGCACATTCCACCCGACCACCCCTGTGCTAGGAGTAGTTAAGACAGGATTCCTGACCAAGATGTTAAAATAACACACATGACTCAACACCAAACATGGAACATAATTCTTACACAAAGGAAAGGTAACAACAAAAGTCTACTATCAAAACATGATAACCAATGACTCCAAGTCAAAACAATAAATTACTTCCAAAGGATTCCAATTAAAATGACTAAGGGGAAGGCTAGAGGAGAGTGTCATTGCATGGCCTTCATGGATTTTCCTGACATCCTATCACAAGGTGTCGCCTCCATCTATGATTATCCTGACTTCCTATTTCAAGTCGCCACCCTATAGGGTGACTCATGCGGAATCGTGCATTACTTGTGGAAATGAGATCACAGTTATGCCAACCATGACATTCTCGTCCACCTTTAGTCTTTGGAAGCCCTAACAGTTGAGTGAGGAATCTATCATTATCTTTTAGTGTTTAACTACCCATCCCCTAATTAATTAGTTAGGTTTTCACTTTTTACACTAACTCTACTATGGGTTATCCCGATAGCCCCTTTGTGCGCCAGCACCCACATAGAGCCACTCTCCCTAGAATTCCCAACTCACATCACAATCACAGGGATCTTACCCTCAAATACATGGGACATAGACTAGAAACAATCGCGAGGAAAATCCATCCCACTATAGACATGTGACCCAAGTAACAAAACAAATAGATACAACTTAAGATATACACAAGATCATGTTCAATAACCAAATGAAATCAAATCTCCATTATAAAAGCCTCCTAACATTATGCACTAAATTCCCATACCTCTGGAAGTTGTAATGACTCTTTCCCCTAAATAAATTGAATAAATTATAGAACCCACATGTTGGTAATCCAACTATGGGACCCAATGAATAATTCAATAAAATTAAACAACCATAAGTCTAGTAAGGAGGAATTGAAACACCATCTCAAAAGACAACTTACTAATTCTCTCAATTAATTACACCAATAAAAACATTTAAATAAATTTAAACTAAAAATTCTTGAATAAATATTTGATAAATTTTCTATTTCAAATTAATCCTATTAACCATAAATTGGTTGCAAAAAACTTACATACCCATATATATAAAAAATAAAATTAAATATATAAATAAATATATATATTTATATATTTTTAAAATTAAAAATTAAAAATATATATATATATTTTAAAATATAAAATTAAATTTAAACAAGCCCCACTTGGGAGCTATGTACCTCCCCATAGGGGAGGATGCAGCCCCCAAAGGACTATGTACAGTAGTCTAAGGACTAATGTACAATAGTCCTTTGACTGCTGTGCACGGCCCTTTATGGGCTACGTAGGGGTGGGGTACAGCTGTAGCCGTCCCCTCCCATAAAATATTAATTCTTTTCTCAATTTTTTTTTTAAATTTCTTTTTTATAAAATCTGGTACTATTCAAATAAAAACATCATTATATATATATAAATTTCTGATGAATTTCGAGTACAAAATTTCATCAATTATATATATATATATATATTTTAAAATAATAAAAAAATAAAAGAATTTAATTCATTTTTTTGTATAGGTGGAATATAAATCTATTTTACAGATGACAGGAAAATTGTAAATTACAATTTACACTCAGTATATATATATATTTATAATTATATATTTTAATTTAAATTTCATAGCTAGAAGAATATAGAGGAACAACAATTCCATCAAAACAAAAAGAAATAATTGGAATCTTAATTTATTTTTAAAGTGATAAAATACAGAGAAAATGAAACACTATAATTATCCACGGGCAATAAGAAGTTTTGCACAGTAGTTCTTCTAGTTTCCCTATGTTTATTTCCATTTTTTCTTGAAAAAAAATACTCTAAATTTCCTCTGTTCAACTGTGGGGTTTTTGACTAAAATCTACAGAGGTAACACAAGTTTTAACTGCAACAGCCGGGAACAAGGTTTTCTACAGAAAAGAAACTTCTAACTTCTATAGAAGTACAGGCAAGCCTCATGTAAAATAGACAATCTTTCATAATAGGAAAGAACTTAAAACAAAATATAAACAAAAGGGAAGAACCTATTTCCTGTAGGCTGTAGAAGTAAGAGTTGCACCAAACTTTGCCACGGAAACCTCCAGCTATAAAGCTCTTCCAAAATTCCAAAGAAATCCCTGCAACCTTTTTCCAAATTCCTTCCCCAAAAACCCAAATTCTACACCCAGCTTCTTTTTTTTCTTCCCACTATCCTCTGCCAAAATTTTCCCGTGAAGAGCTTCTGTTACCCATGCCTCTTTTTCTTCTGAGAATAATTTCCCCAATAGACTACATTCATTTCTCCACTACTCCCGTACAAATCCAATGCAAGAAATTTAATAATTTTTTAAAAAATCAATTTTTATTTTATTTATTTATATTTTATTCTATTTAACTTTCAAATAATAATAGTCTTTAAAAAACAATTTAATTCACTCTAAATTAAAATAGCAACTCTCACATTCTAAATAATAACAAAGCAGCCTATATTTAATTTAATTTATCCTTTTAAACCATAATATTACTTAATCCATTTAAATATAGTTAACTTTAACAACTCTTAACAAAATTAATTAAATCACACTTAACAAAATTTAATTAAATTACAACTAAATATGAATCAACACTAATACATTCCCATTCAAAGACAACCAAAGACTCACAGTAGACAGACTTGGGACGGGAATTCTTTCCTAACCACTCCTTTTTTCAACATCAATCCCGTTGAGTTTATTTTGATGCTCGCCCTATCCTGCCGAAGCAGGTGGAATCGAGACTTTGTACCTACATCCTGCATAGAAACAAATGTCATGAAGCATGTAAATCTCCATAGAAAACACACCATGAAAGGTAATCGCAGGGTGACAGGGCACTTGCAAGCAAGTGATGCCACTCCGTCCTTTCACCAAGACTCACAGGTAGCACACCAAACAATATAACATCATAAAACTCACAACATCATCATATATGCATTATTAAAGAACACTGCAAAAAGTCATATAACATAATCACCATAAAAAGTATCATCTATTGCAACTAATCAACCAAGCCATAAATCCATGCACAACCAAAATGGTGAACTGGTCACCCACACAACCAAGTACAAGATCTGTCCATAAAAGTAACAACAAAATGAGGGGTATCACATCCTCCCCCCTAGAATATGGCTTACTCCTAGAAGCCACTAAATAGGTATGGATAGGCCTCTCTAATGCAGGATGCATCCTCCCATGTCACTGAAGTCTCATCATTCGGGTCCCATTGCACCCGCACCTGTTCAATAGCTCTACCCTTGAGGGCGAGTCTTTGATGTTGAAGCATGGCCACGGGATCGAGTGCTAGCTGCCCGTCCTTGACCTGAAGAGCATTCCAATCAAGTACATGAGTAACATCAGGAAAATACGGTCTAAGTATAGAAACATGAAAAACATCGTGAATTTGTGATAGGCTGGGTGGCAATGCTAGACAATAAGCAATGGGGCCGATCCTCTCCAAAACTTCAAATGGACCTACAAAATGAGGTGTGAGCTTGGAACCCTTTCCATAACGGATTGGGCTCTTCTATGGTCGAACTCTCAAAAAGACACAATCACCAACAGAGAACTAGCGGTCAACTCTATGTGCATCTGCATATTTCTTCTGTCTATCTTGAGCTGCCACAAGGTGCTCTCTAATACGAACTACCTACTGTTCCATGTCCTGAAGCATTTCGGGACCAAGGAGAACTCTATCATCAAGATAGTCCCAACTTAATGGGGTCCTACAAGGATGACCATATAGTTCCTGGAAGGGAGCCATGCCAATAGAGCTGTGAAATCCATTATTATAAGAAAATTACACAAGATGCAAATACTCCTCCTAGCGTGACTACTGATCCATCACGTACATACGAAGCATGTCCTCAAGAACCTAATTAACTCTCTCTGTCTGTCCATCTATCTCAGGATGGTAGGCAGAACTGAAGTTTAGTTGTGTTCCTAAGGCATGTTGCAATGATGTCCACAATGCAAATGTGAACACTGGATCTCTGTTGGAAATGATTCTCTGTGGAATACCATGCAAACGGATGATGTCTTCCATGAAGATTCTAGCAACTGATGAAGCTATGTAAGATGAACGGACTGGAGAAAAGTGAGCCACCTTGGTCAATCTGTCAACTGTGACCATGATAGCATCATGACGTCGAGAAGTCATAGGCAATCCCACAATAAAGTCAATGAAAATTATGTCCCACTTCCATTCCAGAATGAGATGAGGTTGTAATAGACCTACAGGATGCTGATGCTCTACCTTGACCCTCTGACACTCCAAACATCTAGCTACCAAATCTGCAATATCCATCTTCATGCCAGCCCAAAAGTATAATGCCCGAAGGTTTGCATACATTTTCTTAACTCCTAGATGAGCAGAATAGGGAGCTCGATGTGCCTCGGTCATAATTAGAGTCTGAAGACCCTCGATAGAAGGAACGTAAATGCCACCCATATACCTTAGAAGACCATTAGACTCAAGTGAGTACCCTGCAAACTTTCCTTCTAGAGCTCTACAAAACTCAATTTCTAACTTCACTTCCTGATACCAACTATCAGATGGAAGTGCTATGAGGACTTGACTCCTCAAATCTACCTCAAGAGCCACTGTAGAAATCTCATGTCTCCATTGACTCAAAGCATCTGCAACTACATTTTCCTTTCCTTGAACATATTTGACCTCAAAGTCATATTTGCAAAGGAATTCCATCCATCTTCTCTACCTAGCATTCAGGTTCGGCTGAGTAAAAATGTATTGCAAACTACGATGATCGTTGTGAAGCTCAAACTTATGACCCAACAAGAAGTGTCTCCATCTCACAAGGGCATGAACCACTGCGGCTAACTCCATGTCATGAGTGGGGTAATTAAGCTCATGGTCCTTGAGCTTACGGGATTCATATGCAATTACACTTCCCTCTTGCATCAAGACAGATCCTAAACCCTCCAAGGATACATCCGTGCACACCACGAAATCCTTAATAGGATCAGGTACAGCCAATATTAGCACACTAGTAAATTTGGCCTTAAGGGTCTCAAATGTTGTCTGACACTGTTCAAACCAAATGAACTTCTTCCCTTTCCTCTGAAGAGAAGTAATAGGATATGCAATCCTAGAAAAACCCTATACAAACCACCGATAATAGCCTGCTAACCCCATAAAGCTGCGAATCTCTTGAACATTCTTGGGTGTTGGCCAATCAACTATATCTTGGATCTTTGAAGGATCAACTGCAATACCTGCACCTGAGATGACATGCCCCAAGTATTTCACCTCTTTTTTGTAAAAATCACACTTAGCCAAATTAGCAAATAGCTGATTGTCCCTCAAGCATTGTAATACCTGCCTAAGATGTACCTCATGCTCCTCCATAGATTTTGAGTACACTAGAATATCATCAAGGAACACAAGTATGAACCTATCCAAATAGATATGAAAAACTCCATTCATCATGCTCATAAACACTAATGGTGCATTAGTTAACCCGAATGGCATAATCGTGAATTCATAATTCCCATAGCGAGTATGGAATGTAGTTTTATGAATGTCAGCATCAGCTATTCACAACTGATGATAGGCAGACTTAAGATCGATCTTAGTGAAGACTTGATCTCCTTTTATTTGATCAAATAAGTCATCAATCCTCAGCAAAGGATACCGATTCTTGATTGTCACCTTGTTGAGTTGCCTATAATCAATACAAAATCGGAGTGAACCATCCTTTTTCACAAATATAACTGGTGCTCCCCAAGGGGAAACACTAGGATGGATAAATCCTTTCTCTAAAAGCTCCTCCAACTGCAACCTAAGCTCCTGCAATTCTTGTGTTGTCATCCGATATGGAGCCCAAGAAATAGGCTCAGCTCTAGGAACAAGATCGATTCTGAAGTCGATGTCATGCTTAGGTGGATCCCAGGAATTTCACTAGGAAAGACATCAGAATATTCCTTAAGAAGGGGGTAATCATCCAATGAAATCCCTTGACTCTCATCAGAGTGCAACTCATTAACTGACACTGCAAATAGCTAACAACCCTGTCTGAAACACCTTTTCAATTGCATGGCTAAGATTAAGTGTAATGAGATAGGTCTCTGAATGCCAATGATCTCCACCTCACTACCCACATCATCAACACAATGCACTACCTTATGTTGACAATCAATTAAAGCACGGTGAGCGTACAACCAATCCATACCCAAAACCACATCATATGGGCCAAGGGGTAGGATTCGAAGATCCACCATAGTTGTGAGTGCCCCTATTTGCAATTTGCAACCCTAAACTAATGACTCAACTGCAACCTTTGCCCCAGAGGCCAATTCAACCTACCATTTAATGCCTTGCCTAGCTGCCACTAGTCCCCAACGTTCCACAACTAAAGGAGAAATGAAAGAATCTGATGCACCTGAATCAAAGAGAATAGATATACCATTACCATTCAACACACCTGAAGTTTCAACTACAGTGCCTTGATATTCAGCTTGGCGATTCTCTACTACTGCAAATACCCAATGTGCTCTCCCTACATCTCCCACTATTGGCTCAAAAGCAACTGGTCTCTGACTAAATCCTGTAGTAATCCTTTGTGGGCACTGTCTAGCTATATGCCCCTGTTGCCCATAGGAGAAGCAACCTGTACCACGTCCATACCCTCTAACACCTGATGGTGCACTCGACTGCTGAAAGCTACCTCGAGATGGTGTCGTCTATGTACTCTAAGTAGGTTGCTCAAAGCGATCCTGTCTAACTTGTTGCCAGCTATGGTTCCTTCTTATTTGAGATATATCACCCTACTGTGTCTAAGGTTTGAACTGTCTAGATTGTGACTATTGTTGCTGTTGCGGACCACCTTAAAAGGTGCCCAAAAATTTCTAGAAGTCCCTACTACTTGAGGTTGTCCACCTCAAGAACCAACACCTGTAACTAGAGCACTACCAATTTGTACTCCTGTGTTTCCTAAAGCCATAGCTAGATTTTCTTCCACAAGGTGGGCTTTCTCAACTGCCACCTCCATTGTCTTTGGCTCAAAGACATGAACACCACCACTGATACGGGAATTTAAGCCCCTGAAAAAATGTTGCACTAGCATGGCCTCATCATCTCCAATACCTACATACTACTTGAGCTCGTAAAAACAATGCTCATATTGTTCCACGGTCATAGTCATCTGTCTTAAATCATGGAACTCGTCATCTCTATGTTGCCTCCAATGATCAAAAAGAAATCGAGCCCTGAACCTCTCCAAAAATAACTCCCAAGTAACCATACTGATGACAATGTGCAATTTCTACTCCTCTAGCCTCCACCAAGTGGAAGCAAAACCTCTGAGGTGCATGATAGCGCACCAAGACCTAGTGTTACTGTCGTAGGGATGCATCACAAAGCATCTATCCAAATCAATCAACCAAGTCTCTGCCTCTAGACCCCCACTAGAACCATCAAAAATAGGGGGTAATGCTCTCAATAGGTCCCTCATATGACCTGCCACTACTGCCTCCTGCTCAGCTGTGTTTTCCCCACATCTAGGGGATCTCTCCCTTTCCCTATCTAATCTCTGTTCCACATCCTTCTTAGGGCCAAGACGACCCAATAACTCCTCTAACAAATGTTGCAACTGATTACCCAGACCAGGTTGTTCAGGGTTCTTACCACCACCTCCCATCGGAATGCTTTGGGAACTCTGAATTTCCTCACGTTTTGACCCATGTGAGCTCGAAAGTGATGGACTCTAGCCATTGGCCCCATGGCCACCACCTCAGCCTCCTCTTTGGCCACGACCTCTACCCCTAGGCATGATCCTGCACAACAATTGATTTATGTCAGATCAAGAGTTATGCTAGGTTGCCTAATGGACTCAACTACATAAAGTACCCAGTGTTTGCTAACCTGGCTCTGATACCAAGTTGTAACAACACGTCGTGCAAACCCCAAAGGACAACTAACTACACAAATTTTTTTTTAAACATAAAGTAAAAGTACAATGTTATCATTTGCAACTAACATAACTACAAATACATCCTAAACTCCTAAATCCCTTGGGGTACACGAAGAGACATTACGTTAACTACCCATTAACAAACTTAACTAATCCAACATTCATTCCATGGATATCAGCTCTCATATAAAAGTGATAAACGCTAAGCATTAAAATAAGAATGAACCACATATGCTAAACAAGATTACATAACCAATAAAACTTGGAAATAATGAGAACTAATTTACTCAACATATCAACATCAAATATATATAATTACATCTGTGAATAATGTTTTGAATTACAAAGTGTTTTATAACAATACATCATGTTACAAACTAAATACCAATAACCATTTATCCAAGTTTCAAGATACATTATCCCAACACATGGGCAAGATACAATACAATTACAAGACATGAATAAAGTATAAATGTATACATCTGATGGTACATAAATCTAGTACAAACTGTTACCACAATCTCTCCACTGAAGGTATGACTACAGAATGGGAAACCCAACGGGGTGCGAAGCACATTCCACCTAACCAGCCCTGTGCTAGGAGTAGTTAAGACAGGATTCCCGACCAAGACGTCAAAATAACATACATGACTCAACACCAAACATGGAACATAATTTTTACACAAAGGAAAGGTAACAACGAAAGTCTACTATCAAAACATGATAACCAATGACTCCAAGTCAAAACAATAAATTACTTCCAGAGGATTCCAATTAAAATGACTAAGGGGAAGGCTAGAGGAGAGTTTCATCGCATGGCCTTCATGGATTGTCTTGACATCCTATCACAAGGTGCCACCTCCATCTATGATTATCCTGACTGCCTATTTCAAGGTGCTGCCCCATAGGGTGACTCATGTGGAATTGTGTGTTACTCATGGAAACAAGATCACGATTATGCCAACCATGGCCTTCTCGTCCACCTTTAGTCTTTGGAATCCCTAACAGGTGAGCGAGGAATCTATCATTATCTTTTAGTGTTTAACTACCCATCCCCTAATTAATTAGTTAGGTTTTCACTTTTTACACTAACTCTACTGTGGGTTATCCTGATAGCCCCTTTGTGCGCTGGCGCCCACATAGAGCCACTCTTCCTAGAATTACCAACTCACATCACAATCAAAGGGATCTTGCCCTCAAATACATGGGACATAGACTAGAAACAATCGCGAGGCAAATCCATCCCGCTATAGACATGTGACCCAAGTAACAGAACAAACAGATACAACTTAAGATATACACAAGATCATGATCAATAACCAAATGAAATCAAATCTCCATTATAAAAGCCTCCTAACATTATGCACTAAATTCCCAAACCTCTGGAAGTTGTAATGACTCTTTCCCCTAAATAAATTGAATAAATTATAGAACCCACGTGTTGGTAATCCAACTAAGGGACCCAATGAAGAATTCAATAAAATTAAACAACCATAAGTCTAGTAAGGAGGAATTGAAACACCATCTCAAAAGACAACTTACTAATTCTCTCAATTAATTACACCAATAAAAACATTTAAATAAATTTAAACTAAAAATTCTCGAATAAATATTTGATAAATTTTCTATTTGAAATTAATCCTATTAACCATAAATTGGTTGCAAATAACTTACATACCCATATATATAAAAAATAAAATTAAATATATAAATAAATATATATATATATATATATTTATATATTTTAAAATATAAAATTAAATATAAATATATATATATATATATTAAAATATAAAATTAAATTTAAACAAGCCCCACTTGGGAGCTGCGTACCTCCCCATAGGGGAGGACGTAGCCCCCAAAGGACTGTGTACAACAGTCTAAGGACTACTATACAGCAGTCCTTCGACTGTTGTGCGCGGCCCTTTATGGGCTGCGCAAGGGTGGGGTACGGCTGTAGCCGTCCCCTCCCATAAAAATATGAATTATTTTCTCAATTTTTTTTTTAATTTCTTTTTTATAAAATCCGGTACTATTCAAATAAAAACATCATTATATATATATATAAATTTCTGACAAATTCTGAGTACGAAATTTCATCAATTATATATATATATTTTAAAAATAAAAATAAAAAAAATAAAAGAATTTAATTCATTTTTTTTGTATTGGCGGAATATAAATCTATTTTATAGATGAAAAGAAAATTGTAAATTACAATTTACGCTCAATATATATATATATATATATTTATTTTTATAATTATATATTTTAATTTAAATTTCACAGCCAGAAGAATACAAAGGAACAACAGTTCCATCAAACCAAGAAGAAATAATTGGAATCTTAATTTATTTTTAAAGTGATAAAATATAGAGAAAATGAAACACTATAATTATCCACAGGCAATAAGAAGTTTTGCAAAGTAGTTCTTCTAGTTTCCTTGTGTTTATTTCCACTTTTCCTTGCACAAAAATACTCTAAATTTCCTCTGTTCAATTGCGGGGTTTTTGACTAAAATCTATAAAGGTAACACAAGTTTTAACAGCAACAACCGGGAACAAGGTTTTCTATAGAAAAGAAACTTCTAACTTCTACAGAAGTACAGGCAAGCCTCATGCAAAATAGACAATCTTTCATAATAGGAAAGAACTTAAAACAAAATATAAACAAAAGGGAAGAACCTGTTTCCTGTAGGCTGAAGAAGTAACAGTTGCACCAAACTTTGCCATGGAAACCTCCAGCCGTAAAGCTCTTCCAAAATTCAAAGAGAAATCCCTACAACCTTTTTCCAAATTTCTTCCCCAAAAACTAAAAATTCTAAACCCAACTTTTTTTTTTCTTCCCACTATCCTCTGCCAAAATTTTCCCGTGAAGAGCTTTTGTTACCCATGCCTCTTTTTCTTCCGAGAATAATTTCCCCAATAGACTACATTTATTTCTCCACTACTCCCATACAAATCCAATGCAAGAAATTTAATAATTTTTTAAAAAATCAATTTTTGTTTTATTTATTTATATTTTAATCTATTTAACTTTCAAATAATAATAATATAGTCTTTAAAAAGCAATTTAATTAACTCTAAATTAAAATAGCAACTCTCACATTCTAAATAATAACAAAGCAGCCTATATTTAATTTAATTTATCCTTTGAAACCATAATATTACTTAATCCATTTAAATATAGTTAACTTTAACAACTCTTAACAAAATTAATTAAATCACACTTAACAAAATTTAATTAAATTACAACTAAATATGAATCAACACTAATACATTCCCATTCAAAGACAACCAAAGACTCACAGTAGATGGACTTGGGACGGGAATTCTTTCCTAACCACTCCTTTTTTCAACATCAATCCTGTTGAGTTTATTTTGATGCTCGCCCTGTCTTGCCGAAGCAGGTGGAATTGAGACTTTATACCTGCATCCTGCATAGAAACAAATGTCGTGAAGCATGTAAATCTCCATAGAAACATACCGTGAAAGGTAATCGCAGGGTGACAGTGCACTTGCAAGCAAGTGATGCCACTCTGTCCTTTCACCAAGACTCATAGGTAACACACCAAACAATATAACAGCATAAAACTCGCAACATCATCATATATGTATTATTAAAGAACACTGCAAAAATTCATATAACATAATCACCATAAAAATTATCATCTAACAACATATGTAAAATCTAATGCAACTAATCAACCAAGCCATAAATCCATGCACCACCAAAATGGTGAACTTGTCACCCACATAACCAAGTACAAGATCTGTCCATAAGAGTAACAACAACATGAGGGGTATCACAGGGTGATTGAATAAAGGAGTTAGATCATTGAAAAGTTCTGATTTTATACATATTTACATAGAAATTCTTTGGTTTTTGGTGTTGTACAGCCATTTTATGGGCTGGAGTACATATATAATTGTTTTCATGTGTTATTACTCTCAATCGCCTTCCAAATAAAATTTTTCTCATGCAAATTGGTGTTGATTTGTGGAAGTTATGGTGGTTTTATTGATTGAAATTTTCCAGATTTCTCTGTAATAGTCATGTTGCAAAAAATGACCGTGTAGGTATGGCATCCAAATGAATTAAATATTATATGGTTGGATATAGAAATGAGTTATATTTCTTTTGGAATTGGTTTTAGATAATTTCATTGAATATTAAGAAAGTTATGCTCATTTTGGTGAAAACAGTCAAGTTCAGATTTACACATGACAAGAAGCATTCAAAATTGTACATCTTTTATTTTAATAAAATGAAATCTCCTAAAAATTGGTGTGGAAGGAGTTTTAGAAGTATTTTAAAATGTTACAAAGTTTTAGGCCTTGAATTCTTTGAATTTTTTTAGATGAGATTGGAGATAAGTTGTTTTTCTTCCTCGGTATTGCATTAGCCCAGATGGGTGATGAAAATGTGCTCCTTGCAAAAAAAAATATTTACAGTTAATGTAAAATAGACAATGGTGTGTATGCTATGATCCTACAACTATCACATAGCAAGTAGAAAATTTCATGCATTTTAGTTAATTACATCAATAACATCATTTTCATGGATCTGGGTATGTATAGGATCATGATGGGCCAAAAAGTGGCAATATGATGGGTATGTGGCTGACGACTATTTGTTTTACCCAAAATTGATGAAAAAAAAGGGGATTTTAAAGGAGGTTCTTAGCTTTCCACCAATATAAATTATGCTTTACTTTGAATTTAATAAGTAATTATTATTCATTTTCTATTCAAATTACGACTAAAGTCCTGATTGATAGGCTAATTAAAAAAATCTATAGCTTTCAAACAGTAACACATTTTTTGAATCTAAAAAATGCATCACATTCTATGCTTCATATACTATAGGTTTAAAAAAAGAAAAATTGAATTTCATGAAGTTTTGACCAAGTTAAGGTGGTCAAACATACGAGTTTTTATATTTTTAAAAAGTTGTAATAAAAAAATCATAATTAATTATTTACTTGGAAAACAATTACAAAAAAATATGCATCACATTGGGGCATGAGTCCTCTACTTATATCTGAAATATTAGAAAACAATATTATCATTTTATTGTGGTTAGGGTGGTCAGACAGACACCTACTTCTTATTTTTTCCCTAAAATTTAAGTACCACTGCATTGAAATTTCAAATTTTCACCAAATAGATTTTTTTTTTTAACAAACCTAGTAGTTTAGAAAATACATTGAATTTTCTATAGATTCTATTCTTACATATTTTTGAAATAATATAGATAACTTATTCAATTTTTTATGTCAAGTTGCCTAACTCTAATTTTTTTGAATTTTTTGCCACTTAAGGGCCTGTTTTTTCCATGATGATCCTGCACATACCCATCAACCATTGTAAAAGATAAAACTCATGAGTAAGATTACCAAGAGTTATATGAAATTCACAATAATTCATGCTTGTACTTTTTCCTTTTTTTTTTCTTTAATGTGTGGCAAGTAAATCAATCCTATACAAAGGATTTGGTCCATTTTTCATCCAGTTTCTATTGTAGTGTGTGAGAATGGTAATTCCTTGATCTTATATGGCTTAGATTTCTTACTTGTTCTAGAAATTTTCTGAGGTGGAGGTGGGGGAGGTGGATATAAGGTGACCCTATAATCCTTGTGAGGTATTGATTGGTCGCTTGATCTTATTTTATAAAAGAGAACATATTTTCCTTTGGGAGATGTGCAAGGGAGGGGGATATCTTGATGTCCTAACCCCTTGGTATCCTCAGATGGTATTTGCTCTAACATTTTTAATTTCATTCTCATTTGTTATGTCACATAATTTTTACTTAAAATCTTAAATCCCTTACCATAATTCTCTTATAAAATAATGGGTGTATCAATTTAACTCGATCGACATATGATAGATGAGTATCATTATTGTCCTTGTTACCAAGTTCATTAGTGATTGATGGTTGAGACTTGTTTCTTTCTTCCATTTTAGGATTTAAGAGGTTGAACATATCTAGTGATGAGATTATAGGTGGTGTTTGCATGGATGGATAAAGGGATACATTGTTCTCAAGGTTGTGTAAAGAGTCTTGTACGAATTGTTGCATGCTATCTTCATCTTGACCTAAGATTTGCACTTCATGAGAAAATCTATTAGGAGGTGAAGTTTAATTAATAGTCTCAATTGCATTAGGGTTATAGCCAAACACACAACTTGAAACATCTACCAAAGATCTTAAGGTTTTCCATATATTACCCATACACATGTCAATAATGAATTTGTATGAGAAGTTTCAGATCTAATATATTAAGTTTTTTGATTTTTGAATGCATGATACTAAAAATGATATGTTTTAATGCCAATTTTTATTTCAAACAATGCACTCAATTTGTAAAATTAAAACTAATTAAATTATGACAATTTTTTCTGATTTTTGAAACTAAAACCCAAATTTAACAACAGATCAAAATGAAGCAAAAAAATACAAATTATTGCTCAAAATTTTTAAATAACACCTATACATGGAAAAATTTTCCCTAGGGTGAATGGGTTTTGGTACAAGGGTTGCAAAAATTTAAATCTGGGTCTAAGGTTCAATGTTAGGGTTTCTAGTTTCAAATTATAAATTGTTGTTTTAATGATTGATTTTTCTAATTTAGGTGCTTAAATGCAAGTGAATTTAGTGAAAAATGATGAGCAATATGACACTTTTTGAAATGAAATTTTTACTCAATTTGTGAATGTGAATGATTGAAACTACACTAATATGCAAGTACTATTGAAAATCAAAATAATATGCATGGAAATTGTTGAATTTTTTAAATTTTAAAGGATGAAAAATGAAAACCTAAAACCCTAAATGAGATGCAAACTAATGCAATTTTAAAAACATTAAATGAAGTGAAAACTAATTCAATGCAATGTAAACTAATGACAATCCTATATCTAGGGTTTGAATGGACTCTAATTTCAAAAATTATAATGTACAATGTCGGGTTCACCAAAATGAAATGGATGAAAAAAATGTGGGTGATCCTAGTATGAAATGTTGAATGGGGGTATGCACTTAAACTTCCCCATTTCATTAGGAAGAAGAGATCCCCTAGGGAAATATTGACTTTCAACTCTTAGGAGATTCAATCTTAATGGAGATCTTGTTGTTTTCCTTATGCTTGAGGATGAGGTAAATCAACCTAAACTACACTTCTGGGAGATGAATCAAAAATACCAAGTAAATAAAATTATGTAATTTAATGTATGAATAATCAATTTAAAACCTTAATCTAACAAAATCAATAGATTATCAATAGATCTAAGAAGGTTATGATTTTATGCACCTGTCACAAAAAACTCCTGTTGAGTGTCCTCCTAGGACAAATTCACCCTAAGGAAAATAGGTCTTACTTCAGGGGTTCAAAATATTCTTTCACATTCCTTTGCTCCTAGATTTTCACTCTTGATTCCTCTAGGTTTCACAATTAGAAATTTGGAATTAAATTCTGAAAGTGAGTTTTCATGGCTTGACGACAATGTTCACAACTTTACAAATTTTGAATTTTTTTCACTTTTTATGAATCTTCAATCCTTCTTCAACCTAATATCTGCAAACACACATAAGAGGGAATTATTTTTTGGTTTTGGTGAATGGGGGTTTTCCTTGGTCAAACCCTATTTTGGTAGTTAAACCTTGAAATGAAATGAAACATGAAAGGAATGATGAATTTAAATGCTTGCTATGTTACAATTCACCAAATCCTTGAATTGAGATCCTTGAAGAACTAAAATCTAATACATCTCTCCAACGTCTTGACCTTCCATGAAATGGCTTGATTTAATATTGATCTTGATGCTTGAATCTTGACTTGAATGGTTGAAACCTACATCACAATGTTAGCTCCAAAAAGATGCAAGAATGCAAATAAATTTGACATGATGCTTGATATCTTGAATGCAAAAAAAAAATACTAAGAATTCTACTCTTGAACGCCTTTGGCAATAATATTTTCTTTAGGAATTGATCTCTTGAAAACTCTAGATTGCTTAGGATTTTAATTTGATAAAAAAATACCTTGTATTTATAGGTAGTTTCCTAATTTCCCAAAAATTAAACATTACAATCCAACATTTTAAATTTGAATTTGGATCATAAAAGGCCACCAAAAACATATTAAAATTTTGAATTAAGCAACTAAAGGGGACCCATTCATCCAAGGGCGAATGGGTCCTAACCTAAATGGGCAAGACATATTCATTTTACAATGTTAATTAAAAATGTAATTGCATTAATTAAATATGGATTCTCATTTTATAAATTGTAATTAATTAGGCTTGTAGATGCATAATTGGGCCAATTAGAGGATTAAGTAATTACAATTAATTAGAAGGACAAAATATAGTGTGAAAATGTAAAGGAGTACATTTTTTCACACTACACCAAAATTCAAAATTTAAATAAGGGCCAAAAGAAAGCCCCACCATGAAAGGAAAAATAGTCCCAGGCCTTCCAATTCTAGCTAGTCATTGCCATTACTACTCATAGGCTAGTGAAAATTTGAATTTCCAATATAAATTCAATCTTCATAAGCTCTTTCCTTAATTTAGTATGGGAGATTCTCAAAGCTCCAGCTCATCCACTGAGAATAGGGTAGCCTTTGTTAGAAGAAACATCAATTGTCGTGTTCCACCCTTTGAAGGTGTGTTGCACCAAGGATTGTTCTAGAGAATTAATTATTCCTTTGGAATCCTCAACATATATTTTAATCTTCCAGGGTGGATCCACATTACCTTTATGAGCTTCTAAGATTAGCTTAGAATCCCCTTCAATAATCAATTTTCTATATCCACAGTGTGCGAACCTTTTCAAACCCCACCACACAATAACTTTATCCTCGTTGCTAGTAGCAATGCTTAACCCTTTAGCATAACCTTCCATCATCTCAAAACAGACCTCCCACAATAGCCATTCTAGGATTTCACTTTGAGCAACCATCAAAGTTCACCTTAGTTAAACCAATTGGGGGAGGTGTCCATATAGTTGATCTTCTACTCAAAATATGTAAGCAATTTATCCTAGTCATATCTTGCTTAATTTCCCCATAGCTATTTGATTCATAATTCATTGTAGTTCAGTGAGACATTAGATGGATCAAAGGTGATAGAGTTGATATTTTCCTAGATTTTTTGTTTCATATTGTGAAATAAAAATATTTAACCTATTCTAAGCAATTAACATGCAATGGGAAACATAACGAAACACCTCAAGATTAGCCTAAGGAATTTGAAAATACAAAGAGGAAAATATTAAATGTGTATAGATGATTATACCTTCCTTCTTGCAACTGAAACTCCTTGGTTGGCCCTTAATTTGGATTGATATGTATGCTCCTTGATAGCTCTTGATGTGGCTAAATGGAGGATTTTACTATGTGCTTGGATGTAAATGAAAGTGAATGTAATTGAAGACTAGATGAGTGCACAAAATGGTAGCATGTAGTTATAAAATGGCTAAGTGTTTTTTTTTCAAAATGCCCTTGAGGAGGGGGGATTTATAGAGAAACTTGAATTCTCTAGAGAATTCAATGGTTGGGATTTATCCAAAAAGGCCAAGATGAAGGGCTAAGGTGAGTTGAGGACTCACAAGCCCTCACATCTTTACATGTGGATTGTGAGATGGCTAAGAGGAGGTGAGGTGTAAATGAGGTGGCCAAAATGTACATGAGGTGGAGGAAGGACAAGTACCTTCCAACTACATTGGGAGATGGGAAGAATCTTGGGTGAATAAAAGTGAATTTTAAATTCACAATTATTGGAAGAATCTAGTGGATAAGACAATATCCCAAAAGGTGGGAGTTTGTCACATGTGATTTGATGTGACAAGTCAAAGATTCTAGAAGATGCATGAGAAAAGGGGATTCTAGGAATAATAAAAGTGAATTAAAAATTCACATGGGGAAGAGAGGAGCCTAGGGTGGATAAAAAGGAATTAAAAATTACTTGGAGGATGGGGAGAGTTGACTAAGGTACTAATTAGGTTTAACTAATTAGTAATTAGAGGATAATTAGGGGTTAATGAGGATTAGAAGCCAACTTTCAAAAGTTGGAGGATGTGACACATCTTAATCAAGGATTAGGCATGTGCACATTCTTAATGAAGAGATTAGGAGATGGATTAGGATTAGATGAAAATGACATGTGAGGAATTAAATAAATGTAATATTTATTTAATTCATTTGATGAAAAGAGGATTAAGGTAAGGTATTTAATTATAAATTAAATACCTTAGGGATTTTACATAATATTACTTAATTAACTCAGATAAGAGAATGTTTAGATGAAAAGTGATAAATGTGGATAAATTAAGTGTCCAAATTTAGGTGTCTACATTTTTCCCCTCTTTGGGATGGTGCTATGAAGTAGCATCATTTCAAAGAATATTAAAATATAGAACCTAGAAGAAGATGGTTAGATTGAGAAAGATGCCCCAGTCATCAAAGGATTGACTAGGAAGAAAGATGATGGGGGTGAAGATGAAGGTTAGGGATTGAGGATGCACCCTCGAGAGGACATGCGGGTGCAAGAGAACACGGATGTGCTCTCAAAATGGATGAGATGGTGAAATGGGAGATGAGGAAGAGGATGCAAAGGGATGGATATGAAAGGATGAAAAGGTGACAGGAGCTTGGGAAGCACAAAAATGGATGCAGAGATGAAGATGATGTTGCCCTAGTCAAGGTACAAGTCAAAAGGGGTGGATGATGGATGGAGTGTCATCAGTGAGGGAATGAGAGATCCCAAAACAACATGAGGATAGGGAAAGATACATCCCAATGAGTGGTATTGATGAGGGAAGGATACATCCCAAAACACCACTAAAGAATATGGAAGAATACCTCCCAATGATGATGATGAAAGTGTTGTTGATGCGGGAAGGATACATCCCAAAACAACACTGAAGGGAGATGGAAGAATACATCTGGATGATGATGATGATGAGGAGGAGGAGGAGGATGTTGGATCAAGGCTTGTAACAAGACTGGGAACAAGACCAAGGATATGATTAGATGATTCAGGCTAAATGGAATGGATGGGGATTGGATAGAGATGTGAGATAAGGATGAAGGATCAATGGATGGGGCGATACATGCAAGATGATAGAATGGAAAATGAAATGAAATCCTAATGCAATTTTCCATCTTTGGAGCACTGATTTTTGCTATAGCAGAAGACACCAAGTGTCAGGGTATGTGGAACCAAGGCATAATAGTGTCTAATGCATGAAATAAACACGACAGATAAGAAGGCTATCCCAACACCCCAAGGTCACAAAGACCTTGGTCGGGCCAGGTATTGAGATAACCACAAGCACAAAAGGATGCACTAGCATAACACAAGACCTCGAGGATCTTGGTGGGTACTACGTGGGACAACCAAGAAGACAAAATCAAACAAAAGATCAAGATATGCCCCTATGTGGACTAGTCAAAGCACACCATGATATGATGGATCAAGGTGACCGTGACAAGTGATGATAGGGAGCTCAAATGATAAACAAAAGCCAAAAGTATCAAAAGATCATAATTAATTTCAAATTTCCTTTGCTATAGGATCAAGGGGATGGATGGGATTGATGAGATCTGTTAGGAAGGATGCATCCTGTTGAGACTAAGGATGGTTACTAGACTAAAAGATCGATATGATGCAGGGTATTCAAAACTGATTAGATCTCATGATACAAGTGGTCTCATTTGTGATGAACTGGCTAGATAAGGGCATAGCTTGACGACATGACACACCCTAAAGACCTAGGGGCTAGGGGGCCAATCAAAGATTATCCTTGCCTACGTGAAAGCGTAGAGCCCTCGTAGTTCGGTAAAAGGCTGACAACTGACCAAGATGGAGACGTTGATGGATGGTAAAGATAGGATGGACAAAAGGAGTAAAGTGGAAAATGCTGATCGATGAGAGGTGATAGACGATAGATGATAAAGGAGTAGATAGACAAAGCAAAAAGACCGATGATAGATGATAAAGGATCCCGGGGGTTGATCAAATGATCGACCTTGCCGACAGGAAAGCGTAGGGGCAACGTAGTTCGACAAGAGGCTGATGATGGACCATCATGGAGACTTCGATAGATGACAAGATGGAAAAAGAAGAAAGACTGATGATAGATGATAAAGGATCCCTGGGGGCGGATCAAGTGATCGACCTTGCCTATGTGAAAGTGCAGGGACGACGTAGTTCGACCAGAGGCCAAGGATAAATGATGGATAAAGGATAATGATAGGATGAGGACAATCACATAAAGCTCAGGGATGGGATAGTTATCTAATAAGATGAATTGGGAGGATGATATGATGGGATTGATTCTACACCAAGTTTTGGGGTTTAATGGGACAATCATATTTTTCCAGATTTGGCAATTTTAAAAAATTGTCAAATTTTTCTAATTTAAGAAACCTCATGGATATACTTTTGGGAGTCCAAATTTATTTTCAAGAAATATCCAATATTGAGATAGGATGAATTGCTGACTAACATCCCAAATTTGAGATATGCATTTCGAGTTATGAGTGAAAATAATTTTTCAAAATGCTAGAAAAAAATAGTAAATTGGGATTTTGAGGGTCAAGATGAAAGTTTGAGGCCCCAAAAATGTGGCAAAACAGATTCCAACATCTTTTGAAGACACTAATTGGGAATCCACTTGTTATCTCATAATGCAACCACCTGTCAAATTTCAACTCAAACGGACACCCGAGTCAAAAGTTATGGCCTCTGAAAGTTTCGGTGTAAAAATCAAAAATCAATTTTGAAAATTTCAACACATGGGTTTTGATGGCGGGGGGAAATTAGAAAATGGGTTAGGATTTTTTTTTTAAAAAAATAGTAAAAATGTGAATTTTTGGCAGGGGGCAAAGGACGGTGGGATAAGGGCATGCCACAGTGGGCGTATGCGCCCCGAGCTAGGCGTACATGCCTCGGGTTACGCCCCGCCAGGCAGTGCCGCCCCTTAGGGCAGTGTCGCCGCCGTCAGTGGGGCGAACACACCCTGCCAGGGCGTGACGCTTCGGCCTCAGGGCGGAGATGCCGTGAAGAACCTCCGGAGTTGGGCGCAGACACCTCGGCCCCTCGAGGCGGAGCCACAAGGGGGACACCCCCCTACCCAGGGCGAACACACCCCGCGAAGCAGACGCCCATGGTGGACATGCCCCGAGGGGGTGGAGCTGCCCAAGGAAGGGGCAGAAATGCCCTGAGGGGGCGAAGCCGCCCCGGGGAGGGGCGGAGCCACCCCGGGAAGGGGCGGAAATTCCCCGAGGGGGCGAAGCCACCCTAGGGAGGGGTGGACACGCCCCGAGGAGGTGAAGCCACCCGGGGAGGGGCGGAGCCAACCTGGGGAGGGGTGGACATGCCCCGAGGGGATGGAGCTTCCATAAAAAAGAGAGAAGAAAGAAGGATGGGGCGATTGACATTGAGAAAAGATAAGAGATGGAAAATATGTGTAAAAGAAGCAGAAGTGATGGGGATGAGATAAATAGCATTGGGTTGCATGGAAGGAGGCCTATAGCCAAATACCAATGACAAGGGATTGTGAGATGGGATGAGGATAAATATGAAAGAATGGATGAAGGATGGGAGGGATTGTTTGGATGGATAGGAATATAAGGATTGGGAGATGAAAGGGATGCTAGTATAGATGGATATGAAGATAAGGATGGGGAGATGGAAGGGATGTTGTGATAGATGGATAGGGATATAAGGATTGGGAGATGAAAGGGATGCTAGGATAGATGGATACGAAGATAAGGATAGGGAAATGGGAGAGATGCTATGATATATGGATAGGGAGATGAAGGGATGTTATGATAGATGATGTCTCCAAGGACTATGTCACAAAGGAAGCAGATGCCCCCACTCTAGATATGTCATATATGAGGAGGCATGAGGGATGGAAGACAAGTGGATTGGAAGATAAAGGAGATAACTAGATGAGGATAGGATGGGTGACCAAGGAATACAACAGAGCATGAATGGAGGGAATGTATACCAAGAGGTGGCCAAAGAATGTATAGATAGGTGCCCCTGTTTTGATCAAGATCACAAGAAGGATGGAAGGATGGGAGATAAATGGGATATGATGGTAGGATGCGAAAGATAGGTGGGGATGGATTGTTTGGATGGAGAGGAATATAAGGATTGGGAGATGAAAGGGATGCTAGTATAAATGGATATGAAGATAAGGATGGGGAGATGGAAGGGATGCTGTGATAGATGGATATGGATATAAGGATTGGGAGATGAAAGGGATGTTATGATAGATGATGTCTCCAAGGACTATGTCATAAAGGAAGTAGATGCCCCCACTCTAGATATGTCATATATGATGAGGCATGAGGGATGGGAGACAAGTGGATGGGAAGAGGAGATAACTAGAGGAAGATAGGATGGGTGACCAAGGAATACAATAGAGCATGGATGAAGAGAATGTATACCAAGATGTGGCCAAAGCATGTATAGATAGGTGCCCCTGTTTTGATGAAGATCACAAGAAGAATGGAGGGATGGGAGATAAATCGGATATGATGGTAGGATGCGGAAGATAGGTGGGATGGAGGGGTTTTATGAAGAGGACGGATAACAAGAAGATAGGTGCATAGCATGAAGCATAGTAGGAATGCATATTAGGAAGTTGCCCCCAAGTGCAGATGGGGATTTACGCATGACACCTATTTGTCAGGTTTTCATCATGGTACTTATCCAAGGCACTTGTTTGCCATGTTTTCACCATTGGATGAATTATTTCTCTTAACTATTTTTTTTTTAATGTTTTTTTATTTTTTGGCTTTTTGGATAGCAGGGGATGGAAATGGATAAGGATAGGGATGTGGATAAGATAATTTAGAAGATACATGATAAGGATATGGATGAAGGACTCAAGCATCAAGTTCTATATGAGGTATTAAGATCCCATGTTTGAAGTGACTGTTGGATGTTGGTACAACCTTATTAGGATAAATGGATTATGCAAGAGGATGAATTAGAGTTATTTGAGAGGGGAGATACATGGGATAATGGATGGGATGCTACAAAGGGTATGGATGGAATGATGGGGGGGATATGTGATGAGGATATCTATTCGGGACCAACATTGGCACATGTGGTGGTGGATGTGAAAAGATAAGAGGATTAAGGGATGTAGAATGTGTGGATAATGGAGGAGAGGGGGTGGTGAAAGTTGGAACATAAGGACCCAAAACAGACTTAGGAGATGAAAGGGGTGTATGACTAGATTTTGGATTAGGAACTTTGGATGTTCTTATATATTTTTCATTTGATTACATTGCATATTTTTTCTTTGGGATCCATATGGTTTTGATCTTTGCTTTGGTGGGCCTTTGTGGCCTACAGATTTGATTTAGATTTAGATTTTTCTTCTCTTCACCATGTCTTTTGGAGGGGACATGGGGAGCCTTAGATTCATGTGGATGTTTTAATTTATGCATGTTTTCTTTAACAACCAAAGTGTGTTTAGTAGCAATGGGATGGGTGTGAGGAGATGGATGATGTGGAGCGACGAAGGTAGGAGTATGGGGATTATGTGTAGATGGGGGATGCGCAGGTATGTGCCTTTGTTGATCCTGATTAGGGGACATGTGAGAGGGATGTTTATGATGGATGAGATGGATAGGTGATGAATGAATGAAAGGATGGATAGGACAAGATGGAGGAGGTGATTTTAGGATATAGGAGCCCAAAATAGACGTAGGACCTAGAGGAAACATGGGCATGGTAGATGGAGGATTGGAGATGGTAGATGGAGAGATGTAAGGACCCAAAATGGATGAAGCAGATGAAGGAGGGATATGGATGGTGGTTTTGAGGTGATACAATAGAGGAGGAGGGATGGCAACATATGATCTGGTGGGGCAATGGGAAGAGCCAAAATTTCTTGTGAAAAAGGCTCGTTGAGGATGTCTAGAGGTTGTACCAACATCTTTAGATTGTGAGTCTTGGGAAATAGGTCCAAGACCTTGCATGTAGACTTGTTCTTTGACTTGGATGGGCTCTAAAATACCTTGCTCATGAAGGCCTAGACCTTTTCCTTGATAGTTCATTTTCTTGAGCATGCGATCCATGATAGGATTTGTGTTATTATGGAAACATGATGTGAGTCCATTATTAGGTGGAGGATGATGGGCGGTATAAACACTATGTTTTTCTTCTGCGAGGAGGCCACCATGGAAGAATGTGAGAGTACCAAGGGGATATGCAAGCGATGTGGGGATAGCAGTTTTAGGCGATGATGTGGGATTATGAGAGGGAGATGATGGGATAGCAGCATTTGGATGGGTGGTATCAAGAGAGGGATTAAGGGATATGATAGGATTTGGATTTGTGGTAGTGGGCTCATGCGATGGAGATGGAGATGGAGTGGTGGAAGCTTGAATGACAAGGGGATCATGGGATGGAATGGATGGGGGACTGTGATGTTGAGGTGGACTAGATGGGATGGTAGGATCTTGATCTGTAGAAGGGGATATGTTGGCATGCTTTGGATTATACTTTTGGCATGACTCATCTTGTGTTGATGGAAAGATGACAGAGTGTTGGAGAGACTCTTCAAGTTGGGGAGATGGAAGGATGGAGGATTCGATGCAGTCATCATAATGGATTTTGGCATCGTCGATGGGTTTGATGACTCTTGCAGTAGGAGGTGGATGTTAAATGGATTTAGTAGATGTGATGGTAAGGGATGGGGACTTAGTGGATTCAAAGGATGTGATGGTAGGAGATGGGGGTTCATCAGATTCAGAGGATGTGATGGTAGGAGATGGGGGTTCATCAGATTCAGAGGATGTGATGGTAGGAGATGGGGGTTCAATGGATTTAATGGATGCGATGGTAGGAGATGGGGGCTCAACAGATTCAGAGGATGTGATGGTAGGGGATGTGATGGGTTCGATGGTTTGAGTGGTGCTAGGGGTGGTACCATCAATGATAGGTGTTGGGTGGAGAAGGGTCTCATCTCTAATGACCGTGGATGATGGGTTGGGATGGCATGATTCCATAACTTCAAGGTGTGGAGTGGAAAATGTCTTCTTTGTTATAAGTCCTTGGAGAACTTCTAGAGTGAAGAACTTGAATGCTCTAGGCTGAGATGGTGTGGTAGGAGTGGATGGAGGATTATGGATTGGTGGACTAGGATTACATGGGGAATGGGATTGGATGCATGACTAGAAATAGATGGGGGATTAAGGTTAGATGAAGGGTTAAGATAAGGGGATTGAGATGGTGAATTAGGACATGAGGATGCAAGTGGTGGATTGTAGTAAGGGTATTGGGATGGTAGATTAGGATGGGAAAATTGAGATGGCAGATTGAGATAGGGAAATGTGGATGTTAGATTAGGATAAGTTGATGTGGATGTTGCATTAGGATAGGAAGGTATGAATGTAGGATTAGAGTGAGCAGATTGGTATGGAAGATTAGGGTAGTGGGTATATGCGGATGAAGGATTTAGATAGGAGGATGTGGATGGTGGATTAGGATAGGGGTATTGAGATGGTAGACTAGGATAAGAGGAAGCGGGTGTTGGATAAGAGGATGATGTAGATGAAGGGTATGATGGATATGACAGATATCCCTTGTCAAAGGTAGCATAAGCAACATAATTAGGCATGGATGAAGACATAACGAGATAACTCAAAAGGGTGATTGGATTTTGGAAAGTGGGTGGAGAAAGCTTACTAGCAATGGTAGTGTCAAGGGAATCTATGTCATATTCCTCTTGATCGACAAGACTTTCGTTATCGTTGTCAATGTAATTAGGGTTTCCCTTGATCACTATTGATGGAGGATAAGGATTCATGATGGTGAAAGGATAAAGAGGATGGGTAAATGACTTGGGATGGAAATGGACTAAAGCTCAAATCAAGATTTAGGTTAAGCTTAGATCAGGATTGGACTAAAGCTCAGATTAGGATGATTGGATGATGTGATGGGATTGATTCTGACGATCGACACAGAATCTGCTTCGAGATGGAAGTAGATTGATTGGGTCGAAGGTGATGTGATTGGATTGGATTGGATAAGGTTGATTGGATTTTGATTGAATAGATTGGATTGGATAGGGTTATGGTGATAGAATGAATGTGATTTGATTGATTGAGTAATTGGATGTTTTGACAAAATGATTGGATTTGATAGATTTGGATGATTGGATGGGTATGATTGGATGATGAAATATGTGAGAGAGACCTTGAGTTTAATCAAAGGAAGTTACCCTTGGTGACCAAGAGCTTTAATTGATTAAGAGGATGATCATGGCATGAAATCCACCTTAAGATAGGAATGGATTGATTAGGCTGAGGATGATAACTTATGACACCAAATTCACCTCAAGATGGAAGCAAATTGATTTGGGTCAAAGTTAAAGACTAATAATCAAATTCAAGTGCTATGGCCAATTTGGATAACCAATTTTTAATACAAGGTTAGGATGGTTTGGTCATGGGTGGTGTTTGGAAATCTAAATGGTAAATTTATGATGTTCGCTAGGTGAGGATACAAACTTTTAAATGGATTATGGGGAAATTAAAATGAACAGGTGGATTGAAGATAATTGTGGAGAGTGAATGGGGATTTAGAATGGTTAAATGAAAGTTTGGAATGATGAGATGGAGGTTTAAAATGGTCAAATGGAGATTTTTTGGAGGTTTAGAGTGACAAAACGAAGGCTTGGGATGATGAGATAATGGTTGGGAATGGTTAAATGATGGTTTAGAGGCTAAAAAAATCCAAATGGGGTGATTTCGGGTGTTCAAGAGGTAAAATTTGCCCCTCTAAAGCAAATTAGGGGCTTAATCGCCTCACTGTGGTAAATCAGGGGCGTAATCGCCTCACTAGAGTAAAATTAGGAGCGTAATTGCCCCACTGCGGTAAATCAAGGGTATAATCACCTCACTACAGTAAAATCAGTGGTGTAATCACCCCACTATGGTAAATCAAGGGTGTAATCACCTCACTGCAGTAAAATCAGGGGTGTGGTTTGATGAAAATGACTATGGCAAGGACTTTAAAATGACAATGACAAGGCCAAATTGTCAAAATTTCACTGGTTTCTTACAAGAAAACACTCTCAAGAAAACACAACCCTATGATTAGTGTTAAGGGTATGGCCAAAGAGGTCTTAATCTAGGATGCACAAGGTGTCTAGGGAGTCTTTGATATATTCTTGGTACGTGAGGCACAACCGTGAACACCAGCCCATCACAAGCGTGAGTTGGGAACCCCAACGAGATACTAAAGGGCTCAGATCAACTCTTCACATCTATCTAGGTATCACCCTAGCTTCGACGCTCTGCCAATTACAACGTGACTAGATTGGGGTACAACTTTCACTCTCCCCTTTTATATACCCTACCGATACGCATGGTTGGAATCGTCCCTTGGGGTGATAAAATTCTCAAGTAGGTCCCACTATAAAGAAAGCACTAACCATCTCCAACTACTCCCTAGGCTCACATGAAGTGCAAGGGGAAAATGAAAACAAGCTAATGCTACCTTTGGGTAACACAAAAAGACAAGCACAGCAAGCAATGAATATTACTCCCTCTAATTAAACTATGTTCTTAGATTAATGCAAACAACAAGGATAATTTAAAAATTTTGAGCAAATGGATAGCCCTGCAAACAAATGTTAGATGTTTTATCCCACTTCCTCCATCAACTTCACAAGAATATGCTTCCAGGGGGCGCAGTCGCTTTTCTGCAGCAAATCAGGGGCGTAATCACCTCACTGCGGTAAATCAGGGGCATAATTGCCTCACTGCGGTAAATCAGGGGCATAATTGCCTCACTGTAGTAAAATCAGGGGTGCAGTCACCTCACTGCAGAAAAGTGTTAGCACATAAAATAATTTTCATCCATGAAGGGCGTAGTTGCCTCACTACAGTAAAGTATTAGCATAGAACATAATTTTCAGCCCAGAGGGTGTAATCACCTCACTGTAGTAAATGTTAGCACAGAAAATAATTTTTAGCCCAGAGGGTGTAATCGCCTCACTACAATAAATGTTAGCACAGAAAATAATTTTCAGCCAAGGGGGCGTAATCGCCTCACTGCAAAAAATGTTAGCACAGAAAACAGTTTTCATCCCAAGGGGGCGTAATCGCCTCACTGCAGTAAAGTGTTAGCACACAAAATAGTTTTTAGTCAAGGGGGCGTAATCGCCTCACTACACTAAATCAGGGGCATAATCGCCTCACTGCGGTAAAAACAAGGGCATAATCGTCCCACTGCGGTAAAAATAGGGGCGTAATCACCCCACTATGACTTGTTCCTGCAAAAATCTCAACAACAGCAAACGTGAAGTATAGGAACCCATTTGTGGGTCCCATTGGGTGTGCCAGAAATGTGATATCAAAATATTTAACCTATTCTAAGCAATTAAAATGCAATGGGAAACATAATGAAACACCTCAAGATTAGCCTAAGGAATTTGAAAATACAAAGAGGAAAATGTTAAATGTGGATAGATGATTATACCTTCCTTCTTGCAACTGAAACTCCTTGGTTGGCCCCTAATTTGGATTGATATGTATGCTCCTTGATGACTCTTGATGTGGCTAAATGGAGGATTTTACTATGTACTGGGATGTAAATGCAAGTGAATGTAATTGAAGACTAGATGGGTCCACAAAATGGTAGCATGTAGTTATAAAATGGCTAAGTGTTTTTTTTAAATGCCCTTGAGGAGGGAGGATTTATAGAGAAACTTGAATTTTCTAGAGAATTCAATGGTTGGGATTTATCCAACAAGGCCAAGATGAAGGGCTAAGGTGAGTTGAGGACTCACAAGCCCTCACATCTTTACATGTGGATTGTGAGATGGCTAAGAGGAGGTGAGGTGCAAATGAGGTGGCCAAAAGGTACATGAGGTGGAGGAAGGACAAGTACCTTCCAACTACATTGGGAGATGGGAAGAATCTTGGGTGAATAAAAGTGGATTTTAAATTCACAATGATTGGAAGAATCTAGTGGATAAGACAATGTTCCCAAAATGTGGGAGTTTGTCACATGTGACTTGATGTGACAAGTCAAAGATTCTAGAAGATGCATGGGAAAAGGGGATTCTAGGAATAATAAAAGTGAGTTAAAAATTCACATGGGAAAGAGAGGAGCCTAGGGTGAATAAAAAGGAATTAAAAATTCCTTGGGGGATGGGGAGAGTTGACTAAGGTACTAATTAGGTTTAACTAATTATTAATTAGAGGATAATTAGGGGTTAGTGAGGATTAGAAGCCAACTTTCAAAAGTTGGAGGATGTGACACATCTTAATCAAGGATTAGGCATGTGCACATTCTTAATGAAGAGATTAGAAGATGGATTAGGATTAGATGAAAATGACATGTGAGGAATTAAATAAATGTAATATTTATTTAATTCATTTGATGAAAAGAGGATTAAGGTAAGGTATTTAATTATTAATTAAATACCTTAGGTATTTGATATAATATTACTTAATTAATTTAGATAAGAGAATGTTTAGATGAAAAGTGATAAATGTGGATAAATTAAGTGTCCAAATTTAGGTGTCTACACATATAATAGAATAACTCCATGTTGCTTCTTTGTTGTTCTCTAAAAACCCTATGGTTCTTTTATTTCCTCACATTTAAAGAAACAAAGGGAGGAACCTACTTCCATAACTCAACAACAACAAGGTGGGAAAAAGGATAGTAAGTCCATTGATTAATTAAATCCTTTAAATTAGGGGGGAAGACCCAATCCGTTAACAAAATATCAAGGAATTTTGACCACAACTCTCCCAAAAAGGAGCATTGGAACAACAAGCTGATTATTATTTTAGAGTCTTCTAAGTAGAGAGGGCATCTATTAACAAACTAGAAACCTCTTTGATTAAGAAAATCAATAGTTAGAATTTTCCATGGGCAGTTGTCCACCAAAAATAGTCAATCTTTGAAATTAACTTGGTATTCCAAAATTTACACCAAGTGAAATTTTGGGGGTTAAGAAGAGGCAATTCACTATTCCTATAGGTTGATCGCATAGGAAAGGTACCAGAGGTATTACCACTCCAAACCATGGAAATTTTTGTTTCTTGATGAAAAAGCTGAAAAATCACCAATAAGTGAATCCAACAATGAAAAAAAGTTAGAGGAACCTAGCAAAGGTATATGCCTAATGGTTTTCCATTCAATAAATTTTTGTTTGAAGTCCTTCCATTTAGGTTTTTCACCACTCCAATCCACATAAACATTCAATAAGGGCCCATTGACACACATAAGATCAAATTTGATCTGGCTTAGCTGGTCAATAGATGCAAGTGCTGGGTTAGGACCCCTAATTCAAAGTGTTTCTTGTTTTTCCATTGTTGTTCAAGATAGAAAAGCCATTCAACCACTCTTCCAGTTAAGAAAGTAGTAGGAGTCCTCATTATTCATGTATTTATCTTTTAGGATGTTAACCCAATCCTTACCACCCTAAATAAGGAACTAGCCAATCTTCAATAAGAGAGCTTTATTAAATAGGTTAATATTTCTTATTCCAAGGTCAAAAACCTCCTTAGGGAGGCACACTTTCTCCCAAGTAACCAAAGTAACTCTTTTCATCTCTTCTAGATGAGTCCATAGGAAAGTTCTTTGGATCTACTTAATTTTATTGCTAATAAAAGTAGGAATCTTGAAAAGGGAAAGAGAGTAGATAGGGATATTTTGAAGAGAATATTTTAGGAGTTGAATCTTCCCTTCCTAGCCTAATAGTTTCCCTTTCCAACTATTGAGCTTCTTTTGAATTCTCTCAATAATACCATTCCAAAAAAAATTAGGAGGCCTTTTAGTGCACAAGGGAAACCCAAGATAAGTTTTAGGGAGGGATGCTTCTTGTAATTCCAAAAAATTTCAAAACCTTTGTCTTTAAGGATTGACTTGAAGCAAAGAAATGCATCTTACTCTTAGTCTAATTGACATGTTGTCTAGACGTAGAGGAATAACTATGAACAATAGATTTCAATTTGGTAGCTTCAACCATAGAAGCATCACCAAATAGAATAGTGTCATCCAAAAAATATTGGTGTGAAGCTGGGGGGAAGGTTGAAGCAGCTTTGATTACTTTTATCAATCCTCTATCAAGACTCTTTTGTAGATTATGACCCATGACTTCAGCCTTAATTATCAAAAATAGGGAGAGAGTGGATTGCCTCTTCTAAGAAATTTCTCACATGAAAAAGAGGCATTTGGGGATACCATTAATCAAGACTAGGTAACTAGGAGTAGACACACATTCTTTGATTAACTTTAGGATTTTTCCTCCAAAACTAGATTTCTTGAAAATAGCAAATAGAAAAACCCAGTCCACTCTATCATAAGCCTTCAAAATATCCATCTTGAGTACCTTCCCTAGCAGCTTAGAGTACTCCATAGAGTGAATATACTCATGAGAGACAATGGCAGCATCAAGAATTTGTCTTCCCAAAACAAAGCCTTTCTAGGTAGCCAAGATCATATTATCAAGAATGACTTTCAACCTATTAACAATAATCATAGAAAATATTTTATACATTGTGTTGCATAAGCTAATTAGATGCCAGTCTAGAATCAAAATTGCCTCTTCTTTTTTTGGGACAAGAAAAAAGGTGGCATTAAGCTAATGAAGAAACCTTCTAGATCAAAAAAGTCTCTTGCAACATTGTGGATATCTGAGGATAGAATTTCCTAAAGTCCTAGAAAAAATTAGGTGGGAAACCATCAAGGCTAGGTGCTTTATAGGTTCCAAAGGAGAAAACAACTAATTTAACCTACTAAAATGACACAACTCTCCCTACGTCTTGAACATCTCTATCTGAAACCACCTTAGGGATGACATCAAGTAGGGATTCAAGCACCAATGAGTGAGGAGTAGGACTACCTCCAATATTTTTGAAAAATGATACAACTCCATTAGTTATATCATCATCTTTGGATAGTAATTCACCCTTTTCATCATTATAGAGTTAATTTTGTTCCTCCGATGTTTTAAAGTATATTGATGAAAGAATATTGTGTTTTTATCCCCTTCTTGAAGTCATTGGATCCTTGATTTTTTATTTCTAGAATATTTCCTCTATTTTTGCATTCCTAAACCATTCATTCCTTAGCTACTTTTCTTGTAAATACATATCCTCATCCATAACCCCATTTTCCATCTTTGTTTGAATATCTTTAATATTGTTGATGATGTTCTATTTAGTTTGGAAAATGCTTCTAGAAGAGTATTTATTCCACCCATGCACATTAGACTTGATTCTTTTAAGATTTTGTGCCAAGAAAAACATTAGTGTCCCTTGACAAGGCTAACTCCACCATAGCCTAATCAAATCCTAAAACTTGGGATGTTGGTTCCACATGATTTCATATCTAAAAGGATAAGGGGCCAGATGACAATTCTCTTCCCAATCAAGATAAGAGCACTATGATAAAAAGTTGACCTAGGAAGGGCAAAAAGGTTTAGCTTTTCAAGGATACCTTAGTCACTAGAAATAATCACCCTATCAAGCTTAACTTGGATATGCTCACTTCTATGGCATCTATTCAACCAAGTAAACTTAGAGACAAAAAGATCCACATCCAGGTGACCATTATCAGTAATAAACTTGGAAAAATCTAGTTACATATTGTCTGAGAATTCCTCCAACCCATGCATCTTATCTAAAGGATAGAGTAGGGTATTAAAGTCTCCCACAAGCATCCACCTCATCCTTGAGCCTTTCAACAAAAGACAAGAAAGAGAATCCCAAAGTTGATTTCTCATCGTTCTAGTATTTGGAGCAGATATATTAAGGAGATTCCACTTCAAATTCATCCTCTCCACTTCCATAATGATTTTAAGACAATTTTATTATTGAATCCATGAGAGATTGAAATTTTCTTAAGGTTCCACATAGTCGCCAAGCCCCTTGAAGCACAATCAACATTATTAACACAAAAAAATGCCTTTGGCTAGACAAATTTAGCAACCTTTTCAAAAGTTTTCTATTGAATTTTGGTTTCCTGTATAACTAGGATATCAACCTTCAAGTCAATAATATTGCATTTTAGAATATTTTTCTATAGAGGGTTATTCAACCCCCTGATATTCCAAGTTAAAATCTTCATGAAGCTTAACTAGGAGTTAGTATTGGATCAATACTCACCAAGGGGGAAAGACTCCCCTTCAACATAATTTTTTAAGTTTAGGCCAATTGGAAAGACCCTCTAGGGTCCTTGGCTTTCTTGAGGCTATATCCTTAGCCACATCTCTATTTCTTACTTCTTTATTATTTAAACAACCCACCTTTTAGTCACCCCCTACATCAACTTGTATCTTCTTTTTATGTTTTTCACTTACTTGAATTCAGGGCTCCTCCCGATAATCATTCAAAAGAGGTGAGGATGGATCCAGGGTAAAAGCACAAAGTTTTGTCACATTTTATAAAGGAAATGACTAACATTGATCTGACTTTTAAACTTGAATCACTAAAAATTTGCATATATGTTTTGAATTTTGAAGTGATGTAAACTAGTAAAATATGTATTTTTTAGTATATTTTATATTTGTATTTTTTTTAAAATGTTAAAAAAATATTTTAAACTAATTTTTAATAAATTAACACTACAATTTAGTTGCTGATAAAATGCTAAAAAATGAAGTTGCATGGGATGTCAAACTTTTTATAGTAATTTTTTTTCTTTCAACTTTTTTGTGTATTTCAAAATATAAAAAATGTGTGTGAATTAAAAAATAGTTGTTTCCATCGACGTCAACTTTCATATTAAATATTTATCTAAAATGGAAAAAACATTATACCATCTTGAAATAGATTCTTTTATCTAGCACATCATACATTTTTTTATTTTTTTAAAAATAAGTTTTAATATTTTTCCTTAGCATGGTAATCAATCTAATATTTTGTGCCGATCACCTACATTTAGTAAAAATAAAAAATAAAATATAAAAAATAATTAAACTATTAAAATAAATATATTTTTGAAAACTACACTTATGGATCTACAAAAGGGTATTTTTATAAAAATATTATTTACATTAGTAGGAGTTATTGAAACTTAAAGTTTTTCAAATAATTTTTTTTTTTGGTAAATTGGACTCAAAGTGTGGCTCCATATATTTTTAGCCAACAATTCTAGTTGAAAAAGTTGTTGAAGTATCTAACTTAGATAGAATTAATCTTACTAGAACATATGTTTGACCAAATTTTATTTCTAGTTGGAAATACATAAATTTAGTTGTGTTGATAAGTTGGCTGAAAGTATGACACAACTTTGTGGTTTTACCCTCTAGTTCCTTGAATCCCAAAATCTCTAATGAAGCATGCATCCTCCTTTAAGGTTTTTTTGTGAGTTTTCTCTTAGCATACAAGGAGATGAACACTTCTTTTTTACATCTAACTCAGAGTCTCTTAAAGGTGGCATGGTCTTAGCTACTTCCAAGAGGCTAGAGACAACACAATCAGAATTGGGAGGTGAAGAAGCCAAGGACTAAAAAACAATTTTCTTCAATTCATCTACCCTGTACTCCTCATTAATACAAGCTAGAACTGGTTGACCATTCTTCAATGAGGCATTTAGCTCCCTCTCTTTGGTTTCAACAAGACCCCCATTAGAGGGTTCTTTAACTTCTTTTAAATTGGAATTAACCCCAACCTCTTGCATCTAAGGGAATTTGAGTTCTATGTTGTGAGGACCTAAATATCTACTTTTGGGGGGAGAAGGAGCACCAACATGAGAAAAAATTTATCTTTTTGATTCAATGGCCTTTTACAATTGTGAGATGGGGTTAGAAATCAAATAGCATAGACAGAGTGACAACCAACACTACTAAGCTATTAAACCACATCCAAACAAGAGAAAACAATGAAAACATAAGGAAACTAAAACATCAAATAAAAATACTCCCCATGCTTGAACTTGAATCACTTCTCTTGCTCTCCTATTTCTCCTTTTGAAAATATACCCTCAGATTTGTAGTCTAACTTGTGCAAATAGCTACAAATTGTAAGTAGAAAGTTGGAGAAGAATAGCTGTTAAAATGAAAATGGAGAAGGAAGGTTGTTTTTATAGACAACCCTTCAAATGGATGGCTGAGATTAATCCTCTAGAAAGATTCCAAGATCAATGGTCTAGAATTGATGCACCAAGAATATGCTATTCTTGGAGGAATCATGATAGACAGACATGCAGAGACATGTAGGCTATGACAGATATGCAGGGACATGCAGGCTATGACAGGGACATGTAGACTATGACACGAAATAATGACAGGGTATCTTTTACCAAGTGGAGGTTCATAAATAATTTATTTTAAATAATTTATTTTAAATAATTTATTTGAAATGGAGGAAAATGACAAGTGGCAAATAAATAATTTATCCAAATTATTTATTTAGAGAAAATGACAAAATGAGTATTTAATTAAATTTGTCAATTTAATTAAATGGAGAGATGAAAATTAGACCTTAAATAATTAATTTAGATTAATTATTTAACAAGGGAGGTGGCATGGGATAGTTAAATAATTTTAATAATTATTTAACTATAGAAGAATTAAAGGACCGTGAATATATAAATAATTAATGGTAATTATTTAACTATAGATGAAAGGTGACAAAATAATTAAATAAATAATAATTTATTTAACTATTGAAGAAGAGGAAGAAATTAGTGACACAATTAGTTTATTTAATTGATTAGGATAGAATAAAGATTAGAAAGTGAATTAATTAAATAATTATTAAAAATTATTTAATTAATAGAGGAATATGATCAAACATAATTGAATAACTAAAATTATTCAATTATCGAAGGAGGATGAAGAAAAATGACACTCACAGGCTTACGACATTTTTCTTTGTCTACATTTTGCCCCTCTTTGACATAATGCAGTTCATCACATTGTGTCAAAGAAATTTAATTTTGAAAGATTCCCCAGTGAAAGAAGAATGACGAGGAGGGTTGTGTATGCCCCCTCGAGAGGACAGGTGAGTTCAAAGAACACGAGTGTGCTCTTGAAATGGATGATAATACTAGAGGATGAAGGATAGAAGAAATGTTAGCTTGGAAGGGGATGAATGTTAGTGTGGAAGAGAAGGGAGGATGAAGATGGAAAGTTAGATGAAAAATGATAAGGGAACCAACTTTCATGCTTACATTTTTATATTTATCCTCATTGGGCATATTATTGTAATGGCCAACAAAAACCATGATATGGCATAGACTAAGGTGTGCAATGTTGTACCATCACATGAGACAAGTAGTCATAGAAAAGGATGATCATGACTCATACTAAGAGAGTGATTTCCCCAGCCTTTTTGTCATAATCAACCAAAAATAGTAAAGACAGACAAGACAAATCATGAAACATCATTGCTCCTCTAAATCCTATTGTCAAGACATCCTTGAGGAACTAGCATCATGATTGCTAAAAGACAAAACAAACATCATAAAATTAAATGCCAAGTTTCTGAATGTCAAAATGTCAAGATTGTCAAGTTTGTCAAGTGTGGTGGAATTTTGGATGTATTGGTGTCAAAATGCCAGGGTTGATGATATGAAGATGCCAGATTGGTGTCAAGTTTAGGAAGGACACATCCTAAATGATGTCGAGATGTCTCCGGATTCAGAAAGGACCCTTTCTAAATGACATCGATGCCAAAGTGATACCAAATTTGGGAAGGACACATCCTGAATGAAGTCAATTTCAAGATGTCAAATTGATGTCAAGTTCAGGAAAGACACACCATAAACAATGTCAGTGTCAAGATGTCGAATTGATGTCAAGTTTGGGAAGGACACATCCCAAATAATGTCGATGTCAAGATGTCAAATTTAGGAAGGACACATCCTGAATAACATTGATGCCAAAATGCCAAGTTGATATCAAGATTCGGGAAGGACACATCCTAAATGATGTTGATGCCATGATGCTAGATTCAGGAAGGACACATCCTGAATAATGTCGATGTCAAGAGGAAAATACCTCAAATTTCATGAGAATACTCAAAATGCCAGATGACCGTGATGATGCCTAAGAAGGACACATCCTAGGGCATGATTCAATGGTGGGCTACGCTTTAGAAGGACACATCTGAAGAGTAACCAAGATTTGACTAGTTTGACTAAGTTTAACCAATTTTGATATGCCAAGATGATTGTCATGCTTGATTGACAGATTGTAGAAGTTCGCTTGGGTAGATTGGTTGTTCCAATTTTGACAACGATCATGATAAATTTAAAGACTATTTGATGTGTGTGAGAAAATTGTGCAATGAACCCTAATGGACTGACCTAGTGTGGCCTTGAGGGCTCATTGATAGATGGCCTTGCCTATGTCATACACTCAGAGACCTTGTAGTTTGACATGACCAATGACTTTGTCTTGTTGACCAAAGTTTGAGTCATGATTTATTTTGACAAACCTACTAAGACTGACCTAATGTCTCGAGGGCTCAAAGATGATCCTTGCCTATGTAGCAAATGCATAGAGATAACATAGTTTGACAATGAAAAAGACTAATCAAAAATTGAATTGATGTGACTATGTTGATTGACATGACTATTTTTTGGAATTTTTGTGTTTTCTTTAGGATGTTTTTTGATTTTTAGGTTTTTTTCAAAACATTTCTGATTTTTAGGTCTTTTTTAGGTCTTTTTTAAGGACATTTTCTAATTTTTAGGTCTTTTTTTAGGAGATTTCTAATTTTTTAGGTATTTTTTCAAGACATTTTCTAATTTTTAGGTCTTTTTTAGGACATTTTCTATTTTTTAGGTCTTTTTTCAGGACATTTTCTGATTTTTTAGGTCTTTTTTCAAGACATTTTTTTTATCTTTAGGTCTTTTTTAGGACATTTTCTAATTTTTAGGATCATGTGTGGTACCCACTACAATCTCATGATAAAATTTTCCCCCTAGTCAAGTTGAGAATGAGCCAACCAAAATGGAATGTAAAGAGAAGACATGACTAGCATGGATAGTGGACAGTATGCAAGACTTAATTTCAACCATTGTCAGCCATGGATGAAAATGTCATGATGTCAGGGTAAAGTGTTATGATGAATGTTGTAAAAAATGTATGTTCCCTAGGGACACAGGTAAATAGAGTGACAGTAGATGGCACAACAATGACTGACTGCACATGGCGCCTGTTTGCCAAGTTTTCACCATGGTACCTATCCAAAGCACCTGTTTACAAGGTTTTCACTATTGGACGAATTATTTCTCTTTATTTTTGTCATTTTATTTAATTTTTTGATGTCACCAGGATGCCTGTTCACCAGGTTTTCATCAACATGACATTTTTTTCATTTTTCATTTTTTTTGTATTTTTACTAGTTTTCGAACAGGCTTTCTAATGCTATGCATAGCATTTGTGCAAATGTAGACTGTTGATTGGCTCTGTCAACTATTCACCTTCAAGAGTAGTTAACTAATATGCTCTAGAACCAAATGATGCTATGATGATATAAGGGCCTAGCCAATTGGGCTCAAAATTTCCTAGCTTCTCCCTATTTGATTGATTCGTGGGATTCTGCATGAGAACGAGGTCACCAATGTCAAAATTTTGATTCATCACCCTTTTGTTATAGCTTCTAAAAAGACAATTTTGGTATGCTTGTAAATGATTCAATGCATTGTGTCTACGTTCATCTAGCATTTCTAACTCATGCAGTCTTGAATGTCTATATTCTTCATCAATGATGAGGCCTTTCATGGAGATTCACACAGATGGAATTTCAACCTCTATGGGAAAGATGGATTTGGCTCCAAAGACAAGGGAAAAAGGAGTAGCACTGGTCAAAGTACAAATGCTCATTTGGTATGCCCACAAAGTAGGGTTAAGTTGAATGTGCCAGACACGACTAGTGTCATTGACAGTCTTTTTAAGAATTTTGATAATGGTTTTATTAGATGGTTTTATTAGATGCCTTAGCTTGACCATTTCCTTGTGGGTAATATGGCATGGAAAAGTGGTGGCTAATATGGAAATGTTGGCATAATTCATGGAATTCATGGTTTTTGAAGGGACAACCATTATCCATGATGATGGATTGTGGAATTCCATACTGATAAATGATATAATTGAGGATAAATTTGGAGATTTGTTTGCCTATAATGTAAGTGAGCGGAATGGCCTCGATCCACTTAGTAAAATACTCAATGGCAATGATAATGAATTTGTGTCCATTGGAGGATCTAGGGTGAATCTTTCCCATGAGATCAATTCACCATTGTGTGAAAGGCTAGGGAGAAGTGATCAGCCTCAGCTCTTCTGCTGGAGTGTGAATCAAATCACTATGAATTTGACATTGGCGACATGTTCTTACAAATTCTAGTGAATCCTTTTCAAGTGTTGGCCAATAGTAACCAAGTATCATAATTTTTTTAGCTAAGGTCGGGCCAATCGAATGAGACCCACATATACCCTCCTACACTTCCTATAAGGTCACTTTTTCTTCATTAGCGTCAAGACAACGTGGAAGGGTATTGTCGAAGCTATGACATTAAAGGGTGTCATTGATGATGGTATAACATGTAGCTTTGTGGATAAAGGATTTTATTTGGTTATTAGAAAGGTTTTTAGGAAGGATCTATGAATCAAGGTAGTAAAAATGTCCTTATACCAGGGGGAAATACAACCAACAAGCTCACAAACCATTTTGGATTTGGGGACATCATAAGCAAGAACCAATAACTGCTCAACCAAAAACTCAAAATTGTGGGACATTTTTGGGAATATGAAGCAAAGATCTAATTGTTGCCATAGCATCAGTAGACTTGTTTTGTGTTCATGGAATCAATTCAAAGGATAGCTTGTGAAAATATGTTAGAAAACTATCAACCATCTGTTTATAAGGCATTAGTTTCTCATCTTTGCTTTCATACTCATCAATGACTTGGTTGATAACTAACTAAGAATGGCCGAGGACCTGCAAATTCCTGATTTTCCACTTGATAGCCATTCAAAGTCCTATAATTAGTGCATGGAAATGCAATGCAGAATGACCTTGGGATGGAGTCTCCTTGTGGGGTAATGAATGATATTCCAGCTCCTGAATTCATGATTAGTATGAGATCCATCAAAGTATAATTGCCAAGGTTGTTGGGATTTTGCATGAAATACTAATTAATCTAGAAAATCTATTATAAGAGGATGATTATCTGGTATTGGTGCATCTGCGAGCTACTCTGATATCACCTATCCATTGATGGCTTTCTGCTCAACATATTAAATAATCTATTCACTAAGGATCGTGATCCATTTTGCTAAGCGTCTTGTCAATGTTGCTCGGCTCAAGAGGTACTTTAAGGGATCAATCTTGGCTACCAAGTATGTCTTATGGTTTAACATGTAATGCCTTAATTTTTGGGCTGAAAATACAACTGCCAAGCAAGCACATTCAATGGGTGTGTAATTTAGCTCACACCCCACCAATGTTCTACTAATATAATATATGGATCTTTCTTTTTCTTCATAGTCATTTTGTACTAGTAATGCCCCCAGTGCCGAAGTAGTTGCAGAGATGTACAAAATGAATGGTTTTCCTTGAATATTAGGCATGAGAACTGGAGGTGACAATAAGTATTGTTTGATTTGGTTGAATGCCTCCTGGAATTTGTTTGTCCACACAAAGGGGATCCCTTTGTGTAGGAGATACTGGAATGGTTAGCACCTATCTATGAGTTGAACAATGAACCATCTGATAAATTGAATCCTTCCTTGTAGTTTTCTTAGGTCACTAATTCCTTTAGGAGGAGGCATATCCAATATATCTCTAACTTTAGCGGGATCAACTTCAATGCCTATACGGGAGACTATGTATCCCAATAACTTGCCTGATGTTACACCAAAAACACACTTTTTCGGGTTCAACCAGACCTTATATTATTTTAGCCTCCTGAAAACTTTGTCTAATACTGAAAGGTGGTCTTTTCTTGTCAATGACTTTGCTAGAGGATCATCCACATAGTCCTCCATTAATGTGTGTATCATGTCATGGAATATTGTTTCCATTGCCCTTTGATATGTAGCGCCTCTATTTTTAAGACCAAACAACATTACAGTCCAACAGTATGTACCCCAAGGGCATGTAAAAGCAGTTTTGTGTTGGTCTTCAGGGGCAATACAGATCTGATTATAACTAGAGAAACCATCCATAAGGGACAACATCTCATATCCAATAGTAAGGTCCACAATGATGTCAATGTTTGGCAAGGAAAATCATCTTTAGGACATGCTTTATTGAGGCATCATAAGTATGTGCATATGCGAATCTATCCAGTATACTTGGTGATAGGAACGATGTTGGATATGAATTCAACATAGTCAATTGACCTAATAAAACCTACATCCAATAATTTTTTAAGTTAAGCTTTAACCAACAATGCAACTTGTGGGTGCATTTTTCTTAGCTTTTGTTTTACTAGCTTAGCATCTGGAAATAATGGCAAGTGATGTACTAACTCAGGATCTAACCTTGGCATGTCAACATAAGACCATGTGAAGTTTATCTTGCATTATGAGAAGAATTTTTGAAATTTTGATTGTTCAACTTCTATCAATGATGCTGCAAAGAGAATCATTTTTGTGGTCCTCCACAATAGCTATATTAACTAGTATGGTATCTTCTATGAGCATTGCTGATTTTTCTCTGTCTACGGGGAGAAAGTTCAATAGTCCACCCTTGGGTGCCTCACGGAGGTTTTCGCCCTCGGGTACATCCTCTATTTTTACTATTTTTTCATCAAAAGGTGCCTTTCAATTTTCACCTAGAGACGTGTCATTTTTTGCTTTATTTTTCTTTTTAATTTTGCAACTAGAGGATGGCATAGTCTCCTTGAAGTAAGCAACACAATCCAATTCAATGGAAAATCCATCCTTGTGATCCCCATTTGGAATTCCTCACGTAGTCCTCGAAACTCTACTAAAGCCTCGTCATTTTGAAAAGTATCCATTACTGGTGGGCCTTGTTGGTTCCAGTCAATTAGATCAGGGTAAACTAAAGATATTCCATCATTAGTATTTGCAAATCGAGGAGATGATGCAGAGAGCATGTAAATGGACACCAAGACATTACAAATGAAGTTGTCATCATATGGATCTATGTATGATTCTATCCAGTATTCTCCTTTGCTTGTTTCATACTCACCAATGAAGTAAGGGACAAAGGGAGTAGCATTAGCATTAGGATCAGTAGTGGCAAGTGATGGCTCAGGTGATTCTAAATGATGGTCATCAGTTTGGGATAACTGGGCTAGTATGTCGGGGCTAGGATGAATTGGAATAGAATAGGATCTGGGCTTGACATCATTTGGTGTTGTATCTATCTTAACATTTTTCTAGAATCATTCCTCAAATGTAGGCTCACCAGGTTCAAGGAATAATCGTCAAGGAAATAGTCACTTAAGGATCCCTGAGAGCCAAATTCCCATTCGTGAGAGTCAGTTTCATAGGAGGTGTCCTTAGTTGTCTCAACATAGTCTGAAGCATACACTAACTCACATGGAAACACATTGGTACTTGGGTCACTAGATTCTCATGGACCTAACCCTAACCCAAGATGTTTTGGTCTTTCTGAAACTGATAGTGGCTCACGCCTTCCATTTTTATCCTTTCCAAGACCACTTTTTCCATCATAACCTTTTTATTTTATCATGTTGTATCCTTTTCCATATATTGTTACTGGCAAGGGAGTTAAGCCTTGTGGTTCTCTATAAATCCAGGATAGTATATCATCTATGTCCTCTTGACTCATTTCACCCCACTTTATAAAAATTGTATTTGGAGGAACCCTGAAAGTTTTTTTTTCTTGTATTCTAAAACAAGGTTTTCCATAGACCTGGGGAGACTTGGGAATCTTGGTTACACAATAGGCCATATTCAACTTGTACTCTCCACATCCTTGGTCCTGAATTTGGAAGCTTGGGTCAACATTTATGGTGATAAATGAAGTGGAAGGTGTTAGGGAGATGGTTGTGGTGCTCAAAGAAGTAGAAATGGATGCGGTAGATGAAGAGATGGAAGGCTTCACAAGTGTTGAGGGGTCAATGAATTTAGAAGACCAGGATGTTGGAGCTTCCCTATTGATAGGGACTTGGGGTTTCAAGACACCTCATAAGTTGGTACAATATTGGAACAGATCAGGGTCTCCATATATAGTAATATCAGTGCCTTCAAAAGGAAACTTCAAGCATTGGTGATACATGAAAGGGATGGATTTTAGAGAGTGGATCCAAGGTTGACTAAGTAAAATATTGTATGGAAGGTCTAAATCTAGAATGTGACAAGTGGTGTCAACAATGACTTGCCCAATTTGAATTGGGAGTGTAATTACACCCCGAGAGGAATGTTCTTCATCATAATATGCCTTGATAACAATGCTTATTGTGGCATCTACGCAAGCATCATAAAATCCTAGTTCCTTGACCAATTTTAAAGAACATATATTCAGTCCTACTTTTCCATCTACTAAGACTCATCTGACCTTATGTTTATGAATAAGGACTTCAATATGAAGTGCATCATTATGGTTGGATTTGGATGATGAATAGTCTTGGTCAGAAAAGGTAATATGGTGGGGAGTCATGAGATATCCTACCATGGCTTCGAATTGGCTGACATCAATATCTTGGGGCACAGAGGATTCTTGCAATGTTTTATCTAGGATTACCTTATGGGTAGGCGATCTATGCATAACAACTCTAGGATAGAGATTTGTGTCGGTGTTTTTCCAAGTTGGTCAATAAGATTAAAGTTTCCTTTAGGTTGGGATTGCTCACTTTGTGGATGCGATTGTGATTGCGAATTGAATGAGCTAGCTATTGTTACCTTTGGTTGTCTAGGGGGAGGAGGGATGGCTATGGTGACCTTTCTACCATGAGTGGTGACATTACATTCAGAGGCCTTTCTAACGGTGACCGTGCAGACATGTTCATCAGTTGTTCTAATGTGATGTACGATAGGCCCCCCAGAATAGTCATATCCAACACGAGCATGGTTGGCTCGATTATTTGTATTTGACATAGAAGGGTTTCCAAAACCATGATCCTACAGTGGATTTTTGTGTATTATATGATCTGCATTAGAAGCAAACAATGGTCTGCCAACTTCAATGGTGCACTTTTCAATAAGGTCCTATACCAGATTTTTCAATTGTTTACAGGAAGAAGCTTTGTGTCCTTTTATTTGGTGATAGGCACAAAATGCATTATCATCCCACCAAGATAGTTTAAACTTCCCAAGGTCATATGGTTTGGGTTCCTGAAGTGTGATGACACCATTTTGAAGGCATTCCTTGAGGACTTCTTCAATAGGTTCACCCAAAGGGGTGTATGTGCGACCTCTAGGGAATTGTCTAGGTTGTCTAGGCTGCCTTTGAATTTGATTTTTTTGATTTCCTTGGTTATTCTTATTTTTCTAGATAGCATTAGCAGCATAGGTTTGTGTCATCATCTATTTTTTTTGTGATTGTGTCCCTTTTAGGGTAATCATATGACCTATAGTGTTGAAAACCTTAGCATCGACTACACCATCGTTGGTAACATGTTTATTCTTAACCCAGAATTTGGTTTTGTTAGTAGAAGCAGGGTTTGCATTTTTGTTTTTAGGACCATATTTTAGTCTTCCTTTGGCTATAAGGGCTTGTTCATCCTAGAAACCTCGTTCAACTAGGTCCACAAAAGTTGTGCAACAATGAAAATGCGAGCCATTTTTTAGTGGGCCTAATAACATTTGTACGAACATGTCAAATTTTTCCTTTTTAGGTATGTCTATATGACAGTGACTCGTTAGGCTCCTCCATTTTTGAAAGAATGGTAAAAAGGTTTCACCCGAATCTTCTTGTGTGAGCTGGCATAAGTTGGTAATGGAGGTGTCTGTGTCAATATTGTATGTGTAATTTTTCATGAATTTTTTAGCAAGTTCTTTCTATGATTGTATTCCAGGTTGTAGTGTATAGAACCATTATAGGGTTGGTCCTATGAGGCTTTTAGGAAAAAACCACATTAGATATTTGTACTCATGAGCAATATCCACACAACTTGCTATTTGTTTTACCCTTGTATTTGTTGAAGTTTGGAGCCACATAACCATGTGGAAATGGTTGCATGTACAAAGTTGTATCAAAAGGATATGGACATAAGTCATATGGAATTTGCATCTTCTTGTCAGAGGTTTTCATATTTTCCATTTGTTTTTTAACATCATCCACTCTTGCTAGCAAGGCATGTATGATGGGATCATTAGTCGCTTGAAAGTATGATATGTTTTGATTAGGTGTTTGCTAATATTGCCAGTTGTGAGTGGGAATTTTTTGTTGAGTATGAATCTGGGACGAGTATGTGGGAATATGTAACCTCGCCATGTTTGTCTATATTTGAGGTCCCTAACTTATTTGATGTCCAAAGGTATGCATTTGTTGCATCATTTGAGTTCCTTGTCCTTGTTGAAAGAATTTCCTATGTGGCATGCTAGATTTTGGTCCTTGAGAGTGTTTGTGTGGTATATGTGTGTTGTGTTGAAATATGTGCCTCAATTCTTACTAACTTGGAACTCCCAAAGGGAAAAGTTGCTGTGACATTGTTCATGTTTGGGTAACTAACTATTCTAAAGCTCTTAAAATGTTCCTATCACTGTGATAGGGTTGAATTCTTGCCAACAAGTCTATAGCTGTGACTTTCAGTGTTTGGCGTGACCTTTTGGTGAATGGAAACCTTTAGGAAACTGTGTGATCTTATCATGCATTGGGGAGACTTGGGTTTTCTGTATTGGTTTGGCCGATACGAAATGTCTCACTGACATCGTTTTTCATATGGTCTTTGGCATAACCTTTTTTTCTGGTATGAGTCCCAGTGATTGATAAAGGTCCCGCCGACTGGGATGTAAAGCTATCGGGGTAACATTTGGTCATGGGGAGATGTCCCAACGATCCATCTTGGTCACGCCAATAGGAGTGTTCTCATGGTGTCTTCGCGGTAACAAAAGACTTCATTTAGAAGTCTTGGTGACTTGAGTAAGTCATGCTGATGGTCTTTGGTAAGACTTGGGGTGCTCAGAGAAAGGTCACAGTGAAACACTTGAGTCTTGCCAATAGTGTCATTTGGTGTAAGCTATGTCTTACGGTATGACATCTCACTGAAACCGTGGGGTCTTGCTGATAGAAGTAATGTTTCGGTGTAGCATGCAGTGGTCGATGGGAAGTCTTGGCGAGAATGTAGTGTCTGGTCGATTGTTTATCTCATCACTGTGACTTCTGACTTCGATATGAGTCTCTCTGAAATGCAATTGTTATGTCGAATGGAAATTACTTGTCAACATGACTCAAAGATTTTGATAAGAGGTCTTGACGAGTTTGGTATGTCTTACCGATGGTCTCTCTGAGTTCTCTATGACTTATGGTTTTTGAAATGAGTCTTGTTGAATGAGATTTCTCTTGTCAACTATTGAGGAACTGATATTGATAGTGAATACTTTGTGGCATTGGGGAGACACTGTGTTAGTGTCTCACTGATATGCCAACAAAGTGTGAACGTTGTTGACCATGTGACCATCCTATGTGGCATCCTACTAAACCAATCAGAGGAAGTGGGTTTTCAAACTGATGACAGTTGTTTTTTGTAACAGTTGCAATGTTGGAAAAATTGCTTGCAAGGAAAAATCATCTACTCAAAAGGAAATTGTCTATGATTGGCAATGGTGGATAAGGATGCACATAAGACAAAATCATAATGTGAATAAGTTTTAAAGTAGATCAATTCTGATTTGAATGTTGTGGACATAGGAGGGAGTGGAATGGTTGAGAGAGAATTTTTTATAGCTGATGAATAGTGAATGAAGCTATAGTAAAATACCACAGTTATATTTCTAATTGTATGTAATTTTGTTGTTACTATAATATAGAGAGATTCAGCTTGGTGTGATGGGTTTTTTCCCAAGAGGGTTTCCCACGTAAATCTATTGTTCAGTTGTCTTTGTGTATTTGCTCTATTTTTGTAAATCTTTCATGTGTGTCTTAATTAGATTGTAATTTGAAAAATTAAAAGCCCTGCATTGCATTCTTCCCTGTGGATTTGACATTAGGAAAGTGTTTTCGCACCTCTATTTTCCTTACAAGTGGTATCAAAGCCTGGTCAATTGTGTTGTCCTTGTGAGTGGGTTGGGTTTTTTGTGTCAATCCTTTTCAGTGGGAGTTTTGTAGAGGTCTGATAGTTTAATTACTAATTAAGATGGTGAGCACATCTGGAAGGATGGATATAGAGAAATTCAATGGAAGCGATTTTGAGCTGTGGAAACTCAAAATGGAAGATCTATTAGTAGATCGAGATCTTAGGACTATTGTGTCTAGAACAATGCCTCAAGGAATGAAGCAAGAGGATTGGGACCTAGTAGATGGAAATTATAAGGGGCTGATAAGGCTCTATTTGGAAGAATCTATTCTTCTGAACCTACATGAAGAAAAGACTGCCTCTTCCTTGTGGAAAAGACTGGCATCCATTTATCAGGGCAAGTCCTTGGTGAACAAGCTATTCTTGAGGAAGAAGCTATACTCTTTTAGAATGTAGGAAGGAGGGTCTATTGTTGATCACTTAAATGCTTTCAATATGTTGATTGCTCAGTTGACATCTGTTGGTGTAAAGATCGAAGATGAAGATCATTGCATGTTGTTCCTATGTTCTCTGCTTGATTCTTGGGATCATCTCGTGATGGCTATAGGGAGTACAACATCCACTTTCAGGATGGAAGATGTTGTTACTTCTTTGTTATCAGAAGAAATGAGAAGAAAATATTCTGAGATGGCAAAGGAGGCTTTGGCTGTCAGAGGAAGACCAAAGGAGAAAGGCAAGAAGAAGGACAAGAAGTCCAGATCGAAATCAGAAGGGAGATCAAAGTCTCTTGGCAAGAAGTCCAAGGTGAAATGCTAGAATTGTGGGCAACCTGGTCATGTACGAAGGGATTGCAAGGAGGAGAAAAAGAAGAAGAAAAACTCTTCTGGAAATGATTCTTCTCAGAGTGATGCAAATGCCTTCATTGTAGCTTTGGCTACACGGGCATCTGATAATGTCTGGTTGATTGATTATGGAGCTTCTTTCCACATGACATCTCATAGAGATTGGTTCACGAAGTATGAAGAATACAATGGTGGAAAGGTGTACTTAGCAAGTGATTCATCTTTGAAAATTTGTGGTCGAGGAAGAGTTAGAATTCAATTCCCTGATGGAAGAGTGAAGGGAATCAATGATGTGATGCATATATCAGGTCTGGCTCGAAATCTACTTTTTGTAAGTAAGCTGAATGATATCAGAGTGCATGTCACATTTTATGGAAATGGTTGCAAAATGACTAAAGGCTCTATGGTGTTGGCTAGGGGTGCTCAAATTGGTACCTTGTACAAGCTGGATGCACAAGCTATTCAATGTAATAGTGTCTCTGCAAAGTCACTTAAGGTTGCTCATGGAGAAAAGAAGGAAAACATTCCTAATGGAGTAAACACTATGGAGGTTAAACTTCTAGTAGAAAAGACTATGCTCTAGCATCATAGGCTTGGCCACATTGGTGTAAAAGGTTTAAAAACTTTAAAAAATAAAAACCTGGTAGAAGGGCTTGAAGATTGTAACCTTGAGTTCAAATTTTGTGAACATTGCATATATGGAAAACAACACCGTGTTTCTTTTTATTCTAGTCCTCACAAATCTTCTAGTTTGCTTGATTATATACATTTTGATGTGTTTGGTCCAGTGAATGTTCCTTCTATGTCTAAATCAAGATACAATGTGTCATTTATTGATGATTATTCAAGAAGAACATTTTTGTATTTTCTGAAAAGTAAATAAGAAGTGTTTAGTTAGTTTAAAGAATTTAAAAACCTTGTTGAAAATTAGACTGGTAAGAAAATAAAATGCTTAAGGACTGACAATGGTGATGAGTTTTGTTCAGATGAATTTGAAAGGTGTTGCACAGATCATGGGATTAAAAGACATAAGACTACACCTTATACTCCACAACAAAATGGAGTTGCTGAAAGGTTCAACAGGACATTAATGGAAAGAGCACAAAGTATGTTGAGCAGTGCTGGCTTGGAGGAGAAGTTCTGGGCTGAAGCAGTCTCTACAACATGTTACTTGGTAAATCATTCTCCTAACTCTGTTCTTTTTGAGAAGATGCCTTTGGAAGAATGGTCTGGAAAGAAGCCCTCTTTGAGACATATTCGTATCTTTGGTTGTGAGGCATATGCATATGTGCCATTTGAAAAAAGATATAAGTTGGAAAACAAAGTTGTGAATTGTATTTTTATTTGCTATAGTGCTAGAATTAAAGGATACAAGCTTTGGAATCCTGAGATTGAGAAGGTTTTATACAGCAGAAGCATTATCTTTCATGAGCTGAAGCCTTCTACACTAGATCTGCAGTCAGAAAAGAAATCAGAGAATGAAAAGGATGTAGCAGAAATTCCTTCAACACCAGATAAAGAGGAATTGAAAAATTAAAATGTACCTGATACTGAGGAGAGCTCTAGTAGTTCTAAAGGTTCCGAAGATGATGAACTACCTCAGCCTCATCTTGTGAGGAGGTCAACTCATGAAAGAAAGCAACCTGAAAGGTATGGGTTTTCTCTAATAGAGTCTACTTGTGCCTATGCTTTAATTTCTAGCACTGATGAACCTAGGACTGTGAAAGAGGCATTTAAAATGTCTGATTCAAACTCTTGGTTGGAAGCAATGAATTAAGAAATGGCATAATTAGAAAAGAATGATACCTGGAGTTTGGTTCCATTGCCTAAAGGCCAAAAATTTGTAGGCTGCAAATGGATATTTAGAAAGAAAATTGGTCTGGATGGCAGTGTAGTAAAATATAAAGCAAGGATGGTTGGAAAAGGTTATTCCCAAGTAGAGGGAATTGAATATGGAGAAATATTTTCTCCTGTAGCTAAGCTAACATTTATTAGATTTCTTTTGTCACTTGCATCAGTGTATGACTTAGAGATTGAGCAGACGGATGTGAAGACAACATTTCTTCATGGTGATCTTGAAGAAGAAATTTATATGTCCTAGCCAGAGCACTTCATGGAAAAAGGTAAAGAAAGACTGGTATGCAAGTTAAAGAAATCTCTATATGGTTTTAAAAAGTCCCCTAGAATGTGATACCAAAAGTTTGACACTTTTTTCTTTTCATTGGGATTTGTAAGATCAAAATGTGATCATTGTGTTTATTACAAAGCTAAAAGTGATCAAATTCTCATTATTGCTCTATATGTTGATGATATGTTGTTCATAGGAAATAGTAAGCTAATGATTTATGATCTTAAGTCTTAGTTGTCTGCAAAGTTCGAAATGAAAGATCTTGGTGTAGCAGGGTATATTCTGGGAATGGAAATAACTAGGCATAGGAAGAATAGAAAACTTTAGCTTAGTCAGAGTAAGTATATCATGACTGTTCTAGAGAGATTTTGTATGACTAAGTGGAAGCAGCTAGTTGTTCGAGTTTCATAGGGAATGAAGCTATTTGTTGAGGATTGTCCAAAATCTCCTTCTGAGATGGAGAACATGACCAGTGTGCCATATGCTAGTGCAGTTGGCAACCTTATGTATGCAATGTTTTGTACAAGGCCAAACATTTCCCTAGTGGGAGTTCTCAGTCAGTTATGGCTAATCCTAGAACACATTGGGATGCTTTGAAGAGAGTGTTTAGATATCTAAAGGGCACTTCAGACTATGCTTTGTGTTACCATGGTAACTTGGTTGAATCACAGAGAACTCTCAGTATTCGAGGTTATGTGGACTCTGATTGGGTAGGGGACATTAATAGTAGAAGATCCACTAGTGGATATATTTTCATGATGAATGGTGGTGGAGTGAGTTGGACGAGCAAGCAGCAGGCTGTAGTCGCTTTGTCTACGATAGAGGTAGAATACATGGCAGTTACACATGCCTGTAAAGAAGCAATCTGGTTAAAACATTTTTTTTCTAACATTAGCTTTGATGTAGAAAAGATTACTATCTACTGTGACAGCTAGAGTGCTATATGTTTGGCAAAGAATCCTGCTTTCCATGCCAGGATGAAAGTGGATACTCTCGAGAATGTTGCAGATGCATTGATGAAGCCTGTGAGTATAGACAAGTTTAGGTGGTGTGCCAATTCGATGGGCCTCTTGGCCCATGATTTTTAGTAGTTTTTTTATGCTCTGGAGGTGTCAGTAAGATCTTCATCAAGTGGGAGCTTGTTGAAATATGTGCCTCAATTCTTAGTAACTTGGAACTCCTAAAGGGAAAAGTCGCTGTGACATTGTTCATGTCTAGGTGATTAACTGTTTTGAAGCTCTTAAAATTTTCTTATCACTGTAACAGGGTTGAAGTCTTGCCGACCAGTCTATCATTGTGACTTTCCATGTTCGGCATGACCTTTTGGTGAATGGAAACCTTCAGGCGACTGTGTGATCTTATCGGGCGTCGAGGAGACTTGGGCTGTCGGTATTGCTCTAGCTGATATGAAATTTCTTTCCAACACCATTTTGCATATGGTCTTCAGCGTAACCTTTTGTTTCGGTATGAGTCCTAGTGATTGATAAAGGTCTCACCGACTGGGATGTAAAGCTATCGGGGTAACATGTGGTCACGGGGAGATGTCTCAACAATACAACTTGGTCACATCGATAGGAGTGTTCTTGTGGTGTCTTCATGGTAACAAAAGACTTCATTGAGAAGTCTTGGAAACTTGAGTAAGTCATGCCAATGGTCTTCGGTAAGACTTGCAGCGCTCGGAGAAAGGTCACAGTGAAACACTTGAGTCTTGCCAACAGTGTCATTCGGTGTAAGCTATGTCTTGCGGTATGACATCTCACTAAAACCGTGGGGTCTTGCCGAAAGAAGTAAGGCTACACTGTAGCATGCAGTGGTTGATGGGAAGTATTGGAGAGAATGTAGTGTCATGATTTTTTATCTCATCACTGTGACTTTTGACTTCGATATGAGTCTCTCCGAAATGTGGTTGTTACACCGAATGGAAATCACTCGTCGTCATGACTCAAAGATTTCAATAAGAGGTCTTGACGAGTTTGGTATTTCTTGCTGATGGTCTCTCTAAGTTCGCTATGACTTATAGTTTTTGGAATGAGTCTTTTCGAATGAGATTTCTCTTGCCGACTGTTGAGGAACTGATATCGATGGCAAATACTATGTGGTATCGGGGAGACACTGTTAGTGTCTCACCGATATGCCAACAAAGTGTGAATGTTGTTGACCATGTGACCATCTTGTGTGGCATCTTGTTGGACCAATCAGAGGAAGTGGTTTTTCAAACTGAGGACAGTTGTTTTTTGTAACAGTTGCAATGCTGGAAAAACTGCTTGCAAGGAAAAATCATTTGCTTGAAAGGAAATTGTCTATGATTGGCAATGGTAGATAAGGATGCACAAAAGACAAAATCAGAATGTGAATAAGTTTTAAAGTAGATTGATTCTAATTTGAATCTGATAGACAGAGGAGGGAATGGAATGGTTGAGAGAGAATTTTCTATAACTGATGAACAGTGAATGAAGCTACAGTAAAATACCATAGATTTGTATTTTTGATTGTATGTAATTTTTTTGTTACTCTAATACAAAGAGATTCAGCTTGGTGTGGTTGGTTTTTTCCTGAGAGGGTTTCCCACGTAAATTTGTTGTTCAGTTGTCTTTGTGTATTTCCTCTATTTCTGTAAATCTTTCATGTGTGTCTTAATTAGATTGTAATTTGAAAAATTAAAAGCCCTACATTGCATTCTTCCCTATGGATTTGACATTAGGAAAGTGTTTCTGCACCTTTGCTTTCCTTACATGTTGTGCCCTTGTCCATGTGGGATGTTCATTTCAATGATGTGTTAAAGTTTTGTTGAGGGCCTTGAATGAAAAAACGTCATGAGTTTCGTCCAAAGGGGTTAGATGAGGTTCCATCATAAGGATGTGATGAAGGTTGCCCCATTATCATAGTTGAAAAGCTAAACATAGGATTTGAGGAAGTGGTGCCTAGTGATGTAGATGCAAAGGTGGATCCTATCATTTTTGAAGATGATGTGGATGTGTTATGCCTTGCATAACCACCCCATTTTATTCTGGAACAAAATGGGTCCCCCTTTCTCTTTCTAGTTTCTTTACTTTTGTTATTTGATTTTCTCTTGGGGTTCTTCTGTTTCTTCTTGAGTTTGTCTTTTGTTCTGATTTAATTTTGGTTTTTTGTCTTGGCTTAAGTTGGTTCCCTTCTTGTTAAGTATTCAATGAAATAATTATAAGCTTTATTTGATTCCATTATAATGTATCTTATGTGCTTCTAAGGACTAATGGGGACTCTGTTTTGTAGGATTAAATCACACACATGATGATATTTTCCAAGGGATCTTAGTTGAAATGCATTCCTCAGTTCAAGTGGTCACAATTTACCTCTAAGAAGAAAGTCGGCAAGACCTTGCATGTGTCTTGCTGACTACCAGTGTATTATGTCAATATGCATCTGTGTTGCCTATCAGCAAGACCCTAGGGATGTCACAATGATCAGAAATTATATGCGGGCATCTATTGGCAAGATATCATTCATCGTCCCAGTGACTAGGAGTTTCCTATCGGCGTGAAAGCTTGTCTTCAGGGAAAAGTCTTGGTGAGATCTCAATGTCTCACCGGCTAGTGGCAAAGGGATCCATTCATTGGTGGGAGGTTTTCTCTTCACCAAGAAGTTTTTCCAAAGGCTTCATGTCTCACTGACCACCAAGAAAGATATTCCTTTCGGTGAGAGGCCTTTGTGGTGGGGAGATGTCTTGGTGAAGTCTTCGGGTCTCGCCGACAAAGCACAAGAGGAGGTCTATCGTGGTGTAATGTCTCACCGACTCATAAAGTCTCACCGACATATTGCTTCATCGGTAAGAGGATGAGATTGTCATTGTAACCAAAAGTGAGCATGTGGATATTTTTCGGTGAAGGCATAGGGTATCACCATAGGTCTGCCCGAAAGGAGGCTGAGCTCAGGGAAATTGAAGGAACTCAGGAGACTCTGAATGAATGGAACAAGTTCGGTAAGATGTCTTGCCAACCTGATGATGTCTCCCCGACATAACAAAATGGGCTCGCCAATAGAAGGAATTTGTCATGTGGTCTTGCCAAAGGAATTTTTTCCTGCCGATAAGATTAGCTCACTAAAGGATATGGGACTCGGTGTAATGTCTCATCGACTCATGAAGGTCACTCCAAAACAAAAAAGAGAAGCTGGCACAAGAAGGTCAACAAGAGGAATTTGGGGAGACTCCAAACAAATGAGGAGGCTTCGCTATGAGTTCACGGCAACAAGCGAAGGTCATCCTAACATGAAGTGGGTGTTTACAAATTCCTTGAAGTTAACAAGTTTGGTTAAGGTTGGATGAACTGTTGTTCTTTTCTGTTTCAAAAATCTAACTTATCTTTTTATATTTCTTTAAAAACCCCTGTTAGAGTAGGTTTTATTTCATGCTTGATCTTAGAACAATCCAAAAGGTCAACACCAGTAGGCCCCTTAAATATTCTTGTTGCATTGACCACTGAGTAATGTCAGCACAGTTGAGAACCAACTACAAAGACCTTGGGAGCTAGGGCATCCATGTGTTTCCTTTCTCTTTCAAGAGAAGTAGAATAGCAATATTCTGCTTGCATTGTTGTGGTGTCAAAATCGCCATCAATAGGAACTGGAACTAGAAGGAGGGCCTAGAAGGGCAATCTGGATAAAGCTAGGATTTCATCCCTAGAGAGGTCCCATACAGTTCTTTGATTAGCTGAAAATCCACCACCTTTGATAGAACTCAAGACCCCAACTAGACATAAGCATCACAAGGCTAGGCCAACCATTATTCCACCCTTATCAGCTCCACTCACTCCACTAGGCTTTTCACCAATACCCCAGTGGATACCTATCAAACCACTACCATGTCCATCTCAAGTGCCATCACAACTAGTTCAACCCATACAACAGCTGGCTCAACCACCACCACCCCCACCAATGGCATTCTTTCAGAATAACCCCTCTCCATTAGGGATTATTCCTAGAGGTTTCCATGATATGCCCAAGAACCCTAAGAAATTCTTCCCTAAATACATTCATGGGGAGTCAAGGAGTGTTGAAGAATACATACAGGCTTTTAAGGATGCATGTGCAAGAGCACAAATAGCTCATAATGATGTAGTTTGTAGGTTGTTTCCTTATTCCTTAGGGGACATGGCATACAATTGGTACCTTAATCTTCCTCAAGGTTCCATTTTGACTTGGATAGACTTGGAAAATGCCTTCATTAATCTGTTCAGAGTCTATGTAGATCTAGCTCTTTTGTACCATTAGTTTGCCACCATTAGGAAGGAGACATGTGAATCCTTGCCCCTGTTCAATACTAGGTTTCAATGAATGTATAGGAGGCTACATCATCCCTATCTGGTTACCAAGAACAATTCCATTGAGGCCTACTTTAGGGTTATAGACCCTTTGCTAGGTTTGTTCCTATAAAGAACCTATCAATTGGCTGATATTGATTCCCTATCCAAGGTCTATCATCTAGCTATCAAGCTGCAACAACAAACTAACTCCCAACCAAGTTTGGGAGTAGGGTTTCCTTCATTAGGCTATCAGTTGTCTAGCCCAACTCTTCTATTTGACACTATCCCAGGAATGTCTCCTTCCCACTATGGGCCTATATCTGAATTGCAAACTGAACTGCCCATTCCATTCTATGCTAATAGGACTCCTAACCCTTTTAAACAACCACAAGTCCCTCAAGGTCCCCAGGGTCTTCATAACCAAGTTGGAACCCCAATTCATGTTGATCAACCACTTATTGCTAAGGCCGTTGAAAGTGAAAGGACAGTCCAACTTACAAATGAGGTAGAAACCTTGAAGAAAACACTATCTCAAGTTACAAATGACATGGCTTAGCTTCGGTTGAACCCTTCCCAAAACCAAGGGAACTACCCTAATCAAAATAGCAACAACCAGGGTACTTATCAGAACAACAACAATTGAAACCAGAGGGGCTATTAGGGCCAAAATTCCTCTAACCAGGGTTACCAAAATCAGAGAGGATATAACCAAAGGCTAACTAATAATAGACAATGGAATACAGGGCCCAATAATGGTGGGGTTCCTCATAACTATCAAGCAAATGAGGAGAGATCACATACTGCAAACGTGGCCGACCTCAACTTCATGAAAAATTGGTGCAAGCTTCATGATACTATGACCCATTCTGAGGTAAACTTCCCCCAGATGGAGAAATTTTTCAAGATGGCACACGAAGATGCCCACACATTCCAGGGGAATTCCAACAAAGGAGATGACTCAATAGAAACATCAATGACTTATGATGTTTTTGAAGAGCAACCTTCATTCCTAAGGCAAGAAGAGAATGAACCAGAGGAGGATTCATATGATTCTTAGGATTTTTAGACAAAGGGAGGACACTTCCTAAGAAATCAAAGGGGCCATTCACTACATCAGTACCTCCTAACCACATGGTGCCTCCAAATCAAAGTGTTGATAATAATCCTCCTCCACCACAAGGCTCGCCTGACTTCCATAACAAGGGTAATTCCTTTGGTGTTTTCAAAGGTGGTGTGAGTTGTAATACATACTTTGGCATAGTTTCTGAGATGTAGAAATAAAAAAATTCTTTGTCATATTTTAACATTCTAAAGTGGTGCCTTGCTCAAATGGAGATAGTGCTGAAAGCTCTGGAGAAAGCTAACAAATCAAAGGGAAAGAACAAGGTGGAACCTATTGGGGACATGAATGTGGCCTTGTACAAAAACAAGGTAGGTACTCCACCTTTCCTTTTAAGTTTAAAAATTTATGGGAAGAATCTACACAACTGTCTATTGGATTCAAGAGCTTTGGGCAATGTTATGCCATTTTCCATATGTAAGAAGTTTGGATTAAACCCCATTCAGAAAAATAAGAAGGTCATTCAACTTGACAAGATAGAGGTTAATGTGGTAGGAGAATTAAGAAACATACATTTTCAAGTAGGATCAAATCCTAGGATCCTAACCAACATAGATATTCAAGTAGCAGATATTCCTGAGACCTATGGTATGCTGCTGAGCAGAGATTTGATGGAAAGTCTAGGGGGATATCTTTTCCTTGAATTTTCACATATGTGGCTGCCATGGAGAGGGATTCCTACTCAGATTAGAATTGAAAGTGAGCCTCACCTCAAGCATATCATCACTGAGTATGATTCTCCCAATGAGGTGGCTTACTTTGAGACTGAGATGGGGGTTTATAAACAAGAAGAAATTCTAACCTTCTTGGTTCTCAATCCTAAAGACATGTCAAAACAAAAGTTCCCTTACCCCACGATTAATGAAAATCAATAGGCATTAGTCAGAAAGCTACAATAAGATCAAATAGTCTTAGGGGAAGATACCAATCTGTAGAGTCTTCTTCTACCTAATTGGTACAGGGTACATTATCAAAGCGATTCTGAATTGACTTGTCAACATTGCATTGACATTTTAAGTCAAGTTTCCCAAGCTAAGGAAGCTAGCACAAGTCACCCTTAGACCATTTTAGACCACTTCTCATTTGAGGCCAAGGAAGCAATAATGCTAACAAGGGATAGTATGCCTTTAAAAGGAGTTCTTTCTCAAATTAAGCTTGCCCCAGATATACTCCTAAATCAACATATTGATAAAGAGCAACCCCAAGGTCTATTAGACAACCTTGAACTCACAAATGAAATGAAACCCAAGGAACCAACCAAAGGGACAATTGACTACCAAGAAGATAACCATAGGTCATATGATACAATTGAGCCAGAATTGCAAAGTATACCTAAACAACCTATAGAGAATCCTTTCCCTATGTTGGATGCAAAAGATCAAGGAGCCCCACCTCTAGTTAATCCTATCCAAATACCTACAAAAGATGCAAAAGGATTAACCCATGCTTATGATCAGTTGTGGACTAGTACCTTTGATGGGTCCAAGTCAAAAACTAGTTGTGGTGTTGGAATTGTACTAACCAGCCCGAAAGGGAAAGTTTTATTTGCTTCTTACAGGCTACAATTTGGATGCACTAATAATGTAGTTGAATATGAAGCCCTAGCTCAAGGACTGATGTTTTCACACAAGAAGGTCACTACCTTGATGGTCAAGGGAGATTTAGAAATAGCTATTAGGCAGGTGTGCAACCAATACACATGTCACAATAGAAGGCTGGAAGCTTACAGAAATTGGGTATGGAACCTGATTGAGGACTTTGATGCCTTTGGGATTAGCTTAATCCCTAGAGAAGAAAATTAGGTAGCTGATTCACTAGCTATTGCTGCAAGCACCTTGGAACCTATGCAAGGCTCTAAATTCAAAGGATTCTTAGTGGAATTGATGTCCAGCCTAGTTGTTCCTGACAATATCAAGAATTTCTAGGTCTTTGATGATGATCAACATATTCTGGCCTTCTTAGCAAGCTCATATTTTTTTGAGGGGTAAATTATTGATGAGTCCAACAGAGATCAAGGGGATTGGATCCCTGAGGAATGTGATACAGAGGGAGTTCTTAACTTAAAGAATAATAACATTCCCAAAGGAATAGTGGCCTTGGAGAGAATTTTTGACTTAGATCCAAGGGCTCAAGAGAAGATATCAACTGAAGAAATTGGAGGTGAATATGAAATAGTTAACTTGGCCAATGTTGGCCCTGAAAGGAATGTCTATATAGGGAAGGCCTGCCTAGAGGTAGTTAAAGAAGACATATTGAGGGCACTTAAAAATGATATTGCTGTGATTTCCTGGGGGAATGAAGAACTCCAAACATTTGATGCTTCTGTTATGACTCACACTATCCCCTTGAAGCCTGAGGTTAAACCCTTCCCACAGAAGCAGTGCCTTGTCAATGCCCTGATGGAGCCATTGATCTATAAAGAAGTTCAAAAGTTGTTGTCAGTAAGGATAATCTTCCCTGTGTGCCATTCAATGTGGGTGGCTAACTTAGTTCCATTCTCCAAGAAAAATGGGGAGATCGGGCTATGTGTTAACTTCAAAAACTTGAATAGGGCTTCAGAAAAGGATAACTACCCACTTCCTTCACTGGATGAGGTCTTGCAGATTATCAATGGAGCTTAGATGATGTCATTCTTGGATGCTTACTCTAGATATAATCAAGTAATGGTTGACTTTGAAGATAGGATGAAAATGACTTTTACTACAAAGTGGGGAACGTTTGCATACAGAAGAATGCCATTCGGTCTAATAAACATTGAAGCAACTTTCCAATGCACCATGGACATAATTTTCAAGGATCTAACTAGAAAATGCATTATTGTTTACATAGACGACTTGACAGTGTTCTCCAAGGACTGATTGAACCACGCTACTGACTTGGCCAAGGTTCTAGAATGATGCATCTAGTATGGAGTCTCATTGAATCCAAAAAATGCATGTTTGGAGTCTCAGAGGGCAAGCTTTTGGGACATATAATTTCAAAAAATGGAATATCAATCAATCTAGACTGAGTCAAGTCCATTCTTAAAATCACCAAGCCAGGAAGTAAGAAAGAAATGAGGTCTTTCTTTAGGAAAATCAACTTCATGAGGAAGTTCATCACGGGCTTTGTGGAGATTGTAAAGCCTATGAACAAAATGATGAAAAGGGACGGCAAGATAAAGTGGATGGATGAAGCAAAGGCCACATTTTCACAAGTGAAATGATCCATCTCAGAAGTGCTGATCCTTACCAGCCCCGATTACATTAGGCCATTCTACATTTACTCTTTTGCCTCTGAGCATTCATGCACGGCCGTTTTAACTCAACACAAAGAGGAGGCAGAGGAGAGACCGATTGCTTTCTTGAGCTCTCCATTCAAAAACACGGAAATCAAATACCCACCTCTAGAGAAGCAAGATTTTGCACTGGTTTGGGCTGTTAAGAAATTCTGACAATACATTCTCCAAAGTCAAGTCATCGCTATAGTTCCTAACGTAGCTGTGAAGTCCCTATTGATGCAAAGCGAGTTGGGAGAAAGGAGAGGCAAATGGATGGCCATCTTGCAAGAATTTGATCTGGAGATACCTCCCATGAAACTATTCAGGGGCATGGGTTTATCCCAGTTCATGGTGAACACTGGCGACAACATCATCTGTGAGCAATACATGACTTAGTCTTTCTCTAATGACCCATGGTATGCTGACACTATTTTCCTGATGCTCCATAATTAGTGTCTAGAGGGAATGAATGCAACTCAAAGGAGAGCCTTGAGACTTAAGAGTTCTCATTACATGCTCAAAGGATGGTTGCTATACGGAAATAATTTTGAAGGAGTATACCTGAGATGCCTCGATCATCAAGAGGCTAAACAGGTGATCTCTGAGTTTCATGGGAAACATGGCACAGGTCATGGTTATGCAGATTCACTGGCACACCAGATCCTTAGGTCTGGTTATTACTGGCCCTATGTATTCAAGGATGCCCATCAACATGTGAGAACATGTCACACATGTCAGATTTTTGCATCAAGGGAATTCCATGCAGCCATGCCATTATAGCTAGTCTATGAGGTAAGGCCCTTTGCCCAATGGGCACTGGATTTCATTAGGGTTATTAACCCAAACTCTTCTATAGGATACAAGTTTATTTTGACTGCAACTGACTACTGCACAAGATGGATAGAAGCTATACCCTACAAAAATAGCACAACAGAGTTAGTGATCAAGTTCCTCATCGAATGCATCACTACAAGGTTTGGGGTACCCTTCGCTTTGGTATGTGACAATGGCTCTACCTTTTCTTCTGCTGAATTTATTTCTTAGGCTTATAATCACAATATTGTCTTGAAGTATTCTTTTAATCATTACCTAAAAGGCAATGGAGTTGCAGAGTCAACCAATAAGAACCTCTTAGGGGTCATTAAGAAACTATTAGAGCATAACCCTAGAGACTGCCATACCCAGCTTAGATTCACATTATGCACAAATAGGACTAGGATTAAGGTTGCTCTAAATACTTCACCATTCAAGCTGGTGTATGGCCAAGAGCCTGTATTCCCCATCCATTTGCAAATACCTATCCTTGAATTCATGCAGAAATTCTACTCTAGTGACAATAGGATAGAAATCAGATTGGCTGCTTTGTTGAAATTAGAGGAATAGAAATATGCTGCTTTGCAAAAAAAATTCAACCACCAAGCTGTTGTCAAATGTTGGTTTGACAAAAGAGCCAAGATCAAGGCTTTTAGGATATCAGACTTAGTGTTGTTATGGGACAAGGCTAGTGAAAAGAAAGGCAGTCACTAGAAATTTGACAAACTCTGGTTAGGTCCTTATCAAATTGATGAGATCCTAGGTGAAAACGCTTTTAGACTAAGTAGCCTAACTGGAGAACCTGTCCCATTGCCTATCAATGGGCAGTTTCTTAAGCATTATTTTGAGTCATAAGTTTTCTTACTTTCTATGTTTCTGCTTGTAAATAATCTAGTGATCTTTGAATAAATAATTTGCTCTCTTCTTATGAATAGCTTTGTTGTTGTTTTCTTGTTCTTCCTTTCCTTTCTTTCTGTCTCCTTTGCTCTTTTGGCTTCTGTTTTGTTTTGTTCTTTGGGTTTTATTTGTTTCTTTCCTTATTGAAGTGGTGGGTTGTTATCTGAAGCATACTTTGGTCATTAGGAGAGAAGTGGTTTAGATATTTTTCAGGTTTTCTGATTGAATGATTTTTTCCTCAATTCATTGTTTCATGCCCATTGTGAATAAGAGTTGTGGAACATCTTGAAAAAAAGGTGCAAAGTAAGTAACCTTCATCAGCTCCCTCTGAATCTGTCACAAATCAATAAGATCATCTCCTCTTGTAATGGTATATTTGTCCTAGGATGACAGTGTTGTAAGATTGGAGTGAAAAATCTAATCTCCCAAGTGTTGTTATGAGGTCCATGGTAGTTTTCAACCTAGATCAGGTGTTAAACATCTGACATATTGAAAAGGAGAATTAAATGAATATCTAGAACTCCAAGAGAAAACATAAAAGATTTAAAAAAAAGAAAAAAAGGAAGAAGAGTCAATATGAATGGGTGATTCCAGTATCTCTATCGGGGCTATGGACACTTGGCTGGTAGTAGAGAAATGTTGTGAGAAAACTAGAGGTATCTCTGTCGGGGCTATGGATGCTTGACTGGCAATGGAGCAATGCCTAGGATATCATTGCATGAAGGAAATCAACTCATGTAGTTCAAATCTTGCACATTATTATTCAAAAGATGAAAAAACTTTATGAAGAGTGATGCACAATCAAGCACACACATAGGTTCAGGGGTAGCCATTGATTGACTTACATTTGAGATCCTAGCTCAACATTGCTTCTAAAACTGACCCAATTGGAGTTGTGATGTTTATGAACCAGATTTCTGGGTAGCTGAATCCTTCAGATTCTTAAAAATGGTTAAATTGTTTTCCCAGCCGAGTTTCCATTTGTTATGCCTTGCATAACCACCCCATTTTATTCTGGAACAAAATGGGTCCCCCTTTCTCTTTCTAGTTTCTTTGCTTTTGTTATTTGTTTTTCTCTAGGGGTTCTTCTATTTCTTCTTGAGTTTTTCTTTTGTTTTGATTTAATTTTGGTTTTTTGTCTCAGCTTAAGTTGGTTCCCTTCTTGTTAAGTATTCAATGAAATAATTATAATCTTTAGTTGATTCCATTATAATCTATCTTATGTGCTTCTAAGGACTAATGGGGACTTTGTTTTGCAGGATTAAATCACACACATTTTGATATTTTCCAAGGGATCTTAGTTGAAATGCATTCCTCAGTTTAGTTGGTCACAATTTACCTCTAAGAAGAAAGTCGGCAAGACCTTGTAGATGTCTTGTAGACTACCAATGTATTCTGTCAATATGCGTCTGTGTTTCCTATCGGCAAGACCCTAGGGATGTCACAACGATCATAAATCATATGCAGGCATCTATTGGCAAGATATCATTCATCGTCTCAGCGACTAGGAGTTTCCTATTGGCATGAAAGCTTGTCTTTGGGGAAAAATCTCAGCAAGATCTCAATGTCTCTTTGACTAGTGACAAAGGGATCCATTCATCGGCAGGAGGTTTTCTCTTTGCCAAGAAGTCTTGCCGAAGGCTTCATGTCTCACCGACCACCAAGAAAGATATGCCTTTTGGTGAGAGGCCTTTGTGGCATGGAGATGTCTTGGCAAAGTCTTTGGGTCTAACTGAAAAAGTACAAGAGAAGGTCTATTGCAGTGTAATGTCTCACTGACTCATAAATTCTCAACGACATATTGCTTCATCGGTAAGAGGATGAGATTGTCATCATGACCAAAAGTGAGCATGTGGAGATTTTTCAGTGAAGGCATAGGGTATCACCATAGGTCTACTTGAAAGAAGGAGGCCCCAAATGAAATCAAAGGTTCGGCGAAGGATAAAACCTTCGGCATGATGTCTGGCCGAAGGGATGAGGTCACAGCATGAAAAGTGGCATTGGTGTAGTGATCTAGGATTTCTATGAGGTCTTGGTGACACAGCGATGTCTTCCCAAAATGGTAGGAGATCGCCAAAAGATAATGCTCTTGGCGAGAAGTCTCACCGACATAAGGTCACACCGAAATGCCCAAGCTCGAGGAAACTGAAGGAACTCGGGGAGACTCTGAACAAATGGAACAGGTTTGGTAAGATGTCTTGCTGACTCGATGATGTCTCCCTGACATAATAAAATGGGCTCGCCGATAGAAGGACTTCGCCATGTGGCCTTACTGAAGGAATTATGTCCTGTCGACAAGATGAGCTTGCTAAAGGATATGGGACTTCGTGTAATGTCTCACCAACTCATGAAGGTCACGCCTAAACAAAAAAGAGAAGCTAGCGCAAGAAGGTCAACAAGAGGAATTCAGGGAGACTCCAAAAAAATGAGGGGGCTTCACTATGAGGTCACGGTGACAAGCGAAGGTCATGTTGACATGAAGTGGGGTCTGAATAAAGTAGAAGGAGACCGACAAGTAAAAAAGGAGATCGATAAGAGGTCTCCCCAACTATGGAAATTCTGGCCAATAAGCTTGAGCTCGGGGAGAAAAGGAAGACATCACCATGAAGTCTTGCCAACCTGATGGGGTCTTGCCGATACAGGATGAGCTCAGTATGACTTCTGTAGCTCACCGAAGGGTCTTTCCGACTCTCCTGGTTGAAGATATTTTGTAAACCCTAGTACAAGGGACAACACATTCCTATTGATACATTTTGTAGATAAGGAATTCTTGTCTCTTTGTAAAGGGGAGCACTTCTAGATTAGAACTTACAGGGTTAGAGAAGTTTTAGACTGAGAACTGTTTAGAGTTAGAACTGTTAAGAGTTAGTCAGTTAACAGAAGGAAATAGAGTTGCATCTTGATTCTCAGTAATGAGAGCTTCTCTTGTCTTCTTGTTTATTAGTTAGATTTCAGTACATACTGTAATATATTTTCTAAGTTCTCTTAGTGTAGTTGGAAACAATCTAGAGCCTCAGATTCTCTGTACACTAGTGATTGTGCCAACTTTGTAAATATTGCTTATCTGTTTTACTAATAGTAGAAGCAATCAGAGTTTAATCTCCTTCATGTTGTGTTCCAGAATGATATTTGTCTTAAATTGATCATTTGATTTGTGAAGTCAAGGAATGAAATATTATTTTGTGTTTTATTTAAATGGTAATTAAAATCTATTATGCAAAATAACACTGTGAATGAAAGAGGTTGTGTGTCAATCACAAGTTTACTTTGTTCTACAGTTTTGGTTTACAAATTCCTTGAAGTTAACAAGTCTAGTTAAGGTTGGATGAACTATTGTTCTTTTCTATTTCAAAACTCTGATTTATCTTTTTATATTTCTTTAAAAACCCCTATTAGAGTAAGTTTTATTTCATGCTTGATCTTAGAACAATCTAGAAGTTCAACACCAGTAGGCCCCTTGAATATTATTGTTGCATTGACCACTGAGTAATATCAAAAAAGTTGAGCACCAACTACAAAGACCTTGGGAGCTAAGGCATCCATGTGTTTCCTTTCTCTTTCAGGAGAAGCAGAATAGCAATATTTTGCTTGCATTGTTGTGGTGTCAAAATCACCATCAACATGATGTTGTAGGCATGGTCTGTGAAAAGGTAGCTCCTATTGTTTGTGAAGATGATGTGGACATTGTAGGAATGGTCATAGTAGATGTTCCTCTAGTAGATGTCACATTAATGGTGGTAGTCACCACTTGTGTAGTAACGACAATGTTATTGGTCGAGGTATTGTTCATGTCATGCTGGGATGTTGTGTTTTGTGTTGTATTATTAGGAGAGATAGGTCGTATGGTATTACTGTCAAAACCTTTTGGTAATCTTATGGTTTGTTCTAAGAGCATAGAGAGGTATCATTCAGGATAGTTCAATACCAAGTCTTCGACAAATAAAGTTACTTTAGGATTTTGTGATGCTACCTCTGAGTTTTCAGCGTAGATTTTTCCATTTTGGTCTCTTTGTATGAATTGTTCAAAAAGTGGATTTTGAAAAGAAGTTGACATGTTCATGGAAGATTTTGCGTTCAAATTTCCGAATGGGTCATCAAATATCCAGTCATTGGGATTGGTGTTGATGTTGGTGTTGTTGTCAAAGTCTTGTCCAAAGTCTGCCATTTTTATTTTCTTTCTTTGAAGTCTTGTTTCCACCATCAAAGAGATTACTCAAATGAAGATGATGACAATGCAAGTATGACAATAGTCTAGGTTTTTATCTTTTTGTGTGATAATGGATGACAATGCAACGAGATGATAATGTGTACCTAAGGAAATGCGTAATGCCGAAAAGCGAAAGTGACAATTATGACTAGGATGACAATGATGGCAAGGTGCAAAATAAGGACTAAGATGATTATGTCGACTAAAGATGAAACTAATGCAAAGTCTAGGTTAAAAATAACAACTAGGATGAATAATTTTTTTGTAGTTTTTGGGAATAAATTATGCAATATATAAACTAGAATGAGATTTGGAGAAAGAGGTACCTAAGCACTCTAAGCTTAATCTTTGTTTTCAATTTTGGTTACCAAAGGAATTATTGAAAATGACAAGGTGACAAAGTCAAAAGGACTAGTGAGTTTTCCTAGCTAGACTACTGAGTTGGAAAGCCTCACAAAAAGTGACAATGATTGAAGATAGAAGTGAATGACGAAGTCTAAGATAACCTAGTTTCAAAAGCAATGATTTTGCGAATTGTGATAAGGTTGGCCTAATCCAAAGTATGCAAAAATGAAAACCTAAGGTCAAGCTAATGCTAAAATGATGATTATGAACCTAATGGATAAAGTTAAAATTTGAAAGTTTAATCCTAGGGTCAAAAATGAGAACTAATAGTTGAATGATAAAGATTTTGAGTAATTTCAAAGTTGGTTTTTGATAGAGTCCTCTTAGAAAAAAATGTTTGACAACAGGTTGAGACTATTTTTTTTTGTTGAAAAGTCTGAGTTGTCTGAGGTCAATTGTTTGTGTCCAAATTTGTGAATGTTGTGTATATTGTTTGAAAATACAAAAAACACTTGACAAGCATGATGTTTTGGTGTATGCAAACGCGCATGACACAAGCACAATTCTAATAGGCCAATAGGCCAAGGGATTGTATACTTGATATAGCCTACCGATATACCCTGGATTAGTGCTAAACACCTTTCCTTCTCAAGAGTGGATAGCTTAGAAGTTTGGTGGAACTGGCTCCCCTCCACAACTCATTAACGTCATTTGGGTACACCAACTTCGGATTCTTGGGTAGTCACTTCCCAATTATTGACATCTCTACTCAAGGGGATAAGTAGTGAGTGTCTTTAGGCATGACACTGTACCCTGCACTATACCAAACAATGACTAAAAAATGGTTGGCCTCTAAAACAATAGGTGTTTAGTAAGGGAATTTCATTCTTAGGGAATGATCCATGTGGTGAGAGTCCCCTTTCGGATCCATCTCTTCGGAACCATACATGTGATTCTTGGGCTTTCCCCAAGAATCCACTTTTATTTACCAGCTGAAAGTCTCTTAGGTTCAAGGTTCTACCAGTCTAAGTCGTCCTAGGGTGAGTACTTTTTCCCACCAGAACAGGCCCAAGTTCTAGGGGCAATAACCATTTATCTTACACCCAGGATCGCATGAATGCGCAATGGGAGAGGATACTTCGATTATTGCATCAAGGTGACAAAATTTGAAGACACTTGTAAATTTTAATTGCCAAATGATAATGTGAGGAGGACACACAAGACACTTTTCTCTTTTTAAAAGTTTAACTTGAAATATGAAAAAAAAGGTTCATTTTAAATTCATGCCATGAGAATGCAAGTTCATTTTAACCATATGAGTTTCAATGCATGCTTGTGTTCATTTTAGCCCAATAACATGAAAGATGCAAGTTGTAATTGTAAATTTTAGGCCCAATGAGTGATTCATGTAGATTTATTGTTCGTTTTCACCCCCATGAATGAAATATGCAATTTTTTATTCATTTTAAGACCAAATGAGTGACATGAAAATTGTGGTTCATTTTATCCTCATGAGTGTAAATGCAATTTGTTGTTCATTTTAAGACCAAATGAGTGATGCAAATTGTGGTTCATTTTATCCTCATGAGTGTAAATGCAATTTGTTGTTGTTGAAAGCAAACAAAATTGATTGTGCCTAAAGAAATGAAAAATCTCAATTTTTGTTTCTATAGAAACATTTTTTTGACTCCCTCCAAGCTGTGCCACATGATGAAAACAAGAGATTAGTAACTCAAAAGAAAAGTTTAATGACAACAACAAATTAAAACAGCAATAACTTTCTCAAATCTTAACAAAATTTTAAATCATTTCAATCCATGGAAAGCTGAAAATCAAACCTTCAAAACCAAGAAAGTATTTTCCAAGATTCTACAAAAAAAAAATGTTATAGGCAAAAGAAAACACGGGTTTTAAAAGCTAGATTAAAAAATAATAAATATTAAATCAACCATAACTTTCTCAAATTTTAATGAAATTTTAAACCCTTTGAAGTTCTGAAAAGCTAAGAACAAGGCCTACAAAAGCTAGATAATTATTGTTAAAAATTTCATGCACCCATTTTTCTGTGCTCAAAAGAAGATGACAGGATTTTGTATGAGTTCTTGGCTGTAACCTACAAAACAACAAAAACAAACAAGAAAACAAGCCAATTTCTCTACAAAATTGTAAGATTCACGTCAAGTTCACCAATGTGAGATGGGGTTAGAAATAAAATAGCATAGACAAAGTGACAGCCAACACTACTAAGCTATTGAACCACATCCAAACAAGAGAAAATAATGAAAACATAAGGAAACTAAAACATCAAATCAAAATATTCCCCATGCTTGAACTTGAATCAAGGTATTTGCAAGATCATCATAGAAAAAATAGGCCCTTAAGTGTTAGAAAATTTAGAAAAATCAAACTTAGGCAACTTGACGTAAAAATTTGAATAAGTTATCTATATTATTTCAAAAATATGTAAGAATAGAATCTGTAACAATTTGAATGTAGTTTCTAAATTACTAAGTTTTTTTTAAAAAAAAAAAATCTATTTGGTGAAAATTTTAAATTTCAATGCAGTAGTACTTAAATTTCAGGGAAAAAATAAGTAGGTGTCAGTCTGACCACCCTAACAACAATAAAATGATAATATTGTTTTATAATATTTTATATATAAGTGGAGGATTCATGTCCCGATGTGATGCATATTTTTTTGTAATTTTTTTCCAAGTAAATAATTAATTATGAATTTTTTATTACAAGTTTTAAAAACTATAAAAACTTGTATGCGTGACCACCTTAACTTTATCAAAAATTTATGAAATTCAATTTTTCTTTTCTTAATCCTATATAATGTGAAGCATAGAATGTGAAGCATATAATGTGATGCATGTTTTGGATTCAAAAAATGTAATACCGTTTGAAAGCTATAGATGTTTTTCAATTAGCCTATCAATCAGGACTTTAGTCGTAATTGAAATAGAAAATAAATAATAATAACTTATTAAATTCAAAATAAGGCAGAATTTATATTAGTGGAAAGCTGAAAATATCCTTTAAAAACACTTTTTGTTTCATCAATTTTGGGTTAAAAAAAGTCGCCAGCCACATACCCATCATATTGCCACTTTTTGGCCTATCATGATCCTACACATACCCATCACTTCTCTTGCTCTCCTATTTCTCCTTTTGCAAATATGCCCTCAGGTTTGTAGTTTAACTTGTGCAAATATCTATAAATTGTAAGTAGAAAGTTGGAAAAGAATAGATGTTAAAATGAAAATGGAGAAGGAAGGTTGTTTTTATAGACAACCCTTCAAATGCACGGCTGAGATTAATCCTCTAGAAGGATTCCAAGATCAATGGTCCAGAATTGATGCACCAAGAATATGATATTCTTGGAGGAATCATGATAGGAAGACATGTAGACTATGACAAACATGCAAGGACATGCAGGCTATGACAAGGACATGTAGACTATGACATGAAATAATGATAGGGTATCTTTGACCAAGTGGATGTGCATAAATAATTTATTCGAAATGAAAGAAAATGACAAGTGGCAAATAAATAATTTATCCAAATTATCTATTTAGAGAAAATGGCAAAAGGAGCATTTAATTAAATTTATCAATTTAATTAAATGGAGAGATAAAAATTAGACCTTAAATAATTAATTTAGATTAATTATTTAACAGAGGTGGCATGGGATAGTTAAATAATTTTAATAATTATTTAACTATAGAAGAATTAAAGGACCATGAATAGATAAATAATTAAAGGTAATTATTTAACTATAGATGAAAGGTGACAAAATAATTAAATAAATAATAATTTATTTAACTATTGAAGAAGAGGGAGAAATTAGTGACACGATTAGTTTATTTAATTGATCAGGATAGAATAAAGATTAGAAATTGAATTAATTAAATAATTATTAAAAATTATTTAATTAACAGAGGAATATGATCAAACATAATTGAATAACTAAAATTATTCAATTATCGAAGGACGAGGATGAAGAAAAATGACACTTGCAGGATTAGGACATTTTTCATTGTCTACAACAATCATGAAAAAGACTATTAAACTATTGGATGTTGTGGATGTGTTACTGATATGTGGTTATCATTGATGTCAACACTATTAGCATTGATGCATTGAAGGTTGTATATGTTGACGATATTGAGAAAATTGTTGAAGAAGTTGCAAGTTGACAAAGGTGCAGTGAAGGTCATGATGGTATCTTGCTTAGGATGTTAATGATTAGATATTGTGGACTACAGGTTTTATTGTTGAGTGTGTCTAGTTTATTCATCGAAAGTTTCAGGGATCTGCATGAAGTTTTGATCATGTTATGAATAGTTGTGTTCTAATAGTTTTTCTATGGCTCCAGTTAGTGTTCCTGATTGAAGTTGGTGTGATTCTAGTAAGTTTAGTTGCTATGGATGCTTCTCTGATGATTTGTGATGCTCGTGGATGCTTCTACATCATGCTCTATCCTTGTTGCATGTCCTTGTTGATCGGTGTGCTTGTGGTCAGTGATTTTTCCGTTGCATGTTCAATTTTTCATGTTCTTGGTTGACATGGTGGTTGTAATGTGTCGTGGATCCTTAAAGATTAATTTTTGAATGTTTTGCATGCTCGAGGATATTATTTTTCGGTCTTCAATATGTTGTGGAAAATGGTGTTAAATTCACATTAAAAATTTAGTTGTAAATCTAGGCCAACATTGTGCATATGTTTTATATTTTCATATTTTATTTGGTAGAAAAAGTTGTTGATGTAATCTCATGTAGCAGATATATAAGAGTGATTTTTTGTGTGAAGATGTGCATGAAGAAGTGCTAGAGAAAGTGCAAGTGTGTGAATAGTGTTCTAATCATTCGATTGCAGAGAAGAGAGTGAAAAATATTGAGTGAAGTGTGAAGAAGTGTTTATGTCCTTAATTGAAACTATGATCAGGCTTTTGAAAAAGGTAATTTATTAGTTCGATACCCTATAGATCTAACCCAAATCTTTGTATGATAGTGTGTCCTCCTTGGGTAGTGAGCCCTCTTGTATTTGAGCAGTGAACTCTAGGCAGTGTGCCTGAATGCATGTGCATTCCCATTATTCATCTTTATACTTTTAACAGGGTATAATATTCTGGACTGAAATCCATGATGGTTTTTCCCCTAATAGGGTTTCCATGTAAAAATATTGGTGTTCTTTGTGTTTTTGATGTGTTGATTGTTTATGGTGTAATGTTCATTCATCAAATTTGAGATTAAGTTAAGAAAAGGTTAACAAGTTTGAAATTCTTTGACAATTGATTCACCCCCCCTCTCAGTTGTTTGTCCTTGTTTTTTCCAAAAATTGGTATCAAAGCAGGTTCCTTTGAAGGATTTTAATAGCTTGAGTTGATCTAACATGGCATCATACAAGAAGGGAAACCCTATATTCTATGGAAAAAACTACTCTTTGTGGAAGGATAGAATGGAATATCATTTGAGATGTATTAGTGAACCATTTTGGAAGATTACAAAGAGCAGATATGTTATTCCTTAGAATGGTCCCTCTACCCATGATAAGATCAAAGAAGCTGAATATAATATCAGGGCTATTGAAGCTTTGTTGAGTGCTTTAATGAATTCAGAGATGACAAATGTGATGGATCTAAAGACAACTCATGAGATCTGGATGAGGCTGAAAACTTTGTATGAAGGAGATGCACATGTGAAGGTCACTACACTACAAAGTTTGAAAAGCAAGTATGAATCTTTGAAGATGGGTGAAGATGAATTTTTTTCTTCTTGTATGCAAAGAGTAAATGAACTTGTGATGGGTATTAGATGTGTCGGTGGTACCTTGGATGAACAAGAAATTGTAGCTAAAGTTCTTAGATCAGTGCCTCCCTCTTACAAATTGAAGGCTCGTGTTATTGAAGAGCTCAAAATAGTAACAAATGTGACAAGAGATATGCTAATTGATAAGCTTGTTGCCTTTGAGTTGAGTGAATTTGGTGAACCTATCCCTAAGAATAAATCTGTGTTTAAGGCCCTTGTATTCGGAAGAAACAAGCAAAGATATGATTTGGGAGAGAGTTTTAGAAATACATTCAAGTATGAGGATAAAATTAAATAGATTGAAGATGAAGAAAGAGAGGTAGAAGAGTTGGAAGCACTGATTGTGAAAAGAGAAGCCAAAGGACAAGGTAAGTATAAAGGAAAGTTTCCTATTAAATGTTTCTCTTGTAGTAAAATAGCCCATTTTGCTTCAAGGTGTCCTGAAAGAGTTTTGGTGTCTATTGAATTTGCTAATAATCAGAATGTTGAGAAAGCTCTTGCATCCCAAATTGAAGAAAAGGATGAGTGGATAATTGACAGGAGATGGTAACATCATATGACTGGTGACAAAAGAAAATTTGTAAGTCTGGAGAAATATGATGGTGGGGTTGTCTACTGGTGTGATTCTTGGTAGAGGATTTATTTGTCTTGGTGGTAAACACAATTTACTAATGATGTCCTTTATGTAGAAGGCTTGAAGCATAATCTGTTGAGTGTTGGAAAAATGGTAGACAAGGGTTATAACCTTCAGTTCAAAGATGGAAAGTGTAGGATACTGGGAAGTTTTGTAAATGTAATTGCTTCAAGTACAAAGACAAGAGGTAATATCTTTCACCTAAGTGCTGCTAGTGAAATTTTTTTAATTGCTCAAGTAGATGAAAGATGGTTATGGCATAGGAGGTTGTGTCATGTGAATTTTGATAACATTGTCAAGGTAAGCTCCATAATAAGAGAACTACATAAGCTAGTGAAGCCTACTAGCACAATATGCAAGGAAAGTCAGATGGGAAAGAAGACTAGATTTTCTTTTCAGAGCAAAAAAACATCATTCTAATGGAGTACTAGAGCTGGTGCATACTAATTTGTGCAGTCCCTCCAGAGTCGAAATTCTACAAGGAGAAAGGTACTTTATGTTACTTATTGATGATTACTTTAGGATGATATGGGTTGCTCCCTTAAGATAAAAGTGTGAAGCATTAAATAAGTTAAAAAATTTCAAAGCTATGGTAGAGAATGAGACATGCTTGAAGATCATATAAAGGAGGTGAGTTCACTTCCCAGGAGTTCAATTCTTTTTGGGAAGAGCATGGAATCAAGAGATAGTTATCAGCTCCTCGAACCCCTTAACAGAATGGAGTTGTAGAGAGAAAGAACAAGACAATTTTGGATGTTGCTAGAACTATGATGTTGGAAATAAATGTGACACATCTATTTGAGAGTTGTAAGCACTACTTCGTACACTCTTAATTGGGTAAATGTCAATGGTATTTCTGGTAAGAATCCTTTTGAGTTGTGGTGTGGTTATAAGCCTACTATAAAATATTTCAATATCTTTGGAATTAAGTGTTATATAAAGAGAGATGAAGGAATAGGAAATTTTGATGCAAGGAGAAATGAAGGAATATTTCTAGGCCACTCTACTAAAAGCAAGGCCTATCGGTGCTATAATAGAAGATTGAGCAAAATAGTTGAAAGTGCTAATGTCAGAGTTGATGAGGATGCTGCTAGATCATCTCGATACTATGGATATGATTCAGATGACTAGCATGATAGTATAGATAAAGGGAAGAATGCTCAGACAAAAAATCAAGTTCAAATTGTTTTGATAAATCAAGAATGTTAGGAACGAGAGACTAGTGGAAGTGTAGAAGAGAGAACATAAGAACTAGAAGTTTGAGAGAATCCTAAAGTTCTAAGGTATGTAAGGCTAAATCATTTTGAAGATCATATCATAGGAGATAAGAATAAAGGTGTGCAGACTAGAAGAAGAATTGCAGAAGAGTATTGTCTGATTTCTAAGACTTAGCCTAACAATGTCAATGAAGCTTGTAAAGATGAACACTGGATGGAAGCAATGAAGGAAGAATTGATGTAGATAAAGAAAAATGATACATGGATTCTTGTTCCTAGAACTAAAGATAAAAATGTGATTGGAACCAAATGGGTCTTTCAGAATAAGCTTAATGAACAAGGTGAAGTGGTCAAGAATAAAGCAAGACTGGTATGCAAAGGGTATTCACAGATGGAAGGTATTGATTTTGAGGAGACCTTTTCCCCTATTGCTAGAATTGAAGTTGTAAGATTATTTCTTGCTTATTTTTCTTTTAAGAACTACAAATTTTATCAAATGGATGTGAAGTTAGCATTTCTAAATGGTGAGATAGAAGAAGTATATGTTGAAAAGCAAGATGGATTTCAACTAACTGATAAGGGATACATGGTTTTCTGATTGAAGAAATCTTTGTATGGACTCAAGCAAGCCCCTAGAGCCTAGTATGCTAGACTGGATAAATATTTGTTGAAGCTTGGATTCAATAAAGGTATTGCTGACAACAATTTATACTTTAAGATGGATCATGATAAATAATTGATTGTTGAAGTTTTTGTAGATAACATCCTTTTTGGAAGTGATGATGATTTATGTATGAATTTTGTTGAGGAAATGAAAAGTGAATTTGAAATGCCTATGATTGGAGAGATGAAGTTCCTTTTGGGATTGCAATTGGCTCAGTTAGATAATGGAATTTTTATATCTTAGTCCAAATATGTGAAAGAGTTATTAAAGAAGTTTGACATGGAAGACTCAAAGCCTATTGGTACACCAATGGTAACCGGATGCAAGTTAACATAGAATGATGATTCTCCCAAGGAAATCAAACAAGATATAGACCAATGATTGGTAAATTGTTGTACTTAACTCAAACCAGACCAGAAATTATGAATGATGTATGTATGGTTGCTAGATTTCAAGTTGATCTGAAAGAATCTCATGTGACTACTGTAAAGAGAATCTTCAGATACTTAAAGGGAACAACTTATTTTGGGCTTTGGTACCCTAAGGATGATGATCTTACCCTGAGTGCCTCCATCGATGTAGATTGGGTAGGAGATGTAGATGATATAAAAAGTATTAGTGGTGGTTCCTTCTTCCTTGGGAAGAAGTTGGTGTCTTGGTTAAGTAAAAAGAAAAATTCCATTTCCTTATCTACTACTGAGGTAGAGTATATAGCTACTACAAATAATTGTACTCAAGTGTTGTGGATGAAAAAAATGTTGAAGGATATCATAGTAGTGTATGATGAGCCTATTTCCATATACTATGACAATTCAAGTGCAATAAACATATCAAAGAAAATGGTGCTACACTCTAAGACCAAGTATATATCAATCAAGTTTCACTTTTTGAGGGAAAAAATGAGTGAGAAAGAAGTTCAGATTGGAGTAGGTTCCCTACCAAGGAACAAATTGCAGAAATTTTCACCAAGCCATTGCCAAAGGATACTTTTGAGTATCTTAGAGGGATACTAGGGGTAATTACCCCTCCTGATAAGAACTAGTGATGCATTTTCTTGCATCAATCCATGTGCTTCATAGCTACATCTTGATTCGGATTGATGTTTTTGTGGTTACTACTCAAGTGGAGTATTCATATGGGAAGATATGTGGTTCAAATATTGTATGCGGAAATAAAATTCTTATCTTTTCCATTGATCTCAAAGGGGGAGAAGAGTCATGTGGAAGAAAAGAGTTAGAATCTAAGGGGGAGTAAATGTTGATTAAGAGTTGTGTTGATGGTTTTTTCCACATCATGTCTTGTCATCAATGCCAAAGGGGAGATTGATGGATGTCGTGGTTGTGTTGCTGATATGTGGTTGTCATTTATGTCAACACTATTAGCATTGATGCATTAAAGGTTGTATATGTTGAGGATATTGAGAAAATTGTTGAAGAAGAAGTTGCAAGTTGATAGAGGTGCAGTGAAGGTCATGATGGTTTCTTGCTCAGGATGTTGATGATAAGATGTTGTGGACTAAAGGGTTTATTTCTAAGTGTATCTATTTTATACACCAAATTTTTTAGAGATCTGCGTGATGTTTTGATTGTGTTATGAACAGTTGTGTTCTGAGAGTTTTTCTATGGCTTCATTTAGTGTTCCTAGTTGAAGTTGGTGTGATTATATTAAGTTTAGTTGCTATAGATTCCTCTCTAATGATTTTTGATGCTTTTGGATATTTCTACATCATGCTCTATCTTTGTTTCACATCTACGTTGATTGGTGTGCTCGTGGTCAGTGATTTTTCCTTTGCATGTTTGGGTTTTCATGTTCTTGGCTAACATGGTGGTTCTAACATGTTGTGGATCCTTAAAGATTGATTTTTGAATGTTTGGTGTGCTCGAGGGTATTTTTTTTGGTCTTCATTATGTTGTGGCTGATGGTGTTATATTCGCATTGAAAATTTATTTGTAAATTTGGGCCGATATTGTGTATATGTTAAATATATTTTCATATTTTATTTGGACAACAAAGTTGTTGATATAATCTCATGTAGCAAATATATAAGAGTGCTTTTTTGTGTGAATTTGTGCATGAAGAAGTGAAAGAAAAGTGAAAGTGTGTGAATAGTGTTCTAATCATTCGATTGCAAAGAAGAGTGTGAAGAAGATTGAGTGAAGTGTGAAGAAGTGTTTATGTGCTTAACTAGAACTGTGATTAGGGTTTTGTAACAACTAATTTATCAGTTCAATACCTCATGGATCTAATCCAAATCTCTATAAGACAATATGTCTTCCTTGGGCAGTGAGCCCTCTTGTATTTAGCAGTGAGCTCTAGGTAGTGTACTTGAATGCATGTGCATTCCCATTATTAATCTTTATACTTTTAACAAGGTATAATATTGTGGTCTAACATCCATTGTGGTTTTTCCCATAAGAGGGTTTCCAAGTAAAATTTTTGGTGTTCTTTTTGTTTCTATTGTGTTGATTATTTATGGTTTAATGTTCATTCATGAGATCTGAGATTAAGTTAAGAAAAGGTTAATAAGTTTGAAATTATGTGACAACTGATTCACCCCCACTCTTAGTTATTTGTCCTTGTTTTTCCAACATGAACTTTGCACATAATTGGAAAATAGACTAGCTCTTTCATACTCAATAAGTTGGGTCAAGGTTCCAAATTTATATTGTAGGGTTATGGCAGAAGGCAATACATAGCTGACAACCACATTAACACACTATTTGACAAAAACAAGTCAGGATTTTTTAGTTGTCACCTTCTCAATAGTGAGCAGGCTACCAAAGGAATTGGAAATTCCTTGAAAAATATTATGATTCCAAAACTCTAAAGGAAGACTAGGAAGTCTAAACCATGTGGGAGCAACAACACCCAAATCAACCATTAGATCTAATCCTACTTTCCACTTGCATATGGAGAGACATTTTTTTAAAAAAAATTTAAAGGCCCATGGTCGACTTATGAGAATCTTCATCATATCCTCCCCATTAACAAAACTAAACAAGAACAACCCATTAGGCATGGTACTTACATTAACCTCGCCTAGAAGGCTCTAGGAAGAATCTATCAATTTATGCACTTGATCAATATTGGGATGGTATGAGAAGAATTTTTGTACGAGGGACAACTACAATCCTACAATGCTCATCAATTACTTCATCTAGAAAAATCACATCTAGACCATCCACTTCACAATGCACAATTAATGTAGTAGGGAAGGTAACAAAACCAGAAAAAAAGGTTCTCCCACTGACCACTTTATTTGCAAAAGAAGCCAAAATATCCTTTGAAACCAAGGGAATCGCTAGAGGAGAAGAAGACAAACACCCCTTTTTTCCTTCCTAAGACAAAGCATGAATAGACACCAATTATTTATTGACTTTCATCCTCAAGGATCTCATCCCCTAGTAGGAATATCACCAAATGAAAAAGAGAACAAGGATTTGGGAGGGGACACTAGCTGGGCCCCCAATTGAACATCACCATGACTGAGCATAGGCCGAAATTTTGAATAGGGCAAAGCACACACAAAAGGACTCTTCTTTTGTAGCATAATTACTACCTATCATGTTATCATCTAAATATAAAATAATTTACATAAGTGGTATAGGAGTCTATAAATTTTTTTATATATGATTATTTTAAGTTATAAATAATTTATCAATAATTAATATAAGAATTCACATATCACACCCAAATATCACAAAGGTACATAATTTTTCTTAATGATTGATATATTCTAACATCTAAAACTCATTGTGCATGTCAAAGTTTATTTAAATATTTAATTTAAAAAACAAATATTTAACATATATTATACTTCTATAACATACAAATTAATATATATTGTACATTTAATATATATTAATATATATTTCAGTATAGGTAGGAGGATGCTAGTAAAGGTAGAGGAGTCTAGCTTTATACCTGCCAATTGTATTTTCTTGAAAGTTTCTAAAGACTTTTCAACAAACATATTTTATGCATATCCTACAATCGTAGCATTCAATAAAATTTTTGAGGGATTTGATCAAGTAGTTCACATACCAAGGCATTACCAACTACAACATCTGAAAAAATTCCTATATCTTTTCTGCTATTATGGATAGTCTATTCTAGAGCTCCGATTTTGGCACATGTTGAAACTACACTAGCAAGTGTAATTCGATAGGGTTGAAGACCTATTTGTTGCATACACTGAAACATTATGACTACCTTGTGAGGATTCCCATGTATTCTTACTCTACATACATGACCAAAAAATTTACTGTAACCAAAACATATGTAGTACAAGAACTTCAAAAAATTATTTTGAGTTATGCTCGGGACAAACAATTTTAAAAAATGAATCTACCAAATTGAGTTAACAACAAGAAGGACGGATTACAGCTAGGTCTCACATAGCTACCTAGGGGATCAATGCTTAGAGTGCATTGCTTAAGCCCAGTCAATGTTGTGGGTCCATTTTTATTGGAAAGTTTTTTATGCCTTCTATACTTGCATAATGTAATTTTTTCTTTCCTAAAATAAAAGAGATTTTTTTTTTGGTTAAACTTTTAAAGAAAACCAAGGACTATAATTCAATGATGTAGCAGTCAAAATTAAATAGTAGAATACACATAAAATGATTGATTGGACTATTTGTTCTAGCAATTTCTATGTATTTTCCTTTTCCAAACAAGATGAAATATTCTTGCTATTAAAGAAATAAATGAGAGTGTAGAAGTATGGGAATTTAGTAATGAAGCATTAACTAAGGGTGTGTGGTAGTGATAATGGTGGTTCACATGAATAGTTTGTGTATGCTCACATTCATTCCTCTCCTCTACTATGCCTTTTTTTCTATAATTTTGTTTTTGTCTATCCATGGATGTCCTACAAATGAATCGAGAGTGCTTCTCACCCTTAAATCTGCCTTCAATGACACTCATGGAATGCTTAAGTCATGGAAGGGATATGACTGTTGTGTATGGAGAGGTGTCCACTACGATGAAATGGAATTGGGCGGTCATGTTACTAAGTTGGATATTAGTAACTTTGGTCTCAGAAATGGCAATATGGGCATGCCCGAGGCTATCTCAAATATCACCTATCTTTCTTCACTAGACCTTCAGTGGAACCGATTAGAAGGTCCCATCCCATCTAGCTTGTGTTCACTAATCAATCTTTCTTACTTAGATCTTAGCTGCAATAGGCTAAGTGGTCCAATCCCTCCTTCTCTAGGCAATCTCCTATCTCTAAAAAGATTAAGCCTTTCCAACAACAAGATGAGTGGAGACCTTCCCTTGTAATTTACTTAGTTATCATCACTCATTAGTCTTGATTTGAGAAATAACCAATTGAATGTAAGTATTCCTTCCTTGCTTACACTACCATCTTCTCCACGGAGTTTTCTGCTCTCGAACAACATCATGGTAGGAACAATTTCAGATCAAGCTCTCTTGTGCAATAGATCAAGGTTGGAAGAATTGGACTTGTCTTATTGTTGAGTGTCGAAGCCCAATGAACATTCTCTTTTTCCTCCAATTCGTTTCCTATTCACATTCCATTTTGGAGTGAATTGTAACTTTAAATATGTTGCACTTCACTTTGTAAATGTTGTTGCTGAGAATAATAAAATTCCTCTGCTCAGTGTGGATATAGCCATATTTTGGTGAACCACAATAAATCCTAGTGTCATATTTCATTTATGTTTCTTATCTATAATTGCTCTATTTTCTGCATCTTTGGTTTTTTTCTCTTCTTTATTTTCAATTGGTATCAAAATTGTACGGTGATGGTATAACTAGTTGAGAAAATTGGTGTTGGATTTTTGAGTCATGGAGGAAGCAAAGATAGAGAAATTATCATTTCATAATTTCAGTCTATGGAAGGTGCAAATGGATTCATTGCTAATAAAGAAAGACCTCTCACTCGCGCTTGATGGGAAAGCTAAGAAGCCAAGTTCAATGACAGATGAAGAGTGGGAGAAGCTAGATAGGAAGGAAAAAGCTACGATTTTCCTCTCGATGTACAGTAATGTATTGTTTAATGTTTCAACAGAAAAGACTTTGAAGGAATTATGGGATAAAATTTCTTCGATGTATGAGATGGATTCTGTGTCTAATAAGGTTTTTATTATGAAAAAGGTTATATAACCTGAAAAATGAAAGAAGGTGGAATTTTGTCCAACCACCTTAATGAATTTAACACATTGGTTACTCAATTAGTTTCAATGGGCATCAACCTGGATGATGAAATTAAAGAAATTTCATTGTTGTGTTCTCTACCTAATAGCTAAGAGGGAGTTGTTATGGTTGTGAGTACTTTAGTGGTTGCTAAAAATAAATTGAAGTTTGATGATGTCGTAGCTACTCTCCTTAGTAAAGACATGCAAATGAAGAACCAAGAGACCTCTTCAGGCGAAGCTCTAATTTTTGTTAGTAGAGGAAGGCCTCAACATAGAGGCAAAGACAATAACATGAGAAGATCAAAATCTACAAAAAATTCAAAATCCAGAGGCATAATTGGTGACTATTGGTTTTGTGGCAAGCCTCATCACACTAAAAAATATTGTTATTCCTATAAGAAGGCATGAGAGAAGGTTAAAGACAATGAAGTAAATTCTATTTATGAACACACTGATAGTGTTTCGGTTTTTTCTGTAAGTGAAATCACTTCAAATTTTTGGTTTTTATATTTCGGCATCTATTTTCATCCCACCTCTTGTACAGATGCCTTCTCTAATTATCAAGAAGGATAGTTGGGGAATGTTTACTTGGGGGATAGTAAATATTTGGAGATCATTGGTAAATGTTATGTTCTCTTACAATCCAAGAATGGAGTCACATGGCTTTTCCAAGATGTTAGACATGTTCCAAAACTCAAGAAGAATCTAATTTATATAAGCCAACTCTTTTCACAAGGCTGCAATACTCTTTTCTTTCTAGATTCATGGAAAGTTTGTAAGGGTTCCTTGTAGATTTCCAAAGGAGATAGAGTGGGAAAATTATATGTTTTTGAGAATGATTCTCAAGTGGGAGTTTCTATGGCACTGATAGACAACGATATCATACTTTTTCACCAATGTCTTAGACATATGAGTAAGAAAGGCCTTGAAGTGATGGTCAAAAGAGATCAATTACTGGGTTTGAAATCAGTGGATTTGGAATTTTGCCAACATTGTCTTTATGGAAAACAAAAGAGGGTCAACTTCTTAAAGACAGGACCTAAAAAGCATACTTCACCTTTGGAGCTTGTCTACTCAAATGTATTTGGACCAACTAAGGTAACCTCTCTTGGAGGGCCTAACTATTTTGTAACTTTCCTTGATGACTCCACTAGGAAGGTTTGGAATTTTATGATTAATAGAAAATCTGAAGTTTTTAGCAAACTAAAAAAAATTAAAGCTTTAGTTGAAAATCAAAGTTGGCATAAAATCAAATGTTTGCAAACAGATAATGGTGGCGAATATTGTTCACTAGAATTTGATAATTTTCGTGTGAACAATGGTATTCGAAGGATCAAAATTGTTCCTTTTACACCTCAAGAAAATGTGGCTACAGAGAGGTTAAATAGAACAATTTTGGATAAAGCACGATGTATGCTTTCGAATGTTGGATTGGGAAAAGAGTTATAGGCTAAATCTTGCAACACAACAATTTATTTAATTAATAGGAGCCCATCATCTCTGTTAGATTTTGGTATTCTAGAGGAGGAGTGGCTTGGAAAGCAGATCTCATATTCATATCTTTGGGTATTCTGATGTCAAGCCTTTTCTCTTTTTCCCAAGGAGAAATGATCCAAATTGGACCCTAAATCATAGAAATATTTTTTTGTTGGGTATGGTGAAGATCAATACAGATTCTGGTTGTGGGATCTTGTGGCAGTAAAATTATTCACAGTAGGGATGTGGTTTTCAATTAGCACATTTTTCTATCTTTGTAAACATAGAAAATAGTCATGAAGGAATATGTACCTTTCTCAGCATTTGAAAATACTCCCTCAAATGGGTTTCTTGGAGGTAATTTGCAGTTAGGTAGCATAGGTGGAATAAATTATTCACCCACCTCTATTTTATCCCCTACCTCTTCTATAACCTCATCTCTAGTTTCTCTAAATAATGAAGGAGGTAATACAGAATCATTGTTTGTGCAGTCTACTAGGAATGATACACAACCTCCTCTATTTTCAACGAAGGCTCCAATATTTGTTTTACAGCCTTCAGAACTTAGTGCGCAAACCCCAATTCTTCATACACTAGGTCCATGTCATGGTGCACAACCCACTTATCATGGTGGATAGGCTTCTTTGAATGATTGACAACCTCCTCTAACTACTATGCAACCACCAATAGTGTGGCCTCCAATGTTTTCTACCTAGTATTCAATGCATCTTGGTGAATTTTTGAGGCCACCTTCTTTACACCCTTCCAACAATGTGCAAGGTCAAACATTTAATTCATAGCTTCCACATCTTTCAGCACCAGCTCTTGATCTTGATACTCAAGGTCCAAGTCACAATTTGCAGCCTCTAAAATATGTGTCACTTCCTCCCTTAACTTCCATGTAGCCTCCTTTTCTTGTTCACTCAATGCCCTTGTTTGATTATTCACACCCTTATCTTGTTGATTCGCAACCTCTTGGTCTCCAACATGATGTGATGAGAGGCTCTATTTTTCAATCCTCACTGTCACAAGTGAGTGTATAAAGGTAGAGCATTGGCAATATGAGTAATCAAGGAAATTTACAATAAAAATTTGATGATGTTCAAAGTCAATTACAGAGAATGAATTTGGAGGATTCAAATTTTCAATAGGAGGGCCCTCAGTTATGGAGGTCTACCTAGAAGAGGAGACGTCCTTCACAATGTTTAGACTATGAATTATTGTATTCAGAAGAGGTTGATCCTAAGCTTTTAGCTTCTAATCAACCTAAACTAGCCACTTACAAAGAGGTTTGCAAGAAATTGATTTTTCAAAATGGCAAGAGGCAATGCAAGATGAAATGAGTTCATTGCAAGCTAATAATACTTGGGACTTAGTGTTACTTCTTCCTGATTGAATATCCTTGAAAAATCATTGAATGTACAAGTTGAAAGAGGGGATCCCAACAAGAAACATTATCATGCTAGGCTAGTTGTAAAATGGTATGATCAACATAAAGGCATAGATTTTAATGAGATTTTCTCTCTAGTTATGCAAATGAACACAATATGGATAGTTTTAGGATTGGTTGTAGTTTGGGATCTTGAACTTGATCAGCTAGATATCAAAACAACTTTTCTACATGGTGATGTTGATGAAAAGCTATACATGGATCAGTTGGAAGGACTTAAACAACAATGACATGAACATCTTTATTGCAGGCTGAAGCATATGGGCTCAAGCAAGCCCCATGATAGTGGTATATTAAGTTTGATCATTTTATAATTAAGCACAAGTTTATCAGCTGTGAATTGGATCCATGTGTTTATTACAAACAAATTTCTACTTGTGAGTTTGTTATTCTCTTTATTTACGTTGATGACATGTTGGTAGTCGGTACTAGTAAGAGGATTGTTTCTGAGTTGAAGGAAAAATTAGCTATGTGGTTTGCTATGAAAGACTTAGGCACAACCAAGAAGATTCTTGAAATGAAGATCACTAGGGATAGACAAAAGAAGGAGATCATGTTGTCACAAAAGGCATACATTGAGAAGGTTGTAGAAATATTTGATATGGTTGATGCAACGGTTGTTTCTATTCCTCTTTCCACTCATTTTCATTTATCTTTTGATTTGTGTCCAAAAACACAAGAGGATAAAGAGTTTACGGAAGGAATTTCATATAGATCTACAGTTGGCAGTATTATGTATGCCATGGTTTCCACTCATCCCAACATTGCTCATGTAGTGGGAGTTGTGAGTAGGTTCATGAGCAATCCTAGAAAACCTCATTGGGAAGCAATGAAATGGATTTTAAGGTATCTTAAAGGTACTGCTGATTATGCTTTATGTTTTGGTGGAAATAATGTACAGCTACAAGGTTTCACTGATTCTGATCTTGCCAGAGATTCAAATAAACAAAGATCTACTATTGGTTATGTTTTCATGGTTTTTGAAGCTGCCATTAGTTGGTTCTTGAGGCTGCAACATTTTGTTTCTCTTTCTTCTGATGAAGCTGAGTATTTGGCTCTTTCTAAAGGTGCTAGGGAGATGCTTTGGTTACAATGGTTGTTTAGTGATTTGCAATGTCAACAAAGTGATTATATTCTATTTTGTGATAGTCGCAGTGCCATTTTTATGGCTCACAATCATTCATCTCAGCGGAATTCAAATCATATTGAAATACATGCTCATTACATTTTTCATGTGGTTGAAAAAGGAAAGTTAAAAGTTGCAAAAATTGACACAAAGGTCAATCCAGAAAATATTCTCACTAAAGTTGTTGGCAAAGAGAAGTTTGAATGTGCTAGGACTTCTCTTGGTCTAGTTAAGAAGTAACAGTAAATTTAGAGTAGGGGAATGGTTGGCAAGTTGCAGCATTTGTTGGCGTTCAAGTGGGAGATTTGTTGAGTGTTGAAGCCCAACAAACATTCTATTTTCCCTCCAATTTTTTGCATATTCACATTCCTTTTCAGAGTGAATTGTAATTTTAAATATACTGCACTTCTCTTTGTAAATTTTGTTGTTGAGAATAATAAAATTCCTCTACTAAGTGTGGATGTAGCCATATTTTGGTGAACCATGATAAATCCCGGTGTCATATTTCATTAATGTTTCTTATTTATAATTGCTCCATTTTTTGCATCTTTTTTTTTTTGCTCTTCTTTCTTTTCACTTATAGTGGGTGAATATCTAGATTGACTCAATGCATTGGATTCCACCTTTTCATCTCTGAAACTTGAATTTAAGGAGGTGTAAAATTGGAGGCCCAATTCCCAATTGGATTTCTACTCATTTTAAACTTGAAGATGTGGATCTATCAGACACCAATCTTGTGGAAGATCTTCCATCTTGGCTATGGGAATTTTCATTAGAATTGAAGAGTTTGAACCTATCAAACAATCATTTGGAAGGTCCTCTCACTATTACTGAAATCCCATTTCAACTGCAAGTGTTGGATCTATTTGTAAATGAATGGAATGGCCCTTAATTGCTAGATAGTGGTTATTCTAGATTGTAGGTGCTTTTACTTGCAGACAAAAAAATTGAAGGACCAATACTAGTTTCATTAGGGACCATGACATATCTTGTTATTTTGTCAAATAATCAGCTAAGAGGTAATATACCTGATAATTTGGGTGATTTGATACATCTTCAAGTGCTCTAGTTGAAGAAAAACCATTTAAACAGAGAGATCCCTACCAACCTGGGTAGCCTCTTTGCACTTGTAATGCTCAACCTAGCAAGTAATGAATTGGAGGGTGATATTCCTAAGGATCTTGGAAAATTAGCAGGACTTGTTTCTCTCCATCTTGAAAAGAACAATCTGCAAGGATTTCTACCTCTATCTTTCGCAAACATTTCAAATCTATAGTTGCTTGACATAGGAGAAAACAATTTGATAGGAAACATTCCAACTTGGATTGCTAAGTTTTCAAGTGTGCAAGTTCTTATGATGAGATCAAAAAATTTGAAAGGAAAGCTACCTCCACAAATTAGAAAAATTCCCCAGCTTAGGGTCCTGGACCTTTCTTCTAATCTTTTGTTTGGTGATATCCCAAATACCTACTTAAATTTCTCAACCATTGTCTATGTAAAGGACAATATGTTTGTGCTTAGGGATGATCATCCAGATTGCTCTTCATTTTTTCTAGGTGGATACATAAGTTATGGTTCTCTTAGGGCTTGGGCTAGTCTAGTGTTGGAATATTAAATAATTTTAAATCAGCAAACTTGACACCTTAGCCCCCATGTCAGATGAAGACCTCAAGTTGTAGCCAATGTATTCCTCTAGCATTTATTTTTGGTAGATAAATTTGAATTTGAAATGGAGTGCATGTTTTTGAGTTTGAAATCGCTGTTGTAGATTTCTAGCAATTAATGAAGGTAGGTAGATTTGAATTTTGAATCTAAGCACTTATTCTCATGAGCTTGCTAATAGAAGAAAAAAAGAATGTATTTGTTGGAGTTGAAGTTAGAAGATTTTTGTATTGCAAGGTGACCCTACAACAATAGATGAAGTGGAGAATGTTCAACACAGAATCAGTGACAACAACACACAGGAAATGTTTTAGCAAACACAATGCATTGTCAGTTGCAGCTACATGATTGTAGCAGTTTATGTATTTTGGTGTGAGAATAGCACCATTTGTATTGGAAATCTGTCCAAGTTAATTTAGTTTTATTTTGTTCATGTAAATTAGAGAATATCCTCTGAGGTTTTGTATTTTGAAGTCCAAACAATGAATATATGCAAATAAAATTATGTCTATTTATCTTGCTATCACTATGCATACTCTATGCATATTCTTTGTGTTTATTTATGTTCTATCAGTCCACTAATAATAGTGAAGTGTATCAGTACCCCTGCCACCCAACATCTAGTTTGACTAATCAGTGAAAATAGAAAATACTATATAGAGGGCTTAGATATAATTACCAAGGGATCAGAAAGGTATTATGCTTATTTCTTTTCCAAGTATGACATGCATTGATTTTTCAAACAACAGATTATGGGGCCATATTCCATCGAAAATTGGAAATCTAAAAGGATTGATGTTTCTAAATCTCTCTAGGAACCATTTCAATTAGATCATTCCAGGTAGCATAGGAAATCTCTATTAGTTGGAATCGTTGGACCTTTCTCTCAACAAATTTTCAAGAAAAATTCCATTCCAACTTGGCTCTCTAGATTATTTGTGATATTTAAATTTTTCTTACAATAATTTATTAGGGGTGATACCACTGCAAGGTCCTCACATGATAACATTTGACAAATCAACATTTTTAGGAAATTCAAATCTTCGGGGATGCTATGTTGAAAGTTGGAAGTGTTGTCCTCATTATTCACCACTCTCTCCTCCTACCATTGATATCAAGGAAGAGGCAAACCAAGGGTTTTCATGGTATGAGCTCACTATTGGATGGTCAATTCCAGTAGGATTTGTGCCATGGTGTTGGTGCTCACTTTCAAAGTTAATTGGAGAAAGATGAGCTTTGATTAGAAGGACAGAGTTATAACATTTCTATTGAGGGAGCTCACCAATTAGAGATGATGAAATTAGAACATCATATTTTTCTTTCATTGTAATAAATACATAATTTAACAGGGAATCTAGACTAGACATTAAAGATATAGTATTTTTCTTTCATTTTAATAGATATTTTAATGTTGAGACATCTTCGAAAGACATCTGGAATATATTTTATCTTGTTTGTTCATTTGATAAGAGCTTTGAGGATTCAAAAATATACTTATGAGATATTATATATATATATATAATTTTAAAATTCAAAGATATATTTATCAAATATTAGTTTTGAAAATATAATATTATATTGATTATTTTTAAAATTTGATTTATGGCATAAAAAGGGATGTAGTGGTTGTCAAATAAAATTTTGATTTATTTTGTCTCTTGATTATTAAATTTTGTTGGTTTTTTTTTTTGAGGAGTTGGTTATAATAGAGTAAACTTGATTCTTTTTCTAAGAAATTCTATTGGCTATAATAGAATAAACCTAGTTCTTTTGTTGACAGAGTCTATTGGCTATTATAGAGTGAAATTTTTAAAGAGTAATATGGTGAATTGTTTTTATAAAGATGTAATATGATTTTTACAAGAAAAAAGGTAAAAAGGTTGAGAGAAAAACAATTTAAAATTTGATTAGGAAAGAATTAAAAAAGTAGAGTTTTGGAGGGGTGTCTTAAAATACAATTCCTAAATATCTATTTTAAGAGATGGGAAGGAAACATGATTATGTAGGTGATTTCTTTTCCAATTCATTATAGAAGAAATTTTGAACAATAATGGTAGTGTGTTGTATACCTTCATTGTTGAGCTACTTAAAAAGAACCCTAATAATCATGGGAATATGATGTAAGAAGGATTCAAATTTAGGAGAGCTCAAGGTCAAGTTGTTACTATTTGTTAATATATGTAAAATTGTTCTAATGGTGAAAAAATATCCTTAGCGCATTTTTCCATTTAATTTTATGCTTAGTTTTGGGTAATGTCTTGATATATTTATATAGTTATAAATTTTGTATTTATATACTTCTAAGTTAAGGTAACATATTTATGCTTGCACTTAGACCTATGTTTATGGGTGGAAGCATAAAAATGTGTCACACTTTTAGGCCAAATAAAAAAGTAGGTGGAAATCTACAAAAAAACATGTCAAGGTTTCATCTAATGGGACTTCAATTGAAGACTCTTAAATCAAACACAATCAACAATTGTGTGTCACTACATGGAACCTCATGATGAGTAGGATTCAATCTAATGGGATTTGAATGAACCCTTTTAATCTAACCTCCCTTATATTGAACCTACATATGTGATGCCCTCTTGGTATCATTTTTCCTTCTATTTGCATGTTGCAATTTTAGAGGAAAAAACAAGTCACTTTGTTTAATGTACACAACAAACAACACAAAGTCACCCAAGGAAAATGGTACACAAGTATGTAGTCTATGAAATTAGATTTCCAAAAAAAATTTATATATATATATATATATATATATCACACATGTCTTTCAATATTTTATTATTTTTAAATTTTATAAATAGCATAGGTCCATTAAATAAAATAAAGGCTTCTATTCAAGGTAAAAGAAAAATAAAAAACTATGTCAAAAAAATTCAAAACCTTGCATTGTACTCCATGTTGATGTCCTTGTTTCAATAAATAAATAAATAGATCAAAAAAATATAGTAAAATTCAAATCTAATTTTTTATTATTCTCAATTATAGACTAATTATAAATATTATATTCAATAAAAAAGTTAAAAAAATATGCGTACAATAGATAATTGAGTTTGTGATCTATTTCTAAGAACTTGTCCAAACATTTTTATTTTAGTAAAAGATGTGTGTTTTAAAAAACTTTATTCACTATAAAATAATAGAAATAGAATCAAAGCTATTGAAAACTAACTCGAAATGGTATAAATAAAAATATTTAATTTATAAAAAATTATAAATTAAATCAATAAAGGAAATTCCATAAATTATTGGTTTACATTTTCCTTAAATTCTTTATATTTTTTTTAGTACAATTAAAAAAATAAGTTGACTGTTGATGTTGGTATCCCAATAATATTGAAGTGAGACACACTATTGTGATTTCACTCTCATCACTTATACTTATGCTTATGTATATACACTACCAATTCAATTGGTTTTTTTCATTTGATTTTGATCAATAATTCCAATCTAATCCATTATCCAATCTTGTTGGACACTAATCTAACCTAGCTATCTAATCCAAGTCATATTTTAACCTACAATTTTGTCCTTAAACCTATAATATTGATCCACTTAAAATATAAAATTAAAATTTAACATTTTAGCTTACTAACCCCCTTTATATTTTCATCCCAAGCTAGCTATGTACAAGTTTTAAAAAAATTGATTGTCCATGTATACAAAGACATCAATTTGTATTAATTTCAATGCAAAAGGGGTACCTCTTTGCACAAACAATCACATCGAGTAATAAATTTCATCTGTATTCATTCTCTAAAATCTAACCCAAAAAATAGCACATCTAATGTCACACCCATACTATTACATGCGAATCAATTAGTAACCATTCTATAATTCATATGGATATCTAAAGTGTGTTATATGTCAAGGTATTTTTAAATACTTCTATCTTAATAAAATAAATCTATTTGATTTGACTATCTATGGTATTTCCATAAATTGATGAACAAAAATCTCACTACTTGAATCATTAGTTGATGTACCTTCTTTGATTATAAAGCTAAACAATCTCTCTCTTCTTTTATTAATATTTATAGTGTGATATTCCTTATTTTTAATAAATTTTCATTTCTGATCCACCCTAATCCAACAACTTAACTAATCTAGATTTTTTTTCTCAACTAATTCATTTAATTAATTAAGCTAGATTAATCATGGAAAGAACCTTTATTTTCCTTTTTATTTTTGTGAACCCAACAATGTTACTCAGTTAAATTATTACATCTAGGGTTTCCAATATGATATAGCTTTAATTTATCTGAATTTATCATAGATCTTGAATTTTTTTAGTGATGATATTTAAGTTATAATGAAACCTATTTTTTCACCCTCCTACCATAACCTTACATTTTACCTTGCCACCTTTTAAGGTGTTTTCTTTGGATGTTTTTCATAAATTTCATTTATATTTTAAGGTACATTTTTTAAATTTTTTATATGATATATATTCCCTTGATTCATTCATGAAATTATATGGTTTGGACAGGTATTTATTCTTTATTTGGATTTTCTTTTGTCATGTCTTATCTCTTGCCTCCTTCATAGATTTGGTATATACAAATCCTATGATGTTTGAGATCCCTTGTTCTTTTTCACTATTTTCATGATCATTTGTTACCTCATGAAATTGATTATCATTCCTCTTGCAATGATCTATCATGAAATAGAATTCTCAATTTAAATATCCATGTTGGTTGCTAGAGGCTTCACTTAGTAGCCTGGTATTGATTACAATGAAAATTTTGCACCTGTAACTTACTTGGATATGGTAAGATCTGTTTTGGCCATTGTATCCCAAAAGAAGTGGCCAATTTTTCAAATGGATGTAAAATATGCATTTTTAAATGGTTTTATTGAAGAATTTTATGTTGAGCAGCCAGAAGGATATGAGATTTCAGGTCATGAAGGAAAAGTATATAAGCTGAAAAAGGAACTCTATGGACTCAAGAAATATCCTAGAGCATGGTACAGTCAAATTGATTCTTATTTAATTAAGAATGGTTTTAGTAGGTGTATTAGTGAGCCTACTTTATATATCAAGATGGATGAAGAATGTAAAATTTTGATAGTTTTTCTTTATGCAGATGATTTGATCTTTATGGGAGATGTTTCTATAAGTTGTTTTAAGACAACTATGATGAGAGAGTTTGAAATGATTGATCTGGGTCTTATGAAATATTTTTTGGGAATAGAAGTTAAGAAATCAGTAGATAGTATTTTTATTTCTCAATCAGAATATGCAAGTGATGTGTTGAAAAGATTTAATATGCTAAATTGCAAACCAAACCCTACACCAATTGTGACAAGACTGAAGCTAAGCAAGGAAGATGTTGGTACATTAGTTGATCCTAGATTGTTTATAAGGCCGGTTGGTAGTCTCATGCACTTGACTACCACAAGGCATAACATCGTGTATGGTGTGAGCCTTATATCAAGGTTCATGGAGTCTCCAAAAGACTCTAATTGGCAAGCTGGAAAAGGATATTGAGATACGTATGTGGAACTAAGAACTATGGAATTTTATATTCAGTTGTCAATGAATTCAAACTCATTGGATACACAGACAATGATTGTGCTGGTAGAATTGATAATAGAAAAAGTACTTCTAGTTATTCCTTTCATTTTGGATCAGGAGTTGTATCATGGGCTTCAAAGAGACAACCTATTGTCAAACTTTCTTGAGCATAAGTGGAGTATGTGGCAGCCACAAGAGCAACATGTCAAGTTGTATGGATGAGAAGAATGTTAGCTGAGTTGATGCATAAACAAGATGAAGAAACTAAGATTTACTGTGATAATAACTCATCCATTTCATTGTCTAAAAATTATATTTTTCATAAAAGAAGCAAGCACATAGAGACTAGATACCATTTTCTAAGAGAGCTAGGGAATAACAAATAAATGTCTTTAAAGTTCTATAGATTAGAAGATTATTTTTTTAATATTCTCACTAAACCATTAGCAAAAGATGAATTTGAATACTTGAGAAGTTGTTTGGGTGTTTTTTCTAAAGATGAATGCTCCAGAAATTTCTATGCTAGTGCAGATGCTCTAGAACTTTGGGAACAAAATGCAAGAACAGAAAGAACATGCTTTGGAACTTTTAAAGTAGAATGCTAGAACTGAAAGTAGATTCGCCGAAAGTTTTTGAGAATACAGGTAGATGCACCAGAGCTTTTGAGACTAAAGATGGATGTGCTAGAACTTTTGGAGAAGTATACTAGGAATGAAGGTGGATGCTTTGAAAGTTTTTGTGTAGAATTTCCACTAGTTGAGATTAAGGGGGAGTGTTACAAAAGTAATCTCAACTATTTAATGTGCCATTTATCATCCAGCTCATCACTGTATCAACATTAATGCCAATTTAATAGGAATACTTTTTGGATAATATTTTGAGAGATTTGGAATAATGTTACATTGACTCCCTATTTACTCTCAGACACTTTGTGGATAGTAAAAAATAATAATATTATATTCATGCACAGTTGCTTTTAGTTTTAATTCCTTTTTTTTGTCATTTTATCTTATTCAAGAAGTAAGAAAGAAGAACATCAAAACTCTTCAAAGAATTTTGAAGAAGGGCATCGAAGCTCTGTTGTATCAATCGTGTTTTAATATATAAATATAAATATGATTGTGTCTATTTTTTGTTGTGATTAAATTTGTGTTTTTTGAGTAGCTTTTAACACCAGCTAAATTAGTTTTCTTTAACTAATGTATGATTTTTTTTGTTGCTCTATTTTTATTTCTTCTCTTCTGCCCCTTTACCCACATCTGGTATTAGAGGTTGAGTTTAAACCCTTTGTCTCTTCATTTTCTTACATTTGCTAAATTTTTGCTTGACAACCATTAATGGCTTCCACAACTTCCACATTTGGTGTTTCTTTATCTAGTCTACGAACCCCCATTTTCACAAGAAAAAATATATGAATAATGGTCTCAACCATGAAAGCACTATTTTAGTCTCAAGATGTCTAGGAATTTTTTGAGAATGGTTATGCAGAACCGGTAGACCAAACAACCTATAATGCACTCACCTAGATAGAGAAAGATCTCTTGAAAGAGAAAAGAAAGAAGGATGGAAAATCCCTTTACTACATTCATCAAGTAGTGCATGAAAGCATACTTCCAAGAGTTACAACAACACAAGCAAAGGATGCATGGAATACACTCCAAACAACTTATCAAGGTAAGGACAAAGCTAGAACTACAAAACTTAAGTTACTTAGAAGAGATTTTGAGAACATAAATATGAAAGATTTAGATTCTATGGAATCATTTTTCACACATGTTGTTGGGATTGTGAATCAAATAAAATCACATGGGGAAACAATAGAAGAGAAAAGAATAGTTGAAAAAAAGATAATATTTTTGCCTACTAAATTTGATCCTTTAGTTATTACTATAGAGGAAACTAAGGATTTAACTCAGTTGACAATGGATGAGCTGCATGCCTCTTTGATAAATCATGAACATAGGCTGAACAAATCACACACTTCCATAGAAAATGCATTCTCATCTTAGGCTTCAATAAGTTATGGAAGAGGTAAAGGAAGATTCACTCCTAGGGGTAGAGGAAGAAACACATTTAGAGGACGTAGCAGTAGTCCTACAAACCAAGGTGGAAGAGGACATAACAATTATTATTCTCATAATCATTCAACTAATCAAAGACAAGACAAGTCACATGTTCAATGTCATTACTATAAGAAGTATGATCACTATTCTTCTGAATGTAAAAAGAAACAACATGACCAAGGAAGACAAAATCAAAATTCCCAAGAAAATTCTACAAAAAATACTATGTTTATTACATGCAAAAATATTGTTGAAGCAATTTCTACAAAATCACCAGTTGAATGTAATATGGGTCAAGAAAGACTAAATGATATTTGGTATTTAGATTTTGGTTTTAGCAATCACATGTCTAGAATTCTATAGATATTTTGTAGCTTGGATAAATCAATTACTTTAAATGTCATTCTTGGGAACAATAATCAAGTGAATGATATGGGAAAAGGGACTGTTGACATTCTAACCAAAATGGGGGAGCAAAAAGTTATTAATGATTATTTTTATGTTTCTCGTCTGAAACATAATCTGATGAGTATGGGTCAATTAGTGCAAAAACGATATAGAATTTATATGAAAAATAATGCATGTGTTATTCTTGATAAATATCATAATGCTTAGCTGATAGAAGAAGTACAAATGACAAAAAATTGAATGTTCCCATTGAGGTTGAAACTAGATATCAAAATTAATGCAGTTGAAGCTTATCATATGGCAAAAAATACATAAGATGGAGCAGCATTTAAGACTGGAAATTCTCAAGACACCTCATAGAGTTGCTTTGGAAAAGAACAAAGTTGCAAAGTTGCTCTAGAAGGATGCTCCAGAATAGAACAAGGTTGCTCCAGAAAGGCAAAAATTGGAACCAAAGATGAAAAAAATGGTAATGTAACTATTCAAAAAGCTTTTCAATCAGTGGTAAAGAATAAATCTTGGTTAAGGCATTTGAGATTTGGCCATCTAAATTTTTGAGGTTTGAATTTGTTGCATATAAAGAATATGGTTAAGGGATTGCCATTGATTAAAAAACTAGAAAGAGTATGTGAAGCGTACATCTTGGGTAAGCAACATAGAGAGACCTTCCCTATTGGAAAATCAAAAAGAGCATGTAAGCCACTTGAGATTATTCATTCTAATATATGTGGACCAATGCAAACTCCTTCCATTGGAGGTTGCACATATTTTCTAACTTTCAATGATGACTATACAAGGAAGACATGGGTCTACTTTTGAGGCATAAATCTTATGCTTTTGGAGTCTTTCAATAGTTCAAGGCTCTTGTAGAGAAGAAAAGTGGTTACTACATCAAAATATTAAGGACTAATAGAGTGGTGAATATATTTCTAATGATTTTCTAAATTTTTGCAGACAACATGGTATTCACAAATAATTTA
>VDFB02252616.1:217106439-217272380 GCA_007258455.2 Sequoia sempervirens | reverse complement strand
TATATTTATATAGTTATAAATTTTGTATTTATATACTTCTAAGTTAAGGTAACATATTTATGCTTGCACTTAGACCTATGTTTATGGGTGGAAGCATAAAAATGTGTCACACTTTTAGGCCAAATAAAAAAGTAGGTGGAAATCTACAAAAAAACATGTCAAGGTTTCATCTAATGGGACTTCAATTGAAGACTCTTAAATCAAACACAATCAACAATTGTGTGTCACTACATGGAACCTCATGATGAGTAGGATTCAATCTAATGGGATTTGAATGAACCCTTTTAATCTAACCTCCCTTATATTGAACCTACATATGTGATGCCCTCTTGGTATCATTTTTCCTTCTATTTGCATGTTGCAATTTTAGAGGAAAAAACAAGTCACTTTGTTTAATGTACACAACAAACAACACAAAGTCACCCAAGGAAAATGGTACACAAGTATGTAGTCTATGAAATTAGATTTCCAAAAAAAATTTATATATATATATATATATATATATCACACATGTCTTTCAATATTTTATTATTTTTAAATTTTATAAATAGCATAGGTCCATTAAATAAAATAAAGGCTTCTATTCAAGGTAAAAGAAAAATAAAAAACTATGTCAAAAAAATTCAAAACCTTGCATTGTACTCCATGTTGATGTCCTTGTTTCAATAAATAAATAAATAGATCAAAAAAATATAGTAAAATTCAAATCTAATTTTTTATTATTCTCAATTATAGACTAATTATAAATATTATATTCAATAAAAAAGTTAAAAAAATATGCGTACAATAGATAATTGAGTTTGTGATCTATTTCTAAGAACTTGTCCAAACATTTTTATTTTAGTAAAAGATGTGTGTTTTAAAAAACTTTATTCACTATAAAATAATAGAAATAGAATCAAAGCTATTGAAAACTAACTCGAAATGGTATAAATAAAAATATTTAATTTATAAAAAATTATAAATTAAATCAATAAAGGAAATTCCATAAATTATTGGTTTACATTTTCCTTAAATTCTTTATATTTTTTTTAGTACAATTAAAAAAATAAGTTGACTGTTGATGTTGGTATCCCAATAATATTGAAGTGAGACACACTATTGTGATTTCACTCTCATCACTTATACTTATGCTTATGTATATACACTACCAATTCAATTGGTTTTTTTCATTTGATTTTGATCAATAATTCCAATCTAATCCATTATCCAATCTTGTTGGACACTAATCTAACCTAGCTATCTAATCCAAGTCATATTTTAACCTACAATTTTGTCCTTAAACCTATAATATTGATCCACTTAAAATATAAAATTAAAATTTAACATTTTAGCTTACTAACCCCCTTTATATTTTCATCCCAAGCTAGCTATGTACAAGTTTTAAAAAAATTGATTGTCCATGTATACAAAGACATCAATTTGTATTAATTTCAATGCAAAAGGGGTACCTCTTTGCACAAACAATCACATCGAGTAATAAATTTCATCTGTATTCATTCTCTAAAATCTAACCCAAAAAATAGCACATCTAATGTCACACCCATACTATTACATGCGAATCAATTAGTAACCATTCTATAATTCATATGGATATCTAAAGTGTGTTATATGTCAAGGTATTTTTAAATACTTCTATCTTAATAAAATAAATCTATTTGATTTGACTATCTATGGTATTTCCATAAATTGATGAACAAAAATCTCACTACTTGAATCATTAGTTGATGTACCTTCTTTGATTATAAAGCTAAACAATCTCTCTCTTCTTTTATTAATATTTATAGTGTGATATTCCTTATTTTTAATAAATTTTCATTTCTGATCCACCCTAATCCAACAACTTAACTAATCTAGATTTTTTTTCTCAACTAATTCATTTAATTAATTAAGCTAGATTAATCATGGAAAGAACCTTTATTTTCCTTTTTATTTTTGTGAACCCAACAATGTTACTCAGTTAAATTATTACATCTAGGGTTTCCAATATGATATAGCTTTAATTTATCTGAATTTATCATAGATCTTGAATTTTTTTAGTGATGATATTTAAGTTATAATGAAACCTATTTTTTCACCCTCCTACCATAACCTTACATTTTACCTTGCCACCTTTTAAGGTGTTTTCTTTGGATGTTTTTCATAAATTTCATTTATATTTTAAGGTACATTTTTTAAATTTTTTATATGATATATATTCCCTTGATTCATTCATGAAATTATATGGTTTGGACAGGTATTTATTCTTTATTTGGATTTTCTTTTGTCATGTCTTATCTCTTGCCTCCTTCATAGATTTGGTATATACAAATCCTATGATGTTTGAGATCCCTTGTTCTTTTTCACTATTTTCATGATCATTTGTTACCTCATGAAATTGATTATCATTCCTCTTGCAATGATCTATCATGAAATAGAATTCTCAATTTAAATATCCATGTTGGTTGCTAGAGGCTTCACTTAGTAGCCTGGTATTGATTACAATGAAAATTTTGCACCTGTAACTTACTTGGATATGGTAAGATCTGTTTTGGCCATTGTATCCCAAAAGAAGTGGCCAATTTTTCAAATGGATGTAAAATATGCATTTTTAAATGGTTTTATTGAAGAATTTTATGTTGAGCAGCCAGAAGGATATGAGATTTCAGGTCATGAAGGAAAAGTATATAAGCTGAAAAAGGAACTCTATGGACTCAAGAAATATCCTAGAGCATGGTACAGTCAAATTGATTCTTATTTAATTAAGAATGGTTTTAGTAGGTGTATTAGTGAGCCTACTTTATATATCAAGATGGATGAAGAATGTAAAATTTTGATAGTTTTTCTTTATGCAGATGATTTGATCTTTATGGGAGATGTTTCTATAAGTTGTTTTAAGACAACTATGATGAGAGAGTTTGAAATGATTGATCTGGGTCTTATGAAATATTTTTTGGGAATAGAAGTTAAGAAATCAGTAGATAGTATTTTTATTTCTCAATCAGAATATGCAAGTGATGTGTTGAAAAGATTTAATATGCTAAATTGCAAACCAAACCCTACACCAATTGTGACAAGACTGAAGCTAAGCAAGGAAGATGTTGGTACATTAGTTGATCCTAGATTGTTTATAAGGCCGGTTGGTAGTCTCATGCACTTGACTACCACAAGGCATAACATCGTGTATGGTGTGAGCCTTATATCAAGGTTCATGGAGTCTCCAAAAGACTCTAATTGGCAAGCTGGAAAAGGATATTGAGATACGTATGTGGAACTAAGAACTATGGAATTTTATATTCAGTTGTCAATGAATTCAAACTCATTGGATACACAGACAATGATTGTGCTGGTAGAATTGATAATAGAAAAAGTACTTCTAGTTATTCCTTTCATTTTGGATCAGGAGTTGTATCATGGGCTTCAAAGAGACAACCTATTGTCAAACTTTCTTGAGCATAAGTGGAGTATGTGGCAGCCACAAGAGCAACATGTCAAGTTGTATGGATGAGAAGAATGTTAGCTGAGTTGATGCATAAACAAGATGAAGAAACTAAGATTTACTGTGATAATAACTCATCCATTTCATTGTCTAAAAATTATATTTTTCATAAAAGAAGCAAGCACATAGAGACTAGATACCATTTTCTAAGAGAGCTAGGGAATAACAAATAAATGTCTTTAAAGTTCTATAGATTAGAAGATTATTTTTTTAATATTCTCACTAAACCATTAGCAAAAGATGAATTTGAATACTTGAGAAGTTGTTTGGGTGTTTTTTCTAAAGATGAATGCTCCAGAAATTTCTATGCTAGTGCAGATGCTCTAGAACTTTGGGAACAAAATGCAAGAACAGAAAGAACATGCTTTGGAACTTTTAAAGTAGAATGCTAGAACTGAAAGTAGATTCGCCGAAAGTTTTTGAGAATACAGGTAGATGCACCAGAGCTTTTGAGACTAAAGATGGATGTGCTAGAACTTTTGGAGAAGTATACTAGGAATGAAGGTGGATGCTTTGAAAGTTTTTGTGTAGAATTTCCACTAGTTGAGATTAAGGGGGAGTGTTACAAAAGTAATCTCAACTATTTAATGTGCCATTTATCATCCAGCTCATCACTGTATCAACATTAATGCCAATTTAATAGGAATACTTTTTGGATAATATTTTGAGAGATTTGGAATAATGTTACATTGACTCCCTATTTACTCTCAGACACTTTGTGGATAGTAAAAAATAATAATATTATATTCATGCACAGTTGCTTTTAGTTTTAATTCCTTTTTTTTGTCATTTTATCTTATTCAAGAAGTAAGAAAGAAGAACATCAAAACTCTTCAAAGAATTTTGAAGAAGGGCATCGAAGCTCTGTTGTATCAATCGTGTTTTAATATATAAATATAAATATGATTGTGTCTATTTTTTGTTGTGATTAAATTTGTGTTTTTTGAGTAGCTTTTAACACCAGCTAAATTAGTTTTCTTTAACTAATGTATGATTTTTTTTGTTGCTCTATTTTTATTTCTTCTCTTCTGCCCCTTTACCCACATCTGGTATTAGAGGTTGAGTTTAAACCCTTTGTCTCTTCATTTTCTTACATTTGCTAAATTTTTGCTTGACAACCATTAATGGCTTCCACAACTTCCACATTTGGTGTTTCTTTATCTAGTCTACGAACCCCCATTTTCACAAGAAAAAATATATGAATAATGGTCTCAACCATGAAAGCACTATTTTAGTCTCAAGATGTCTAGGAATTTTTTGAGAATGGTTATGCAGAACCGGTAGACCAAACAACCTATAATGCACTCACCTAGATAGAGAAAGATCTCTTGAAAGAGAAAAGAAAGAAGGATGGAAAATCCCTTTACTACATTCATCAAGTAGTGCATGAAAGCATACTTCCAAGAGTTACAACAACACAAGCAAAGGATGCATGGAATACACTCCAAACAACTTATCAAGGTAAGGACAAAGCTAGAACTACAAAACTTAAGTTACTTAGAAGAGATTTTGAGAACATAAATATGAAAGATTTAGATTCTATGGAATCATTTTTCACACATGTTGTTGGGATTGTGAATCAAATAAAATCACATGGGGAAACAATAGAAGAGAAAAGAATAGTTGAAAAAAAGATAATATTTTTGCCTACTAAATTTGATCCTTTAGTTATTACTATAGAGGAAACTAAGGATTTAACTCAGTTGACAATGGATGAGCTGCATGCCTCTTTGATAAATCATGAACATAGGCTGAACAAATCACACACTTCCATAGAAAATGCATTCTCATCTTAGGCTTCAATAAGTTATGGAAGAGGTAAAGGAAGATTCACTCCTAGGGGTAGAGGAAGAAACACATTTAGAGGACGTAGCAGTAGTCCTACAAACCAAGGTGGAAGAGGACATAACAATTATTATTCTCATAATCATTCAACTAATCAAAGACAAGACAAGTCACATGTTCAATGTCATTACTATAAGAAGTATGATCACTATTCTTCTGAATGTAAAAAGAAACAACATGACCAAGGAAGACAAAATCAAAATTCCCAAGAAAATTCTACAAAAAATACTATGTTTATTACATGCAAAAATATTGTTGAAGCAATTTCTACAAAATCACCAGTTGAATGTAATATGGGTCAAGAAAGACTAAATGATATTTGGTATTTAGATTTTGGTTTTAGCAATCACATGTCTAGAATTCTATAGATATTTTGTAGCTTGGATAAATCAATTACTTTAAATGTCATTCTTGGGAACAATAATCAAGTGAATGATATGGGAAAAGGGACTGTTGACATTCTAACCAAAATGGGGGAGCAAAAAGTTATTAATGATTATTTTTATGTTTCTCGTCTGAAACATAATCTGATGAGTATGGGTCAATTAGTGCAAAAACGATATAGAATTTATATGAAAAATAATGCATGTGTTATTCTTGATAAATATCATAATGCTTAGCTGATAGAAGAAGTACAAATGACAAAAAATTGAATGTTCCCATTGAGGTTGAAACTAGATATCAAAATTAATGCAGTTGAAGCTTATCATATGGCAAAAAATACATAAGATGGAGCAGCATTTAAGACTGGAAATTCTCAAGACACCTCATAGAGTTGCTTTGGAAAAGAACAAAGTTGCAAAGTTGCTCTAGAAGGATGCTCCAGAATAGAACAAGGTTGCTCCAGAAAGGCAAAAATTGGAACCAAAGATGAAAAAAATGGTAATGTAACTATTCAAAAAGCTTTTCAATCAGTGGTAAAGAATAAATCTTGGTTAAGGCATTTGAGATTTGGCCATCTAAATTTTTGAGGTTTGAATTTGTTGCATATAAAGAATATGGTTAAGGGATTGCCATTGATTAAAAAACTAGAAAGAGTATGTGAAGCGTACATCTTGGGTAAGCAACATAGAGAGACCTTCCCTATTGGAAAATCAAAAAGAGCATGTAAGCCACTTGAGATTATTCATTCTAATATATGTGGACCAATGCAAACTCCTTCCATTGGAGGTTGCACATATTTTCTAACTTTCAATGATGACTATACAAGGAAGACATGGGTCTACTTTTGAGGCATAAATCTTATGCTTTTGGAGTCTTTCAATAGTTCAAGGCTCTTGTAGAGAAGAAAAGTGGTTACTACATCAAAATATTAAGGACTAATAGAGGTGGTGAATATATTTCTAATGATTTTCTAAATTTTTGCAGACAACATGGTATTCACAAATAATTTACAGCCCGCTACACACCTCAACAAAATGGTGTGGCTGAAAGAAGAAATAAAACTATCATGGATATCGCAAGGAGTATGCTAAAATTAAAGCATTTACCAAATGAATACTAGGCTTTAAAAGTAGTAGTAATTGTTATTTATATTTTGAATAGATTTCCAACTATGAGTGTAAGGAATGTGATTCCTCAAGAGGCTTGGAGTGGTAGAAAGCACAAAGTTTCTCACTTCAAAGTATTTGGTTGTGATGCATATGCTCATGTGCTTGAAGAGTTGAAAAGAAAACTGGATAACAAAGGTGAGCAATGTACTTTTGTTGGATATTTAGAAGATACAAAAGCTTACAAGTTGTTTAATCCAAATACAAGAAAAGTTATAATCAACAGTGATGTGCAATTTGTGGAGAATGAAGAATGGGATGGAAGTGCAGAAAAATAATAAGAATAGTAGCAGTTGATTCACATGATGATATGACTAATGAAGTGTTAGAAAAATAAGGCATTCCTCAAGCAATACCTCCTTCCACTCCCGGACATGCAACACAAGTTGTAGCACAAGCTACATCTTCTTCTACATTAAGAATTTCAAGAAATTATAATTTTACACCCACACAACAAACTCCACAAGGAACTCCAGCCATAACATCATCAAAAATTCCATCAAGCTCAGCTGATAAAAGCAGCTCATCAGATCCTACATTGGCAAGTTTATTGCAGTGAAAAACAAGAAGTTTAAGAGATATCTATGAAGCTGATTTTAATGTTGAAACATCAAATTATTTTTCTATTTTTTCTTTATTTTTAGAAGCTATTGATCCAATTTTATTTGATAAAGCATGAACTGAAGCTATGAATGAAGAAATTAAAGCCATTGAAAAGAATAATACTTGGGCATTGGTGGATCACCCACAAGGAAAGGATGTTATAAGTGTAAAATGGATTTACAAAACAAAGTATGGCATGGATGGAAGTGTGATGAAGTATAAGGCAAGGTTGGTTGCTAGAGGCTTCATGTAGTAGCCTATTATTGATTACAATGAAACTTTTGCACCTGCAGCTCGCTTGGATATGGTAAGAACTGTTTTGGTCATTGCAGCCCAAAATAAGTGGCCAATTTTTCAAATGGATGTAAAAGCTGCATTTTTAAATGGTTTTATTGAAAAGTAGTTTATGATGAGTAGCTAGAAGGATATGAGATTTAGGTCATGAAGGAAAAGTATATAAGCTAAAAAAGGTTATCTATGGACTCAAGAAAGCTCCTAGAGCATGGTACAGTCAAATTGATTCTTATTTAATTAAGAATGGCTTTAGTAGGTGCAACAGTGATCTTAATTTATATATCAAGATGGATGAAGAAGGTAAAATGTTGATAGTTTGTCTTTATGTAGATGATTTGATCTTCATGGGAGACCTTTCTCTAATTTCTTTTAAGGCAGCTATGATGAAAGAGTTTGAAATGAATTATCTAGGTCTTATGAAATATTTTTTGGGAATAGAAGTTAAGCAATCAGTAGATGGTATTTTTCTTTCTCAGTCAAAATATGCAAGTGATGTGTTGAAAAGATTTAATATGTCGAATTGAAAACCAACCCCTACACCACTTGTGACAAGACTAAAGTTAAGCAAGGAAGATGATGGTTCATTAGTTGATCCTAAATTGTTTAAATGGCTAGTTGGTAGTGTCATGTACTTGACTACCACAAGGCCTGACATCATGTATGGTGTGAGCCTTATCTCAAGGTTCATGGAGTCTCCAAAAGACTCTCATTGGCAAGTTGGAAAAAGGATATTGAGGTACGTATGTGGAACTAAGAACTATGGAATTTAATATTCAGTTGTTGATGACTTCAAACCTATTGGATACACATATAGCGATTGTGTTGGTAGCATTGATGATAGGAAAATTAATTTTGGTTATGCCTTTCATTTTGGATCAAGGGTTGTTTCATGGGCTTCAAAGAAACAACTCGTTGTCACACTTTTTTCAGCAGAAGTGAAGTATGTGACAACCACAGGAGGAGCATGTCAAGTTGTATGGATGAGAAGAATGTTAGCTGAGTTGATGCATAAAAAAGATGAAGAAACTAAGATTTACTATGATAATAACTCAGCCATTGCATTGTCCAAAATTCATATTTTTCATAAAAGAAGCAAGCACATAGACACTAGATACCATTTTCTAAGAGAGCTAGTGAATAACAAACAAATATGTTTAGAGTTATGTAGATAAAAAGATCAATTTGCTGATATTCTCACTAAGCCATTGGAAAAAGATGCATTTGAATAGTTGAGAAGTTGTTTGGGTGTATTTGTTGAAGATGAAAGCGCCAAATTTTTTTGTGCTAGTGCAGATGCTCCAGAACTTTGTGAATAGAATGCAAGAACAAAAGGAAGATGCTCTAGAAATTTTTAAGTAGAATGCTAGAACTAAAATTAGATGTGCCAAAAGTTTTTGAGAATATAGGTAGATGCACCAAAACTTTTGAGACTGAAGATGGATGTGCTAGAACTTTTTGAGAAGTATGCTAGGAATGAAGGTGGGTGCTCTAGAAGTTTCTGTTTAGAATGTCCACTAGTTGAGATTAAGGGGGAGTGTTAGAAAACTAATCTCAAATATTTAATGTGCCAGTTATCATCCAACTCATCATCATATCAACATTAATGCCAATTTAATAGGAATGTTTTTTGGAGAAGATTTTGGGATATTTGGAATAATGTTGTATTAACTCCCTATTTACTCTCACACAGTTTGTGGGTAGTAGAAAATAATAATATTATATTCATCCACCATTTCTTTTATTTTTAATGTTTTTTTGTTTTCATTTTATCTTATTCAAGAAGCAAGAAAGGAAAGCATCGTAACTCTACAAAGAAGGTTGAAGAAGGGCATCAAAGCTTTGTTATATCAATCCAATTTTAATATATAAATATAAATATGATTGTGTCTATTTTGTGTTGTGATTCAATCTGTGTTTTCTGAGCAGCTTTAAACACCAATTGAATTAGTTTTCTTTTACTATTGTATGCTTTTTGTTTGCTGATCTATTTTTATTTATGCTCCTCTACCCCTTTACCCACACTCTATATAGTATTTTCTGACATCTTCTCCAAGCATCATGTTTCCTACAACATTATAACCATCATTTCTTATGTCACCTCCAGGAAAATGTGGTCATCGCCATCTCCTAGCAAAAAAAATATATCTACAGTTTTCTCCAAGCACAAACATAGCATCCTCTACATTGGCAAGGGCTGAAAAATTTAAGTAGGTATTTTGTATTTCATCAAATAGAAGATTAGAAGAAAGGTGAAGGACTCAAAGCTCAAATATTTTGCCACTCTACAGAAGTATTTTTCCTTTGAAACTGTTTGATCTCAGCATAAGAACTTGTAGACTAAAAAAATTAGCAATCCAATCTGGAATGTTTCCTGCCAAATTCTTTTCTCCTACATCAAGCACCTCCAAGTTTGAAAGTTTTGTTAGAGACAGTGGAAGAAGCCCTTACAGATTTTTCTTTTCAAGATGGAGATACACAAGATGTTTTATGTCTCCAAGTTCCTTAGGAATCTCACTCTCCAATTCATTATTTCCTAGGTTGAGCATTACAAGTGCTGAGAGGTTGCCTAGGCATGTAGGGATCTCTCCATTTAAATGGTTTTCCTCCAAATGTAGCACTTTAAGAGATTGCAAATTGCCCAGACTAATAGGAATATGCCCTCTCGACTAATTATTTGACAAATCTAAAAGTTTTAGAGATGTCAAAGTCTCTAATGAAACTGGTATTGGTCCTTTTATTTTGTTGTCTCCAAGTAAAAGCATAGCCAAGTCTACTCTATGTTGAATATGTAGTAATAAAGGGCCTTTCAATTCATTTACAGACAGATCGAACACTTGAATTGAAAGTGGGATTGAAGTAACTATAAGAGGACCCTCGAGATGATTGTTTGATAGGTTCAAATGAATCAATTTCGATGAAAATTCCCATAGCCAATATGGAACATCTTCCACAAGGTTGGTGTTTGATAGGTCCATTTTTACAAGTTCAAATTGAGTTGAAATTGTTAGTGTAATTAATATTTAATTACACTTGCATAACTTTACTTAGGTAATTATTTAATTCATATGTTTATTATTCTCATCATTATCTTATTGAGCTATCTTGTTGCTCAAGATAAGATTAGGGTTATGCATCTTTGCTTTTATAAAGAATATCATATCTTGTAATTATTGAATTCTCGAATAATAATCAATTTGTACATCTTTTGCAAATCTCTACTTTTTAATTTTTTTCTTCTGTGGAAGGTGATTTTTCTGGTTTGCAATCAGATCTTGGTTTCTAACATGGTATCAGAGCCTTGATTTGAAGCCCCTTCTCAAATTTTTGAGAAAATCATTGTAGGGTTTCATTCAGGATTCCTTGAAGGCATCATGCCTTGAGTTAATCTATGAGGCATTTTGAATTAGATCAAGCTTCACCATTGGATTCAAAGTGCTAGAAAAAGTTAGGATTGGCTTTTGTTTTGCAGATTTTGGCCATCATTTGCTAGATTTGTGAGGGTTTTAGGTTGGGATATTTTTGCAAGTTTTGGGGGTAGCCAAATTTTCATAGCAGTTTGGGTATAAACGAAGCTCACCAGTGTGTTTGCAATGGCCAAAAACCCAAAGAACACTTGTTGTTTCATTGATTTTGGTGAAGTTGGTCCGAGAGGCAATTTTTTTTGTTTGGGCAGCCGTACGGCCTCCCCTGTATGCATTCTGAGGCACGATTTTCCAAAAAAAACATTTTTTGAAAACTGTGTGGTGCTCATAGTGCAAAAAGAATTTGGCACCTAGAGGCCACTGATCTGCCACCGCCACCAGGTGTCACCACCGGCCAGCCGCTCAGCCCTTTCAGCCCCTGTAGGCTTAAAACGCAGACCTGCGGCCATATGGAGATCTAGGAGCCAAGCCCAAACCCTGCCATCCGGCATCTCTGAGAATATTTTGGTGACGAATATTCTGACGATCTGAAGATTTTTGCAGTGGCCAAAATTTTTTTTGGCTAGGGGGGTATTTTTTTGCCTCAACGGCCTCCAGGTCATTAAATTTAACATATTGAAGTGTTGATGTCAGCATGACATCATTCAGCTGTACAACCCTCTTTGCCCCTCCTAGCCCTGATTTTCCCTAAAGGAGTACTTTTTTTTCTTTTTGGCATAACTTGGGCATACGGTATTCAAATCGAGAAAACGAGATATCATCGGAAAGCTGGTTCTGAGCACTTTCTAGTAGTGTAGGTTATGTTTTAGTATTTTTCTATTTATATAAATTTATTTCTATTTGAAGTCAGATGTTCATTTTGGGCTTCTAATCTCATAACTTTTTTCCACAATCTATGATATTTGTCTTCTTTACGGCGTTGGAAGGGTATTGAGGAGCTTTATCTTGCTGTCCCTGCACTTTTTTCTGTATCTATCCCAAGTTGATTGTTATTCTAGATTTTTCCTGATAGGTGTTTTGGAGATTACTTGGATGTTTTGGTAGTTGGAAAGGTGAAACTTGAATATTTGTACTTCATTTCAGTACCACATCATCTTATTTTTTGTTTATGCATGTTTAGCATTCTCTCCTTTTAAAATCATTGGGTTATTGTAATAAATGAACTGAGATAAAGTTCCATCAGGGGGGTTGCTTGCATAATAATTTTATTAGAGTGTGCATGCACTTTGATCTCTATATCAATCTTGATTTGTTGGCAACTCGCATGGGTTATCTGGTTTCCTAGTTTCTTTTTGGCACATTTCTTGTCATAGCTTGACACATATCAAATTCATCGGTTCACACTTCAGTTGAGAGATTATGTTTCTTGATCCGCATTGGTTTAGGTCCTTCTCAGTTTGAGGGCCATTTTTCTATGGTTAATGTTCCAAAGTCTTTTTGGTACTCCTTTCCATGGAAGATTTTTAGTCACAGTTTGGCATCATCATCGAGATACAAGATTTCTAGATTATGTCATCATCTCATCTACTGTTGCTTCACAAATTCTAGGGTTGTTCTATTTTGTGAGTTTTCTAGTGTTCTATGGCATCGGGTCTACTATCACATTATCATGATTCCATTTTTGGTTTCAGTTGTGGACAAAAGTATCTTTCCTTGCTTGTTAGATTGTGGTTCTAGTGTTACTCCATAGTGTTCTTCTAGTGCTTCTTTGCAGCAGTCATCTCATTGTAGGGGGGTTTTGTCCCATTAGGTTTTCCTTCTCTACCTCATTATTGCATTTGTACTTGGGTACCTGATCAGGCCTTTTTGTCGAGACCTATTAATTCATGCTTTCTTCAATTCATCTTAGTTTTAGGTGCATGTTTTTTTAGTCTTTTTAAGTTGCACTTATAGGGGGTTGTTAGTGTAATTAATATTTAATTACACTTGCATAACTTTACTTAGGTAATTGTTTAATTCCTAGGTTTATTATTCTCATCATTATCTTATTGAGCTATCTTGTTGCTCAAGATAAGATTAGGGTTATGCATCTTTTCTTTTATAAAGAAAATCATATCTTTTAATTATTGAATTCTCAAATAATAATCAATTTGCACATCTTTTGCAAATCTCTGCTTTTTCATTTTTCTCTTCTATGGAAGGTGATTTTTCTGGTTTGTAATCAGATCTTGGTTTCTAATAGAAATCCAACTGGGAATTGGACCTCTAATATTACAACTTCTAAAATTCAAGGTATGGAGTTGAAAAGGTGGAATCCAAGATGTCGAGTCAATGTGGATATTCAACCCACTATAAGATAGGTCCAATTCTTGTAACCTTGAACTATTGTGCAAGAGAACTTGATCTAAAACTATTCCTCTCATGTTGTTGTTCGAGAGTAGAATACTCCGTAGGGAAGATGGTAGCATCAGTAAGGAAGGAATACTTCCATTCAATTTCCTTTTTCTTAGATCAAGACTAAAAAGTGATGACAATTGAGGAAATGACATTGGAAGGTCTCCACTATTCTTCTTGCCAGAAAGGAATAATATTTTAAGAGAGAGAAGATTGCCTAGAGGAGGGATTGGACCAGTAAACATGTTGCCCCTAAGATCTAAGTAATATTGATGAGTAAACCCAATATAGATAGTATGGGACCTTCTAATTGATTCCTATGAAGGTCTAAAGAAGATGGACTGGTGAGATTTGAGATAACCTCGGGTATACCCATAATGTCATTTCTGAGACCAAAGACACCAATATGTAGCCTAGTAACATGTCCACCCAATTTCATTTCATCAAAATGGACACCTTACCATACACAATATCATCTCCCTCCCATGAATTTAGAATTCCATCATTGTCATTGAAGGTGGTCTTAAGGGTGAGAAGCGTTGTTGATTCATTGGGAGGACATCCATGGACAAACAAAAATTAAAACTATAGAAAAGAAAAAATAATACTACAAAGAGAGGGATGTGAGCATACATAGACTATTTGTGCAAACCACCATTGTCATCACCACACCCTCAATTACATGTACTAACTATCACCATTCTCTGCATCTCGTGTATTTATTTTATAATAGTCTGTCTAGTTTACGAAAAGGAAAATATACAAAAATTTATATGCTCAACACTTCACTTTGTTGATGAGGCGGTTACTGCCTATCATGGTCTCAAGTTGGCACATATCAAAGGCTATAAGAAAGTTTGGTTGTAGGGTGATTCTTTGAATATTATTAATAATTAAAAAAAATGTGTTGCCCCCTCTTGGACTATTGAGTCTTTGATTAGGGATTCCATTGATATTTTGAATTCTTTTGATGAATTCTACATCTCTCATATATTTACAGAGGTTAATGGGATGAAAAAATTCTTTGTTAATATTGGTGTTAGAGAGGGTAGGGAATGGGGGTTGAATGAGCCCCTCACTATAGAAGATTTAGCAATTATAAACTATGATGGTTTATTTTATGTTGTTTAAGTTTTCATTATGGATGGCAACATGTATGTATCTCTTCATGTGGCCAATTATTATTAGAAAGGATGGTGAGATTTATTTGAATCAAATGAATGGTATGGGAGATGGTTGTTATAGGGAATGGAACACAATGTTATTAACTTTCCTTTCCATCATTTTAGTTCCCACATGGATTGTGGGTTCTCTCTACATTGTCAAGGAGTATGAAACAACCTCTGATGAAGAACTGGTCAGCAATAAAGCAAAGAAAAGAAAACCTATTCTAGAAAAAGTGTCGGAGTCAGAGGAAGATGTGGAAGTTTTCCCAGACTCTTTGGATGTGGGTCTTCAATCCCCTATTGTTGGAAATACCAAAAAAGGGGAGTCATTTGCTAGTGAGGGTTATGTGACATGTAGTGATGAGGTGGTTGTTGCTTTGTCATGTAAGTGTGTGTCGAAGAAGGTTGAGTTGTACGGAGAAGCCTCCTCACCACCTCCTGTGGCCAAGCAGTATAATGAGTTGGAAGAGGGTAGTAGGAAGAAATTTGTTCTAAGGACTGTGAGCCAATTAGTGGAGGAGGGCTTTCCTCTCACTTTAACAAGAATTTTGTACGTTGATGATTCTGCAAGGGTTATTCTAGACCCTTAATAGAAAGGTACATCTACAGATGCTAGTGGTTTGATTGTTGTGGATACCAAGGATGTTGAGGTGAAGTTACTGAAGAAGAGAAAGGCGGTAGTAGAGGAGACTGCGAGTTTCATTTGCAAAATCAAGACTCTAATTGCTACAGGTAAAGGTAAGGATATTTCTGCTGGGCAGGATAAGGTTAGTTCCTTTGAAGCAAAATATGCTTTGGGGAAGGGGATTTTTAAAATTGATAGAGAAGATATGTTCGATGTGTTGGGATCCGCTTGTAAGGGTTCCATTGTCTTGTTCAAACTTTTTAAATGGGTTTTTCATCAACTCAATAAAACTAATGTCAAAGTTAGGGGTATGGTGAATATGGTTGAAGGGTCCTCTATCCAAAACTAGATAGATGAATTTTTTGATTCCTTAAACACTGTTGTAGAGGAAAATTTTAACACAAAACAAGTTCTTGAAGGAAAAATCCTCTCCCTTGAGGATAAAATGGAGAAAATTTTGGGCCATTGTGATGAGGGATGGGGATGGATCAAAGTCTAGTGGTAAATTTGACTCTATTGGTGTGACTTATCCTATGGTTGGTGTCAAGAAATGTAAAAATACTAGTCTAGCTAAAGAGATCAATGATGTTGGTAAGCTATTGCAAGAGGAAGTTGTTGAGAAGAGTAGGGAATAAGGGAATGTTTTGATTATTGAGGTTAATATGGATGGTGTAATGCCCCATCTTATAACCTAAGGAATGTTACAATTGTCTATAAAAGTGAAATAATTTTTTTTTAAAAGTATTAATATTAGCTTAATTAGTTGCATACATTCACTAAGTTACGCAATGTTACACTACTTGAGGTTCCATAGACAACTTTATTATTTAACATTGCATATATTTAGTTAACATAATCATAAAAGTAAACATTGCATGTCATTTGAATTCCATTCAAGATAGTTTAAAGTACAAATATAATTTCTTACACTGCATTGAAATAATATTACAATTCTCATTCTTTTGATGAGGTAGATCAATAATAATTACAATTACAATTTACAAATGTTCACCTCATAAACAATTGAGGGATGTTTCAAATACCATTTTTACAATAATTCAATAAAGAAATACACATATGTATCTAAGTACGAGCTTTCCATCCATGAAGCTCTTGTTGCCATGATCATAAAATGGGGACCCAACGGAGTAAGGTGCACGTTCCACCCAACCATGTGGTACTCGTAGGTCCACCCCCCATGCTAGGAGATAGTAATATGGTTACCTAGACATAACTTATTCACCCTAGACACAAGTACATAACTAACTGATGGTTACATTGCTTACAGATTTAAGACAATCAAATATACTAAGAACACAAGGTTAACTGTTATTTTAGGCGGAGTGTCATCACAACATTGCAAAGGTTACCCTGGTGTTTCTTCCTAGGTTCCGACCCCCAACTTGGGCTACCCTGGTAACCTCTTACGAAACCCAGCCCCATTGCAAACTATTGCAGAATCAAATATCTTTTATGGTAACAAGATATCGATTTTCCATTCTAGGCCTTCTCATCTTATACTCAAGACTGAACTAGCTCAAGAGTCCATAAGTGAGGCATAATCATCTTATTAAAAATTTTAATTCTAACTACTGTGTTGTTTAGTTATCACTGACTTACTAACTCTTTGTAAGTTACCCTGACACCACTTTGTGTGTCAGCCCTTACACAGAACCACTCCCCTAAACATAACAAAGGAATTCTAAGTTTCCCTGACTAAGGTAAACAAAGTGTACAAACAAACAACATAAAATTCTACACTTTTCAAAACGAACATCAAAGACTATGTTCACAAATTAGGTGTCTAAATCACCATGAAAATACCATGTACACAACCTTAGCCAACACAAGAATTCAACTTAAAACAATCACAATTCCCATGTTTTACAATTTGTCTGGAAGACTTGTACATCTAAGACATGCCCAATTTCCCGATAAAAAAGAAAAACTCAATTTAAAGAAAATCAAAACATTGGAAATCTACTTTAGGATTTACTAAATCCAACTACCATCTCAAGTTAATAATAATAATTCTTGGACCAAAATATACTATCTAAATACAATTTCCTTTCCCAACAAATAATGCATTAGAATTTAATTGTTTTCTACAATTTCTCAATCATAACAATCATTTCTCTCTACATAACATTTTACTTGAAAACAATTCATTTCATTCTTCTATTTATGAAATATTCTTTTATAATGTATATATATATACATTTTAACATATTAAAAATTAAATATATAATTTTTTTAAATATATATCAGAATTAAGTCTATTTTTTTTAGCATTTAAACATAATTATAAATTCATATAATTACAATATATATACATATTATATATATAACATATATTACATATATAATATATATATAAATAATAATTGTCATTTTAAAAACATAAAATAAAATACATTAAAAATCTTTAAACTTTATTTATACCCTAGGCAGGGCTGGCTACCTTAACACACCCAAACCCTCCATGGGCACGGCTATGTGGGCAGCGCTGGCGCTGCCTATGAAGGCAGTGCAGGGTGCTGCCCTCACCGCTGCTCCCTTATGGGGTTCGGCTATGAAGGTTAAGCCCTCGACATTTCCATTAAAATAAAAATTTCTCAATAATTTTTTTTACATTAAAATTTTCTAGCGATTTTTATATTCACATACATCGATTTCTTTAAAGCATTCAACACTGCATTTTTAATAAAAAGAACATTATATATATATATATATATATATATATATATATATTTGTATGTGTATATGTATATATATAACACCATTACATATACATATATGAATATATATATATATATATATATATATAATTTTAAATAATAATAAAAATACTATAATTGGGCAATAATCTTCAACAGAGTTTTCAACAGGAAAATGGAAAAGCTTCAAATCTGAGCAATTTATTCCCAAATTAATAAATTATTACAAATCCCCAAATTGATCACTCATTTTTAACAGAGGATTTTAACATTAAACCCTTCTAAAATTTTATCAATTTTCTTCTGTAGATTTCTACTGTTAAAATAAATCTCTGTTTTTGCTCTTTGATTTCTCTATAATTTTTTGTTTTCACAATTTTCACAGAGAGAGGAAATCAATTTCTTTTACAGAATTATTTTCTAAATTCTCCGAGAAGAAATACAACTTTCTTAAAACAAACATTTACTCAGGTAATCTTTTCTAAAGAAAACAATTAAATTACAAGAAAAGTACCTATTTCCCTATAGCTTGAAAACTGCCTATAGAAGAAAGCCTCTGTTGCTTGTTGCGTGCAATCCTCCAAAGCTTCTCCAAAAAACCCAAATCCAAAGGAAACTAAAACCAACCACAAAGATCTTCCAACCAAAGGGATCTTCCAGAAATATACAACATACAAAGGAAATTGCAACTTCTTAAAAAAATAATTTCAACAGCCAGCTATACTTTCAATTCCTATGAAGAAAAAGATAAACTTCAGTGTTTCCCCAAATCCCAGATAACCTCCAAGAAATTTCTCAACCAAAAACAATAAATTTAACTGGCGCACATGTCGAGAAGAAGAAAATATCTTCAACAACTTCCCGACAATCTTTCCTTTCAAGATTTGCATGCCTTTAATTTATTTAAATTTCCAATTTTCAAAAATACAAAATTTATTTACAATTAAAAATACTATTTCCAAAATAATAATTAATTTAAAATTAAATCTATTCACACACATTTAAAACAATTTTAATTTAATCAATTAATTTATTTAATTAAATGAATTTAATCTTTATGATCAAATTATTTAACCAAACAAACTAATTAATTAATTAAAACTTATTTCTTTAATATTTAAAAATTAATTTAAATAATAGTATATTAAAGAATAATAAACTATCATTAAAATTGAAAAGATTTTCCTATCAAAGCAATTTAATCCAATCAGGAAAAGACAAGACAACCAAAGACTCCAAACTAAACTGACAATGTACTATGACTGAGTTTAAGACTAGACTAGGATGAACCATGCTACTATCTCCCAATCAACATATCTGTTGAGTCTTGACACGCTTAGACCTGAGTAACCAGGTGGAATCGGTGTCATGTACCTGCAATCTTGCAACCAAACAAATAACATGCATATACATATAATCCATAATACAGGCACACCGTGCGGAGAAAATCATGGACATCACAGGGCACTCGCAAGCGAGTGATGCAATTATGTTCTCCACACCAATACACGTCACATCAGACTGACAAATTAAATAACAGTTAGTCCATCATAAACATATAGATATCAATAATATCTGAAGGAAAACATCTACACTATATCAAAGCATGTCAAAAATCAATTATCACCATACAATGTATCATCAAATCACAAAGTGAATCCACTGTCGTTCAAAATCAGCAATCAAAAATATCCAAACCAAAATACCAAAGTCTAACAGTGTGAAAACATGCAACAGAAAACATAAGCATAAATGGAGGGGTACTACAGAGGGACTTGGTGCTAGGACTAGAAACAAGATATAAGCTTAGGTTGGGGCTTTTGGTAAAGAGATGCCTGATTTTTTGGAAGATTCTTGAAAGGTTTTGGCTAGTGACATGGAGGTGACAAATATTCTAAAAAACATGTAGTGTTGCTGGTTGGTGATCTCCTTTTTGGCTACCTTTTTTTGTTGTGTCCTTGATGTTGGGCTGAATTAAGCATAGTGTTGTTTTCTTTTGACTCAACTACTTTCTTTTGTAAAGGGTTTTGGGCCCCTTCAAAACCCATATTTTGCCTCTAATAAAAAACACTTCACTTTGTTGATGTTGTACTTACACTTCTTCCACTATTTACTTTTGACTATTGCATTGTAGTCTGCACTTTTCCTTGACCTGAAGAAAAAATCTAACTTCATTTCAATGAAATAAAACGCTTTAGGCATAAAAACAACTTTAAACATAAAATATGCTATGACTATGATGAAAGTACCATCCCACTAGATATATTGACATCCACTAGAGATTTTAAATGTAAAAAAAAAAAACCTTTTAACTTTAATTCCAATGAAAGAAAAGGACATAAGAAAACTTCCATGCAACAAAATGGAGGCACAACATTTGGGAAACATGAATAGTTTGTCCACTAAAGATTTGAAAGGACCAGCGATTTTAAGCCTAATATTCCAAGAGACATTTGTATGAATGAATTACTAGGCTACAACCATACAATTATTGGGCTAAACACAACAAAAGTTCATTACCCACTCCTAATTTGTTTATACAAAATTTCTCTACCTATCTAATGTTGTGTCTAGAAGAACTTTTTTTATTTTTTCAGGAACATAAATGAATATGCAACTACCCTTTCACAATATAATATTATTTTTAGGTATCTTATTAGGGGGAGTGGTAAAGGTTGTATTTTAAGATTACAAGGTCTTATGAGTGTAGTTGATTGTACAATATTTCTTTTAATATTTATTGTTTACATGATCTTATGTTACACAATTTGATTTTGCTAATTAAAAAAATGAGTTGATCCAAAATAATAGGCATATGAATAGTAACACTTATTAGACATTCAATTATATGTATAAGTACTGACATGGTTGAAATAAATGAAATATGTTGTTTTAGTCTTTTATTATGTGTCATGTTTTTCGTATTTTTCATGATCATTTTCATTATGATATATTTTACACATTGAAACTATATCTTATTTATCTTAGAAATAATCTAAAAACTCTAAGATATTTCAACAAAAATATTATAAATTCTATATAACTTCTTAATGGATAGACATTCTAATTAAATATAATTTCATTATAATAATACACATGTTTCTTTCAAACACACTGTTATATTTCTCATTCAATGTCATAGATTATAAATTAAATGCATGCCATTTATGATACAAAAGTTAAAAATTATTTTCCAACAATATATTTATACTTCTATAGACACCTAAAATCCGACCTTACCCAGCAACACCTAATTTTAGCCCATCATTAGCCTTTAATTAAATATATATTTATATGTATTTAATTATTATTCCCATCATAATCTCATTAATTAAATAAATATTTTATTTATTTAATTAATTCCATTTTATCTCTCAACCCTTATCCACTTAACCCTATTTATTGATTTCATTCATCTTGAATCATCATCTAAATTTTTCTTATGTGATGAATGTCCACATTCACATGTCTAACTCCTTGCATAGATTCATTGAACTTCAACATCTAGCCAAAATTCAAACTATCTTTTAATCCTTAGTTTAAGCCTAAACTATTTTTTTCTTTAGTTTAAACCTAAACCTAGATCTTATCCATCATATGCCACTTGTCATGTGGTTTCATCCCTAATTCAAAACTTAATCCTCCTTCAATCTCTTCCATCCATCATTAATCATTTCTACCCATTAATTTTACTTCTTCAAGACTATATTAAGAGGCTCTTATCCTTCATTTTCACCAAATGAATCCTAGAACTTACCATCATAACTAATTGTTGTCACTTTGATCTTTCATCTATTATCACTATCAAATCATATCAAGGTTGTGCTAGAGCATCGATCAATGTACATATCACTTGTATTTGCAAGATCATCATGGAAAAAAATGCCCTTAAGTGGAAAAAAATTCAAAAAAATCAGAGTTAGGCAACTTGACATAAAAAATTTAATAAGTTATATATATTATTTCAAAAATATGTAACAATAGAATCTATAGAAAATTTAATGTAGTTTCTAAACTACTAGGTGTATTTAAAAAAAAAATCTATTTGGTGAAAATTTGAAATTTCAATGCAGTAGTACTTAAATTTTAGGAAAAAAAAAATAAGCAGTGTTTGTCCTGACCACCCTAACCACAATAAAATAATAATTTTTTATAATATTTAGATATAAGTAGAGGACTCATGTCCTGATGTGATGCATATTTTTAAAAAATTCAAGTAAATAATTAATTATGAATTTTTATTACAACTTTTAAAAATATAAAACTTGTATGTTTGACCACCTTAACTTGGTCAAAACTTCATGAAATTCATTTTTGGGTATGTGCAAGATCATGATGGGCCAAAAGTGTATATGATGGGTATGTGATGACCACTTTATTTTTACCAAAATTGATGAAACGAAAAAGGGTTTTTTAAGGAGATTCTCAGCTTTCCACCAATATAAATTATGCTTTACTTTGAATTTAATAAATAATTATTATTCATTTTTTATTTGAATTATGACTAAAGTCTTAATTGATAGGCTGATTGAAAAACAAACTATAGCTTTGAAATGGTATCACATTTTTTGAATCTGAAACATGCGTCACATTCTATGCTTCGCATACTATAGGATTAAAAATAAATAAATTGAATTTTTTGAAGTTTTGATCAAGTTAAGGTGGTTGTACATACAAGATTTTATATTTTTTTAAAGTTATAATAAAAAAATCATAATTAATTATTTACTTGGAAAAAATTAGAAAAAAATATGCATCACATAGAGACATAAGTCTACTTATATCTAAAATCTTATAAAAAAAAATTATCATTTTATTGTGGTTAGGGTGGTCGAACAAACACTTACTTCTTATTTTTCCCTGAAATTTAAGTACTACTACATTGAAATTTCAAATTTCACCAAATAGATTTTTTTTTTTAATAAACCTAGTAGTTTATAAACTACATTCAATTTGCTACAAATTCTATTGTTACATATTTTTGAAATAATATAGATAACTTATTCAATTTTTTATGTCAAGTTGCCTAACTCTGATTTTTCTAAATTTTTCACCACTGAAAGGCTTGTTCTTTCCATGATGATCCTATACATACTCTTTTTCTTTTCTTAATTCTATAGGATGTGAAGCATAGAATGTGACGCATGTTTTGGATTCAAAAAATGTGATGCCATTTAAAAGCTATAGATGTTTTTCAATCAACCTATCAATCAGGACTTTAGTCATAATTCAAATAGAAAATGAATAATAATTAAATTTATTAATTTCAAATTAAAGAATTATTTATATTAGTGGAAAGCTCTGAATTTCCTTTAACAACCCTTTTTGTTTCATTAATTTTGGGTAAAAAAAATTCATCAGCCACATACCCTACACATACCCATCATATCGCCACTTTTTTCCCATCAAGATCCTGCACATACCCTATCAATATAATGAAAAAATCAAATGAAATAAGGATGCATTCCATTTATGCTCATCAAGGAGAGAAGAATAGATTCTAGGTGAAGGTATTGTTTTTTTGTATTGCTTTTATCTTCCTTTGTTTTCCTTCAATTTTTTTAAACCTCTTCAACTTCTATACAAATAACTATTAAATATATATTTTGAGTATATTTTAGATATTTAAATATATGTGTGTGTGTATAATGTACAATATACACATGTTTTTGTCCACATAAGATATACATATGTGTATATTTATATACATATATAAACTACCTACACACATGCATACAAATTTAATAAAAATACTTGAGAAATATTAAGTTTTATATATTTAATATAAGATATTATTAGATATTAACATTTTATTATTATCATGTGCACAATTGTTTGCAAATAGTATGTGCTTATTTTAGAAACAACATTCTATATATTTTCATACATCATTAATGATATATTTAGTCAATGAATGCATATCATATGTTGATTCAAATGTAAGTTGTAGATAAATTTTGAAAGAATCATATACAAAACATGATGGTGATATTGCATAGTTTTCTTACATATCACTATGTTTAAACAAAGTGTAAATCATTGTCAAACCATAGATTGTACACAAGCAATTTACCTATATCAAAGTCCTTGTGTCTCATATACCATGTTAGACATTTTCATTTCCATTATGTATAGATTTATTATTTTCTTCTACATTTCTAATGTAAATTGAGAAACTTTATCTTCTCGTTGATAAAAACTCATTTGTGTTGGATAAAATTGTTGGGAAAATATGTTTTGACCTTGCAAATACATAAAGTATTATTGATACATTAGTGAGGGGGGATTGCAAGGGGGATACCTCTCTTGTGGGGGTCTAGGAGGGCTCATCCCCCTCGATGGGGGGTCTGAGGGCCATACACCTCAGCAGTGGTTCAAAGGAAATGCATTTGAAAGCCACATTTTATGTATATTTTATTATTATAAATATAGACCATTCTTTATTAGGTCTTAGATCCAACGATAGACATTTTTTGGCTTGAATTTCCCTAGAAGGAAACCCAATTTTATAAGGGAATTGTATTACAACTGGGTATTTGATGTATTGTGAGAGTCTGATAATGGTCATGTTGTCTTTCAATCTCTAGTTGGTGATACTCCTATGAGAAGCTTGCTTTGCAAGTATATTGTAATCTTTATTATTTCTAAATAATATATTGGGTAGCTTTTAAAGTGCAGGATTTTTATCCCGAAAGGATTATCCCCACGTAAATCAATGTGTTGTGGTATGCATGATAGTTATGTTTATTTTTATTTAATTTTCTATAACTGTTAAAGATTAGTAAAAATTTTGTAGTACCCTCATCTCAAGATTAGTATAGGAAGTTGTTTTGCTACCTTAGCTTCCTTACAAGAGGAATTAGTTCCTAATCATGTTTGGTTTCAATTGTGGGTTATTGGGTTTTTAAACTAACCTAGATTTGATTGAGAGCTTGTGTAGATGACACTTTGTGATCTTGTTGCAAGAATTTTTAGATGGAACATTCATCAAGGAGAATAGAGGTGGATAAATTTTAGGATTTAAATAATTTTGAAATTTGGAAGTTGAAGATGGAGGATCTATTGATAGATCAAGATCTATGAGATGTTGTTGGTGAGAATATTTCAAGGATTGCATATCCTACTGAAACTGCTTAATATGATGTTATGGACCATAAAGCCAAGGTTATAATCAAATTGTGCTTGGAAAAATCTATTTTAATTAATTTCCATGAAGAGACCTATGCACAAAAACTATGTAAGAAGGTTGGTGAGATGTATCAAGCCAAATCTCAAGTGAACAAGATTTTCTTGAGGAAGAAATTGTCTTCCTTGAGAATGGAAGAGGGTGGATGAATTACTGATCACCTAGAAGCATTTAATATGCTGGTGGAGGGTATGTGCATGATCATCATGGAAAAAACAAGCCCTTAAGTGGCAAAAAATTTAGAAAAATTAGAGTTAGGCAACTTGAGATAAAAATTTGAATAAGTTATCTATATTATTTAAAAAATATGTAAGAATAGAATCTATAGAAAATTGCATGTAGTTTCTAAACTGCTAGCACTACTAAATTTGACACCATTTTCAGATGAATGTTCGTCATTTATTTGACAAATCTTTGTCAAAAAACTGATGAAATAACAAAAACATTTTTGTTGCAATTCCGACGATGAATTAAACATCCAAATAACAATGTCCAAATAATGGTGCAAATTTATCAGTCATCGGCATCATAAAATGACTTGGATGTTTGTTAGAATATTGATGAAAACTTCATGTATCCACTGATGAATTGCAACCAAAATGCAATTGCAATGGCTCTTTCGAAGCGTCAAAAGAACACTAGAAGTTCATCACCATTTTGATGAAATGGGCATGTATTTACGATGAAGCCTTCATCGCAACTAAGCAACTTCATCGGACCTTTTGTGTGATTCGTTGATGGCATTTGTGAGAATTGTGACAAAATTGGAAAGGAGTTAAGATGAAGCCTTTGTCACAACTAAGCAACTTCGTCAGACCTTTTATGTGATTCATCAGTAGACTTCATCAAAATTGCGACGAAATGGGCAAGGAGTTACGATGAAGCCTTCGTCGCAGCTATAGCAGCTTCTTCGGACCTTTTCGATGATTCATCAGTTGTGTTCATCAAAATTTTGAAGAAATAATGCAATTTAAAAAAAAAAATTGTTGAAATGTACCATCGGTGAGAGATCAATCATCAGCATAGGATAAAAAACTCACTTTGATAGTCCATGTCTTGCAAATGACTTCCGTCGGCAAGACAAATCCAATGTCACACCGATCTGACCTCTTTAAGAGTTTTGAACACTGTTGGTTATCAGCAAGACATTCTAAGGGTCTCACCAATTAAACAAGTGTCTAAGAGCAAGTAAACTAATGGAACCTATTAATTTTCTTATTTTGGGGTTCTTTAAATCATAGAATAGATACTATCTTCTTGTGCATAATGTACTTATATTTAGATTTGAATTCAAGACCAATTGTCATTGCACATTCCATTTTACTTGCATAGAGTATTCTATAAGCAATATATTGATAATTCTAAATGATTTATGGTGTTGTACAACTCTACCTATCATCACAGTTCTATTGTTCCCCCCGAGAGAATCCTGCAAAGACAAGTTTACAATACCAAATCAAATAATATGAAAAGTACTTACTTCCATACAAATTAAATGATTATTCTCACAATGGCAATTGTCTAATTACAACAACAATTCCATGAAAGGTTATCCATGCTTCATAAGAGATGACTGATCATACATATAGACTGCAAGATGCATAGAAAAAGAATTACACTTGAGAACAACCAAGGGATAACAAGGGAAGGAGTTAAGAAATGTCTGGATTGAAGAGAAAATGTGTAGGGAAAATGTTGAGCAGTGTCAAGAGAACAGAGCTTGTAGAACATATTCTTGACCTAATCAAGCTCTTCAACAACTTAAACAAAAATAAAATACTAACACATACATGAGACATGTAATGAACTTCCAATATCTGCTATCTTTTTTTTTGTATTGAAAAATAGTTTAAGGTCCATTACATATCATGAAAATTCCTATCCGACATTAGGATCAGTACAACATCAAAGCATTTCCATAACAGGAAATATACCATATCAATACTTTACATAGCACGAAAGAAACCAAAAAGCACCAGTTGTTTTCAAAACCATCATAGACAATACAAATTGTTGTTAACAGTACCACAGGTTGCTACTATTCAAATCAGCATAAACAATACATAGTGTTGATTACATTCTCCTCATTGTTGACATCTTCAATATCAAGGTTTGCCATTGTTTCTCCTTGGGGGTCCAACTGTTGGGGGCTGCACTGTCTTTTTGGGCTTGCAGCTTCATCAATTGCTCTCTGGACCTCATCAAATGTCTGCTAGAACAACACGGTCTCTTCCAAGATCAACCTACAGGAAGGTCCACTTCTCAAATCCTCTATGGTATTGCTAGTAGCACCTTCAATTATTGACTTCAAGATATTCTCCATTGACATCTCCACAAGAGTTGAAACTTGCAGAGAAACAAAGTAGAATGTGAGTCTCTTGCAAGACTCAATAAGTACCCTCTTGATACCCTTAAATTTATCATCATTTCTCACCTTCCACAAATTCCACATGATCTCATTGGATAAGAAATACCAAAATATCTTACAATCAAACTTTAGCTTGAAATTACAAAACAAAATATCATGCCAATTAATTTTACCATTGCTATTCCAGACCTTCAGCTTATGGTAGAATAAGTACCAAATTTCCTAAGCATAAAAACACTCAAAAAGAATATGTTTGATAGTTTAGTTTCTGGAGTCCTTTAGATACTACAAATTTTAACAGTTGCATGGTTAAATTTATAGGGATCTATCCTTTCCATTAATGTAGAGGTAGGTAAAGGAGAAATAGTTATAATTGTAACACTATTCATAGTCTAGTAAATTATATTCATAATTTGTGTTCAATGGACCTCATTTTTATCATTATACTACCCATCTAATACCATATCTTAATCTAGGGTTCAACTATCTCAGATCTAAAGAAGCACTTTCAATTAACCATTTACAGTACTATAAAATAAGGTAAGACTTTTACTTGAGAAAGATTGGGTACACTTGTAAGATTAAATTTCTCACAATCATCAAGATTTATTGGCACACATACATAACCTACAACATATGAAGTAATGAATGACTACAAGTTAGTGAAATGATCCTTAATATGTGAGTGGTTTTCAAATTGATTGGTAGAAAATAAGGTTACAAATAGATCTAGATAAAAAATTATGAGGACAATCTACTGTAATCATCAAAATAGATGAAAAGTGCAAAGGAAAGAGCTGAGCTACATCTCTAGAGCCTAAAAAAACACATGCAAGAAACATAAAAAAAGAACAAACAAGTTTTTGGATGAATACAAAATGGTGCCTTTAGCAAGTGATTCATATGCTTTCACACCTGACATAAGAAATTGAGAAGCTTTTAGTCTTCCTCTATGAAATTAACTAGTTATAGAATAAACCTAGAAACCAATATTATATACCTCCATGTCTAGCCGAGGGTAGGTATAAGAGAAAAAAAATTCTTTAATGCAATACTGAAAAATATCAATGTGTGTGTAGGTTTGTATTACTCAAAATATCTTTTCACTGCCTACGGAAAAATACCAAAGTGATGTTTTAAATTTCAATCTTCACATAGGCTCCCTTATTTCTACACATGCATATACAAGCATTATTCGAGCTCTAAACTATTCAAATATTAAGGATTTAATTAGCTATAAGATGGAAAGTTGTTTTTTAGACATAATCCATCATCTTTTACATATCTTTATTCACTCCTAGCGCTTCAGATAAATTTGTGTAAATGAGACAGAAATGTGAATCTTTTATGACAAAGAAAATTCTTAAAAGGAGGGGGGAGAGAGAAAAGGGTAGGGGAAAGAGAATGCTTGAATGTATAGAAAAGTATAACAGCTTTGATCATTATAACAATGAAATGAATCTTAAGTTTGAAGCATTAATATCATTTACAACATTTATGATCAAGAATGAATGTAAGTAGAGAAACTTTTGCATACCCGCAGATGGTACAAAATTTCATGGTTAAGTCAAGCCTCCCATCAACAACAAGATCCAAATATCTGTGTATCTATCTCAATCGAGCCTCTAAACCCTTCAGAGTTGTCAATTTTTCCACTAACCTATTATGCACAAAAGTCAAATTTTAGAGTTATGTCACCACTAAAAACAGAAGAAATAGAGCTTTGAAACCAAATCCACACACAAAACAATGTGGTATTCATACAAATCCATACAAACAAACTAAACTTAGAACATTGGAATGGAAACAACTTCATGTTATGATGCAGAGCATGGATTCAAGGTATAAAGAATCATTTTTCTGCCACCATAGTGAGAAGTTAGCACTTTCTTTCATCTTTGCATATTGGTTCGATGCTTCAAACAATGAATTTATTATATTGAAAAGTGCATTACCTTATTGAGCTTCTCTTTGTTTTGAGAACATTTTAATATTCTCTACTTAATAGGGCCAACCATGTGATGGTGAAAGCTCATTTTCCCTCCCCCTCCTCACATCACTCTCAATTCCCCATACCCAATCATATAACATTAATCATTCATTCATCTATTAAGAACATATAACATTCATTCATTAACATATAGCATTCATTAATTCAGATATTCACATTCATTCATTAACATATAATATTCATTCTTTTAGTTTTTACATATTATCAAAAATATGGTTGTCATGATATGATTACAATCACTTTTTTTTTTGTTTCCTTTTTAAAGATAAAAAAATCTGAAGTGGAGTATCATTTTCTAAATCATCTGTCACCCCTTTAGTAGTTCTACCCTCTTCTTGTGATCTTAATGTACGCCTAGTCGTCTACTCATGACGTGGACACCGTTGCAAGGGGGGTTTACTGCAATAACAAAGAAATGTTAAACTGATATGTTTTATTATTATTGTTACAAGTATTTCATTAATTAAAAGAACATTAGAGTGGTTCTCTTTACCTGATGGGTCCACATCATGTTCCTGAAATTTTGTTATAGACTCATGCTCAACATGTTGAACACCCTCTAAATCCTGATATGTAGTTGAAATACAAAAGGTTACACTAATTAATACACCAATTAAAATTAAATATGTTTAAAAGAACATGAGAGTGGTCCTATTTACCTGATGGGGCCACATCATGTTCTTGATAATGCTCAACACATTGATCATGCTCTACATGCTCTAAAGTTGAAATACAAAAGGTTGCATTAATTAATACACCAATTGCAATTAAATATGTTTACAAGAAATTTAGAGTGGTCCTCTTTACCTGATGGGGCCACACCATGTTCTTGATCTTCTCTATCTTGATCATTCTCAACATGTTGATCATCCTCTACATGCTCTAAAGTACCAGGATGCACACCATGAACTTCATCTGCAGGTTGTGCTCCACCCTCACCAGGCTTCATTCCAATATCATGAGCAATATTATCATTGCTTGAATGTTTAAAAAAAATAGGCATGTAATTACTTTATGGTGGAAATTAATATTGAATAGATTGCACAAGTATTCAATTTTAAGTAAACTTTATTGAGTTTGTTTAACTGTGTGTCGGATGTAGTGGAAGGTTGTGTTTTCCCAGTCAAGACTCTTAGGCATTCAGCCACGACTCCATAGCCTTGCTGGAGGGAAATCTTCAGGTCATCTTCTGTGGGAACTCTGTTGAATTTAGAGCCCTAAATTTTTTCATAAGATCATGAATTTTGCTTCTATGGTGTGATAAAACCAAAAAAAAATTCAATTTATTATTTGGATACTATATTTCATTTATTGATACTTACAATTCATGCGGCTAATTTCATATAACCACCAGAGCCAAGTTTGTGTTGCTCATATTTTTCTAGTCTTTCCTTTGTTTCCTTCGATGTGTCAGGTAGCCTATGAAAAGTTTGAAATATGTTAGATTATGTAAAAAGAAAGAGTAATCAATATATAATTACATTGTTGATAGTATCACATACCTTCCTTGGCCTGGTGGTGTCTTTCCTTTTTTCTTTTCATCCTTCTCCTTTCCATCTGACACTAGGTCCTTCCACTCCCTCTCTAGAATCATGGGGGGATGCTCATACTTTTTTTTCTTCTCTAAATGTGACCTATATTGGTCCCTCACATACTTTAGATAGGTACCAGCTTTCTTAAGGACCTTGGTTTGGTTGAATGTTTTATCACCGAACAACACAACTAAATGGTTAATGAACCATCTTTTAAATCTTGATTTTGGGCATTCCACCATGTACGTATGGTGGGCTTGAAGAGCTCAATGTAATATCACTTAGATGTTTATAAAAAACATCATTTCCTACAAAATGATCACGAGATCAATAGTATAAAAAGAGTGATCAATAAGTAAATTTCAATTGGATTATATATAATAATAATTAAAACATTTTAAAGTACCTGGGAACTTCTCTATCTTTATGGGAATGAAATCTTTGGTCACCACAAATGTGACTGGAAATGTTCCCATACCAGTAATACGGGAAGATCCAGGAAATGCTACTAAAACATCACTAGTACTAGTGGCCTCTACATCCCTAGGTACATGTCCTGATACATGTTCTGGCATGTGTTGGCTACCAGATGGTGCATTAACGGATGTTTGCATGGTATGTGTTGCCAACATTTTAGACGAAAATATAGGCATGGATGATGGGATCAGATGATGTGATGTATGGAAAGGAAGATCATGATGGAAACTTGTACCAACCCCTACTCCTCGGGTAGTAGTTGCAATACCCTAATCATGGCCAAGAGAATCATGAGGAGGAAATAATCGTGTATAAACAACACATTTTTTAGTTCATGACATAAAAGAGTACAAAATATAAAACCATGAATGAACTTATTTTATAATTAAAGACCTCATGATAGCTTACTTGCAATTTTTGTGATCTCTCAATCAATATTTTAACCCTCTCTCTTATCTCATCTGTTTGAGGCACTATGAATATCAACTTAACAATTTCTTCATTGCATATTTTTTGGATCTTCCTTATCATATCGAGAGGGTTTGTTGAATAAGTGATGTCATCATCACAAAATATTGACTGCACCTCACTATGGATGCTCTTGTCTATTGTTGGTTCCTTTCCCCAATTAGTTGACTGCAACAAGAATTTTAAAAACATTATCAAAATTAACCCAATAAACTTATGAAAAAAATATAATAATAAATTTTGTTGCTCGTATCTAATTTATACAATTATAATGAGGTAGACCTGTCAAGTAGAAGTGCTTGAAGATATATTGTGATTTGTGCTCTAGGCCAGAGCCTTCTCTATATGATCAATGTCTCACTATGACAAAAATTAAATAGAAAAAAATTACTGAAATGAAACCAATTGACTTATGAAAAAAAACATAAGAATAAAATGATATATTGGAGTCATTAATTGGAGGTTGGGTAAAATGGTACATAGTACATACCACCCCCATAGTAACTGTGTTTGTAACTAAGTGATTCAAATTGTAATCGATTAGCAACTCTTCCCTAGCAGTTATTGATTTTATCGCATATACGAATACACGATTTCCCTCGCATGCCTCAAATATGCAATTGGGTTGCTTATTTGTTGACCCAGGTCATGTTCTATTTATAAACCCTAAAATATTCCCTGATGCTTTTTGCCTTTTGTCAATGCACATAGCCACTTCTTTACTTTGATCCTTATCTTTTAGTTGTATATAATTTGCTGACAGTGCATACCTACGCATACTTCGTGTTTATCGAACCAATTACATCCAATATTTATAATTGTAACAGGGTCTGAAATACTCCATCAATTCAGTAACTTTTTCGTAATGGACCTTTATGTTGTCCATGCAAAATAGGACCAAACCATGTAATGATGATGGTGCTATGCGATATATCCTCTCGTTGACACAAAAATCATTGTTTATTGGAGGAAGTTCCTTGGGTACCCATTGTTTCCGTAGATGTTTGTACCTCAAGGGCACCTCAATGTCACCTATGCTATCATAATCATAAGAACATGACCCCCCTTTAGCAAGAAAAAATTCCATATGTTTACAAAATTTTCTTCTAATCTTTTGACCTCTAGTTGATCTCCCTCTTTTAGACATACTACATGTCTCACTTTCCTCTTCTCTTCCTGAATTTCTCTCACTTCAGGAAGACAGATCTGACAAATACCTATTTGGTGGTACCTACACTCATAAGGATATTGGATGAATTTCTTTCATGGTGATGTGATGCCTAGGTGACATTATGATTAATCTATTATTTCATTGCTAGAATTTCACAGGTTATAAGGTAATCAAGTCTTGATAGATTGCAAGTTATTGTTACTACCGTCCAAATGTGTCTATCACAAATCAAATCTACTTAACATTTTAACTCCAAAAATTTGTAACAAGTGTTAAATGTGACTATGGTCCACCAGTTACACAACCAAGGCCTCAAATGTATTCTCTAATTGTAATCAAAGGACTTTTTCTCTTCATTCAAGTAAATAAACTTGAAGGGAAACACTGCCAAGTGGTTTATTGGACACCTACATGACTAAAAATAGCAAAAAATTTACATTTAATTTCCATATGTCTAAGTGGTTAATGGGGAGGGAGTGTATACTAGGCCTGGTTAAGTCATCATAAGTTTATGCTTTGGCAATAAATTTTTTTTAAGTCATATTAAATCTTCCTATGTCTAATTTCTAGGAGACTTCTGGTATGTTTTAATGTAGGATGATTGATGAAAGAGCCCAAAGAGCCTTTCTCCATGGTATCCAGGTACACATAGTAACAATCTTCTCTTATATAGTTGGGAATGATTTAAAGAACTTAGTTAGGAATTATTCATTTAACCTAAGGTTTTCTCATAATTCTATCACTAGAAAAGTATGATCAAATTCTTCTATTATGAAGAATTTGTCTATGTGCCTCTAGTAATCACTATAAATATTTGTAAGGATAAAATGACTAATTGCATCAGGTAGGAGAAAATCAACTTTGAGTTCTTCAAAGATTATATTCCTCTATTCATAATTTTTAAGGGTTGTGTGTGGAGGAGGTTATCACTTCCAAGAATGGAGGAGACCTTTCCTTGTATTCTTTTATAATTTTCATTATTCTTATTTATTTTACACTTACATATACAAATACACATACATATGCATTTACTATTTTCATTTATTTTTCATGTAGTTTAATAGTTTGATCGATTTCATATTATATGTGTTGAAGAATTATAATTTCAATTACATTAATTTATGGATATGTTGTATCTATAACACTACAAAACCATATGCTCTTTGCATTTACACTTGCATTTAGAAATACATATTTATATACATAGATATAGATTTCTTTAATGATATGTTGTGTTTATTGTTCTAGGAGAGCATCCAAGAATTGCATTTACATTTACATTTAAAAATACATATACATACATACATACATACATACATACATACATATATATGAGTGTGTGTGTGTGTATGTATATCATTTATATTCAGTGTTCAGAAACAACCCATTAGGTATGCACATGGATAAAAATTCATAAAATCAGATCTCCCATACATGTTTTGTTGAAATCTAGGCTTGAACCTCTCATTTCACATGCTTTTTTTCACAAAAATATTTAGGACATCAGCTATACCTTCTTTATTTCTCATCCTACACCCTATTCATGCATCCTACAATTACAATAGTATCCATGGGGCCTCTTACACAAGTTACAGTAATCACAAAAAGTGTAAGAGCCCCTTTATATCGTGTTTCGACTACAAAACCCTCAAAAATAAGGTAACTCAAATTATGATTTGTTAGTGAGTTGTATGGACAAAATCATTAGCACCAGCTCATTCCTAGAGTCTTTTGAAAGAGAAGCGAATCAGGTGGTAGTTAAGTACAAACCTTATAGTGTCAAAGTGAATGAGGTGATCAATTTTGATTGGACAACTGATGAAGAGTACTAGAAATGGGTAAATGTATATTTAACTGAGGAAGAGTGAAAAGGAGTAGGCTACTAACGGTTGACAAATTAGCTGTTGCAATTACAACAGATTCCAGTTTTGTTTTTTGGTGATAGTCTAGGTACATAATTCTTGAAGTTTTTTGTTGCTACATCAACCATTCTCAGTGGGCACGATGAACAAGAAAATTCTCTAGATATCACAAGGTGGTCCAATTGGGTGGTGACACATGTGCTTTCTAGCTCGATGCTTATTTTCTTTTTTTCCTATAAGAAGGATTTCAAGGCTAGAAGTATGGGTTATCAAGTTAGATATTTTTGGTCGAGTCTAGATGAGGTTGCAGAGAAAATTGTAAAGTCTTATGGTTTTAGGGAAAATGCAATTTAGGTTTTGAGTCATTTTGTAGTAGGTTTTGAATTCATGGGGATTTGATGTTTTATGACAGTACTGGCATTTGAATTGATATGATTAATTCAAACTCATGTCTCTACATTGTACAAGCATATCTAAATTTTGAATAAAATGATCAAGGGTTGTTTCGTTCATCTCATTTTTGAGGTGTGTATGATTCTTTTTTTAGGTTTAATTCAAGGAATTAATTAAAATGCTTGAATGGGATTGTAGGTGGATATGTTTTGTATAAGGATTTGATAAGTATTATTGGGTTAGAATACATTTTGATGAGATTGTAAAGAAATGTTATCAAGGATCTTATATGTTATGTGTTAAATTTGTCATAAACCCTTAGATGCTTATAAATTTGACTCCTCCAATGGATATAAGGCACGGATCTAAGTTGTACTTATTTGTATGGTTCAGTATTTGTTTTCCTTTACCTAGAGCTTGCTGAAAATTACAAATCAATGACTATCTTATACTATGAAATGTTGTTGTAGTTATCTCATGCTCAAAATAGTTGATATTATTGATAAACAACCAATTCTATTCAGTATTATCCTCTTATGTTGAGCTATTAAATGATATTATTTGTTGTTGTTAATGTTGTGTATGATGATGGTGCAAAGGTTGTAAATGCATTAAGGGATCACCCTCCTGAGTCTTGCAAAGCCCAAAGTGTAGGAGATCTTTCAAATCCTCGTCAGTTGGTCTAGGTCCTTCGAGCTGCCCTTTATTGGAATTGGTAATTCCATAGGTAGATTAGTGTTATGCCCTGCATAACCACCCCATTTTGATTTGGAACAAAATGTGTCCCCCTTTCTTTTCCTTTCTTTGCCTTTGGTTGTTTGCTTTGCTTTTGGGGGTTCTTTAGGTTTTCTCTTAAGTTTGGGATTTTCCATCCCATTTAGATTTTCCCATATCTCGCTCAAACTCTGACTGAGTGTTGTTGTTTGGGGATTTTTGGTCTTCATGGAATTCTATGTGGATTGAATTTTTGTGGATGTCCTCTTTCGGATTTTCTTGAAATCCATTGTTCCCTGTTTGTTCCGGGTTTGCCAGGATGTCTTCTTTTTCGAGGATTTCCTTCTCTTCCGAATTTTCACAAAATCTATTGTTCCTTGTTTGTTCCTTATTTTCTGGAATGTTTTTTCTTTTTTGTGGATTTCCTTCTCTTCTAGATTTTCCCGAAGTTCGTTGTTCCCTGTTTGTTTTGGATTTTCTGAAATGTCTCCTTCTTCGCTAATTTCTTTCTCCTCCGGATTTTCCTGAAATCTGTTGTTCCCTATTTTTTTTGAGTTTGCTGAAATGTCTTCTCTTTCGCGAAAATTCGTCCTACGCGTATTTTTCCGGAATCTAGTGGAATGTGAAGAAGTATGGAGTAGTAAGGCTAGTTAATAAATGGTGATGCATTTTATGATTAATTGGTGCTATTTTGAGATCTCACATGATGTTCCTTGATTGATAATGATTAGATTAAGTTTCTAATGGGTGTTTTCATGCTTATTCCGCTAGGATCCACCTGACTCAGAATTATCCGAAATTCCTCCCTGGCTTGGATTATGCGGGTCGGCATGAAACTTGAACTGTTTGTATGATCATTTTGTTTGAAAATTTAATGGTACCCTACTGACATAAGATTTGTTTCAATGATGATTTTGATTATTTAACTTCTTTCTATGTGATCTTTATTATGGTTTTCTTTGTTGAATGTAGGATTAAATCATATACATGATGGTATTTTTCAAGGGATCTTAGCTGGAATGCATTCTCCAGTTCAGTTGGTCATAAAAATTAGCTAAGAAGAAAGTCGGCAAGACCTTGCAGATGTCTTGCCGTCTACTAGTGCATTCTGCTCAATATGCATCTGTATTACATTTAGGCAAGACCCCAAAGATTCCACGGTGATCAGAAATCACATATAGGCATCTATCGCCAAGACATCATTCATTGTCTCAGAGACTAGGAGTTTCCTATCGACATAAGTTTGTCTTCAGGGAAGGGTCTTGGCGAAATCTCCATGTCTCACTAACCGGCATCAAAAAGATTCATACATCGGTGAAAGGTTTTGTCTTCACCAAGAAGTCTCGACGCTTTCATGAAGTCTCACCGACTAGTGCAAGCAGGCATACACTTCATTGGGTGTTGTTCTCTTCAGTATGAGGTCTCACCGAATGCATGCGGTCTTGCTGATCACCGATAAGAAATTGCATTGGGGAGAGTGGTTCACCTTCGGCGTAAATTATGGCTAAAGTGCTAAAGTCTTGATGAAACGAAAGGATCATACCTTCACCAGGAGTCTTGCCAACATGGAAGGAGGCCCTAAAGGAAATCAAAGGTTCACTGAAGGATAAAACCTTTGGCATAATGTCTGCCCGAAGAGGTGAGGTCACAGTGACAAAAGCGACATCAACAAAATGGGTGTCTTTGGTAAAAGGTCTCGGTGACTAAGAAATGTCACACTGATAGAGTATCCCCTCAGGGAGAAGAAAGATGTGTGCTAGGAGGTCTGGTCAAAGTTTGAGGGTCTTGCCAACATGAAATTTGAGTTCGGCAAGACAGATTTGTTTTGGGGAGATGTCTCCTCGACTATTGGGGTTTCATTGAAGGATTCCCCTTTCGGTATAGTGTCTTTCTGAAGAGCGAAGGTCATGCCGAAACAAAAATAGAAACTGGTGCAAGAAGGTCAACAAAAGGAATTCAAAGAGACTCCCAACAAATTAGGGGACTTTGCTATGAGGTCATGGCGACAAGCGAAGGTCATGCTGACATAAAGTGAGGTATGACCGAAACACATGGAGCTCGGCCAAGGATCATACCTTCACCAAAAGGTCTTGGCCAAGGAAGAAATTCACGCTAAAAGGAAAAGAGGTCAAGCACTGAGAGGAAGAAGGTGGGCTTAGCGAGAATGAAAAGGAGTTCACTGAAGGTCTTGCCGACAGTGGTGGGTTCACAAATGAAAAGAGATATCGGTATAACCAAGGGGACTTTGCCATGTGGTCTTGTCGAAGGAATGCAGTCTGGCCAGTAAGCTTGAGCTTGGTATAACTTCTGCAACCCACCAAAACATCTTGTTGATTTCCATATCCTATGCCGATAATTGTTAAAGCAAAATCGCATCAGGGAGACACGATGAGTGTCTCACTAACATGCGATTCAAGGTGGACCACTTTTGACTGCCCGGGAATCATGAGGAGCTAAGAGGGCTGACTTGTGACAATTTGATCAATTGACCACCCCTGTGGAAGACCAACGAAATGCAAACCAGATGGATTCTTTCTGAGATTAGAAGACGATGGATATGTCTCGGGTGAAATGCAAAGACCTACAGGGAGACCCGATGGTGCTTCCAGGAGACGTTCAATGTGTAGAAAAGTTCTAGAACATGAAGAAAGGTGGAAGGAAGAAGAAACTGTGACTCATAGGGATATCTATAATGACCACTGGCGAGGAGGTAGGTCAATATTAATGGATATATTCTGAGCATTCAAGGTGACCCCCAACAGAGTTCGAGTATGGACATGGAGATAGGAGAGTAAAGGCTATAGCTACAAAAGATCTAAGATCTTTCCTAGAAATCTTTCATCAACATGGACAACGAGGGCTTCACATTGAATGTAGTTTTGACTCTTTTCAAAAGATCTGAGAGTTGACTCTCCTACAGTCAATAGATATTTTGTAAACCATAATGTAGGGACAGCTCATCCCTTTTGATGCATTCTGTATATAAGGCATTCTTGCCTCTTTGTAATGGTTAGAAATTTCAGGAACAAAGAGAGCACTTCTAGGTTAGAACTTGTAGAGAACTTCCAAGTGAGAAGTTGGAGGGTTAGAGAGTAGTAGATAGAAGACTTGTAGAATAGAACTAGCAGCTAGGAGTTAGATTTCGAATAGACTAATTTATCTTTTAGTTTTCTTAGTGTAAATGGAAACAATTTGGAGCCACAATTTTTCTGTACACTGGTGATTGGGCTAGCTTTGTAAATGTTGCTTATCTATCTCACTGATAGTAGAAGCAACCAGATTTTTATCTACTTCATGTTGTGTTTCTAGAATGGTGTTTGTCTTGACTTAATCATTTGATTTAGGAGGCTTTCAAGGAATGAAGTTTGGTTTTATGTTTTGCTCGAATGGTAACTTGCAATTTGCTGTTGAAATCAACACTATGAATGAATGAAACTGTGTTAGTCACAAGTTGACTTTTTTCTACAGTTTTAGTTAGGAATTCCTTTTAAGGTGATAGGTCTAGTTCATTCGGATGAAGTGTCATTCTTGTCTGTCTCAAAGCCCTGATCCATATTTTTATATTTCTTTAAAACCCTAGTTAGAATAGGTTTTAAGTTTATGTTTGATCTCATAACAATCCAAAAGCTCAACACCAGCAGGCCCCTTGAATATTACTATTGCATTGACCACTGAGTAACATTATCACAGTTGAGACCCAACGACAAAGACCTTAGGAGCTAAGACATCGATGTGTTTTCTTTCTCTTTCAGGAGAAGTAGAGTAGCAATATTATGTTTGAATGTTGTGCCAAGACACACGTCAACAATTAAAAGATCAACCTGCTTACCATAAAAAAAATCAACACCTTGCATATGTTTGTGGTGGAGGTATTAAAGAAGAATTGTATGCCTCTATTTCGATTCATTAGATCTACCTTAGGCTAGCATATACTTGGGATAAGTCTAAAATTGCTTCACACTCATGTGATGAAGGCTATGTGTGATGAAATCCTAGACCTCAACCAAGATGTGGGTAGATTATAGGAGTTTTTCCAAGACCTAAGGCTAGTGGATAAAAATATGAAAGACTAAGCTATTTTATTTTTTTGTCTTATCTTATACCATTTTATGAGAATGGGGGTGTCAATGTATGAGAAGATCTTTGGAAACTAGGTGTGAAAATTGAAGGTTAAAGAGAATGGGGGTGCCAAACTTACAGTACTCATTGCCCCTTGGTCGTCAATTTTCCCTAAGTTCCCTCAACCTCGTCCTTGGCACTAGTATTAACCTTGTTTTCACTCCTCCAAACGCTTCCTCAATGTTGATATTGACCTTTTTTTTCACTCCTCTAAACTCTTCGTCAACACTGGTATTGACCTTGTTTTAACTCCAAACTCTTCCTCGGTACTAGTATCGACCTTGTTTTCACTCCTCCAAACTCTTCCTCAGTGCTGATATTGACCTTATTTTCACTCCTCCAAACTCTTCGTTGATGCTAGTATTGACCTTGTTTTAACTCCAAACTCTTCCTCGGCGTTGGCATTGACCTTGTTTTCACTACTCCAAACTCTTCATCGGTGCTGGCATTGACCTTGTTTTCACTACTCCAAACTCTTCCTCGGCGTTGCCATTGACCTTGTTTTCACTACTCCAAACTCTTCCCCAACGCTAGAATTGAACTTGTTTTCACTACTCTAAACTCTTCCTCGGCACTGGTATTGACCTTTCACTTCTCCAATTTGATGAGCTACAACCTAGTTTCATTAGGTTTTATAGTATGTTAATTAAGTTGAATTTTTTTCTGCCATTTAGCCAAGTTTTAATATTATACAATATAGTTAAGTATATATTAGCTATATTTTACATAATAAATAATATAATTATTCAACTTATTATAATTATATATTATATTCTTTAACAAAATTATTATAATTAATAACTAATAATAAGTATATTTTTATATAATACAAAATATAATTAATATAATATATATTTAATATAATAGTAATATATATTAATATGAGAGAGAAACTAAATTTTTATTGTTGTTTCACGTCAACAATCCAAGGATGGCATTTGTCCTTGGGGAGTTATGCTCAAGGTAGCATGCCATTTGATTAAAGATATGATAATTCTCCTTTAAGACCTTTTCAATGTACCCATTGCACACTTAAGGAGACAAAGATAAATATAGGGAATAAAATATAGAGAGAGAGGGAGATAATGACAAACATACAAATAGAAAGGGAGACAAAGAGATAGAGAGGTAGAGAGATAAAGAGATAAGGAAAAATAGATAGAGATATAGGGAGGGTGATTGATATATCTCTCCCTGTCACTCTCTATATCTCTATATCTCCCACTATCTATGTCACTCCCTCTTCCCCCCTCTATCTATTAAGCTATCTCTCCCTCCATCCCGAGTTGACTTTTTTTTTGGGTTGGTTGTTAGTACATTGCTCCATAGCAATTCCCAAGCCAAAGTAATTCAAATTGGATATCCAATTTGTTTTGGATATCAAATTTGTGTCTAATATCTAATTTGAATAAAAAATTAAAATGTAATATTTTGGTGCTATAAATCAGATATCCAATTTTTACACACATATACCCAAGAGTAATTAGGAGGTGGACAGTGGGAAAGAGAGAGAGAGGGAGAGAGAGGGAAAGGGAGAGAGAGCAAGAGAGAGAGGGAAAACAAGAGAGAGAGAGGGGGGGTAAAGCGAGAGAGAGGGGGAGAGAGAAAGAGAGGGGGAGAGAGAGAATTAGGAGGTGGAAGGAGGAAAGGAAGAGGGAAAATGAGAGAGAGAGGGGGGAAAGAGAGAGAGATATATAGAGAAATAATTAGGAGGGGGAGGGAGAGGGGAAGAGGGGAAGAATGGGAGAGGTAGAGAGAGAGATAGAATTAGGAGGGGGAAGGGAGAGGGGAAGAGTGTTGAGGGTAGAGGATATAAGTTTTAAGGGTTTATGGTTGAAGGGGTAGGAGGGAGAGACTTGAGTGAGAGAGAGAGGGATGGAGTGGGAGATAGATAAAGGAAGGGAGGGTAAAGGGTAGAGGGTAGAGGCTTTAAGGGTTAATGGTTTAGGGTTTAGGGTTTAGGGTTAAGGGGAAAGAGATAGAGGGAGTGAGTGAGTGAGAGAGAGACCTAAGAGAGGGAGAGGGGGTAGGATATTGAAGATAATTGAGAGAGAGGGAGGGAGGGAGTGGGAGAGAGAGGGAGGGAGGGAGGGTTAAGGGTACAAGGGAAAGAGATAGAGGGAGTGAGTGAGTGAGAAAAAGACCTAAGAGAGGGAGAAGGGGTAGGACGGAGAGACTTGAGATAGAGTGAGTGAGTGAATGAGAGATACCGAGAGGGAGTGGTTCTAGGAGGGAGAGACTTGAGAGTGAGAGAGATAAAGGAAGGGAGGGTTAAGGGTAGAGGGTAGAGGGTTTAGGGTTTAGGGTTAAGGGGAGAGAGATAGAGGGAGTGAGTGAGTGAGAGAGAAACCTAAGAGAAGGAGAGGGGGTAGGATATTTAAGATAATTGAGAGAGAGAGGGAGGGAGGGAGTGGGAGAGAGATAGAGGGAGGGAGGGTTAAGGGTGGAAGGAGAGAGATAGAGGAGTGAGTGAGTGAGAGAAATACCTAAGAGAGGGAGAAGGGGTGGGAGGGAGAATTGAGATAGAGTGAGTGAGTGGAGGAGAGAGACCTTAGAGAGGGAGTGGTGCTAGGAGGGAGAGACTTGAGCGAGAGAGAGAGAGATAAAGGAAAGGAGGGTAAAGGGTAGAGGGTAGAGGGTTTGAGGGTTTAGGGTAGAGGGAAGAGAGATAGAGGGAGTGAGTGAGTGAGAGAGAGACCTAAGAGAGGGAGAGGGGGTAGGAGGGAGAGACATGAGATAGAGTGATTGAGTGAGTGAGAGAGAGAGACCTGAGAGAGGGAGTGGTTCTATGAGGGAGAGACTTGATAGAGAGAGAGGGAGGGAGTGGGAGAGAATTAGAAGGAGACAAGGTTAAGGGTAGAGGGTAGAGGGTTTAAGAGTTTAGGGTTAAGGGTTAAGGGTTAAAGGTTTAGGGTTATGGGTAGAGGGGAGAGAGATAGAGGGAGTGAGTGAGTGAGAGAGAGACCTAAGAGAGGGAGAGGGGGTAGGATATTGAAGATGCTTGAGAGAGAGAGAGGGAGGGAGTAGGAGAGAGATAGAGGGAGTGAGTGAGTCAGTGAGAGATAGACCTAAGAGAGGAAGAAGGGGTAGGAGGGAGAAACTTGAGATAGAGTGAGTGAGAGAGAGACGGAGTGGTGCTAGGAGGGAGAGACTTGAGAGAGAAAGAGATAAAGGAAGGGAGGGTAGAGGGTTTAAGGTTAAGGGGAGAGAGATAGAGGGAGTGAGTGAGAGAGAAACCTAAGAAAGGGAGAGTGGGTAGGATGGAGATACTTGAGAGAGAGAGAGAGGGAGGGAGTGGAAGAGAGATAGAGGGAGAGGGGTTAAGGGTAGAGGGTAGATGGTTTAAGGGTTTAAGGTTTAAGGGTTAAGGGTAGAGGGAAGAGAGATAGAGGGAGTGAGTGAGTAAGAGAGGATAACCTAAGAGAGGGAGAGGAGGTAGGAGGAGAGACCTGAGATAGAGTGACTGAGTGAGTGAGAGAGAGAGAGTGACCTGAGAGAGTGAGTGGTGCTAGGAGGGAGAGACTTGATAGAGAGAGAGGGAGGGAGTGGGAGAGAGATAGAGGGAGACAAGGTTAAGGGTAGAGGGTAGAGGGTTTAAGGGTTTAAGGTTATGGGTAGAGGGGAGAGAGATAGACGGATTCAATGAGAGAGAGAGGGAGGGGAGTGGCAAAGCAGATAGAGAGTAGAGGGTTAAGGGTAGAGGGGTAGAAGGTAGAGGGCTAAGGGGTGGAGGGAGGGAGACAAGAGTGAGGAGCGAGAGAGAGAGAGATCCCAGGGAGAGGAAAGGGGGTAGGAGGGTGAGACTTGAGAGAAAGAGGGAAAGAGGGAGGGAGTGGGAGATAGATAAGGGGTAGAGGGTTTAAGGGTTTAGAGTTTAAGGGTTAAGGGTTTAGGGTTTAGGGTAGAAGGGAGATAGATAGAGGGAGTTAGAGAGAGAGAGATCTGAGAGAGGGGGAGGGGGTAGGAGGGAGAGACTTGAGAAAGAGAGAAGGTAGAGGGTTTAAGGGTTTGGGGTTTAAGGGTTAAGGGTTAATGGTTTAGGGTTTAGGGTTATGGGTAGTCATGGAACTTCAAAGTTTTGTTCTCTATGTTGTATTTTATCCTACTTTGTGTCTCTAGTCATCTATGGTCTTTGGGAAATCCTAAGGATGATGTTTTAGCTTCGTTTTCATGTAAAACACTAGTGTTCATCTTACACCTTCGATAGGATCTATTTGGCCGTTACTTTTTGGGAAGGCTTTAAAATGACTTAAGCCTGGGGCCCCTTTTGTTTTATCATTTTATTTCCTTCGCCTGACTTTATTTTTCCTAAGTCTTTTGTTGGTCTCATGTTCCCTCATTAAAACAACTTATGTCATTGTTTGTCATCGACCTAGTGATTTCCCCTTATTCCTTTAGGGGAGAGGGCCTAATAGTCATGCAGGCTAACTTTCTCGGCATGTAGCAATTGACTGGAATATCGTAGAACCTTCATTTTTCTTTGAAATGTAGACTGGTCTCTTATTTATCTATAACTAAGGTTTGGAGATGTGACTCATCATGCAACTCACCAAATCAGCAGATCTTTTGAGAAGTGTCTAAAATTTGACTTTTTTAAGGTTCGACCAAAACTTAATCATGGAACCCCCAATAGTTGAACCAAAAAAATATCATTTGTTTCTTGTAGAATATGATATTTTTATTTAAATTAAAATTAATATACAACCTAAATGGACCAAATACTTATTGATAACCATAAATCTTTGATATCTCTACCTTTTATATTCAACACATATGGACTAATAGTTGAACACAAAAAATATTTGTTGTTATAAAAACAACACATAATTATTTAAAATACAACTTATATTGAAAAAAAATGGACCAATAGTTGAACACTAAAACTTTTTGAAAATCCTTCACATTTAATGGGAAAATACATGCTATTTATTATGCTCACCTTTTATATTTGTGATAGGAAAACTATTAATATAAAATTATCCAATGCTTGTACATTGCTACCCCAATTGTTGTACACATAAGAACAATATTTTTCACTATGATAACAATACTTGTTTAAATGAGTGTCTTATTTTATTAAATGAGCATTTTATTTTTAAATGATATATACTTATAGTGGAGAGTTGTGATATTTTATTTGAAACAAAAAAATATTTATTTCACTTCTTCATGAATGTATTTATGTTTTTTTCATATAACATTTAGAGGTTCTCATGTGTTCAAGTATGGGTCCATTTTTTTGTCAACATTTGGTTTTTTCTTTATTTACATTTGGACTATTTATTTACAATATATAGTATAAATATGTGGTAAGACTGGGTATTATTATCACGATTGAGTGCGTGACTATTGGACCCCGCACGACTACTGGGCCATCTCCCCTAATAAATGTTTTTATTTTGTAGAGGGACAAGTTTGCATGGCCGTAGATCAATCGTCATGTGATCTCAGTCATTCCCCGCCATCCCTCGATGATCCCACCACATTGTCTTTGTTGATTGTGATATCACAGGTGAGTTCCACGCATCTCATCCAGTGTAGCCAAAGGAATGATAAATACTTTGATGTGTCTTTAATACATTATGTCGCGGGTTACTAAAGCAGTATAAGATGCACATGTTTTAAATCAACGAAGATGTTATAATCTCGATAGAAAGGTGCTTGATGGTTAATAACAAGGTTGGCGACTATGTTGAATGAACAGGATTGTCGATGGTTGAGATCCATGGTTTCCCACCATTGTGTGATCAAAAGTTGTGAGGTCTTTATTTATTGTGATATCACAAGCGAGCGACATGTGGATCTCCTTGGAAATGAGTAGTATGGTGGGCCCGTTATTTCCATGATGGAGACTATGTCATTTTTCTTTGAAGATAGTCGTCCAATGATCTCACAAAGGTGAAGGATTGACGACTAATATTTGAATCTGCATCAAATGCAATTAGAGTCATTCATGTAGCACACAAGTAAGCTTTAATGGTAGCCATGACATCTACTGCCATGGTTTGATCAAAATAAAGCAACTATTATTTTTCTTTTGGTATCAAAAAGCATTAAAAAAATCTTAAATGGTGATTGTTGGTCAATATGTTCTATATAAGGATTTGATAAGTAGTATTGGGTTGGAAAACATGTTGATGAAATTGTAAACAATGTTCTCAAGGATCTTATATGTTATGTGTTAAATTTTTCATAAACCCTTAGATGTTTATGAATTTGACTCCCTCAATGGATATATGGCACTGATGTAAGTTGTACTAATTTGTATGATTCAGTATTTTGTTTGTCTTTACCTAGTACATGCTACAAATTGCAAATCAATGACTATTTTACACTGTGGAATGTGTTGTAGTTATCTTATGCTCCAAATAGTTGATATTACTAATGAACAACCAATTCTATTTAGTATTATGCTATTATGTTGAGCTATTAAATGATATTATTTTTTGTTAATGTTGTTTATGATAATGGTGTAGAGGTTGTAAATGCATTAAGGGATCACCCTCCTGGGTCTTGTAAAGCCCAAAGTGTAGGTCTTTAAAATCCTCGTCAGTTGGTCCAAGTCCTTCGAGCTGCCCTTGATTGGAATTGGAAATTCCATAGGTAAATTAGAAGACCAACCTAGTTATAGTTAAAAAAACCAATAGGTAGAGGGGAGAGAGATAGAGGGATTCCGTGAGAGAGAGAGACGAAGGGAGTGGGAGAGAGATAGAGGGTAGAGGGTTAAGGGTAGAGGGGATGGAGATAAGAGTGACACTTGAGAGAGGGAGAGGGGGTAGGAGGGTGAGACTTGATAGAGAGAGGGAGGGAGGGAGTGATTGGGAGAGAGATAGAGGGTAGAGGGTTTAAGGGTTTAGAGTTTAAGGGTTAATGGTTTAGGGTTTAAGGTTAAAGGTAGAAGGTGTTGGTTTTTTTTAAACACTATATCTAGGTTGGTCTTCTAATCTACCTATGGGATTGCCAATTCCAATCAAGGGCAACTTGAAGGACCTAGACCAACTAACGAGGACTTTAAAAAGCATCCTACACTTTGGGCTCTACAAGACCTGGGAGGGTGATCCCTTAATATGTTTACAACCTCTGCATTAATATCATAAACAACATTAACACATAATAGATAATCCGATTGAATATTTCAACACAATAGGATAATATTGAATAAAATTGTTTGTTCACTGATAATATCAACTATGTGGAGCATGAGATAACTACAACACAATCCATAGTAAAATATAGTCATTAATTTGTAATTTGTAGCATGCTCTGGGAAAAGACAAACAATTCTTGAACTACACAAATAAGTATAGCTTAGATCAGTGCCATATATCCATCATGCATTACAATTTCATTAGTATGCATTCTCACCCAATACTACTTATCAAATCCTTATACATAACATATCTGCCTATAATCCCATTCAAGCATTTTAATTAATTCCTTGAATTAAAGCTAAAATAAGGATTATACACACCACAACAGTGAGATGAATGAAACAATCCTTAGTCATCTTATTCAAAATTTGGATATGCATGTATAGTGGAGAGACATGTGTTTGAATTTATCATTTCAACTCAAATGCTAGTACTGTTATACAACATTAAATCCCCATGAATTCAAACTAATTATAGAATAACTCAAAACCTAAATTGTATTTCTCTCTAAAACCATCAGGCTTTACAATTTTCTCTGCAACTTCACCTTGACTCGACCAAAAATTATCTAACTTGCTAACCCATACTTCTAGCCTTGAAATCCTTCTTATAGAAAATGAAGGAGAAAACAAGCATCGGGGCAAAAAATACACATCTCACTAGCCAGTTGGCACACCTGGTGATATTCCAAAAATTATTACAACAACCATCACCTTGGAGAATATTCTTGTTCATCATGTCAGCTTAAAAAATTTGATGCAACAACAAAAAACCACAAGAAACCTGTGCTGAGAATGCCATCAAAGAAAAACTGGAAACCATTGTAGCAACAACATCCAATTTACCACCTATTAGTAGTCCATTCCTTTTACTCTTCCTCAGTCAAATATTTAGTTACCCATTTATGGTATTCTTCATCAGTTGGCCAGTAAAAATTAATGACCTCATTCACCTTGGTATTATAAGGTGTGTATTTTACCGCTATGTGATTTGCATCTGGGTATGTGCAGGATCATGATGGGCCAAAAAGTGGCAATATTATGGGTATTTGTAGGGTATGTGGCTAATGACTTTTTTTACCCAAAATTGATAAAATGAAGAGGGTTTTTAGAGGAGATTCTCAGCTTTCCACCAATATAAATTATGCTTGAATTTGAATGTAATTAATAATTATTATTGGTTTTCTATTAGAATTATGACTAAAGTCCTAATCGATAGGCTGATTGAAAAACATATATAACTTTCAAACGACATCACATTTTTTGAATCTGAAATATGTGTCACATTCTATGCTTCACATAATATAGGATTAAAAAAAGAAAAATTAAATTTCATAATTTTTTTACCAAGTTAAGGTGGTCAGACATACGAGTTCTTATATTTTTTAAAAGTTAAAATTAAAAAATCATAATTAATTATTTACTTAGAAAAAAAATACAAAAAAATATGCATCACATCCGGACATGAGTCCTCTACTTATATATAAAATCTTACAAAAAAATATTATCATTTTTTATGGTTAGGGTGGTTAGACAGACACCTACTTATTTTTTCCCTGGAATTTAAGTACTACTACATTGAAATTTCAAAATTTCACCAAATAGATTTTATTTATTTTTAAATAAACCTAGTAGTTTAGAAACTACATTCAATTTTCTACAGATTCTATTCATACACATTTTTGAAATAATATAGATAAATTATTCAAATTTTTACGTCAAGTTGCCTAACACTTATTTTTTCTGAATTTTTTTCCACTTAAGGGCCTGTTTTTTCCATGATGATCCTGCACATACCCATCTCTTTCAAAAGCTTCCAAAAATGAGTAGGTCCTAATGATTTTATCTATATAGCTCACCAACAAGTCATAATATGACTCATCACAAATTAATTTAATTTGATCATTGATGACTTCACTTGCTTGATCCTACCACTGCTGAAGTGACCTGATTTTCCCCTGCTCATCAATTATATCTGGTAATAATGTGTTACCCCAATCATTAAAATTCTTCACCAATTCCCTTATCTTCCTACTCAAATCATTTGGTAGGGTATAAAAACCTTGCAATGATTTAACCAACACTTAAGTAGGCTTTAATGATTGGGGCATTATTTGTATCAAACCTTGAAGCCTTATACATGACACCCAAATCACTGGCCCTAGGGATCCAATTTTCAATCAATGGTATCAATACTTCTTGATCCCTATCAATATTATTTATTGCATCTAACAGCAAAGAATATAAAGAATGTATGGATAGCAATTTACTATCAACCTTTTCATTTAAATGCCTCAAGATAGTAGTAACAATATACTTTTTCTTTGAAAGAGATCCCTCCTCACTTACCTTCAATGATGTCTACAATTCATCAATTCTTTGCAAGAGTTGATTCTTTGTAGGATCAATAGAGCACTCTGTTTCTTCATCAATTTTTTTTAAAGGAGGGGTGAGAGAAAGATTCTGACTAGGAGACCCTACTGTGGAAGGTAATGTACTGGTCCTTGGAGCACTTGATGTCTCCCCAATCTATTTATACCTAAACCTTTCCACTTCAGTCTGCAACTCAACATTCCTCTATTGCATCTTATTGTATTCCTCAATCAAAAGGTTATACTTCTCCATTAGGCTCTTCTTTTTAGCCTCCTCCCTTTTAGCAGTCTTTTGGGACAATTTGGCCACATTCACAATCAAACTAGTGGCCTAAGTAGTTGAGGTATCTGAATCTCTCTTTATTATTAATCCTCCTCTGAAATTTGGATTAATATCCATAACATTTGGTTTTCTTCCATGAGGAGCCAATGCCCAAATTTCCAAAGTTTCATATTCCTCACTGAAGGAAAAATCTTGCAATGTTGCCTTGACTTCTTCTTCAGAGTCTTGCAAAGGATGCTTGGACTTTAAAATATCATTAAATGCTACAAAATCTACAATGTCCCATTTAGGCAGAATCAACACACCAACCTGTCTCACTAGTCTTCTTCCCTCTTTAGTAGTGATGTTCTTAAATTCCTCCATTAATTTAGCTTTTACCTCCTCATCATTATCCTGGTCTAACCTCTCAGGCCCTAGTTCTCTTCTCTTCTTACATTTCTCTTGATATTATTCAAAATTCATCCTCCATACCAATTGCAAGAATAAAAGAGTTTTTACCAATATATTGTCATCTAGAAACTCCTTACATGTTTCCATTCTTGCATCTTGTACACTTTTTCCTTTCATATCTAAATCAAATAGTACCAATTCAGCTGGCCTAGGAGGGGAAGGCATACCAACATGCATGTCTTGATCAGTAACAATAATTTCATCCATCAGATACTCCTGTGGTTGATCAATTCTTTGTCTTTTAGGACTTGGATCAGATGGTGGTGATGAGAGACTATCTTCTAGTGATGATTCTAAATCAATGATTTTAATTTCCCCAGGCACTTTGAATTTTGGACCTGGTTGTGAAGGAAACTTCATTCTTTTCTTTCCTTTTCTATCCACTTCCTCTTTATCACTGCAATCATCCTTTTTCCTCATGTAAATAGGCCACCTTTCTATAGGCTAGTATGTTGGCCTTGTTTCAATTGGCCTGGCAACTTGTTCCTATACACCCAGACTCAGTTCTAAATTTATATTTTTGGTCCTCAATGTGCCCATAATTTCCTTGAAGTTCTCCATTAGAAAGTCAATCTTCTTATGGTATGGATTGAACTACAATAATGGATTATACTTTGAATCCATCTTATGCACAATATCTAATAGCTTATCATAAGCTATCCATTTCTCCTTGTTCAACTCCTACCTATTTAGACCAAATTCATTTTTGATCAAATCCTCAAGAAAGTTGAACTCATGTATAATTTTTTCAGCCTTTATTCTTTGTCTAAAATGGGAAAAGAGACCCTCAGGATCATGCTACCACTTTGGACCACACCTCAAATGGTAATCATTAAAGAATTTCTCAAAATACTCCCAGCCTCCTTTTGAAAAGGCAAAATTAGACACCACTATATAATCAAGGAAAAATGTTCCCTTACCCCTCCCTGTGAGGTTGTCCTCATGGATACAACCTATTTTCCACATAACTTCTATAAACCCCACTCTTGGTGGCACATTGTATGGCAGTATATGGAGGGTTCCTTGAAAACTGTATACTCTCAAAACAGTGTTGACTAGATATGGGATGATGTCATCCTAGTTATGGCAAACTTTCAATTCTGGCTTCCTCCCTTTTGGCCTAAGGAAATCATGCAATTCCTCAAGGATCCTGGGTACATTCACCATCATTCTAACCCTCAATCTAGAAGCAAAGAAATGATCAAAATTTCACATAACTAGCACTTTCCTTATTGCAAGATAAATTTGTAGCCCATAATTGTACTAGAAATATTTCTCCATCAACCGATTTCCTTAATTCCATCTTTTCAGAGAAAAAGTCAACATTCTTGAACAAAAACATATGCATCAGTATAGAATACCAGAAGAATTGAGTGTCGGTATCATTTTTCTACAACTTTGATAACCCTTCATGTATTCTCTTAGCCAAGAAAGAAGCAAAGTCATATGTCATAGAGAAATTAGGGTGTTGTTTTTGCACCCCCATGAACATGCATGCAATAGGCATCACAACACCAGGAATGAAACCCAAAATCTGACACAATGAATAAAAAGTGGCCAAGAAATGATTTGCAAAAAAATTTAATCTGAAAGGTTCTTGGTCATTGGGGCTAATATGAAATCATGAACCTCCTGCCCTAGCTAGATGAGGTGGAAGAAACTTAGCTCTTAAAAGAGACTTCAACTTTTCATATTCCTTCTTCATTTCCTCAAGATTGATAGGAACCAAGTCTTCACTCAATTCACTCAAGTCAAAATCTGTTGGACCTCTTCTCTATTAATGCTCAACAGAACCTTTCCATCATTATTCCTGATTACCTGTGTCACAGGGTCATATCTTACAACCACTACCCTAAGTAAGTCTATGTCAAGGAACACATTTGGGACCACCAGCTTTCCCAAATCGTACATCCAACAGTTTGAAAAGGGCTGAGAAAAATTCCTCTGTCCATACCATAATCTGAACATTTCCAAGCTTGTGAGAGGAACCCTAGCATCGAAAATGTTAGAGAAATTATATACTAACCCTTCCCCCAGGATTTTCCCTCACATTAGAACCAATCCCTTCTTCCTATCATTCATTGAGCAAGGCAATTGATCCAAGAAATCATCATACAGGTTTCTTTTTAAATAGTCAACTTGGCCAGAATGTTGCTTTAGCGGTGCCATCTTGGACAAACTAGGGTCTTTTTACAATTTCACACTTCGAATAGCTAGGACTAAAAAGAATAGGAAATTACAAAACAAAACAATGTACTTTCTCAAAACTATAATTAAACTATAGCCCTAACACTTTTATCAACAAGCTCAATGACAAGGACAACAAATCTTTTCCCAAATTCAAGTACATAATGACCAAGAAGCACAAAAATTAACTCACAGATTTGTTTATAGAAGTCCCAAATTCTGGCTACAGAGATTCACAACTTCACTTTCTGCTCTGAAACTACTTTGCAAAATACATGAATTATTTGTGATACAAATAAAATAGTATAATTGATTTTATCTCAATCAAATCATGCCAACAAATGTCTCATCCGCCATTAAAGCTCACTCGCGCACTACAGGAATGACTCCAACCATATTTGATGCAGAATTAAATTTTAGCCATCCACGTGGTAGTCACCCATGATATCACAATCAGTAAAGATCCTGTAACTTTGGATCATGCGATCGTGCGAAACCATAGATCTTGAGCATTCATGATCTTGTTCCTTCAACATAGTCGCTAGCCTTATTATTAACCATTGAGTAGAAATTTTCATCAAGATTATAACATATCTGTTGATTTAAAACCTGTACACCTCAATAACACTTTGGTAACCCACCTTTTAATGTATTAATGCTGAATTAATTTACCATAGTATTTCCTTCATTCCTTGAACTTCATTAGATGAGACATGTGGTGCCCGCCCGTGATCTGATGAAAATTGATCGATGGTCAACCAAACTTATGACCTTCAGCCTCACTAGATAGGACACGTGGCACCCGCCCATGATATTGCAATTAATCAAAGTGGTGTGGTGGGGTCATCACAGGATGGCAGGGACTAGTTGAGATCAAATGATACTTGATCAATGGTCTTGTAAACTTCATCCTTTTGCAAAATAAAACATTTATTAAAAGGACAAGGGGACATCACTAGGCAGATGGTAAAGAATGACATAAGTTGTTTTTAAATGACGAAACACGAATGAACCAAGACTTAGGAAAATAAAACCTTGAAGAGGAAATAAAATATTAAAACAAAGGAACTCAGCCTAGATGGAATGATAAGGCAAGTCATTTTCAAACCCCTCAAAAAGTAACATCGAAATAGATCACAACAAAGGCATAAAATAAACACAAGATTTTTATATGAAATAAAGCTAAAACCAGTAACCCAAGCAAAATTCTAACACCATGAAAGACTAGTAACACTAGGTAGGGTAGGAATGGAACATAAGGAGCAAAAATATAAAGTTCCATCAGAGGGGAGAGAGATAGAGGGAGTGAGTGAGAGAGAGAGACCTAAGATAGGGAGAGGTGGTAGGAGGGATATTTTTGAGAGAGAGAGAGAGGGAGGGAGTGGGAGAGAGATAGAGGGTAGAGGGCTAAGGGTAGAGTGGAGAGACTTAGGAGAGAGAGAGGGAGAGAGAGAGGAGGAGGGAAGGAGTACTAGGAGAGAGATATAGGGTAGAGGGTTTAAGGGTCTAAGGTTTAGGGTTAAAGGTAGAGGGGATTGAGATAGAGAGAGTGAGTGAGAGAGAGACCTAAGAGAGGGAGAGGGGGTAGGAGGGAGAGACTTGAGAGAGAGAGAGCGAGTAGAGGGTAGAGGGTAGAGGGTTTAAGGGGTTGGGGTTTAAAGGTTAAGGGTGTAGGGTTATGGGTAGAGGGGAGAGAGATAGAGGGATTCAATGAGAGAGAGAGGGAGGGAGTGGGAGAGAGATAGAGAGTACGTAGAGGGTAGAGGGTTTAAGGGTTAAGGGTTAAGGGGAGAGAGATAGAGGGAGTGGGTGAGTGAGAGAGAGACCTAAGAGAGGGAGAGGGGGTAGGATATTGAAGATACTTGAGATGAAGAGAGAGGGAGGGAGGGTTAAGGGTAGAGGGTAGATGGTGAGAGAAATACCTGAGAGAGGGAGAAGGGGTATTTTGTATATATTAATAAATAATATATATATGCTAGTATCATTTGTAGCACAACATGAAAGACAAGATTAGATTTACTTTTAGTTCTAGAATTAAGGTTAGGGTTACATATATATTTAGTTAGGGTTGGGGTTAAAAATAGTGTCAGTTTTAGTTTTATAATTAAGTTTAGTGTTATATTTAGAGTGAGAATTATTGTTGAGATTCAATCATAACCCTAATCTAACCTTAACCTTAAACCTAATTGAACCCTAACCCTATTTGTAATTGAAGTTTAACTCTAACCCCAACCCTATCCCTATCATTGAACCCAAGCTTTATCCTAGAATCCCAACTCTAATTAAATGGTAAACCTAACCTAACCTTAACCCTAATGCTAATCCCAACCCTAAGTCTATCTATAATTATAATCCTAACCCTTCTCATTCTAACCCTAATTATAATCTTAATTATAATTCTAACCCTAACCATAATTCTAATGCTATTCATAATCCTTAGTTTAACACTAACCATAGTTCTCATGACAACCTTAACTCTAATTATAAGCCTAATCAAACCCCGACCTTAACCTTAACCCTTTAACCTTAAGCCTAAGCTTAATTAAATCAATATCCTAGCTCTAACCCCAAACTCATATATGTGAGACAATTATAATTTACCAAAACCCTAACCATAATTGAATCATAACCCTAATTGAAATATAATCCTACCTTTAATTGAACCCTAACCCTAATTGAATCATAATTTTAACCCAAATCCTAATTGACCCTATTTTTAACTCTAAGACTAATTAAACACTATTTCTAACCCTAACCCTAAGCCCATATAAATCTTAGCCCTAATTGAACCCTAACCCCAATTGAATCATATTTAAACCCTAACCCTTAATGAGCACTAACCCTAATTAAACCCTAACACAATTGAACCATAATTATAAACCTAATTTAATACTAACACTAACCTAATCCTAATAACATATTATTAGGGTTATATTTATTAATGTCTTAATATTAGTTTATAAATTCAACATTAATTATAAATATTTTAAAATAAATTAAGTATTTCAATCTAAAATTTTAATATTTGACATTACAAATAAAATTAAACTAAATTCTAATTGTTAAAATCCATAAAATATTTATTATCTATTTAGTTTTACTAATTATCTAATACAATTAAATTAAGTTAAATTAAATATTCATTTTAAATTAATTAAATAATTATTAATTAGAATATAAGAATAAATTAAGAAATAAGATCTATATAAAATCAACTTTTCTATTTTTTTCTTTGTGTACAAATCATTTCATTTTCTAAAATTATACTAAATTCTAGATATCATAATTAAAGACAAAAATTTATTCTATTCTAATTCTAACCCTAGTTAAACCCTAGCCCTATTTAGACTCTAACCCTTACCCTAATTCAACACTAAATATAAATAAACCCTAAACCTAACTCTAATCAAACCCTAACCCAAACCTACTTGATTCATAATCCCAACCCTAACCCAAATCCTAATTGAACTTTAAAACTAACCTTAATTAAGTATTAACCCTAATTGAACAGTTATTGAATAGTAGTCCTAATTGTACCATAACCCTAACTTTGAACTATAGTTGAACTCTAATCCTAACCCTAACACTAATTCTTATCCTAATTGAACCTTAACCCCAACCCTAACCTTTTGAACTCTTATTGAATTCATAACCTTAATTAAACCACAACCTCATCCTCAATCCTAACCCAAATTGAACATTAATTGAACCCTAAACCTAACCCTAAGTGAACACTAATCCTAATTGAACTCTAACTTTTTAGTTGAAAATATTAAAGTGCCTTAGATTTTCCCATTCATTGTCATTTATTATTCAATTCCTAATAGAATGCCAAAAATTTATACTTTTATAATGTTTTAATACACACCTAATATTAAGGGTTTAGAGTTTAAGGGTTAAGGAGTTTAAGGGTTTAGAGTTTAAGGAGTTTAGGTTTTAAGGTTTAGGGTTAATGGTAGAGGAGAGAGATATAGAAAGTGAGTGAGAGAGAGAGTCTTGAGAGAGGGAGAGGGGTAGGAAGGAGAGACTTGAGAGAGAGAGAGAGGGTAGAGGTGTAAGAGGTAGAAGGTAGAGGGTTAGGGTAGAGGGGAGGGAGGGAGAGGAGTGAGAGAGAGAGAGGAAGGGGTAGGAGGGTGAGACTTGAGAGAGAGAGGGAAAGAGGGAGGTTGGGAGAGATATGGGAGAGGGTTTAAGTTTATAGTTTAAGGGTTAAGGGTTTAAGGTTTACAGTTAAGCTTAGGGTTTAGGGTTTAAGGGTAGAGGGGAGACACATAGAGGGAGTGAGTGAGAGATAGATAAAGACCTAAGAGAGGGAGAGGGGGTAGGAGGGAGAGACTTGAGAGAGAAAGAGAGGGTAGAGTGTAGAGGGTTTAAGGGTTAAGGGTTTAGGGTTTAGGGTTATGGGTAGAGGAGAGACAGATAGAGGGATTCAGTCAAAAAAAAAACCCCAACCTTAGGATTTTCCCAATACCATAAAATACTAGTAACATAAGACATGACAGGAAAGGAAAGATTCAAAAGATGCAACATACTGTGTTGATATGTCCTTCAATCTTCTTAAGAAGATCCTTGATCTTTTTATAAAGGAAGTGACTTCATAGATGCATCAAGTTCAATTATGCATCTTTTAAATAATGAGGAATCATTTCAAGTTGTTGTCAAGCCCCTCTCACCATAACCCTATTGGAAAGCCACACATCACATAAGAAGGTGAGTTGTTAGGTCACCCACATATGTGACAGGTGGTTGTCCAATAAAGATAAAATGAGGAGACTATGTATTTATTACACATAACAAAAGAAGAGCAATGGTTGAATCAAGGCCATGATACAAGTACAAGTACAACACCTTTTCAAGAGCTACAAGATGCAAAGGGGATTGATATTATTCATTCATGGGTGTACTAGTGAAAGTGAATGAAATAGGTAAAGGTCAATGTCATTGATAAGGACAACCAAAAATGCATGCTATAGTGGTCTCATGAAGGACAACAACAAAAACAAAATCTAAAGTTGCAGAAGGCTCTATTCAAGGCCTTCACAATCAAACATTAGGCGAACAAGTTACCAGATAACATTCAATACATGATGTTTTAAGGAAAGGCATAAAAGGAAAAGACATTCAAGAAACATCAACTCTAGTTGACACAAATAATATGCCTATTGAAAACATGTCATTACAAGAGGTTTATGACAGCAATGGTACCCTCATATCATGTGATCAAGATACAATTTCTTTGCTCATAACCTTTCATGTAGGGGTTTTGGTCATCATGATTGATCCAACATGGATCATGATTGCATACAAGAAACAAAAAGTTACAAATGACAATTAAGTAGTTATGATTCAAGAGAGATCTCATATTGGAAGCCAAGGCCATAGTACAAGTGTATATGAACAAAAACTATGAGGTTATGCTACAAGGAAACCATGCATGTTCATGTAGGACATCAAGCATTACAATGGTACAAGTGCATATGAACAACAATCAACAATCAACAACAAGTAGTGAAGGAAGCAAATCACAGTTGTATTTTTACCTTTTCATACCATTGATCATCCATTCTAGCAAGAGGCTATAATAGTGAAGGCATATACTTGCACAGGGGTGTTTTAATGAAGATATTCAACATAAAAACCATCATAAATCATGGTGCTTCAAGGGAATAGACAATATTAATGAATAAGAGTAGTACCATTAAAGGCTACAGGTTTGTCTTCATGTTATCTATAAATTTGAAAAAATAAATCTACACTAGGTGAGAACATGACTATAGCCATGAAATGGATTGCAGTGAGATAAATAATATAAATGGTTGTTGCCACTATCTCATTTTCTCTTTGGATAGTTATTACTAAGTCCTAACAAGTGAATAGCAAAGGGATAGTTGTCAATAATATACCTTCATTTTACAACTCCTAGACTTTTGGTGATCTCATTGACCCAATAAGGAATTGCTTATAAATCATTTCATATATTTTTGACAAAATAAAAAGGAGGACTGATGTATCCAATTGTAAGAATATAGCAATGTCCAAGGGAGGGGTAGTACCATCATCTTAGGTACCACTGCTGCAAGATGATAAATGACAATCCTTGTGGTTGTATGCATGGAGGTCCTAAAGCATACTTTGCATAAGGTGCATTCATGGAATCTTTTGGTGAAAGGTTTCCCAAGCATGAGAAAAGATCTAGTGTTCCATTAGGCTATGTTGGAACAATTATACACTAATCCCTCCCCTAGGGTGTTTCCTCACATAAAAACCAATCCCTTCTTCCTATCATTTGTTGACAAGGGCAATTTATTAAAATGCTTAAATGGGATTATAGGTGGATATGTTTTGTATAAGGATTTGATAAGTAGTATTGGGTTAGAATACATATTGATGAGATTGCAATGCAATGTTATCAGGGATCATATATGTTATGTGTTAAATCTGTCATAAACCCTTGAATACTTATGAATTTGACTCCCACAATGGATATATGGCACTGATCTAAGTTGTATGATTCAGTATTTGTTTGTCTTTACCTAGAGCTTGCTAAAAATTGCAAATCAATGAGCTATTTTATCTTGGGATTGTGTTGTAGCTATCTCATGCTCCAAATAGCTGATAATGTTGATGAATAGCCAATTATATTTGATATTATCCTATTATGTTGAGCTATTAAATGAGATTATTTGTTATTGTTAATGTTGTTTATGATATTGGTGCAGAGGTTGTAAACACATTAAAGGATCACCCTCCTGGATCTTGTAGAGCCCGAAGTGTAGGAGGATTTTTTAAAGTCCTCATCAATTGGTCTAGGTCTCTCCCTCCTACCACCACTCCCTCTCTTAGGTCTCTCTCTCTCACTCACTCACTCTATCTCAAGTATCTCCCTCCTACCCCATCTCCCTCTCTCAGGTCTTTCTCTCACTCACTCACTCCCTCTATCTCTCTGTCATAACAGACCCTTAAACCACCATCTACCCTCTAACCCTTAGCCCTCCTCTCTCTCTCTCAAGTATCTTATATCCTACCCCTCCCTCTCTTAGGTCTCTCTCTCTCTCACTCAGTCCCTCTATCTCTCTCCCTTAACCCTAAATCCTAAACCCTAAACCCTTAACCCTTAAACCCTCTAACCTTAACCCTCTATGTACTCTCTATCTCTCTCACACTCCATCTCTCTCTCTCTCACTAAATCCCTCTATCTCTCTCCCCTCTACCCATAACCCTAAACCCCAAACCCTTAAACTCTCTACCATCTACCCTCTACCCTCTCTCTCTCTCTCTCAAGTCTCTCCCTCCTACCTCCTCTCCCTCTCTTAGGTCTCTCTCCCTCACTCACTCTTTCTATCTCTTTCCCCTCTACCCTTAACCCTTAAACTCTAAACCCTTAAAAACTCTACTCTCTATCTCTCTCCTAGTACTGCCTCCCTCCCTCTCTCTCTCTCTCACTCCTAATTCTCTCCACTCTACCCTTAACCCTTAAATCCTTAAATCCTCTACCCTTTATCTCTCTCCCACTCCCTCCCTCTCTCTCTCAAGACTCTCCCTCCTACCCCCTCTCCCTCTCTCAGGTCTCTCTCTCTCTCTCTCTCACTCCCTCTATCTCTCTCCCCTCTGATGGAACTTTATATTTTTTCTCCTTATGTTCCATTCCTACCCTGTTTGGTGTTACTGGTCTTTCATGGTGTCAGAATTTTTCTTGGGTTGGTGGTTTTAGATTTATTCTCTCTCTCTCTCACTCCCTCTATCTCTCTCCCCTCTGATGGAACTTTATATTTTTTCTCCTTATGTTCCATTCCTACCCTGTTTGGTGTTACTGGTCTTTCATGGTGTCAGAATTTTTCTTGGGTTGGTGGTTTTAGATTTATTTTCATATAAAACCCTTGTGTTTATTTTACGCCTTGGTTGGGATCTATTTCAATGTTACTTTTTGAGGGGTTTTAAAATGAAGTATGTTCTATCATTCCATCTAGGTTGAGTCTATTTGTTTTAATATTTTATTTCCTCTACAGGGTTTTATTTTCCTAAGTATTGGTTGGCCCTATGTTTCATCATTTAAAAAAAACTTATGTCATTGTTTACCATCCATCTAGTGATTTCCCCTTGTCCTTTTAATAAATTTTTTGTTTTACATAAGGATCAAGTTTGCGCAACCGTTGATCAACTATCGTTTGATCTTAGCCACTCCCCACCATCCTGCGATGACCCCACCACACTACTTTGGTTGATCGTGATATCAGAAGTAGGCACCACATGTCCTATATGGTTAGGCCAAAGGTGATAAGTTTGGTTGACTATCATTCAATTGTCATCAGATCTTAACGGTTTCCTGCCATCGCATGATCGAAAGTTGCAAGGTTTTTACTAATCACGATATCACGAGCAGGCGCCACATGTCTCATCTAATGAAATAGAAGGAATGAAGGAAATACTGTAGTAAATTAATCCAGCCTTAATACATTAAAAGGTGGGTTACTAAAGTTTTCTTGAGGTGTACATTTTTTAAATCAGCATATATGTTATAATCTTGATGAAAAAGCTACTCGATGATTAATAATAAGGTTGGTGACTATGTTGAAGGAACAAGATCACAAATTCTCAATATCTATAGTTTTTTTCCATCGTATGATCCAAAGCTGCAAGATCTTTACTTATTGCGATATCGTGGGTGACTGCATATGGACTTCCTTGGCAACATATGGTATGGTAGGCCCCTTATTGCCACGTTGGAAATTGTGTCATCTTGTTTTGAAGACGGTCATTTGATGATTTGATATAACTAAAGGATTGACGGCTAAAATTTAAACCTACATCAAATATGGTTGGAATCGTTCGTGCAATGTGCAAGTGAGCTTTGCTAGTAGATGATTCATTTGCTGGATGATTTGATCATCCATTCTATTAAATTCTTGGTTCATTTATGCTAATGGAAAATGGGTAACTAAATATTTAACTGAGGAAGAATAAAAGAATAATATGTAAATGGATCAATCACTCACTCCCTCTATCTCTATCTTTAACAAAAGTGTGGCAGGCATAATCCATTCAGATGCCCATGCCTTTTCATAAGCTGGGTAGCCATTGCCCCACCGTACTACTCGTTGCCAAGGAGATCCACATGGCACTTTCCTATGATATCGCAATCAATAAAGACCTCGCAACTTTTGATCATAAGATGGTGGGAAACTGTGGATCTCAACCATCGACAATCTTTTTTGTTCAACACAGTCGCCAACCTTGTTATTAACCATCGAGCACCTTTCTACTGAGATTATAACATCTCCATTGATTTAAAACACATGCATCTTATAACTGCTTTAGTAACCTATGGCATAATGTATTAAAGACGCATCAAAGTATTTATCATTCCTTTGGCTTCACCAAATGAGACACAAGGCACTCGCTTGTGATATCATGATCAACAAAGACAGTGTGGTGGGGTTATCGTAGGATGGAGGGGAATGGCTGAGATCACACGATGATTGATCTATGGCCATGCGAACTTGTCCCTCTACAAAATAAAAACATTTATTAGGTGAGAGAACCCAGTAGTTGTGTGGAGTCCAATAGTCACGCACTCAATCATGATGATAATACCCAGTCTTACCACATATTTATACTATATAATGTAAATAAACAATCCAAATGTAAATAAAGAAAAAACCAAATGTTGATAAAAAAATGGACCCATACTTGAACACATGAGAACCTCTAAATGTTATATGAAAAAAACATAAATACATTCATGAAGAAGTGAAATAAATATTTTTTTGTTTCAAATAAAATATCACAACTCTCCTCTATAAGTATATCATTTAAAAAATAAAATTCTCATTTAATAAAATAAGACACTCATTTAAACAAGTATTGTTATCATAGTGAAAAAATATTGTTCTTATGTGTACAACAATTTGGGTAGCAATGTACAAGCATTGGATAATTTTATATTAATAGTTTGTCCTATCACAAATATAAAAGGTGAGCACAATAAATAACATGTATTTTCCTATTAAATGTGAAGGATTTTCAAAACGTTTTAGTGTTCAACTATTGGTCCATTTTTGTTCAATATAAGTTGTATTTTAAATAATTATGTGTTGTTTTTATAACAACAAATAGATTTTTTGTGTTCAACTATTAGTCCATATGTGTTGAATATAAAAGGTAGAGATATCAAATATTTATGGTTATTAATAAGTATTTGGTCCACTTAGGTTGTATATTAATTTTAATTTAAATAAAAATATCATATTCTACAAGCAACAAATAATATCTTTTTGGTTCAACTATTGGGGGTTCCATGATTAAGTTTTGGTCGAACCTTTAAAAATTAAAATTTTAGACACTTCTCAAAAGATCTGCCGATGTGGCGAGTTGCATGATGAGTTTCACCTCCAAACCTTAGTTATAGATAAATAAGAGACCAGTCTACATTTCAAAAAAAAAATGAAGGTTCTACGATATTCCAGTCAATTGCTACATGCTGAGAAAGTTAGCCTGCATGACTACTAGGCCCTCTCCCCTAAAGGAATAAGCAGACATCACTAGGCCGATGACAAATAATGAAATAAGTTTTTTTTAACGAGGGAACACAAGACCAACAAAAGACTTATGAAAAATAAAGTCAAGCAAAGGAAATAAAATGATAAAACAAAAGGGGGCCCAACCTAGACGAAGCGATGGGGCTTAAGTCATTTTAAAGCCTTCCCAAAATGTAACGGCCAAATAGATCCCATCCAAGTTGTAAGATGAACACTAGGGTTTTACATGAAGACGAAGGTAAAATCCCATCCTTAGGCTTTTCCCAAACACCATAGATGACCAGAGACACAAGGCAGGATAAAATAGAACACAGAACAAAACTTTGAAGTTCCATCACTACCCATAACCCTAAACCCTAAACCATTAACCCCAAACCCTTAAACCCTCTACCCTCTCTCTCTCTAAAGTCTCTCCCTCCTACCCCCTCTCTCTCTCTCTCTCTCTCTCTTCCTCTCACTCCTCTTATCTCCTCCCTCTGCCCATAACCCTCTACTCTCTATCTCTCTCTCCTCCCTCCTCTCTCTCATTGAATCCCTCTATCTCTCTCCCCTCTACCCATAAGCCTAGAAGCCCTTAACCCTTAAACCCCCAAACCCTTAAACCGTCTGCCCTCTCTCTCTCTCTCAAGTCTCTCCCTAGGTGCCCTATCTCTCCTCTCATGTCTCTCTCTCACACTCACTCTCTCTATCTCTCTCCTCTCTACCCATAACCCTAAACCTTAACCCTTAAATCTAAACCCATAAACCTCTACCCTCTACCCTCTCTCTCTCTCTCCAAATCTCTCCCTCTCTTAGGTCTCTCTATCTCTCACTCACTCCCTCTATGTGTCTCCCCTTTTACCCATAAACCCCTAAACACCCAAATTATCTACCCTCTACCCCATGGCTTTGTTATCCCTCTATCTGCTCCCACTACCTCCCTCTCTCTCTCTAAAGTCTCTGTCCTAGCACACCACTCCCTCTCTGGTCTCTCTCTCCCCTTCCTCCTCTTCCCCTCTCCCTTCCCTCCTAACTCTCTCTCTCTCTCTCTCTCAAGTCTCTCCCTCTACCCTCCAGCCCTCTACCCATAACCCTTAAATCCTTAAATCCTCTACCCACGTATCTCTCTCCCTCCTCCTATCTCTCTCTCCAAGAATCTCCTCCCTACCCTATCCCTCTCTCAAGTCTCTCTCTCTCTCACTCCCTCTATCTCTCTCCCCTCTACCTTTAACCCTAAACCCTAGACCCTTAACCCTTAAATTCTAAACCCTTAAACCCTCTACCCTCTATGCTTAACCCTCTACCCTCTATCTCTCTCCCACTTTCTCCCTCTCTCTCTCTCAAGACTCTCCCTCCTACCCCATCTCCCTCTCTTAGGTCTCTCTCTCTCACTCACTCCCTCTATCTCTCTCCCCTCTAACTTTAACCCTAAACCCTTAAACTCTAAACCCTTAAACCCTCTACCCTCTATCTCTCTCCCACTGTCTCCCTCCCTCTCTCTCTCAAGTCTCTCCCTGCTACCCCCTTTCCCTCTGTCAAGTCTCCCTCTCTCTCACTCACTCTTATCTCACTCCCCTCTACCCTTAACCCTCTACCCTCTATCTCTCTCCCACTCCATTTGTCTCTGTCTCATTGAATCCTTCTATCTCTCTCCCCTCTACCTGTTGGTTGTTTTTACTGTAACTAGGTTGGTCTTCTAATTTACCTATGGAATTTCTAATTCTAGTCAAGGGCAACTCGAAGGACCTAGACCAACTATGAGGATTTTAAAGACCTCCTACACTTTGGGCTCTACAAAACCCATGAGGTTGATCCCTTAATGTGTTTACAACCTCTACACCATTATTGTAAACAACATTAACAACAACAAATAATCTCATTTAATAGTTCAACATAATAGCATAATATTGAATATAATTGGTTGTTCATTAGTAATATTAACTATTTCAAGCATGAGATAACTACAACACATTCCACAGTGTAAAATAGTCACTGATTTGCAATTTTTAGCAAGCGCTAGGTAAAGACAAACAAAATACTAAACAATACAAATTAGTATAACTTACGTCAGTGCCATATATCCATTGAGGGAGTCAAATTCATAAACATCTAAGGGTTTATGACAGATTTAACACATAACATATAAGATCCTTGAGAACATTGCTTTACAATTTCATCAACATGTATTCTAACCCAATACTATTTATCAAATCCTTATACAGAACATATCCACCTACAATCCCATTCAAGAATTTTAATTAATTCCTTGAATTAAAGCCAAAAAAGAAATCATACACACCACAAGAGTGAGATGAATGAGACAACCCTTGATTATCTTATTCAAAATTCAGATATGCATGTACAATGGAGAGACATGAGTTTGAATTAATCATTTCAATTCAAATGTCAGTACTATCATAAAACATCAAATCCCCATGAATTCAAAACCTACTACAAAATGAATCAAAACTTGAATTGAATTTTCCTTAAAACCATCAAACTTTACAATTTTCTCTGCAACTCTACCTAGACTCGACCAAAAAATATCTAACTTGCTAACCCGTACTTCTGGCCTTGAAATCCTTCTTATAGAAAATGAAGGAGAAAACAAGCATTGGGCCAGAAAGTAAATCTCATTTCACATGCTTTTCTTCACAAAACTCTTGAGGAAAGTAGCTATACCTTCTTTATTTCTCATCCTACACCCTATGCATGCATCCTACAATTACAACAGTATCCGTGTGGCCTCTTACAGAAGCTACAGTAATCACAAAAAGTGTAAGAGCCCCTTTATATCATGTTTGGACTACAAAACCCTCAAAAACAAGGTAACTAGGTTGTATGCAAATAAATGAAGCTTTCTAACTCAAATCAACACCATAATCCTTCAAATCAAATTCAAATCAAAGATAACACATATCTTCATGACCTAGAATTGATTTCACATCAAAATATGGCTGCATGTGACTGTACAGTGCTGCATAACAGGAAGAATATAGAAATTTTGAAGAAAAACATAGATTTTTGAATGTCAAGAGGTATTTTAAGTCCTCAACCATCAACAACCATTACAATGATCATTTTATGCCTTTTAAAGGAATTTACACATGAACCACTAAACAACCACCTCTACAACTGACTTTCTAATCTTTTATGATCACATGAAACATAAAACACACTAATTTCAAGGTTGTTAACATCACTATTGAAATGTTTTAATTTTTTGACCTTTCAAACATTAAAAAGTACATCATTAAATTAATTATGTAATGGCATAAAAATTAAAAACATCATGAATTAATTATGTAACCACATAATTCAAATATAATTCTATCAAGAAATTCATATCAAATAGATAATATAATTGCATAACTCATACATTTCAATGTCATTGATCTTCTTCTTCATCCAATGTACATCATCCAATCCAAATTCAACATTGTAAGGATTGGTCATATCATCATCATCATCATCGATATTAGTTTCGATAATGTCATCATCATCATGGATATCATCTTCATGAACATTAACTCCTACATCATCATGATCTAGTTCCTCCTCTTCGACATCTCCATCAAAGACATCATCAACTAATTGTTGATCCTAATCATCATCTACATCATCTTCTAGTTCTTTGGTATCTTCTTCTTCCACCACATTATACTTTATCAACCTTCCTCTTGGATTATGTCTAACAACAAATGACCAACCCGGTTTACCTGGAACCTCTGAGTAAAATACCTACTCACATTGGCTTGGAAGAACATAGGGCTCATTTCCAGCTCGCTCGATCAACCTTGTATTAACCATGGTAAATTCATTATCATGTTCAATAATAGTTCTCTCAAGATCATTTTCATTCAATTGTATCATGTACCATAGGATGAAAAACATAATTAATCAGAAGGACTTAAAGTCACACTCAAGTATATCATCCAAAATCCCATAGTATTGATTTTCTAAGACTTCTGGATGTATGTCACTTCTAGATAAAACATTAGTCACCAAAAAAACTATAGTTATACCAGAATAACAAGTTTTCTTCATGTCATCCAACATTTTTATTCAAAATTTACGACCATTGCACCACATAGCCTTGTGGTGTTTCACCTGCAATATGTCAAACATGTAAAAATTATTGCAATATCGTCAGTTGATAAACATATTTATTCTTGTCCTAATGTATGCAAAGAAAACTATATACACCTAAAAATGGTCACATTATAATAAGTCTAGTAATTAATTAAATACAAGTTATCGAGTTAAATCTCTAATTCAATTTACATATAAATAAATTTAATTATTTATTTATATTGTTCATTTTCTAATTCTTCTATCTTAATTAAATAAGTTTAATTATTTATTTAATTTAATCACTTTTCTAATTCTTCTTAATTAAATTAAATAAGCTTTACAGTTTATTTAATTTAATTATCACATTGCTTTATTTTAAATAAAGTAAATATTTTTCTTTTTTCAAAATCATGAAATCATCTTTATATCTTCTAAAAAATCACATTGCTTTATTTTAAATAAAGTAAATATTATTCTTTTTTCCAAAATCATAAAATCATCCTTCAATCTTCTAAATATTCTTCCTTTTTCCAAAATCATGAAATCATCTTTAAATCTTCTAAAAATCACATTGCTTTATTTTAAATAAAGTAAATATTCTTCCTTTTTTCAAAATCATAAAATCATCCTTAAATCTTCTAAATATTCTTCTTTCCAAAATCATGAAATCATCTTTAAAATCTTCTAAAAAGTCATCTCACACATAATTAAATATTTTTCAATATTTAAATAATTAGAAACTTCCAAAAACCACATGTCACATGAAATTAAATAATTTTATTATTTAATTAATGAATTATCTTCAACTACAAAACCAACTCATAACTAAACTTGAAAAATGGCAAGTTGCCTTCATTTTTGAGTAAAAGGTTTTGTGGGAAGGAAACATCTTCCTTCTTTTTATCTAGCTTCCATCTTTCTCTCCAACTTCTCCATCTCTTACCGTTCATCTTACTAGACTAAATCTCAACCATTGATCTTTTCCAACTAAGCTTTTGTCTTCAAAAACTCTATAAATCTAACCTTTCACAAGCCAATTGGAAGGAACTATTTAGACATCATTATGCTATCAAAATCATTCTTCTATCTTCCATCCATCACCATCTATCATCCTCATTAGGTCGTTATGCTGCAAAATTGAGCAACCAACATTCCTTCAACAATCAACCTTCAAAATCTTGCATCCTTGTGTAGGTGGAGAAGAGCCATGGACATCAATCAAATTTAGTTTGAAAATTGGTTTGTATATCTTTGTTTATTTTCATTTTCATTCTAGTTTGTGCTTCATGGTGCTTGATAGGATTTAATTATTTTATTGTTTTCAACACATTAAACCTTTTGGATTTTTCCCTATCTATAAAAACAATCTCAACATATATATACACAAATATAATTGAAAATAATTAAATAATATGGGTGATTAATATATTTATACGTACATGTTTATCTCTTAAACCATATGCTAAATCAATTTCCCTTTGTGTAACATTGGAATCTCCATTACAATGATCTTCTTTAACCAATGAAGCCACACCTTCCCATGTTAATGTGCGACCAGATTATTGACATCATTGAATCCATACCATCATCCAATCAAGATTATTGGTGACATACAAATGTAGTGCATCCCACTCTCAACTAACTATATCAAAAAAATTGAAATCCACAAACAACGTATAATTAGTTAAATACCACAGTATCTGACCTTAATTTATAATTGATGTATATTGAAGATTAAAAATTAAATAAGTATAATATACATAAAAACCATATGTAAAATTTATTCCAATTAATCTCCATGACCATCTTATAATTACCTCTCACTTTCCTCAATCTACCTTTCCCCATCAGGCACTCCCCTTCGAATTTGTTAATGGAGTTGGGATCTCAAATGCTATCTAAATGGATCTTTGTTGCAAACTTAGAAAGATATTCACTAATGTATACCATGGTATGGTATACCATATATCCCTCCACCATAGAACCCTCAGGATGTGCTCTTTTTCTAACCAAAGCCTTCAAAAATTTCAAGTGCCTCTCAACCATCCACATTGACCTTGTGTGTATAGTTCCACACAATTCAATCTCCTCAACTTGGTGTATGAGGTAGTGTTCTTGTGCATTGAAAAATGTCAAAGGTAGACACTAGGAGTTTTTCTCTTCCAATATTTTATACCTTCTTTATGGATTTCTTTAGATGACAACCATCTACAAGTGATTCAAGACATGAATATATTAATGAGATTTAACAATTTAAATATACATTATATTACATAACAAGTAAAAAATGGCAATTATAAGATGTATATAACGAATTGAACAAATATCACTACATATATTTTCCAATATCATATATAACTTGTTTGACATTGTTGTCAAAGTTGTCTGGGAAAGATAGAGGTAGAATGTATTGCAACAATTATAAAATAATCTTTTTATTATTTTTCCAAAAGTAGTAAATACAATACACTAAAAAGTACATGCATTATAAAAGTGTATATAATATACTAGAATAATTACCTTAATGAAGGTATGCCAATCAGGTGTTTTCATCCCTGACCCAAATTCACCTTTCTTTGTTATTATATTGTTTATGTTCGAAACAAATCCTGTGGGAAATCAAATTTTTCATATGACTTCTTTTATAGCATTGTTTTTCCACTCTGTTAATAACTAAAGAAGGACACTTATATTAATTTAGTCTCCATCACTATTTAATTGAATGCCATTTTTCATTGCATGATTGGTTTCTTGAATGTCACTAAAATTTTTGACAATTTTTTCTTTGTCATGCCTTCCATCCAATATTTTCCATAACATTTCTATTATATTCTTTCTGATATGCACTATATCAAACAAATGCACAATTTGTAGCTGCTCATAGTAGGGCAACCTACTAAATTATCTGGGATAACTTTTTAGTCCCTATGGAAGCCGACCATTAATGCCTTGATGACCTTCATGAAGCATATAAGTTAAACAAATTAACAATGACAATCATTGCCAATTACAACATGAGTAAACACAAAAAAATATAAAAATATAAATTCAAAATATATCATATATGATAGATAAACAATTTGATCCGATGTATAACATTGAAAATTAATTCTATTATATTCCAACTTCCATAGGCGAAGTTTCATTCTTTGTGGTTTTGATGTAGTCTCCTCTTTCCCATTGAAAAGATGTTTTTTAGAAGTTCGATACTTATGATTGCTATGGAGGAAGTGCTTATACTCATCAAACACCTACTTTCATAAACTTGTTGAACAAAGAGATTTCATCTTTGGACCACAAATTGGACATGCAAATTTTCTGTTTGTTTGAAGATTTGCAAGATCATATATAATATGATTAAATATGTCATTTTTTATAATTATATATAATGAATAGATTAATTTAAAAACATGCACGATAACTACTTCATCAAATTAAATATTGTTAAAGTGCATTCAAATGTTATAACATAACACAAAAATGTGTTAGCCCTAGGGCATCATGAATTGTCCATACAAGCATTGCATGGAATTCAAATTGTCTTTGTCCTATTGGTCTAGAGATGTCATACATAGTGACGCCATTCCATAATTTTAGTAACTCATCAATAAGAAGCTCGATATATATATTCATATCTTTAACTTGGTACTTACCTAGTTGAATGAACATAAACATTACATAATTATTATAACCATTTTACTACAATATATATAAATTAATGTACATGACTATTGAATGAAAAAATATAAGTCATTATGCAACAAATAAGACAAATGAGATGCTACTACATTAAAGAAAATTGATGTAAACAAATACCTAGAACAATCATTGAAAACATTATGTGCTCCCTCTTTATTGATATTCATGGAGGAATGTTATTGTTGATAGCAAAAACAGGCCACACAGAGTAAATAGAACTCAGCTCTCCAAATGGATTGACACCATTTGCTCCCAATGAAAGCCTGAGATTATGAGGTTCTTCTTTAAAGTGTGGCCATTTTTCCTCCATGTCCCTAAATGCAAAACCATCTGTAAGCATTCGAAGAATTTCATCTCCACTTCTATTACATGCATGGTAATCCATAAATTTCACTAAGATTTCACACCTAAATAATCGTTGCATACATGGAATAATGAGAATATAATGAAGAACCTTGTGAGGCACCTTTTTTGTTAGTTGATCTATTTGATATCTACCGATATGACATTCTGGGCATTCTGTTGCAAATTCCTATTGTTTATGATATATAATATGATCGTTGGAACATGCATCTATTGCTTGATACTCCATTCCAATATATTTCATAATGGAAGATAAATCTCGGTATGAGCGAGGTAAAATATTTGATGGTGGTAACAAAAATTCACCAATCAATCTACAACAAAAAATAATTTGTTAACATAAAAAATATTAATGGTACATATTTCATCCTTTATTTACTAGTGATGAACTAACAACAATTAAAATAGATGAAAAAATATGACATATATCACATACTTTAACATCCATGAGATTGCTATGTTTGATAAACCATTCATAACCTTCAAGTTCAACAACAACAATATAGAAGAGAGAAGAGTTATTTGGGATCCTTCATAAAGGGGCTCATATGCTTTCTCAAGTATAGGTAAATCACGAACATCATCAAAGTCATCTCGATCATCATGATCAGCTCTACCACTAAATGTGTCATGGATCAATGTATTTGCACCATCATCTTCAACTGTGTTTTCTGGTGCATGATCATCTTCTTCCATAGGATTATTAACTTCAACTTTGATATTCACAACTCCATGTTCATCCACTTGCAAAACCACATTCTATGAGCTGTGATAATCCATATCATCTTCCCTAGGGTGTCCCACCTTTATAATAATGATAGACACAAAAAAAACCATGATCATGATCAAGTGATTATATATATATGTTAAAATGATATAAAAATTTATAAATTCAATCAATATAAACACATATAATAAACAACTTACTAATGGATGATAATCATTCCCAATGTTTCTCAATTGTTGTGATTAAAATTTTTCTCGTCTTTAAGCCCTTGTAGTTATTGCAAGGACAATAACATTACCCATCACCCTTTCTTTTCAATCTAGCCCACAATCTATCAAGTATCTCTTCATTTTGTTCTGGACTAATTTTATCTGACATGATTTTACTTTACCAAGCTTGACTATTTAGATCTTCAAAAATTAGCAAACTCATACTCCAATAATTTTTATTCATAGACATGTAACAAAATCTAATAATTCTAATATTTTACACCAAAAAGATTTGGCATGCAACCACCCCTGCAAAAGAGAAGATAGTTTGAAGTTAATGACCCCAAAAAACACTTTAAAATGCTAATTCCAAAACTTATTAAATTCTGATTTTACTATGATTTCCAACCGTTAAGACTCCTAAAATTAGAATATTGAACTTGATTGCAAACTTCCTACATGATGGAGGTAGCGAGCTAGTAAGAGCAAGTGACCCATTCCTAAGCGAAAAAAGTTAGAATCATCATTGCTAATGTCAATATGAATTTATCCTTTTAGTTAAAGATGCAATGTGCCACTTCTTATGACGAGCTTATCCCTAGGGACCTCAATATTGAGAGAGCCCTAATCACACAAGGAAGCACACACTAGTAGAATTTGGAAAATAAATGACTAGGTGACTAAAACTTTTATTCACAACAACTAAAAATGACTAAGTTCTGCTCATTTTTTGCAACTCAGCTATAAATGAGTAAATAAATTACTAGTTTGGTTATTGATTAAAAATTATTTAGTCACACAAATAAAAGTGACTAAATAGTTAGTCATTTATTTAGTCACAATCTATTTGAATAAATCATTTAAATAATCAAGAATATAGCGCACCAAAATACTCTAAAACTTTTGTCAAAATATTATTTTCAAGCGTAGCCCACCAGAATGGAGTTTTCATTTTAATAAACATACTCTAAAACCTTCATCAAAACATTATTTTCAAACATAGACCACCAAAATGGAGAAGTGTTTCTGTAAAGAATGACAGAGAACAGTGAAGAGATGTGCATGAAAGGAGGCATAGGATTCATTACTGCTTATCTCATTCTTGCTCTGTTCAACAAAAATTATATTGTTCCCGCTACTATTTGTAATCTAGGTATTTACTTGACATATACTTGCATAATCTCAAATTACTTCAGAGGATTTTGAAGTATCAATGTATCCTATATAGGGTTTAGAATGATTTATTTTAATTAAAAAAATAAATAAATGATGTATTTCCCTATAATTAGATAATGTGGAGATCTCCTAAATCTGCCCCAGCACACTATCCTCTTTGGAATTGTATTCATTACTCCAACTACTAGGGTTTTGCATGTGACATCTTTAATATCTTCATGACTGTGACTTTTAAATAGATCTCAGTATTTTCTTTAATCCTTTTTATGGTAACCCTTGAGCTCCATAATCCACCTTCAATCTCTTCTAAGAATGGTGTCTTAAGCTAGACTGCATAGTATGCATATAAAGCAAGTCCTTCATACCTGCCATTGTTCCAAACCACCACTCACTGCCTTGCTTAAAATGTTGCCTCCATAAGCACAATAACATGTTTTAAAATCATGGTTACCAGTGATTGACCATTAAGGTCACCACTTTCATCAAGATACAATGAGATTTTTGTCTTCAAACTCAAGGCATTATGCAAGATAACATTGTGAATTGGTTGTTGTATACGATTTGATTTTCTTGCACATTTATTGCTTTGCTAACTTCCTTTAAGACTGGGTATTGCACCCTCAGCTGCAATCTCAAATAGCTCACTCACTATCACTTGAAGATTTATTTCATGAGCATCCTTCTATAAAATCAAACTATGCCCTATAGACTACCTACTAACTATAGGGGACTCATTGTTTCATGGTATTGTAGTTCTTAAGATCCTTCAACCTTATTGACACTACTTCACAATCCACAAGGTTTTATTCACTATTCTCTCATCTTCGATGAGTCTCAAAGCCCTACTCAAACGTGCAATCCACTACCTCCATTATACATCAATGGCTAAGAAGAAACATTGAACCTATGATTAATACTATTACTTCATTTGGATAGTCATTCCCTGATTGCATTTTCTTTGTCTAACACTACCAAAAGCATTTGAAAAACACTTAAGGTCAGCAAGGGGGTAAGGAAACTCACTATTAAAATCTCCACTTTACTATGCAAGGTTTCAACATTATTATCTTGTCACTTCTCAGCCTCTTTTTGACAGTCACATCTCAAGTGGTTGTCATTCTTCTTACTATAGATTGCATTTACAAATGTCACTAAGCTACATAGTGTGCTTGTTATTGGCTACAATCTTTAGATTGTAAGATTTTGTTATTAGCTACAACGTCTCAAAATTTTTTCTATTGCAACCTCACTAATCCGCTATAGTTATTGTTTATGTTTCTACGGAGGCCTAGGGTTTGTACCCTAATCATGCTCTTACCAATGCTTATGTTGGTATTAAAAAATAACCTTAAATCTTAGGTCAAAAAATTAGTTGTCTTGACAAAGTTGTGGTATGATCTTGGATTGTATCCTAGAGTGTGTGGAAAGCTTATGTTTGATCATTAAGGTATGTAAACCTGATTAGGGAAATGTATCCTATATAGCATGGTTCTTGCTTTAATACTTTCCATAATGGTTATTAGCAGATCACATTATTATAGTTTGTGGTAACCCAAGATTGCATTCAAGTATGTAACAAACTTGGTTTGTAGTTTAAGCTATACACTTTTAAGTAACATTCATAAGGTTTAGAAAATCTTGATCACTCTCTAGAATAGCCCATTAAACATGGGTTGTGCTTGAATGCACTACATAATTTATATAACACAACCACTTTGCATATCAATCAAATTTATAGGCTCTTTATTGCAGCAAGAGGTAATCACTCTTCAATAATGCTATAATTACATTCTAACCTGTTAAACTTGAGACAACCTGAATGCACCCAATGATGATTGACACCTACATTATACAACATGAATTAACTACATTATATGAGTGCCTCCATTTCTATCACAACATAGCCACATTAAACTTGGGTAACACATGAATGCATTATTTATTTGTTATAGAACAATTGTGCCACATGACCAATAGAATTATGGATCACATAATTATAGTCACAAGAATTTGTTCCTTGCTTGTGATCTTATGGTGATTCCACACAAAAAAATATGGACATGAAATTCTCAAAACTCTAAACCTCTAAAAATGAAATCTGATGAGATGTTGCTTTAAAATATGATTTTCAAACTTGGAACTAAAAATCTGACTTCGCAACTGAATTCTATAAAAAGACAATGACTACCCTCAACCTGGCAATATCTTCTTGAATTTTTCTCTTATTTTTCCCAAGAAAATTATCCTTAGTTCTCCACAAACTGTCTCAAGTAGAGAAAAACGTTGTCGCAATAAACCAACAAACTCAATTTTCTTTATGTCGGCCATAATTTGATTTTTGTCTATTTTTCATGTTTGTCAAAATTTCGACGAAACCCAGGTTCATCAAAATTTTGATGAACGTCGGGGATAAACTTTCAAAAGATTGAAAATTACACATCAAATTTTACAAGCACCCAGCGATACAACAAATTATACATATTTCATTGGACATATTCATTTGATTTTGCAATCAAATGAGTTAGTGTAGGTTTATTTTTATTTTTAAATCTATTTGGTGAAGATTTTAAATTTCAATGCAGTAGTACTTAAATTTCAAGGAAAAAATAAGAAGTAGGTGTTTGTCTGGCCACCCTAACCACAATAAAATGATAATATTTTTTATAAGATTTTAGATATAAGTAGATGACTCATGTCCCAATATGACGCATATTTTTTTGTAATTTTTTTCTAAGTAAATAATTAATTATGATTTTTTTATTACAACTTTTAAAAAATATAAAAACTCTTATTTTTGACCACCTTAACTTGGTCAAAACTTGATAATTTTTTTTTTCAAATCCTATAGTATGTGAAGCATAGAATGTGATGCATGCTTCAGATTCAAAAAATGTGATACCATTTGAAAGCTATAGATATTTTTCAATCATTCTATCAATCAGAACTTTAGTCATGATTCAAATAGAAAATGATTAATAATTATTTATTAAATTCAAAGTAAAGCATAATTTATGTTGGTGGAAAGATGAGAATCTCCTTTAAAAACTCTTTTTATTTCATCAATTTTCGGTAAAAAAGAAAAAGTTGTCAGCCACATACCCTACACATACCCATCATATCACCACTTTTTATCCCATCATGATCCTGCACATACCCTAGATCAGTTGGCATCAGTTGGTGTCAAAATGTATGAGAACAAAAAATGTTAGACCTTTCTTTGTTCTTTTCCCGATTCATGTGATTCTCTTGTTATGGCTATTAGGAGTACTTTTGTTATATTGAAGATTGATGATGTGGTGGATTCTTTTCTTTCTAAAGAAATGAGGAGGAATGTATCCATTAATGCAAAGGAGGGCCTAAGTTTTCATAGAAGACCTAAGGAAACAGGAAAGAGGAATGAGAAGCATGATAAATCCAAGTCCAAGGGGAGTTCTAAATCTCCTATAAAGGCTAAAGTTATTTGTTGGAACTATGGTAAGGCTAGATATGTTTGTAAGCAATATAAAGAAGAAAATAAGAAGAAAAACAAGAGATTTGATTCTGATTTTTGAGTCTGAGAAGGAAGATGGTGACACATTCAATGTAGCTTTGTAAACTCATGCAGGTAATGATGAATGGTTAATTGAATCAGATGCATCTATCCATATTTCCTTTAATAAATATTTATTTTTTGAATATGAAGATTTTCATGGAGGTAAGGTGTACTTGGGTGATGATTCTTATTTAAATATTATTGGTCGTGGTAAAGTTGAAATCATATTTCCTAATGGTAGAATAAAAAGGATTAATGGTGTGTTCCATATTGCTAGATTAGCATGAAATTTGTTATCTATAAGAAAACTAATAGATGTGAGTTTTTAGCTAGTGTTTTTTGATGTAGGATGCAAGATGGTTAGAGGTGCTATGGTGATTTCTAGAGGTTTCAAATATGGCACATTGTATAAGCTTGATGCATGCACTCTTGAGTGTAATAACTTACTTGTATGAAAAGCAAGTCTATGGAAGAGGTGAGGGTTTTACCTTTAGTAGATGGTCATAGCTTCTAGGTACCCAAGGGTGCTCATTCTTCTAAATCAAAGTTACCTATAGATAAATCTATGTTATGGTACCAAAAACATGGACACATTAGAGAAAAGGGTCTAACGAGCTTGAAAAGTAAAAAACTCATTAAAGGTTTGTTTGATCATTATCTTGAATTTGATTTCTATGAGCATTATATTTATGGAAAATAAAACCGTGTTCAGTTTTACTTGAGTTCTCATAAATCTTTTGGTGTATTGGATCTTATTCATTCTAATGTGTTTGGTCCTGTAGATGTTCCTTCAATTGGTAAATTGATAGATTATGTTTCATTTACTGATGATTATAGGAGAAGGACATGTGTATACTTTCTAAAGAGTAAATCTAAAGTTTTCAAATTATTTAAAGAATTTAAAGCAATGGTTGAGTTGCAAATTGAAAAGAAAATAATTTTTTTGAGGACTGATAATGGAAATGAATTTTTATCTAATGAAATTGATAGATTTTGTAAAGATTGTGGTATTCATAGACAAAATATAACTTTGTATAAGCCACAACATAATGGAGTTGCATAAAGAATGAACAAGACACTAATGAAGAAGACTAGGAGTGTGTTTAGTGGTGTTGGTCTAGAACAAATGTTTTGAGCTGAAGTTGTTGTCACTACTTGTTACATAATTAACAAGTCTCCTACACTAGCTCTTGTTGATAAAACACCTATAGATGCATGGTCATATCACAAGCCTTCATTAAGACATCTTAGAATTTTTAGTTGTGAGGCATATGCACATGTGCCAAAGGAGAAGCAAACAAAGTTGGAGAACAAGGCTACAAAATGTATCCTCATTGGATATGGTTATGGTGCAAAAGGATACAAGCTTTGGGATCATCTTGTTTCACAAAAGGTAATACATAGGGGTATGTGCAGGATCATCATGGAAAAAATAGGCCCTTAAGTGGCAAAAAAATAAGAAAAATCAGAGTTATCCAAATTGACATAAATTTTTGAATAAGTTATCTATATTATTTTAAAAATATGTAAGAATAGAATCTATAACAAATTGAATGTAGTTTCTAAATTACTAGGTTTGTTTAAGAAACAAAAATCTATTTGGTGAAAATTTGAAATTTTAATGCAGTAGTACTTAAATTTTAGGGAAAAAATAAGTAGGTGTCTGTCTAACCACCCTAACCACAATAAAATGATAATTATTTTTTATAATATTTTAGATATAATTAGAGGACTCATCCCGATGTGATGCATATTTTTTTGAATTTTTTTTCCAAACAAATTATTAATTATGATTTTTTTATTACAACTTAAAAAAAATATAAAAAACTCATATGTATGACCACCTTAAGTTGGTCAAAACTTCATGAAATTCAAATTTTATTTTTTTAATCCTATATTATGTGAATCATAGAATGTGACACATGTTTTGGATTCAAAAAATGTGGTACCATTTGAAAGTTATAGATGTTTTTCAACCAGTCTATCAATTAGGACTTTAGTTGTAATTTGAATAGAAAATGAATAATAATTACTTATTAAATTCAAAGTAAAGCATAATTTATATTGGTGGAAATTTGAGAATCTCCTTTGAAAACCCTTTTCGTTTCATCAATTTTGTGTAAAAAAATGTCATCAGCCACATACCCATCATATTGCCATGTTTTGGCCCATCATGATCCTGCACATACCCATAGTAGAAGTGTTATTTTTAGACAAACTAAGCCTTCTTCTGTTACATTGAAGCCAAAAAAATTAAATAGGAAGATATGATTCAATTTTCTTCTACACCTAAAAATATTGAATTGAGTCTCATGGATAGACAAGAAGTTCAAGAGATCTCATCTAGCTCTGAATCTTTAGAAGAGTTGGAATAACCTCCAACTCAACATGTTCATAGGTCTACAAGGCATAGAAAACCACCTAAAAGGTATTCACTTGGTGATTGAAGATGTATTTTTTTAAATACTAGCATGGATGAACATAAATCAATAGAAAAGGCATTAGGTATGAATGATGGGAAATCCTGGAAGATTGCTATGGAAGAATAAATGACAACTTTGAAAAATAATGATGCATGGGATATTGTACCATTTCCTAAAGGAAGAAAACACGTTGGCTACAAATGGTTATTCAAGAAAAAGATTGGTTTAGATGGAGGTATTGAGAATTACAAAGCAAGGTTGGTTGCAAAAGGTTGCTGTCAATTTGAGGGTGTTGATTATGGTGAGATATTTTCTCCTATTACAAAAATGACATCCATTATATTTTTTATATCTATTTATATTTATTATTATTTAGAGTTTGAGAAAAATGAATGTGAAAACTACTTTCCTTCATTATGATTTGGAGGAGGATATTTATATGACACAACTAGAACACTATGTGGTGAAAGGTAAAATTAAATTGGTTTACAAAGTAAAGAATTTTTTTGTATGGATTAAAACAGAGTCTTAGGATGTGGAACCAGAAATTTGATACATATGTGTTGAGTTTGGGTATGTGCAGGATTAGGATGGGCCAAAACTTTGTGATATGATGGGTATGTGTAAGGTATGTTGCTGATAGATTTTTTTTACCCAAAACTGATGAAATGAAAAAAGGGTTTTTAAAGGAGATTCTTATCTTTAAACCATTATATATTATTCTTTAATTTGAATTTAATAAATAATTATTATTCATTTTCTATTTGAATTATGACTGAAATCCTGATTGATAGGTTGACTGAAAAACATCTACAGCTTTCAAATAGTATCACATTTTTTGAATCTGAAACATGTGTCACATTCTATGCTTCACATACTATAGGATTAAAAAAAAAATGAATTTCATGAATTTTTTACCAAGTTAAGGTGGTCAGACATATCAGTTTTTATATTTTATAAAAGTTGTAATAAAAAATTATAATTAATTATTTCCTTAGAAAAATATTACAAAAAAGTATGCATCACATCGGGACATGAGTCCTCTACTTATATCTAAAATCTTATAAAAAATAATTATCATTTTATTGTGGTTAGGGTGGTCAAACAGACACCTACTTATTTTTTCCCTGAAATTTAAGTACTACTTTATTGAAATTCAAATTTTCACCAAATAGATTTGTTTTTAAAAAATAAACATAGTAGTTTAGAAACTACATTCAATTTTATATAGATTCTATTCTTACATATTTTTGAAATAATATAGATAACTTATTCAAATTTTTATTTCAAATTTCCTAACTCTAATTTTTCTGAATCTTTGTCCACTTAAGGACCTATTTTTTCCATGATGATCCTGCACATACCCATTTGGGATTTGAGCATTCTAAATCAGATCATTTTGTTTATTACAAAACTGATGGTGATAGTTCTTATTTATTTCATTATATGTTGATGATATGCCATTTATTAGTAAAGGGAAAGGTATGATTTCATAACTAAAATTTCAACTTACTGCTAAATTTAAAATGAAAGATTATGGTGTAGCTAAACACATTCTTGGGATCAAAATTAGAAGAGATATAGTGAACAAAAAGCTATGGCTTGGCAGAAGTAAGTATGCCAATTCAATTTTACAGATGTTTGATATGTAGGATTGTAGACCATTTTATGCTGCTATTTCAATCTATTTTAGATTTTCCAACATCCCCATCAGAGATGAAAGACATGAGCAAAGTGCCTTAATAGAGTGCAGTCTAAATTTTTTTGTATGATATCTTTTGTCTTAGACTAGACATTTCCCAAGCAATGGGAATTCTTTCTAGATATATATCTAATCCTAGTAGAGTTCACTGAGATGCAGTTAAAAGAGTCTCTAGATACTTGTGTGGTACCTCATATTATTCCTCGTGTTATCATAGTAATATGGCTAAAGATGATATTTCCCTTTATATTCATGGTTATGTTGATTCAAACAGGTATGTATAGGATCATCATGGAAAAAATAGGCCCTTAAGTGGCAAAAAATAAAAAAAATCAGAGTTAAGCAACTTGAATTAAAAATTTGAATAAGTTATCTATATTATTTCAAAAATATGTAAGAATATAATCTGTAGAAAATTGAATTTAGTTTATAAACTACTAAGTTTGCTTTAAAAAAAAAGAAATCTATTTGGTGAAAATTTTAAATTTCAGTTTAGTAGTACTTAATTTCAGGGAAAAAATAAGAAGTAGGTGTCTGTCTGACCACCCTAACCACAATAAAATGATAATATTTTTTTATAATATTTTATATATAAGTAGAGGACTCATGTCTCGATGTGATGCATATTGTTTTGTAATATTTTTCCAAGTAAATAATTAATTATGATTTTTTTATTACAACTTTTAAAAAATATAAAAAACTTGTATGTCTGACCACCTTAACTTGGTCAAAACTTCATAAAATTCAATTTTTCCTTTTTTAATCCTATATTATACAAAGCATAGAATGTGACACATATTTTGGATTCAAAAAATGTGACACCGTTTGAAAGCTATAGATGTTTTTCAATTAGTCTATCGATCAGGACTTTAGTCATAATTTGAATAGAAAATGAATAAAAATTACTTATTAAATTCAAAGTAAAGAATAATTTATATTTGTAGAAATATGAGAATATCCTTTAAAAACCCTTTTCATTTCATCAATTTTGGGTAAAAAAAAGTCGTCAGCCACATACCCATCATATTACCACTTTTGGCCCATCATGATCCTGCACATACCCAAACTAGGCAGGTAATATTGATAGAAGATGAGCCACTATTGCTTATGTGTTTACAGTATTTAATGGGGCAATTAGTTGGATGAGTAAGCGACAGGTTGTGGTTACTTTGTCCACTACTAAAGAAAAGTATATGATAGATAATTGTTGTGCAATATTTACACACACGCCCCGCTAAAAGTAGGGACCCTCTTTTCCTCTCGATCTGTGTTTTTCCCCCTTCAAATTTGTGGATTTTTCTAGCCTTGGCATGAGCTTAAATTTTTATCATGCTTTCCTAGGCATTTCCCCCAAGTTGTACATTGAGAACTTAACTTTTGGGCCAAATCCAGGTTTTCATCCTGGTTCAGGATTTTCTGGTCCATCCAGATTTTCTTGGATTTCTTTCAAACTACAGTTTTATGTTGTTGTTTGGGATTTTGGGGCCTTCGTGGAATTCCACCTGGGCTGATTTTTTTTGAATTTTCATCTAGCCGTTGGGTTTCTGAAGTTTGGTCAATCTTTGTGGTTTTCCCTGATGTTATGCTTTCTCATTTGTGTTCTCTTGGGTTGGGATATATGATCCTTGGGGTGCTTGGCCTACTGTGGTATACTGATTTTGTGAATTATTAATCTAGTTGTGATTCCCTTGGAATTTTCATTGTTGTTGCTTGCTCGGGCATCCAGATTGTTGTTTGTTGTTACCATGATCAATTTCATTTTCATCAAATGGTATGTGCATGTTGCTTCTCTTTTGATTGATGAATGTGAGTTATGATTTGGAATTTTAGTTTTGCTTGGAGTTTGAATTTATATGTCTTGAGATTTCTCTATGCATTCATGGTTAAAATCTAGGGTTTTATGCCTAGGGCATTGCCATTTTGTCTTGATTTTCTTTCGGTTGAACCTAGTTTGTTCAAGGAAGATTTGTTGAAGGTTCTAGTTTAGCTGGTTTTGTGCCTAGCTCCTCAAATTCCTAACCTTTGGTCAATTTGAGTGAGATCATGGCCAATGTTTGGGTTTTTTTCCAACTTCGAGACTTTCTAGTCCGGCTGTGTTTTTTTGAATTTTCTGGAAAGCTTGTTGAAACTTGAAAATTGGGTAAAATGAATGATTTCAATGATATATTCTTGTCATTCCATGCTTTTGATTGATAAATTACGTGGTTATCTGTAATTTCTCTACATTTTGATGATCTAATGGTTGATTTATGCCTTCATCACTGGAATCCGCCTGGGCCAGATTTTTCCTGAATTTACCTTTTGGCCTGGATTCCACCACTAGCTTGAAATCCCGGATCGTGTTGTTTGTGATTGCGCAGTGTTTCTGGGTTAATTTCGATTTATGTTTGAGCTTATTTGGATTATGAATATGTTGTTGATAATGAGATAATCTTGATCTTCATGTTATGATGTTGTCATGGATATTAATGGTGGTTTTGCTGAAGTGTAGGTTGATTTTGCTGAGTCATCAAGGAAGTTCTAGAGAAGAAGTTATATATGTGAAAGAAATTTGAAATATTGGTTATCTCCCCTTGGCCGACTTGGTGAGGTGCACTTGGGTTTGAGGGGATAGTTAATGCAAGGCTGCATTGAATTTTTTTATTTCCTTATCACTTTATTTTCCTTGGTTCGAATTGTATTGGAGATCCTAGGCCGACTTGGATTGAATTCTTGCATTTAATGCATATTTATCCTATTTTTAATTCTCCTTGAGCCAACCTATTTTATGGCTATTTTATTATTGTAAAACCCTTACTTGGGCTGACATGCTTTTGGGTTCTCTATAAATTAAGCATTTTTTCCTCATTTGTAAGATATACATACATAGAATAGAATACATAGATAGATACAAGTGAATTAGGCAGTAGAGCAGAAGTAGAAGTTAGTCAATTTCTAAGCAAGTGTTGTAAGAAAACTTTGGAATTGTTATTGAAATTTGGTGATTCAATACAATTGAAGACATTGTGATTTTCTAGTGATCTCTTTTGTGTTGACTTATCTTGCATGGTTCTTATGATTCTATCTTTCAAATTGCTCAAGGTTATTAGATTGAGATATAGATCTAATACAATGGTGTTCATCATTTAATGTTTGAAGTGTTTGCAGCAATTCCTAGTCCATACTTTTCACAACTAGCTAATTGTTAGTTGCTTTTCAAAGTTAGCCTAGAATTTATATTCATTGTGCTTAGTTCAATTATAGAGATTTATTCATTTCAATTGCAATTGGGTTGTCTTGGATGAATTTTCATGATCTAAAAATATTTAAAACCTTAGAAGATTGCACTATTTCTATAAGATTGTAGATTTATCTTGGTCAAGCATAAATTAGTTTATGAGGAATTGGTCCATTTCAAGTATTTCATCATTTGCATTGTTAATATTAAGAGTAGTTTTAATCTTAGATATCTCTCTGAAACCCTAATATTTTGTTATTTCTTTATCATTTGAGTTAGATTTAGGATTGAATTATCATTATATTACTAGATCTGATAAATTCAAGATTCAGTCTTTTCTTGTAGTAAGGTCCCTTTGTGATTACCAACATTTTCACATTTATCACTGAGTTGTTTATGCATTGTCAAGACTTGACATTAGAGACCTTGGGGTTATCTCTTGAGGCTTGCTAATAGAGATTTACCTTTCAAGAGAGATAGGATTTCATATTTTGTCTGAGTTGTGCAGAAAACATCATCAATAGATTGGTGCTAGGAGGGCCTGAATAAGCTAAGTTGGATCAGTTTCTGTATGCTATCTCTCCTAAAATATTCAGAAGAAGAACTAGATCTACTCCAAGAGAAGAGGAATTTCAAGAATTGTCAGACCCTACTAGGTCAAGAAGGACCAATAGAAGGGGAGAATCATCATCTTCCCAACCACCTCCGTCATCTCCATCATCTCCATCATTATCACCTTCATCTGAGTCTGATGACATTCTCATCCAACAACCTCAACCAGTCATAAATCAGCCATTACCACCCCCACCTCCACCAATGGCTTTCTACCAAATAACCCATCTCTATTGAGTTTCACCAATTATAATGTTATGCCCAAGAACCCTAAGCACTTTTGTTCAAAGTTCCATGTCAATGATCCCAATAGAACTATTGATGAGCACATTAGGATCTTTCAAACTAGCCTTAAGGATAGGGGAATAAATCATGAAGATGTAGCATGTTGGCTCTTTCCTTATTCCTTAGGAGAAGATGCATTCTATTGGTACAATCATCTACCTATTGGGTCTATCCAACATTGGACTGAGCTTGAGACTACATTCCTACAAAATTTTAGTATTCCCATTAGTCCCAATGAGCTCTATCATCAATTCACTAGTGTTAAGAGAGAATTTAATGAGCCTATAGGGTCCTTTAACAATAGGTTTCATCGTTCCTATACCTAATAGCATTCCCCCTATGCTATTGATGATGCCACTGCTTTAAAAGCCTATTATGAGGGACTTGATAGTCTGATAACTACCTTGATGAAATGAGAAACAATCCTCCTAATACCCTACTTGATGCATATTCTGAGGATGTAAAGGTTAGCACTACCTTAAGACAACATTTTTCTGGACCTTTACCATCATTAGGACCTACTACTCACCCTAGACAAGTTCCAACTCTGAATCAGGCTCTCACTAATCATACTCCCATCATGAATCCATTTCCTCATTTTCCTCTTATCCCTCACCCATGGCCTCTAGTGAGTCAGATGCCACCTATAGTTAGTTATCCCCATCAAAGTGTGAATCAACCTCTTCATCCATAATCTCATGCTAGCTATCCCCCATATCTGTAGAATTCTAAAGTTTTGAACCTGTCACTGAATACTAATACTATAGTAGGATATCCTCATAACAATGCCAATCAACCTCCATATAGGAATCCTAACAAGGAAATACTGGATGAGCTAATTGAGCAAGTGAGGAAACTGAATATGGAGGTGACTTGCTTGAGGAACCAGAGCAATCAGCTTCAAGCTACTCAGAGAAATATGCAGTCTAATTATAACAGAGAAAATCAACAAGGAAAACATAATGAAAGAGGATACAACAATAATAGAGGATACAATAATGATAGAGGATATAATTAACAAGGACAAAATTATGATAGAGGACAATCCTCTTGTCAAAACTTTGACTGAGGGCAAGCTAGTCAACAAGGATTTGATAGGAGACAACCACTAGGACAAAACATGACTTGGAACATGAGGCCTAATAATGGAGGAGTCCCTACTCCATTGGATCAACCATTCAATCAACCAGTTAGTCAAGAGAAGCCTCCTAGTAGTGTATATTTAGTTGAAGTTACTTTATCAGGTTGGTGTAGGCTCCATGAAACAAGTCAATATTCTGAGTTAGATTGTCAAGAGTTCCAAAAAGTAGCTTAAATTTTATAGTATGAAGTGGAGAACAATTCAAATAGTCAGGAGATAGTGCCATCTACTCCCTATGATTCACCAGTGTTAGTCTTGAATTATGCTCCTTTTCCACAAAGCAAAGACAATGTGATTGAAGAAGAATCAGACCAGATCAAGGAAGAGGAAGACCAGGTATGTAATGGAGATGATATTTCACAGTTATTTGAGGAAAATCCAGTAAATGAAAATGGCCCCTTGGATGAAGAAGAAGCTTATGTTGAAGAGCTACAAACTTTCCAAAGGCTTGTTAAGAAGTATGATTTGAGAGACATGCCCCATAGACATCTACCTACTGGAGGCCCCTTCACCACCTCCATTCCACTAAACAGCTTCACCACTCCTCCAGATCCTAATGCCATCAATAATCCATTATATCCTCATGTGTCCAAGTAGTATCTATCAAAGGAAGGAAAAGAACAGATGGACATGTCAAAAGGAGGGAGTGTTGAAGCAAGAAAAGATAGGATGGTGGACTATCCAAAAGAGACCCCTACTGATCTAAGTGAAGAAAAATTGGCTATATATGTTGCAGAAGAACTCAAGAAAATTAAGGTAATTCTCTCTACATTTGAGTTATTAAGTTTTCCAACCATTAGGAATGCAGTCCTAGGAGCTTACAGTGTGAACTCCATATCCCAAGATAGATCAATTAGTGAAAGTATCAATAAAGTAAGAAGGAAAAATAAGACTCATAATCAAGTTCATGTGCCTCCTAGAGATAAGGGAAAAGAGAAGGAAAGAACTTAGGTTGCTCAAGTAGATACTCCCTTAACTTTGTTTCAAGGGAAAACAAAGACTCCTCCATTCCTGATTTTTTTCTGCATATTTGGTAAGCATTTGCACAATTGCTTGTTAGATTCAAGTGCCTCTACCAATGTAATGCCTTTTGGTTTCTGTCAAGCTTTGGGTATTACTCTTGCTGATTCTCAAAATAAAGTTACACAATTGGATAGGACTGAAGTTAATGTTGTAGGAGAATTAAATATGATTCATATGTAGGTTGCTTTTGATCCTAGGATTTAGCAGGTTATCAATATACAAGTGGCAGACATACCTGATGCTTATGGTCTGATTCTAGGAAGAGACTTCACCAGGGCCTTGAATGGATATGTATCAACTGATAAATCTCATATGTGGCTTCCCTAGAAGGGAGTGCCAAACTAGATTAGAATTGAAAGAGAACCAAGGATGAAGTACATGATCACAAAATATCAAAATACCTCCAGTGAAATTCTGATATCTGAGGTAAGTATTGGTAACTATGTGCTTGCGGCCCCTTTTGAGGAGTCAGATGTAGAGGAAGTCCTTATGTTCCACACAATTCCTGTTGATCTTACCACAAAATCCAGTGGTAATGAGGCCTTGGTGGAACCAGTTGAAAATGAAGATGATCTTGAAGATAATTAGCTCAGTTTACTAGATAATTTCTAGGAATTCATTCAAAAGTGCATTGAGGATTAGATTCAGTTGGGTAGGAAGATAAATTTTAGAGATTTTCTCTTTCAAAATTGGTGTAGGGTTCATAATTCCTTTCACTCTGAGTTGGATTGTTTCTTATGCCAGACTACAGTGGAACAAGTGCAGAAGTGTATCAACCCCACTCCAACAGTCAAAATTAATTTACAGAATATTCAAGAAGACCCTAAGGAGAAGAAAGTGATGCTCTTTGAATAACCTTCAAGCAGCAACAGTGCAAGAGATACATCAAGGAAATCTACAGTTGTTGGATGTTGGAATTTAAGATTTGATGGATCCAAATCAAAGAAAGGAGCTAGATCAGGGTTTGAACTAATCATTCCAAAAGGTAAGACATTCTTTGCTGCTCATAGAATTCAATTCCATTGCACTAATAATGTAGTAGAATATGAGGCTTTGGTTCATGGGTTGTTAATGGCATTAAAGAAAGGGTTAAGATCCCACAATTTTTTGGGGATTCTGAGTTAGTAGTCAAGCAAGTTAGAAGAAAATACTCTTGTCATGAAAAAAGAATGACCAATTATAGATACAGAGTACATGACCTTATTGAAGGATTTGATCCCTTCAATATTTAGTTGATACCATGAAGTAAAAATTACATAGCTGACTCCCTTGCTCAAGCAGCCAATACATTGCAACCTTTATCCCTTTCTAGATTGAAGAAGTTTACAATCTAGTTCACTCCAGTGCCTTCAGTACCTAACAACATTACCAACTTCTAGGTATTTGAAGATGACAAGCATATTTTGGACTTTATCAAAAGCTCAGATGTCTTTGCTTCTCAAATTATTGATGAAACTAAACTCTAAGAAGAAGAGATGGATTTAGAAGGGGTAATTAATTTGAATACCAATACTATTCCAAGAGAAATGGTGCAATTAGAAAGTATCTTCGATCTAGACAAGGTTAGGGATCAAGAATATGATGCCAAGAGGGAGTCTATCAGTGGACAATGTGAAAAGTATAATATGGGAACTCCAGATGATGCCAAGAATGTCTTCATTGGAAAAGTATGCACTCCAAAAGAAAGGAAAGGAATAATTGACACATTACATAGATATTCATATGTGATAGCTTAGAGTTATGAATATTTGAAGACCTATGATAAATCAATCATAACTCATGTTATCCCTCTCAATCTAGGAGCAAAGCCTTTTAGATAGAGGAAAAGTCCAATAAATGCCTTACTAGAACCTATAATATAGAAGGAAGTACGGAAGTTACTGTCTGCAAGAATCATATTTCTAGTCAGACATTTAACTTGGGTTTCAAACTTGGTTCCAGTATGAAAGAAGAATGGGGAAATCAGGTTGTGCGTAGATTTCAGGAACCTCTACAGAGCAATTAGAAAAGGATAATTATCTAGTGCTTTCACTGGATGAAGTACTTTAGATTGTCAATGGCTCTCAAATGATGTCTTTCTTAGATGGATACTCTGGGTACAACCAGGTCATGGTACAGTATGAGGACAGGCATAAGACTACTTTCACCACAAAGTGGGGCACTTTTTCCTACAGAAGAATTCCCTTCTAGTTGATCAATGTTGGAGCTACATTTCAGAGGGCTATGGACATTGCTTTTAAAGATATCATTGGAAAATGCATAATCATTTACATGGATGACCTAACATTCTTTTCCAAGAAGAGAGGAGACCACATAGAAGACTTGTGCAAAGTGTTTTAGAAGTGCAAGGAGTTTGGAATATCCCTTAATCAAAAGAAATGCATCTTTGGAGTCACAGAGGGAAAGTTGTTGGGACATGTTATCTCTGTGAAAGGAATTTCAATTGATCCAAAATGAGTGGAAGCTATACTCAAGATCCCACCACTTGCTAGCAAGAAAGAAATGAAATCATTCTTTGGTAAGATCAACTTTTTAAGGAATTTTATCACTGGATTTTTTGAAATATTCAAGCCACTAAATACAATGTTGAAGTAGGAGACCAAAGTTGAATGGAATAGAGAAGCAAAGGAGGCATTTTCAGAAATTAAAAGAGCTATTGTTTAGGCTCTAGTTCTTGAAAGTCTTGATTATGGGAAGCCATTTTACATATATTCATTTGCTTCTAATCATTCTTGTGCAAACATGTTGACCCAAAATTCTAACCAAGGGAATGAACACCCTATAGCACTTATGAGTGCACCACTAAAAGATGCAGAATTGAGATATCCAAGTGTGGAGAAATAGGCTTATGCCTTGGTTAGAGCTATATAGAAGTTTAGACATTATATTCTTAGAAACAAGGTGTTTGCAATAGTCCCTAACCCTGTGGTCAAATTTCTATTGATTCAAAATGAGTTGGGGGAATGATGTTATAGAAACCCATGAAGTTGGTAAGAGGACAAGGGCTTACAAGAACTATGGTAGAAATGGGCCCTAACCTTATAGTCCAACATTACAATATTGAAGATGTTTCTCTAGGGGGCTAGTATGATGATATTATTCATTATCTCCTGACTCAAAAGTGTCCTGACCATCTGAATGTAGTACAAAGAAGAGGGTTACATTTGAAGAGTGACAGTTTCCTACTGAAGGGAGTTGTTTTATATAAGAAAAATCATGAAGGTATCTACCTTAGGTGCTTAGGACAACATGAAGTTGAGAGAGTCATGGCCAAATTTCATGATAAATATGGTACTAGCAATGGATTTTCCCATTCTACTACAAACCAAATTCTAAGGGTTGGTTATTATTGGCCTACATTGTTCAAGGATACACACAGGCATGTCAAAACTTGCCACATATGCCAGACTGCAGCAACTAGAGAAAAGTATGCAACTCTACCACTTCAGTCGGTCTTTGAGGTAAAACCTTTTGCACAGTGAGGGATAGACTTCATAGGTCCCATCAATCTGCCTTCTTCTGCTGGTCACAAGTATATTCTCACCATTATCAATTATCTTACATGATGGAATGAAGCTCTTGCACGCAAACAATGTACTTCTGAAGTGGTAATTGATTTCATTGAATTAGGTATTATCAATTGCTTTGGATGTCCTTTATCTTTAGTTTATGATAATGGTCCTGCATTTGCATCATTAAAATTTTCCAATTGGGCTTTTGATCATGGGATTATAATAAAGTTTGTGTCTAATTACTATCCACAAGGTAATGGGTTAGCTGAGTCCTCCAATAAGAACCTCTTGACAATCATCCGTAAGTTACTAGAGAAGAATCCCAAGGATTGGCACACTCAACTTAGATTTTCTTTATGGGAAAATCATACCAAATAGAAGACTTCCATAGGGACCTCCTCTTATCACATTGTATATGGTCAGGAACCTTTATTTCCAATTCAATTGAGGATCCCTACTTACAGTTCATTAATGAGTACTATGATGAAGAAAATAGGCATGAGGCCCGCCTACAAGAGTGGTTACACCTTGAAGAAAGAAGAGATGAAGCCTTAGATAACTTTGCTAAACATCATAGTGTAGTAAAAAGATGGTTTGATAAAAGAGCCAAGGTAAAAGCCTTTAGGATTTCTGACTTGGTTCTATACTGGGATAAAGCCCATGACCCTAAGGGGGAGCATGGTAAATTTGAAGAACTTTGGCTTGGCCCATACCAGATTTTAGAAATCCTAGGAGATAATGCTTTCCATTTGAAAACTTTCACTAGGAAGGATATCCCACTTCCTATCAATGGGAAGTATTTGAATCATTATTTCCAGTCTTGAGTTGTTTCCAACTCTCTTCCTGTATATAGTTAGAGTAGGTTTTCCTTTATTCTTTGCTTTGCTTTGCTTTGGTTAGAGTGGTTCTTCTTTTATTTTATTTTATTTTGGTTAGAATAGGTTTTTCTTTCAGTTTGGTGTGTTTTTCTTACTCTTGCTTTGGAGGTCTTCTTGTTTTCTTCAGAATGTGTTGCATTTACATGGAAAATATTCTTTTGTCTGGGACTATTCTGAGTATTTCCTTGATGAAATTTGATTTTGTTTCTTGAATGGATGGTTGAGGTATTTGTTATCATCATGCAGTCTAAATGTATGATTTAAAGAGGATGGGTCACTGGTTTGATTTTAATTTGAAGTATTCTTAAATATTATATCTTCTATACATCTTAAAAATCTTGAGGTTGTAGTAGGACCTTTGTGAGGTCTTTCCAGGTGAAAAATATTATTTCTGCTTCAGTGCCACTGTGCTTCTCAGCCCTGAGTGTGAACTTCATTGTTCACAGGTTGAAAAGAAAAGAAGTATATAAAAAAGGGAAAATATTGAAAATCAAAAGAACGAGGTCAACTTATCAGGGTATTTGAATATCTCTGTCTGGGCTATAGATGCCTGACTAGTAGTAGATCTATGTTTGCGAGAGTCATAGTGATAACCTCATTAGGGCTATGGATGCCTGATTGGTAGCGAGGCTCTATCCAGGTTGCTTTTGAAGTTAGAATCTTTAAGTAGCCTGACCTGATTGAACTTGGTTTTTACAGTAGCTCAAGGAAGGAAATGAACTCATGTGCACACACTTGGATTTTCAGTCTATGGAAGGTTCAGTCTATCTTTGGTTCTGATTCTTTTTTCTTGCATTTTGATTTGTTTGTCTGATAGTGGGATTGAAAACAGATATTTTGGGTTCATGATTCTTGTTTATCATCAAATTCTTTGGAGCATTTCCATAGTAGAGTCACCATTTGTTGTGCAGTTTTTGCACACACACCCCGTTGAAGCAGGAACCCTCTTTTAATTTAGCTCTTTGTGTTTTTCCCCCTTTAAATTTTTGGATTTACCTAGCCTTGGCATGAGCTTAAACATTTATCCTGCTTGCCTAGGCATTTTCCCCAAGTTGCACATTGAGAACTTAACTTTTGGGCCAAATCTAGGTTTTCATCCTAGTTTGGGATTTTTTGATCCATCTGGATTTTCCCGGATTTATTTCAAAGTTCGGTTTTATGCTACTATTTAGGATTTTGGGGCCTTCGCAAAAATTTTCTTGGGCTAGTTTTTTCCAAATTTTCGTCTAGGCGTCATGTTTCTGAAGTTTGGTCGATCATTGGAGTTTTCCTTGCTGTTGTGCTTTCTCATTTGTGTTCTCTTGGGTTGGGATATTTGATCTTGGGGTGCTTGGCATGCTATGGTATATTAATTTTGTGAATTATTGATCTAGTTTTGATTCCCTTAGCGTTTTCATTGTTGTTGCTTTCTCGGGCATCTGGATTGTTGTCTTTTGTTGTCGTGATCGATTTCATTTTCAACAAATGGTATGTGCATGTTGCTTCTCTTTTGATTGATGAATGTGAGTTGTTCTTTGGAACTTTAGTTCTTCTTGGAGTTCAAAATTTTGTGTCTTGACCTTGCTCTATGCATTCATGGTTAAAATCTAGGGTTTTATGCCTGGGGCATTGCCATTTCATCTTCATTTGCTTTTTGTTGAACCCAGTTTGTTCAAGGAAGATTTGTTGAAGGTTCTAGGTTAGCTGGTTCCATTCCTAGCTCCTAAAATTTGAGACCTTTGGTCAATTTGAGTGAGGCCATGGCTGATGTTCAGGTTTTTTGCCAACTTTGGGATTTTCCAGTATGATCAGATTTTTTTGGATTTTTTGGAAAGCTTGTTGAAATTTAAAAATTGGGTAAAATGAATGATTTCAATGATAAATTCTTTTCATTCCATGCTTTTGATTGATAAATTACATGGTTATCTACAATTTCTCTACATTTTGATGATCTAATGGTTGATTTATGCCTTCATCGCCGAAATCTTCCTGGGCCGTATTTTTTCAAAATTTCCCTTTTGGCTCGGATTCTGCGACTGGCTCAAAATCCCAGACCGTGTTCTTTTCAATTGCCCAACATTTCTAGGTTGATTTTGAATTGTTTTTGAGCTTATTTGGATTATGAATATGTTGCCAATGATGAGCTAATCTTGATCTTCATGTTATGATGATGTTGTAATGGATATTAATGATGGTTTTGCTGAAGTGCAGGCTGATTTTGCTAAGTCGTAAATGAAGTTCTAGAGATGAAGTTATATCTATGAAAGAAATTTGAAATATTGGTTACTTCCCCTTGGTTGACTTGGTGAGGTGTGCTCAGTCTAGAGGGGGCAGTTAATGCAAGGCTACATCGAATTTTGTATTTCCCTATCATTTTCTTTTACTTGGTTCAAATTGTATTGGAGATCCCAGGCCAACCTGGATTGAATTCTTGGATTTAATGCATATTTATCCTATTTTGAATTCTCCTTGGGCCGAGTTGTTTTATGGCTATTTTATTATTGTAAAACCCTTATTTGGGTCGACATGATTTTGGGTTCTCTATAAATTGGGAATTTTTCCTCATTTGTAAGATATACATACATAGAATAGAATATATATACATATACAAGCAAATTAGGCAGTAGAGAAGAAGTAGAAGTTAGTCAATTTCTAAGCAAGTGTTGTAATAGAACATTGGAATTGTTGCTAAAATTTGGTGATTTAATACAATTGAAGACATTGTGATTTTCTAGTGATCTCTTTTTTGTTGACTTATCTTGCATGGTTCTGATGATTCTATCTTTCAAATTGCTCAAGGTTATTAGATTTAGATCTAGATCTGATTCAATGATGTTCATGATTTAATGTTTGAAGTGTTTGTAGCAATCCCTGGTCCATACTTTTCATAGCTAGCTAATTGTTAGTTGCTTTTCAAAGTTAGCCTAGACTTTATATTCATTGTGCTTAGTTCAATTGTGGAGATTTATTCATTTCAATTGCAATTGGGCTGTCTTGGATGAATGTTCATGATCTAAAAAATTTTAAAACCTTAGAAGATTGCACTGTTTCTATAAGATTGTAGATTTATCTTGGTTATGCATAAATTAGTTTATAAGGGATTGGTCCATTTCAAGTATTTCATCATTTTCATTGTTAATCTTAAGAGTAGTTTTAATCTTAGATATCTCTCTGAAACCCTAATCTTTTGTTATTTATTTATCATTTGAGTTAGATTTAGGATTGAAGTATCATTATATTGCTAGATCTGATAAATTCAAGATTCAGTCTTTGCTTGTAGCAAGGTCCCTTTGTGATTACCAACATTTTCACATTTATCACTGAGTTGTTTATGCATTGTCAAGACCTGGCATTAGAGACCTTGGGGTTATCTCTTAAGGCTTGTCGATAGAGATTTACCTTTCAAGAGAGATAGGATTTCATATTCTGTCTGAGTTATTGTTGTGCAAAAAAATCATCAACAATAATAATGCTTGTAAATAAGTCATTTGGCTTAAGAGATTGTGTTCAAATATTGGAATTAAATAGGGTGAAAGGAAAATTTATTATAGTAGTGAGAGTGCAATATTTCTAGCCAAGAACCCAACATTTAATGTTAGGACCAAGCAGATTCATATATACTATCATTTTGTTAGAGATATGGTTGAAGATGGTAGGATTAAGTTGGTTAAGGTATAGACTTTGATGAATGTTGGTGATTCTTTAACTAAGCTTGTAAGCAAAAAGAGGTTCATATGGTGTTTAGATACTATGGGCCTCTCAGCCCCTAGCAATTAAGAGATGATGTTTATACACCCTCTCGATTCTCTTGTGAGATGTTCAACAAGTGGGAGATTTTTTGTGAAATATATCTCAACTCTACAAATACATAAGGTATTGTTGATATGTCAGTGTGGGGGGGTTGTAGTGGGGGTTACCCCGATGTGGGGGTCTAGGGGAAACACCCATGAAAGCCACATTTTTGTATATTTTATTATTGTAAATCTAGACTGTTCATCATTAGGTTTTAGATTCGACTATCGATATTAAGGAAAAAATATTACACTATAAACATTTCAATAATAAGGATATAATAATTTTGAGAATAGCAATAAATTTTATAAATGACCTTTTTAAAAATGTATGAAATAATTACCCTATGTGAAATTTTGTGAGAACCAAACTACTAGCACAAACTACATTAATAAAACCATGTATTAATTTACTAAATTGGATTAGAAGGTGTAAAGAACCTTAATGATCAAAAGTTAATAATCAACATGATCTAGAGCATTTGGTAGATGTCTTATGGCTCTATGGATCTTAATCTCCTAGATTCAATAGTGATCAACCTTTAGCTACCACTTTGACATGATGATATTAGATTATAAATCATCAAACCAACATTACTCTAACCATCTATAACTTTCCTAGTGTCAAATTATACTCCCTTAAAGGTGAAAGTACAACTTCATGCTCTATTTGGAACTCATTTTAGTATTCCATATCCTTAATTTTTTTGCCTTTTTTTCAACTTTGGGCTCGAACAGACATCGCCAGCACGATTAGAGCATCCAAAAACCCCAGAAACTCCTTTTGTTTCATCGATTTAGGTGAAAGTTGAAAAAAAGGCAAAAAAATTAGCCCCAAGGCCGTATGGCCCCAGGGCACACAGTTTGAGACATATTTTTTTTAAAAATAATTTAAAATAAAGTTTTTTTAATAAATTTTTTTTGTTGTCTGTTGATTTTTGGCATGCCGCCCACTCACCAGTGAGCAGCCACCAGCCACCCGGTGGCCTCCAGCTTCTCCACCACACTGCCACCCGGGCACCACTTCTGCCTCGAGCTCTTTCGTTTTCCGCTCTACCAGTCTGTCTAGCCCCCGAGGGCTCCAATCTACCAGCAAAGCCTCTAGCTTGGTCTCATGGGTAACCGAGCCCCCAGTGATTAGCACCCACAGCCCTTCCATCGAGCCCTGGGTCCTATTGATGACCGGGCATCTTCGCTGCCCTAACCGCCGGAGCCAAACCGCCGACCGCACATGTGATCGGCTCCCTCCAGCTACCTGACCGCCGACCGCCGACTACTAGTGGTTTTTCCTTTAAACAACTAGCAGATTTTTTTAAGCTGCCAGGGCCTGGTCATATGGCCGACCAAGGGCCAGTGTTGCAGGTGCTCATTTTTTGACCCTGTTTAGTGCAGAAGGTCCTCTTATAGGCCTTTTTTTAATTTTTTCATAACTTGGTCAAACAAAGGTATTTGTTTGCATACGAGATATCATCAGAAAGCTGGTTTCATGATCTTCATAGTGGTGGTGGTTTGATTTCTTGATTTATCTGTTTTGATGCTTTTTTCTCCTATCAAAGCCAGAAGTTGCTATTTTCACTCTGGGAGGCATAACTTTTGCGTTTTGGCTCCATTTTTTTTTTAAAGGAATTGGAAAGCTAGTTCAATGATCTACACATATCTCAAACCTATTTTTTCTAATTTTTTTACTAGGTATCTGATATTTCTATTTGATCTCATCCTTTACCTTTTCATTTTTTTCTTGGGAAGCATGCAATCAAGTTTTTTTTTTAGATTAGCAAGCATTGTTTTTCTATTTGAGAGTATATATATATATTTGTCATGGATTTACATAACATTGTACCCCTTACTCCATTCAACTATTTTGGTTGGAAAAAACAAATGGAGATTCATTTGAAACAAAAAGGGTTATTGGGTAACCATGGGTACAGAAATTGAACCTACAGGTGCTACTAAAAAGAGAAAGTGGTTTAATAGGTGTGATGAAGCTTATGGTACATTGTGTTTGTCTCTTTCATTTGACCTTCTTTTTCACATTGAATCTTGCACTACACCAAATGACATATGGGCTACTTTGGAGTCTTTGTTTGGGAAGTAGGATACTATGAGAGGGTTTCAATTAGAGAATGAGCTTATTGGCTTAGATCCTAGGTATTTTGACAGCATCCAATATTTTTTCACCAAACTCAAGTCTCTTAGATTGAATTTTTCATAGTGTGGTGTTTAGAAAGAAGACTCTCAATTGATATTGTCCATTCTTTCTAAGCTTGGACCAGATTATTCAGTTTTTGTTTCTACCTCTTATACCACTATGGATGCACTTGGTACAAGATTCACTATGCCATCTCTTGATGAATTTGCTTCATATCTCACTTGAGAGAAAGCTAAGTTAGCTAGCATGGGCATGGTGAAACCTTCTTCCTCTTCACAGGCACTTATTCCATCACAGGAGCCCATAGATCAGAAGGCTTCTACAGGAAAAGGCAAGAAACAAAAACAAAAGGATTCCAAACCTCATGAGCAGCAAAAGGAGTCCTCAGATTCATCCTCCTCTTCTAAGGGGAAATCATTTAGGAAGGAGAAGTCTAAATGTGCATATTGCAAGAGGGAAGGACATGCAAAACATAATTGTTACAAGAAGGACATTGATGAGCTGAAACATCTTCTTCAAAAACATCAGATTGATTTTCCTTCTAGGATGTCTACATCATCTTCTTCAAAGTAGCATAACACATGCACAACTAGTTTACATACTTCATCAGATATGAAGGGACATGCTCTTTGTGCTTCTTCAAGTATTGGATCAGGGAGATGGCTTCTAGATTCAGGAGCATCTCATCATATGGCATCTTCATAGTCTATGTTCACTTCCTTTGAGCCTTGCACTATGTCTCCAATTTTGATGGGAAACAACACTTACATGAGTGTTACAGGGAAGGGGTCTATTAGTTTTGGGGACCACTCCTTTTAGGATGTCTTGTGTGTCCCTCATTTGAAAAATAACCTTATTTCCGTCTATCAGGTAACACATGGGGCAATGGGAGATTTGTGGAGTTCACACTTGATTCAGTTATCATCAGAGACTTGGAGAGTAGAGCAGTTATTGCTACTGGGATAGTGGATCACTCATCTTTGTTGTATTCTTTCACTAATTTTGCTACTAGTGGTACTTTAGTTGCTACAACTGTTCCTCACACTTCAAGTGTGCATCATCTTTCAGAGGAGAGATTTGGCTTCTTGAACATTGGTGTTCTCACTTTAGATCCTATTCTCGAGCCTTCCATTCCATCTCCTCCACTTCATGTTGCCTCTTCTGTTTTAGTGCAACAGGATCCAATTGATCATACATCTTTGGAGGTTTCTATTGAGTCTTCACCTACTTTGGCTTCTTCATTTGTTGAGGTCACACCTACTTATGTGGAGATAGCTTGGGCTACACCTTCTTCACCTTCAAAGATTGCTTTCATTCGGCCTCTTCCCTCTCACTTCTTTCAGGAGATGCAGTTTCTTCACTTATTTTGGAGTTACTTCATTCTAGGGGGGATTTGTGGTCTCTTTCTTCCTCTCTTATGGGGGGATTCATTTATGTATCTTTGTGATGGATGGTGTCCTTGGGGGGTCTTATGGAGTCCTCCATCTTTCATCACTTAGTTAGTTTATTGCATTCTATTTTGGGGAGGAGTTATGTTCCCATGTGGTTTTCTCCTTTACCTTGTTTGATTTAGTTTGCATTGCATTTGTAAATGAGTACCTGATCAGGCCTTGTTGTCGAGACTCATCTTTACATAATAATTTTCTTCTCCCTAAGTTGCACTTATGGGGGGGTGTTGGTGTAATTAATTATTTAATTACACTTTAGCATAAGTTTACTTAGGTAATTATTTATTTCCTAGGATAATTATTATTTAATTCTTATGTTATCTTATTGAGCTGTTTTTTTGTTGAAGATAAGATTGGGGTTGTCTTTTCCTACTTTATTGCATCATTTCCTTTTTCAAGGCTTTTGTAATATTTGTAAATCAATTCATTGAATAATCAATAATTCTGATTTTTGCTTGCACACATTGGCTCTGAGGGTTTACAGATCTTCTATTGTTTTTGTTCTAAATATATTTGCATGTGATAGGTGATTGCTTGTAGGTGTTTTCAGGGACTGTGAAGTTTGTTTTTCAACTTCTACAATTTTTGGAGATAGGAATACCAAAATGAGGTTTGACCAAGGAAAAATCCTATTTACTAAGCCATTTTCCTCTCTTTGCTATGATTTTTCACATTCAATTCTAAAGATGAAATATTTTTGGAGTAGAAGTTCAAAGTACAAATATAAGAGAATATAGATATAAAAGTTACAAAGAAATATTTTAGCTTCATATGAGGGTGTCTAATGCCCTAGACATCATAGATCATCTCTAGATTCATTGTACAAGCACACAATTTTTTCTCTCCTTAGATCTATCTACCTTTTGTGATTGTTTACTTTTTTGTGTGTAGAAAATCATATTGTTAGGTTAAATTATATAGTCAAATAGATCAATTAAATGACATTAAGGTCCAATATATTTTCTAGGCAAGAAAAAAACCTAGAAGTAGTATTCTATTTAGGAGGATATGTCTTGAAGCCTTACTTTTGATTGTTGACCTTTATGAATCCATCATTCAATTTTTTCCTTTTACCTTAAATATTTTTAGATTCTTCAAAAAAGTCTTTATCCTTTTACATTTTAGGGATATTAGCTTTTTGGTTATGAAATTTTTCAAATCTAAGCTCACCCTTATCCTTTATAGATCTTTGCGAACTGATTCTCACGTCAAGAATCTTAAAGATTTTCTTGAACTTCAAACCTTTGTCTATTTGATCCTTTGTTTTTTCTAATTCTTTCCTCAAGGAGACAATTTATTCTTCCAATTTGGAGAATTCAATTTATTTTTCATTCATCTTATTTTTTAGGTAATATGCAAACCCTTTTCCTTCTTCAACTTTAACTTTCAAGTTGATTATTATCTTTTGTTATTCTTTAAGTTTGATTTTCAATTCTCCACTTTCTCTTATTGTAATATTCAAATCATCTAATGCTGAAATAAGTTCTCTTTCATAGTCCAATTCACAATATTTGACATCAATTTCTTCCATATTTTCATGCTTCTTAACCTTTAGAGGATTCTTCTCATTTTACTTTGCATTAGTTCCCATGTGTTCCACTCAGGATCTACCTCGACTATTAGGCTATATTAAGGAAATTGGCTCTGATACCAATTATTCAACACATAGAAGTAATAAGGTGGGTGAATCATTACTTAATTAATTATTTCCATTCATCAAAAATTAAATAATTAAATCACCACAAATAGAAGAACAAAAATGCATATAAGCATAACACCGGGTTTACATGGAAAACACTACAAGGGGAGAACCATGGTTAGCAAGCTCCTTAGATCTACTTTCTAAATCCAACCTCACAAATAAAATAGATTTTACAACAAGTATTTATGGTCTTTAACCAAATAAATTTCACTAATAAATGTTGAATACAACTTCTACATCATGGTTTGTAACCCCAACATATAAGTGGAATATATCAATGTAGTGTCAAAAATTGTCACCCTTAAAAATTTCACAGTATGTTTTGTCCCCCTTAATTGATTGGACCTAATTGAGTATTTAATTTCTTAAATTATGTATTCTATGGAATATTTTTGATAATTTTCGAGGAATTTCAAGTAGGAAAAAATGTATCTATTTGATACCTTGCCCCTAAAACTAAAATTCCCAAAAATAAGGGCAGGACACTCACACCCTAAGAATTCAAGCATTCAAGCATTCATTAATTCAAGAAAATCAAGCAAGTAAAATTCAAGATATTGAGGTAATATGCATGAATTCAATCCTTTGAGGAAGCCATTGAAGAGTGGTGAGTTGCAACACTTTTTGATTTCATCATTCTTTCATATCATTTATAGATTTATCATTAGCATTGCCATTGTGGAAGTTGAAACTCTAACACAAGGTTTAACTAAGGAAAGCCCCTAAATGGTCAAACATTTCCCTCTATTTGAACATGTAGCTTTCAAGTTTAAAAGAGATTGAAGGAAATTTGAAGGCCTATTTTTCATTGTTGCAATTGTTGTCATACACCTTATCAAGCCACTAAACTCACCTATAGCATTATCCAACAAAGATCCGATATATATGTAGGTAGGAACACAAAGACCTACTCTAACATCAAAGGACTATGAAGATAGATCTAAAAAATCACTACAAGGACATTCACACATTAGGTGCCTTTGCCTCCATTTTCAGCCTCAAATTTGAACCATAGGTGCATAGTGTCCTGCTCTTCTCATTTTTGTTGTTTGAATCTGACTGTGACATTATGTTCCTTTTGTATTTGTATCAAATTAGTAAATTTCATTATTATCCTAGTTATTGTATTGCATGTCATTTATAATTCCATCAATCACATACCTTATCAAATCCATCAAAATCCCCCTAAAAATCCTAAGACACTATCATTAATTGAAACCTAGAAAAATAAATAGGAGAGGAGTGGACTCTAGGTTCTATACTTAACAATCCCCCTCTCTCTCTTCCATTTTTCTTCATTTCATTTTGGTGAACCTAACATATTAACATTATATACATTCTGAAATTTTCTATAATCCACCCTAGATCTATGATTTTCATATCATTGTTTTGCATTTCTCGTTTAGGGTTTCACATCGACATCATAAAAAAAGTCATAAATATCCAAAAAAAGTTATATCATATTGCATCTTAAGTTTAAATAGGAATTTTTCAGTCATCTTAGCTCAAATATATATTCAAGTTGTATTCCTTAGGTCATTTAAATATGAAATTGTACATTGAATCCATTTAGGAATTTTTCATTTAAGTCAAATTTTTTTAAAAAGATTGCATAGTTGTGTTTAAAAATTGTATCAAATCATCATTCTAAAAAATTTTCATCTTCAAATAAGTTAGTTATTGCATCTTAGATCTGAAAAATTGCATCTCAAATTATCATTTCTTTCTCAAACATTTTTCACATTGTTGCATACTTACATTGTTCAATTCATAGTCATAAATTCAAAAAAAAATTGGAAAAATATTCATTGTCAATACTATCTGTAACTAGATCTATGAACTTTAAATAATAGCAAAAACAATCAAATTTTAAATTTTTAAAAACCCTATCTAGGAAATAGGAATCCTGGGCACCTCTGTATTTCTTTTTTTTTAATTAAAATTTGTCTCAAATATTTGTCTCAGTGTTCTCTATGGGATCCTAATGTTTGAATTTTCTTTTTCCATTTCAAAGATTTCATTTATTTAAGACATTTTTTCATGTTCACATTATTAAGTTCACAATCATAAAATCAACAAAAACTTAGAAAATATTTATTGTTAGACATGTTGATCATAGAGTTGGGAACCTTAGATAACACCCTAAATAGTGAAACTTTAAACTTCCAAAAACCTTGTCTAGGAAGCAGATTCATTGGGAACCTCAATCCTATTTTTCTTGTTGAAAGTTCACTCAGAGCCTTGTTTTTATATTATTAGTGTATCTCTGCTATCTAATTTCGAGTTCCATAATAGTTTGAACCTCATTGTAATCTCCCATACCATTATGGTTGGATGTCTTGATAAGGTTTGGATGAAATTGAAATCCTTCATTTATTTTTCATCTTGTGTATTTGGCAATGACCCTAATTATGATAATGACATTCCTGATACTTCATCCTTGAATGAAAGTATTCTTGATATATTGGGTTAAGATGAAGAGAGAATTTGCATAAATTCTTGCAAAACTACTTGCATAACCTTGAGAACAATGCAACCTTCTATCCATCAATGTAATGGCCTAATAAGCCTATAGAGAAGGGGAATTCAATACTCAAGAGTTATCTTCATTTAGAGAGCTTCATGGGGCGAAATGCCCTAAAATCTCTTAGAAATAACACAAAAGTTCTAGAATCAGGAAGAGCGGATCACAAATATTTTTTGGATAGACTAGCAAGCTCTCAGCTAGAGGATGTTAGCACAAAATATGGATGACAACGCAACACCCTGGCATCTCTTATGGACTAGAAAGTGAGAATATCACATAGAATGCCTAAGTGACTACTTATACTTTGACTATTGATAAATTACATAATGTGATAAAGTAATAGAAAGTGATAGAAATGAAAATAAAGTAAGGTAAATGATAAAGAGGAGAAAGAAAGGAAAGAAGATGCTCACAACGGCATAAGTGATGAAGCCTCTTGTACGTGAATGTCTTCAATACCTGCAAGTGTAATATATAGATACAATGTTGGGGCTGTATAGGGGTTTGCCTCAGTCAAACCTCTGTTTTGGTGCTCCCACCTCTACAGACAACTAGATAGAGAGTAACAAAAATGGAAAAAGCATGTGGTGAAAGAAAAATCCACTTAAGAGTAGAACCTACACCACAAAGTAGAAAATTGTGTCATAAAAGCAAACCCCACTCAAGAAGGATAACTCTATCACAAAGTAAAAATGCAATAGATAGGGGATATAGAATCCCAGGATGCTCACAAGCATAAGGAAAGGGAGATGGAGTTCCAAGAGCTAAGAGTGTTGCAAAAGGGTATTGTGAAAGGTTGAGAGAGATTGAAGCTATTGTAACAAGTTGTATTGAGTTGTGAAAGAAAAATTTGAAGTGTACAAGGCTAGATTGAAACTAGAAGTAAAAGACTCTCCAAATGAGGTGAAAAGAGGACTTTTAAAGAGAGAAAGGAAGCTTCCCAAACTGTTTTAGGCAATCCTAGGCTATTGCCACCAAAAAATGGAGGTGACAAGTGGCAAAAATTCTTAGAAATGGTCGTTTGAGTGTTAAAATGTCAAAGAAAACTAGCGCAATGTGCAAATGTTTGAATGGTGTGCTACTGTCTGGACATGATGCTACAAAACAACATGAATTGGAAAGGCACAAAGTTTGGTGCAGAGTTGATGCATGAAGGTAGCTGTTGGAAAGGAGTGCTAGAGCATCCTAAGAAGGGAAAAGGATAATGCAAGGGCTAAAATGACCCTACTCAAGATGTTAATGGAGTGGACACTAAAGCAAGCGCAAGAATGTATGTGAAATTGCAAGTGGTGCAATTTTATGCCATTACATTTTTCTCCCACTTTAGCAGGCATATGAATCTACATTAATATGCACGCTAAATGAAATATACTAAACATAAATAACATCATATGCCAAAAGGATACTGCAAAGCAGGCAGATAACAAGCTTCAAACCATAAAAGCATGCCCCCAAGCTGAAGATCTACAAAAAAAATGTGTTAGATGAGAAAAACTTGCACCAAGCAACTATGTTAGAATATAAAAGGCTAAAGGATTTGAGTCAGCAAAGTGAAAGAGACCTCGATGTAAAAGGTTGTCTCAATACTATGCATCATCCCCAAATTAAGAAATAATACACTTAGAATTCTAAAATGAAGAGAATAAGAGAATATACTCAGGATGAACAAAGCATAGATCTCTAATCAGATATATAGAAGTTGAGAAGAAAAAGAATTAAGAATGTAAGCACCTTACAGGCCTGCAAACCTACAAGGAAGGTGTCCCCCAAGATCTCTCACATGGAGGAAGCTAGGAAAGAACCTTACAAACCCACAAACCTACAAGGAGAATATTCTCCAAGATCTCTCACATGAAGAATACCAAAGGAAATCACCCTATAGGTTCTCGGTCCTATAGGGAGGTGTCCCCTATTGTGCATGTTTTGCACACATGCCCCACCATAGGTGGGGACCCCCTCTTTTCACTTCCAATGGGTTTCTTTCCTCTCATCTCATTTTATGTACCCCTTTCCTAGAGCCTATGTGGGTCACATGCCTTAGAATGATCAGTTTTCTCTTGACCAGATTCACCTACCTAAAATTTGCTAAGTCTTTTGCCTTCACAAAAGTGCCCCTATGGGTTTCCCTTCATTTATTCTTGCTAACTTGGTCCCTAATCACTTGATTCACTTTTTCCTTCATTTTTGACTTTGGGGACAAGTTTTATATGGATATAGGATTTTTTTGGGATGCCTAAGTGAACTTCCAAGGTTTCCTTAAGTTTTTGAGAGTTGCAAGACTTTCCTTCTGGAAGTCAGCCCCTTTTGGGTTGTCACCCCTCTATGGCCGTTTCTGGAAGTCCACCCCTTCGTGCCCATTTCTGGAAGTCTTCCCCTCCATGGACTTTTTTGGAAGTCCACCCCTCCATGTCCCTTTTCAAAACTCTTTCATCTACCTTCCTCCTAGCATCTAGAACTTGGCCTCTCTATGGTCATTTTTGGGAGTCTGCCACTTCCAAGCCGCAACCCCTCCATGGCCATTTTTGGAAGTCTGTCGTCTTCCTTCCTCTCAGAGTCTAGAACCTGGCCCCTCCATGGACATTTCTGGGAGTCCACCCTTCTGGGCCCCCACCCCTCTGTGGTCATTTTTGGGTTGTTGCCCCTCTACAACCATTTTTCAGGCCACTATCCCTCCATATTCCATTGATATTTTTCCCTTCAAAATGACTCTCGACCCTTGTCCTACCGGCTGTCAGAGGCTGACCTCCATTTTTCCTATGAGCTTTGAAAACATGACAGAAGAACACCAAGTTGAGCTCCCTACTCGGCCCAACATTTCGGGTTTCCTTCTTTAGACTTATGTGCTATCTCTACCATACCAAATAGCAAACATCTAGCAGCCCTCCTCCCTCCTTGGTCCAAAATTAAAAATAAGTAAACCATGCCCACACCTTTTAGGTCTCTGAGTCTTGACCTTTGGGTCACTATCCTCGGAGCTCTGTGTTGTAAAATCCATTTTCCAAATAGAAAACCTAGAACAACTTTCTAATAGAGGACTTCCTGTCCTTGAGGCCCAAATTACTTAAACTCCCTCCTACAAGGTGATAATGATAAATTGAAAGAAATGTTAGGATACTTGAATGGTGATTTATCTAACCTAACATTGTTTTGCAGGATTTGACTAACATTTTCTTTGATTTGTGTATGAATGAACTTATGACACTTCATGTATGCAAGATTCAAGAAACCTACTGCGGTTCCATCGGGGAGGCCCATTGAAAAAGTTGAACAAGGAAAAGGCACATTGCTCCTTTCACCATTCCTTTTATGCCCACCTTTCCTCATAGCACCCATCAACAGAGCTAGAATTAGAAGCGGGCCTATTTCAAGGAAGCTAGTGACAAACCACAATGGGTGGCCTTGATGAAAGCATGAGGGAGTTGTCCTACTTTTCACTAGATGATGATGATCTCTAAGGGGTTGTCCGCATGAATTAGGGGCAACCAATCCATTGATGCAAGTCATCGGTGGGCCCATTTCATCCAATGAAGAATGTTGCAATTCCTTCAAACAAAAGGCAGCCTTCAAGGAATTTTTGCTACCATAAAAATGGAAATCGACTAGAAGACAAAAATTTTATAGTGACTAGCCACTACAAGACAAAATAGGGAAAAGAAAAAAGATGTATTTTAAATTGCTGAATATTGGGGGTAGGTGAAGCCCTAATTTGTAATGAATCTAAGCCACACAATGCAAATTAATCCTAACCATTCATTTTGTCTTTGGAAAACTATAAATAGTGGTCTCTCCCTCATTTGTAAAGGGTTGGAGAGCTGATGTAAAAGCATTTTGCAGTAATAGAGAGCTACATTGCATGATTTATGGTTGTTTCTCTTGAGTTTTTTCATTTTGCATGCATGGTTATTCCATCCATGTTAGTTTTAGTTGTAGTTTCTTGAATGAAAGTGGTGATGGTGATTGTTGTTTCCATATTTGATGAATTTACAACTCATACTTTTTGTGGTTTGTTGATGAAATGTGTAGGTGCATATATGGTTCTTTCTTCCATGTTAGTTTTAGTTTTAGTTTCTTGAATGGAAGTGGTGATGGTGATTGCTATTTCAGTATTTAATGAATTTCTAGCTCATGCTTTTTGTGGTTTGTTGATGATGAATCACTTTGTAAAGCTAGTCTGAGCTTCTTTACTTTATTGTTGCAACTGAGTTTAATGGTACGTGCATGATGTATGTGTGCAATCTGAAAATATACAATCCTTAGAAGATTGCACTGGTTTTGTGTAATTGTAGGTTCCTCTTGGCCAAGAAAAACCTAGTTTAGGAAGTTTGTCTACTATATCAGCCTCCATGATCATTGTTCATTCATAGTTTCAGGACTAGGAACCTTTCTCTTTCCCTGCCCTTTTTCCTTTTTTTAATAAGTGACCTATGCTAATGTTCATTACACATTGTAAAGCCAAATCTAAAGCTTAAAATGGAGTTCCATATTGTTTTCTTGAACCTGTAGCAATCATGCAACTATCTTCCCATCCAAAGAACTCCATTTGCAAATCCAACTTCCCACACTTTGTAACTCATTCTTAAGTCTACCTGGTGATTCCAACAAATCACATGAAACAACTGAGATATTCCAAGCACTTTCAAGACCTAACATTAGAGACCTTGGGATAGTGTTCTGTAATTTGATTGTGAAAGATTATCTTTCAAGAGAGATGATGCACCTACACATTTCCTATGTTGAGAAGTGCATAAAAAGCACATCAAAATCCACCAAGATCTCCAACATAGAGGAAACCAAAGGAAAATTTCCTACAAGTTATCAGTCCTGTAGGGAGGTGTCCCCCAAGCTCTCTCACATGGAGGAAACCAAAGGCAAGTGGTGTACAAGTTTTCAGTCCTATAAGGGACCGACCTCTAAGATCTCTCGCATGGAGGAAGGTCAAAGGAAATTCCCTATAGGTACTCAATCCTGTAGGGAGGTATCCCCCAAGATCTCTCTCGCAGAGGAAACCAAAGGAAGCAGACTCCATAGAGTCAAAATGGGTGACACATTTATCCTCAGATAGAACATGTCAGGAGGTAGCCACCTAGGAAGGCAAGTGGACAGTCATGCAAATTGTAAACAAATAGGAGAGCTTTCAAAGGGGTCCCTCAGGAACCCTTCAAAAGAAGAGGGTTCCACTCAAGGGACACATTATTTGAAAAGCAAGGTCTAGTCAGGCTTTCCCCAAGCTAGATGCAAATGATTCTATTCAAGAAAAGGTCTTTCAAAGGTGCCTTCAAAAGAGAAATGGATCCCCTCAAGGGATGCTTCATTTGAAAGGCAGAGAGAACAAAGGGGGTCCTTAGAAGGATACACACATCTCTAGAATAAGTTATCGTTGGCCTCAACATACAGGGGAGGAGAACCATGCATGATACTTAGAACATGAAAGATAGAGGCAAGCCTCAATATCACTTGTCATGTGAAGTAAAGGAAGGTGCATCAATCAAATGGGAGTTTGATGAAACCTAAGCCAAGAATTTTTATTTTTTCCTTCAATGACTTACTTTCACTAGTGGAATGGCCAAGCACTCGATGGTATGCATTGAAAGAATATTTTTCTTTATCATGTTTGTAAGATCTCTTAGGAGGAGGAAGAGTAATCAAGCAGTTTTTGAGAAGCCTCAACAAGATATGCTCTTTCTTAGATAGAAGATGAGGAGTAAGAAGCAACCCCTTCTCTTGTGGAGAAAATTTTGACTTATCACAAGAAGAAGAAGATATAAAGATATAAGACAAAGGAGGGGGATGTCCATAGAGAGCATTATTATAAAAAGGGAGATCACACTCTTCTATAGTATTTCCATCATCCTTCATGATAGGATTACCAAAGTTAACCTCTTTAATGGAAGTGTGATCTTCATTAGAAGGAGGATCAACACTAAGAATATTACAATTCACATCCATAGTATCCCACATTGAAAAAGAGTAATCCTCTTTGATAGCGGGTTTGGATGATGTTGAGGAATATGTAATTTCTTGAGAAGAAGGATTAGACTTAAGATTTCTTGCTTTAGAAGGATTTTCCTTAGGCACATCTATCTCAAGAGTATCCTTTGTAGTAGATATTGTTGGAGTAAGCATCGACACACTGGAAGATACTAAAAGAATACAATTAGGCACAACTAAAGCTCAACCAATAACTACCATCTCACATAATTGCATAGCCTTAGGGTCAGCTTTAATTGTGACCACTCGATTATTACAAATGAACTTAAGATATTTATACAAGGTAGACAAGACTGCACCCATAGCATGAATCCATGGTCTATTGAGGAGAAGACTATATGGTAGCTTTTCTACCATAACATATACAAGGGTGGGTATAGTAATGGGTCCAAGCTACAAAGGTAATATTATTATACCTAGAGCTTGTCACCCAACATTATCGAACCCACGAATGTCAGCAAAAGAAGCATTAAGAGAAGATGGATCAATATTGATCTCAGGTAATAGATCAATACTACACACATTAAGCACTAAACCAGTGTCAACGAGATTATGTCTAATGCCAATTTTATTGATGTTAACAATAATCATTGAAGGATCCACTTTCTTTTGTACTTCCAGAGGTGGGAGCTCCTACGGATAGAATGTAATATTCAAAAAAATTACACAAATATATTCCATCAACACATTAGCATTTGTCGGCCTAGCGGAAGAAGGAAAGAGGATTATTTTCAAGGCTTCCTAAATCATTCCTTGATAAACTAGAGCAAACTAAAGAAATTCTCACAATGAGATCTTATCTAGAGTAACAGGTAGTTGCTTGACAAGATTGAAATCACTAGGCACTTTAGTTGTAGGTTCAGGTGGTTGAGGAAGGATTTATTTTTTATTCATTATATTCTCATAAGTATGGGCTACCTATAAGAGGCAGTCTTAGAAAGATTAGGAGATTCACTATCAAATGGAACACCATTAATAGAACAAACCCTTCTAGGAGAATGAATAGCTATAGTTAGGTAAATGACTGATCTCTTAGGCCTTTGAGGGGAAACAAAGACATAGATTGCATTTACAGAATCATTACAACTAGTAGAACAATTATTTGAAGAGATATTCTCAACATTGATACAAACAGGATCAAATGTGGAAATAGATTCATCGTTTGCAATGCATCATCTCTAGAGGAGAGTGCATTGTAAGAGATAAGAAGTTCATCATTCAAAAATGTAATGTCTCTATAAGAGAGTACATTGGGAGGTATAAGAGATTCATCATTCATGAATGCATCATCTCTAGAGGAGAGTGCATCATTATGAAGAGAATGCAGAGTAGCATTTAGAAAGGTATCAGTGATTTCATCTTCTTGCAACAAAATATCCCCCAAAGCAAGAGGAATTTTGTGAGAAGGATCAAAGATACCAAGTGACATAGGAAAATCCAAGTCACCACCACATGCGTGAAATGAAATATCATTAACATTTTGAACAAAATTAGATACTAAATTAATGAAAGAAGATATTAAATTCATTACAATTTTTTTTGCTATTTTCTATGCTATAGTAAATCACCTTTTTGGAGCTCTTTGGAGCAGAATTTGAGGTAAAAACTTGTGTCAGTCCCTAAAATTTGACCTCCAAAGGCAGTTGTATTTTAGGGACTAAACTAGTTCTCTAGGAGTTCTTTCCAATGGTGCAAACGGTTCTGAATTCCAAACATCGAGTCAAAATTAATGACGCCACCAAGTAGGGGTAGATAAATTCCTAGTTTTTTGAAGAAAATTGTTCTTCACATTGGGTTTACTAAAAGGTAGAGAAGCGGGATTCACTACTCATGAGTTCTCTTCATTTAGAGAGCCTCATGGGGCAAACTTCCCTAAACTACCTCAAGAACAACGTGGAAGTTCTAGAATCAGGAAGAGCAAGTCATGAAGATTTTCTAGATAGACTCACAAATCTTGGCCAGAGGACATTAGTGCAAAGTAAGGATGATAGCATAGCACTTTTCCATCTCGTATGGACTAGAAAGTGAGAATATCATGGATAATGCCTAAGTGACTACTTCTACTATAACTATTGAGAAATTAGAGAATGTGATAATGTAATAGAAAGTTATAGAAATGAAAATAAAGTAAGGTAAATGATAAAGAGGAGAAAGAAAGGAAATAAGATGCTCACAACCACTATGTGATGAAGCCTCCCATACTTGAATGTCTTCAATACCTACAAGTGTGATATATGGAGAAAATGTTGGGGATGTATAGGGGTTTGCCTTAGTCAAACCCCCATTTTGGTGTTCCCACCTCCATGGATAGTCAGATAGAGAGAGTAATTGAAATGGAAAAAGCATGTGGTGAAAGAAAAACCCACTCAGGAGTAGAAATCACACCATGAAGTAGACAATTGTGTGATAAAAGAAATCCCTGTAGAAGGAGGAGAACCCGTATCACAAAGTAAAAATGTGATAGATAGGGGATACGGAATCCCAGGATGCTCACAAGCATAAGGCAAGGGATATGGAGTTGTAAGAGCTAAGAGTGTTGTAAAAGGGTATTGTAAGAGCTTGAGAGAGTTTGAAGCTGTTGTAACAAGTTGTACTGAGCTATGCAAGTGAAATTTGAAGTGTAAAAAGTTAAAGTGAAACCAAATGTAGAAGAGTCTCTAAATGAGGTGAAAAGAGAACTTTTAAAGAGGGAAAGGGAGCTTCTCGGGCCATTTCAAGGTGTCTTGGGCCATTATCATTAGAAAATGGAGGTGAAAAGTGTTAAACATGCTCATAAATGGTCTTTGAGCATTTAAACATTATAGGATGCTAGTGTGACATGTGGACCTCCATGGGGCATGCTAATATCTGGACATGTCACGCTACAAAACACCAGAAAGGCACAAAGTTTGGTGGAGAGTTGACACATGAAGCTAGCTATTGAAAAGGAGTGTTGGAGCATCCTAAGAAGGAAAAAGGATAATGTAAGGGCTAAAATGACCCTACTCAATATGCTAAGGGATTGGACACTAAAGCAGATGGAAGAATGTATGTGAAATTGCAAGTAGTGCAATTTTATGCCATTACACAGCCATATCAGCAACCAACAACTCCTATCATTCCACCACTTCAAATGTTCACTCTCTTACATCTTGAAATTGATTCATAAAGTACATCATAACCAATGCAGATGGAAGCACCTATTAATAATAGTCACAAGGAAAACATACCACAAGTGCTCCTCCATATTATGAGAATAAAGTTACCAACACACTCATCAACTTAGAGCAGTGTTATAGCCAAGGCTTTAGGATCTTGAGAAAATAAGGATGTGAGGTACAAAATGAGCATGAAATCCATTTATTCTTAGAACAAATACCATCATAAGACACTAAGGGATTAGGTTACCAAGATCTTCCACCTTTACATAAAACAATTGTTCAACCAAATACAAAATATAATGTTCATGGTCCTCTTAAAAAGTTACCTTTTCTACATCATATAACCAAAACTAAATAAGCCTTAAATACACTTCTCAACCTAGGACTAATTACTTTACCACCTATCTGTGAATGAGAAGATAAGAAAGGAAATAGTACAAATATGTCTTATTGTGCATATCATAGAACACATGGACATCTTACTAATGAATGTCATGCTTTAAAGAAGATATTGAGAGAATTTAATCCCTATGGGGATCAATAATAGTGTATAATAAATTAACATCCATTTATTATTCTCATTTCCATGTGGTAGTTGTAGTACCATAACATACTCACTACCATTCATGAAGATATAAACTTGTCTTTTCGCAATCATATTTCATCTTGCAAGGAGTAGAATATCATCCATTGTGGGCTTATCTTTGTTCCTATGCTTGAGGGCCAAGCGATTAGGTAGCCTTGTGTTAGGTGAATTCCTTCTAGCAAGGGATCCCTTTCTATCTCCTTAAAACATTAGTGTAGCAAGTATAATAATATTTCAAATGGGGTATATAGTCCCCCAGTCATTGTTTCCATAAGAAATGGTCTCTTCTTAGTGGCACCGATAACATATATCTCCTAAGAAGTATGACCTTTTCAACCAAAGTATGAACTTCTTAATCCATGTGATGTGTCTCCTTTGTGATGATATTTGGCTTGACATCTTGTAACAGTGTGAAATTTTTGGAATACGATGCTCCCCTTGGTGGTAATGTTATGGATACTATTTCCTAAAGTGTGAGTCATCTATTCCATGACTAGTACTCTCTTTGTTGTTATTTCAAGTGTGATATTCCCTAAGGTGTGACCTCTCATGTAAAAGCTCCTTTATCATTTTTGAAGATCACCTTTTGTGGTAGTCTTGTTATAACACACCTTGAGATTTTGGCCTTACCTTTAAATTATTTATGCACCCGTTGAGGTTATTTGTGTTCATCCCCCATGACATTATACTTTATGCACTCCCTAAGGTGAGTTTTGTTCATATCTAGTGATGTTAAACTTTGTGCACCCCTTGAGGTGAGTTTTGTTTATCCCCCGTAACATTAAACTTTATTCACCCCCTGAGGTGAGTTTTGTTTGTCCCATGTGACGTTAAACCTTATGCACTCCCTAGGGAAAGTTTTATGCAAGATAGTTCATAGATTCATCATAACAGAACTTGTTAGGTCATGAACTTGAGCACCCCTTCTTAACATGGTATGTTGTAGAAAAAAGGACCATTTTCTTGACATGGGATAATTCATGATAAATGGACTTAATGAGGCCTTGATTTAGGTGTTGTGAGGAATTTTATGCATCTACACTAGGTCTTGGACCCTTCTACAGTAAACAAAATGTGTTTATTGATGTATTGTAAAGGTGTTGTAGAGTCTTGTAAAGGACTTTCACATTTTTCTAGACTTAATGAACCTATTTTCCCCTTAATTAAACATTATAAAAAATATTTAATTACATCATGTCACATTAATTTAGAAGCTTGTAAAGTAACTTTTATGTTAAACTAGTGTTGTAGTGTGTTTTACATATTCACATTGGTTCTTGTGCCTTCCTAGGCTATGTGGACCTCATTTTAGTGTTGAAAAGTGTATTTAATTACACTTTGGCATTTATTTCTATGTCCCAATCCCTATTTTACATTTACATCATCAATAATATACCTCTTTTAACCCATATTGTGCATCCTGGGGCTTAAATTGATCAAATACCTGACAAAGTTGCAACTTAAACCTTATTTCCTTATTCCTTGGCCTCTTAGTTGTCAAAATGGCTCCTATGGGACCCATTCACCATGCATGGTGAATCAGTCCCATCCAGGTGGCATGCATTCACCATGTGTGTTGAATGAGTCCTATCTAGCCCCCATTTTGACCTTTGAGTGGGAAAAAGTGAAATTTAAAGTTTATTTTCACTTCATGTCGGCCTGTGATGAAGTATTATCAGATACTAAGGCACAATTGTATATAAATATGTATTTTTACCCTCATTTTCACATCTCAAGTTCATTATTACATCTCTCATTATTCATTCATCATCTATTTTCTATCTCAAGTCAAGCAACTTAGGGTTACTCCATTAGAAGTCTTCAAGTTAGCATTCTAAAGCATTCAAAGGATTATTATACATGTACTACTACAGAATTATAAGATCAATCAACACTTCAAGGTAATTTATTCCATTGTTGCATGTTTCATTCATTTATTTCATCAATTTGGTTTAATTACCTAAAAAAGGGTTTGATCAAGGAAAACCCCCATGCCTTAATAATCAACAATTTCTCTTTCTTGTATTGTTTTTATGAAGATTTAGCTCCTTCAGAAGCTTAAGAATCATTGAAGATTTCATTTCAAAGTTATTCAAGTATTCTTCTCTTCATTCAAGTCAAAATATTAAGAAAAAGGCATTTTGAGACTTTATTCTGGTAGATTTTGAAGCTGACACCTATAGAAGGTGGAAGTGTAGATCTAAAGGTACCAAATAATGTCTTGACTTTTTAGATCCCTGAAGGAGAACTGATTCACCAATCATGGTGAATTAGTCCCATCTGTGGCCCTAACAAAGTGATTTTATCAGAATTCATCTCTTGACAGTCTGAAACCTATTTCTGAAAGTTTTCACCAGAAAAGGGACTAATTTGGCCTAGGTGGTGGATGAGTCTTGTTAAGTTTGAAAAACATCATCAGCCAACATTCCATACATTCTATATTCATCGTATTTTTCCCAGGTGCACTCTAATTTTACCAATCTCTTTATGTCATGTTTATTTCATCCATTTAGTTCATTGTTGCAATACATAATGTGTTTTCAAACAAAGCATTTTTCATTAGTCTTGCATGTTTAATAAATCATTTTTTTAGCTTAGTTTCATCTATATCACTCCATTTATTCTCCATTCCATCATACATAGCTTATATTGAGTGAACCACCTAGGTTTTTGAGGTTTATCTCTCTCCTTTTAGGTGAAAAACCCTAAGAGTCCAAGAGAAGTATATAGACCTAAAAATCCTTTGGTTCATTTTAGTGAATCCTACTCTTCAAAGAATTTTATTTTCTAATTTTGTGTCTTTCATCATTTATCTATCCTTGCATTCATTTTGCATTAGGTTTTGTATTAGTTTGCATGTTGGGTTTTAAAATTTGCATTCATAACTAGTGCATTTAGGTTGCGTTTGTAGCATCCAAATTCATTGAGATTTACTAAAATTCTATATCATTCACTTAGGTCTTTGTATTGGATCTCATAATTCATAAAATTCAATTTGAAATTTCTAAAAAAATTCAAAAAGGTCCATGCTAGGACTCATTCTCCAGCTTGGGCGAATCAGTCCCTTCTGACCTCTAAAACAACACTTTACAGATTTTAGAAACTTGTTTTTAGGCTTATGACTGCTTCCTTAACTTGTATATATCAATTAGTTGCATTTATATAGCACGCATTTCATAAAATCTAGCCTTAATTAGCTCATTTCATGCATGGTTTTAATTTCAAGTTTACATTTCCATCAGATTGTTGCATATCATAGTCAGTCAATTGTCATCTTTAAAATCTAAAAAATTACATTCTTCATTTGCATCTTTGATTTTTCATTATTGTATTAATCTTTCCATTATGTTTTCATTACAAAATTCTATAGTTCTAATTTTTCATGTTCTTTTTTTAGATATTTTTGAATATTGTAAGCATTTTTTCTTAAAAGCATATGAATATGAAGTCCTTTCTCCTTTCTTTTTGTTCTTCATAGATCCCTCTCCTAGTTCCTCTTTTTTGGAAGAGGTTCGTTTAGTGAAAAAAACCTTTGATACTCATAACACTTACATTTTTTCTTCCCCTATTATCTCTCACACTTGTGAAGCAAATGTTTTAGTGCTAGAAGAAACAATTGATGAGAGTTGTGACAATCTAAATTGTTTCTCTCCTCTTACCTCTCCTATTAGACATAAAAGTATTAGACAAGAGGACATCACACTAAGTAATCATGATGAATACACAATGAAACATGATGATGAGACCCTAGATTCTTCTCCTATCTTTCCTATTTGTGTGGATGATGTGATATAATAGCATACAAACATAGATACTCATGATGATCATAATTGTACTTCTCCCAATACCTCTCCTTTTAGTGACAAAGGTATCTTGGCAAAAGAAGATACAATCATTGAGCATCATGTGGATCTTGCTTGTCCTTCTCCTCATCCCCTTTGGGAGGATACTATAGCAGAATAGAATGAAATTTTAAATGATGTGGATGATATTTGGTCTTAAATAATCAAATCTTTAAGGTATATAAAAACCCTCTTTATGATCTTTCCTCTATCTCTCCTATTTTTGTTATATATTAGGGAACAAAGCAATGAAATTATAAATGATCATTATAATCACATTTTTTATTCTCCTATTATCTCTTCTATTTGTGATGAAGATACTCTATTGTTAGAAAACATAACCATTGAGAGTCATGAAAATCTTAGTTGTCTCGTTTCACCTATGTGAAACTTTATTAAGCAAACCAATTCCATCATTGATCCTACTCATACTATTGATGAAGCTACTTTGTAAATTTCAACCTGAAATGAACATATTATAAGCTCTCCTAGTATGTTAGACACCATGGAATGAGAGAATGTAACCTTATAAATTCCCAACAATCAAATACAATATTTTCCTGATCTCCCCATTATCAATAATCCAAAACATTCAACCATTAATACCCCCCTTAGTTGTGAAGAAGTTATTTTGGATGAACCAAACCTTAATTTTCGTGAACATGTGGTTTGTTTTTTTCCATAGAACTCTCCTTCTAGGGAGGATATTATGGCACAAGACAAAGATAATATCGCCTTCAAAGACAATGAAAAATATCACTTGATAAGGGATGTTAACAATATTCAACCTCAAATCACCCTTTATTCCCCTTCACATAAACCTTCACCCAAACCCAAGCTGACTCTTTACCCACCGTCGCATCCACATCATCCTTCCAATCAACCTAAACTTATCCTTTACCAATCCTCACATCCCATTCATCCCTCTAATGTATCATAGCAATCTAGTAGTGATACTATTGCTCATACATATAACACTCGAAACAACCCAAAACTGCCACAACCAATCCCAACCTCTTTACCTTTATCCAATCCACCTAGTGTTCCTTGTTATCTCCCACAAAAAAAGGAGTATGACCTTATTGAACAACTAAAGAATACTCCTGCCAAAATTTCCCTTAGGATTTGCTTCAAAATTCACCAAATCATCACAATATTATTCAATCCTCCTTAAACCAAATCACAATTCCTCTTGGTACCATTCTAAATGATGTAGCAAGTCTTGTACACAAAATGAATCTTGATATTACCTTTCATCAACATGAGCTCCCTCCTTTGGAGTTGTGTAATCATCATGATTCCTTTTATGATAATTGCTTGATTCAATCACACAGGTATCAAGCACACTCTCATAGATAATGATTTTTCCCTTAATGTGTGTAGTGTGAGTGTCCTTGATTGCTTAAATATTGATAGGTCACAAATAAAACTTGATTTTGTCTCCATTCAAGGATTTGAAAATATAATAAAACAACCACTCGGTGTAATCACTTTTTGTATTATGGTGGGGGTGGTTACTTTGCAGACTCCTATCCATGTCGTGCCTCATGATCCTTCATATAATCTTCTTTTAGGCAGACCATGGATTCATGAGATGAATGTAGTTCCTTCAAACCTTCATCATACAATGAAATATGTCTATAACAATAATATTTATCAAGTTGAAATAGACCCCAATCTTGAAAGTTGTTTTCACCTTGAAAAAGGAACTACAACTTCTCTAAAATCATTCATTCCAACATCCAACATAGAAATTCAACATAACAATGAGGAATGACCATTTAAATTATTTAGTGAAAATTGGGGATTCTTAGAATTCACACCTTCATTTATGGGTGAATACATATTCACAAAAAAGAAATATGAGAAACAACGACAACCAAACATCATATCAACACAAAATTCAAAGAACCTTTCAAAAGCATCCACCTCAACCACTTTAGACAATGCCAAAAACTCTACAAAAACCCTTGACGGACACAACAACAAACAACCACCTAATTCCAAAGCAATGCAAAAGCTTTATGGAAAAGGGTATAAACTCTTAACAAAAAAGAGATATAGTGGAAAAGGATGTGGTGCTTGAGATAAAGATTTTTATAACCATATCAATATTAACACACAACAAACAACTCATGGTATTGGTTATTCTCCTTCACTCAACACCAATACTATCACACAAGACTCTTCCAAGACTATTCTTTATCCACATCAATAACGTTATTTGTTGCTCCTTGCCATGCCATAGTTGTAGGATCATAGCATTCTCACTATCACATGTTTTGCATCTATTGCAAGGGGCAACATATCATCATTTTAGGCTCACCTTTGTCCTGCACTAAGCGGGGGAAGGGGTTGTGTAGCCTTGTCCTTGTATGTCACTTGTTATTGTCTCTTTTTACTATTCGTTAAATTTTCATGAACTTATAAGAGAAAGCTTGAGATGTGGATGACATGTCTTAAGATTGAATCACATGTGGCATACTCCCTCTCTCTTTTTTCCTTGACATGATGCAACCTAACTTTGAAAGATATGACTTGGCATATGGCTTTCCTATTTGGCTCTCATGTCCTGTATTTCTTTTGCATTCTCTTCCTTCTTCTACTTTAAAACAATTTCTCACTAACAAGTGTGTATCAATTCCTTTAAAGTGGGGGGCATACAATACCATAATTCATTTGTATTCTTTGTTCCTAGTGTAGCCTTGTCATTTATATGATGTGTTCATTACTTTGTGGATGACATTAGATGTGATGTCCTTCATAAGTGTGATCTTTCTTAGCATATTACATTCCTCTTGGTGGTTGATGCGACACACTGCATCCCCTAAGTTGTGAATTTATTATTCTTTGATTTTTCCTCTCTTGGAAACATTAGACACAATGTTCCATAAGTGATTGACCTTACATAAAATAAACAAGACTCCTTTGAATAATATTTCACATTACATTTTTTTATTATATATTGTTGCACTTCTTGGCCACCTTGCATAACACAACTTGCATACCTCTAATGTCGTATTGTTTGAAGCTTTACATTTACATTTCTTTTGCTTTGTGGTGCCTTGTTAATGTTATCACAAGGTATAACTTTGGCATGGTTAAGCAAGAAGCCCAACTAGTAGCATGAGTTTCCCCATAGCCACTTTTGTGTTTGTGAGTGCATACCAACTAGCATATGTATCTCTTTTTGGGATTTTTTACCCTGCGGATGATCAAAAGTTCCGTGGACCCAGAGTGAGTATGTTTTGGCCATTCTCACCCCATAGATGATCTAAATTTTTTGGGCCCAGAGTGAGTACATCTTTTCCATCTTATCTCTCTTTCTATCTTGCCTTTGTATGATTTTGTATCTTGGTGGCTTGGCCTACATGCATATCTCTCTTAAATGTCTACTTTAGTGTGATTTTGAAGCAGGTTCATTCTCTCACTAAAGTGGGGGATAAATGTGCCATAGAAAAAAGGACCCTTTTCTTGACATGGGATAATTCATGATAAATGGATTTAATGAGGCCTTTATTTAGGTGTTGTGAGGCATATTATGCATCCATACTAGGTCTTGGACCCTTCTACACTAAACAAAATGTGTTTATTGACATCTTGTAAAGGACTTTCATGCTTTTCTAGACTTAATGAAGCTATTTTCCCCTTAATTAAACATTATAAAATATATTTAATTACATTGTCACATTAATTTAGAAGGCTCTTAAAGTAACTTTAATGTTAAACTAGTGTTGTAGTGTGTTTTACACATTCACATTGGTTCTTGTGCCTTCCTAGGCTGTGTGGACCTCATTTTAGTGTTGTAAAGTGTATTTAACTACACTTTCACATTGATTTTTATGTCCCAATCCCTATTTTACATTTACATCATTAATAATAGACTTTTTTTAACCCATATTATGCATCCTGAGGCTTAAATTGATCAAATACCCAACAAAGTTTTAATTTAAACCTTATTTCCTTATTCCTTGGCATCTTAGCTATCAAAATGGCTATTGTGGGACCCATTTTCCATGCATGTAAATTTTTTTTGATCTAGGTGGGACCCATTTTCCATGTGTGGAAAATGAGTGGACTATCTGCTCCCCATTTTGACCTTTGAGTGGGAAAAAGTGAAATTTAAAGTTTATTTTCACTTCATGTCAACCTGTGATGAAGTATTATCAAGTACCAAGGAACAATTGTCCATAAATAAATATTTTAACCCTCATTTTTACTTCTCATGTTCATTATTACATCTCTCATTGTTCATTCATCATCAATTTTTTATCTCAACTCAGGTAAATTAGGGTTACTCCACTAGAAGTCTTCAAGTTAGCATTCTAAAGCATTCAAAGGATGATTCTACATGTATTTCTATAGAATTACATGATAAATAATCATTTCAAGGTAATTTATTCCATTTTTTCATGTTTCATTCATTTATTTCATCAATTTTTTTTAATTACCTAAAAAGGGGTTTGGCCAAGGCAAACCCCCATGCCTTAATAATCAACAATTTCTCTTTCTTGTCTTGTTTGTATGTAGATTTAGATCCTTTGGAAGCTTAAGAATCATTGAATATTGCATTTCAAAGTTGTTCAAGTCTTCTTCTCTTCATTGAAGTCAAAATATCAAGAAAAAGGCATTTTCAAACCCAATTCTGGCAGATTTTGAAGCAAACAACTGTAGAAGGTGGAAGTGCAGATCTGAAGGTATAGAATCAAGCCCTAACTTTTAAAATCCCTAAGGGATTACTAAATTTCCAAGCAAGGTTAATTAGACCCATCTGTGGGCTTGACAAAGTGATTTTATCAAAATTCATCTCTTAATAGTCTGAAACATGTTCTTGGAAGTTTTCACCGGAATAGGGACTGATTCACCCTAGGTGGTGAATGAGTCTTTTTAGTTTTCAAAAAAATCATCAACCAGCATTCCAAACATTCCAAATTTATCACATTTTTCCCAAGTGCACTCTGATTTTACCCATCTCTTTTTGTCCTATATATTTCATCTATTTAGTTCATTGTTGCAATACACAATGTGTTTTCAAACAAAGCATGTTTCATTAGTCTTGCATGTTTAATAAATAAATTATTTAGCTTAGTTTCATTTATATTATTCCCTTTAGTCTTCATTCCATCATACATATCTTAGATTGAGTGAGCCACCTAGGTCTTTGAGGTTTATCTCCCCCCTTTTAGGTGAAAAACCCTAAGAGTGCAAGAGAAGTATATAGACCTAAAAATCTATGGTTCACATGGAAACCTAGCATAACACAACTTTTTCACCAATGGATCCATGCCTTTCATTATTTTTTAGGATAACACAACTTTCTAGCCTTGTGGAACCCATCATATTACATGGACACCTAAAATAACATAGATTTCTTGTCATTAGATTAGTGTGGCCCATGAGTGATTTGGCATAACACAAATTTCTAGGGATCATGAGATAATTCTCTTGTCTAACACTTATTCAATGGATGACATTTGGTATTTGAGAAAATTTAAGACTGAGTTATCTTTGCCTTACTGACTTGAATCCCTTTAGTACTAACCTTTTCTTTTTGTTGTGTGTCTTTGTGTCTTCTTTATATCTGTATTATGTTACATAGTTCTTGTGTTCATTTTTTTTTCATCTATATATTATGTTTTTTTATGTGTTATTTTCATGTATGCTTCACATTTTTTATAGGTATGTTTGTGTATCTTGTATTATTACATATCCTACATATGCATGTTCTTTTTTTATTATGTTGGTTTTCCATGGGATCTTGGATCCTAAAGGGTTGATCATCCCTATAGATCCTTAGTTATCCCATCTCTTAAAAATTTGGACAATAAAACCCCTCTTGACACATATTTTGTACTTTAGTGTGAGTTTGAGTGTAAGTTCATACTCTCTCTAAAGTGGGGGCAAAATTTTGTGTCAAAAATTATCACCCTTAACAGTTTCACACTAATTGTGTTACACCCTTAATTTATTACACCCAATTGAGTATTTAATTTCCTAAATTATGCATTATATGGCCTATTTTTGATAATTTTTGAGGAATTTCAATTGGGAAAGAGATGCATCTATCTAATACCTTTCCCCCAACACCAAAAATCCTAGAAATTAGGGTCGGGACACTCATGCCCTAAGCATGAGTGTCCCTCTATTTTTTCTCCAAATTTAAATATGTCGGTATCAAAATTTCAATATTTACATTTTATTATCCAAAGTCGAGTATCAAGATTTAGTTTTTAGAAAATTGAATAATTATATATAAATACCTAGTTATTGCATAATTTCAAACCTAAGTGGAAACTATTGAGGAAATTATTGTCAAGAGCAACATTCTTAGTGATTGATTGCAAAAAATCAAGATCCAAGCATTCATGAGGTTATTATGCAAGTTTGTTCATTTTATGTTGTCATATTGTTTGTGAAGGCTAACCCTTTGTGGGTCTCTAAGCATTCAAGAATTCAAGAAAATCAAGAAAGAAAGATTCAAGACCTTGACATGATTTGAATGACTTTAGTCCTTCAAGAAAGCCATTGAAGGGTGGTAAGTTGTAGCACATTGTGATTTCATCATTCCTTCCTATCATTTATCTATTTATCATTGACATTACCATTGTGGAAGTGGAAAGACTTATACGGGGTTTGACTGAGCCAAGCCCCTAAATGGTCCAAAATTTTCCCTCTCTTTGAATGTTCAGGTTTTAGGTTTAAAAGAGATTGAAAGAAGTTTGAAGGCCTATTTTCTATTGTTTCAATTGTTTTCATACACCTTGTCAAGCCACAAAAACTCACCTACAACAATATTCAATAGAGATAAAAATAAATCTATAGGTGGGAATAGAAAGCCCCAATATGACATTAGAGGAGTGTGAAGATAGATCAGAAAATGCACTACAATGACACTCACACCCTAGGTGCCTCTATCCTCTATTCTCACACTCATATTTGAACCATAGGTGCATAGTGTCTTGTGCTGCTCATTTCTATTGTTTGAATCTAACATTCACTTTTGTGTCTTTTGTATTGCATTATAATATTAAATTTCATTATTAACCTAGATAATGCATTATATTTTATTTATAATTCCATCTTCAATTTGGTCAAGGGTTGGTTGACTTATCCAAGAGGATCCAAAAGACTAAAAATTTCACAATATCATAATCCAATGAAGCTAGCATCATCACATAGAGTTCAACAACATGATCCTGATGTAACTTGAATCATGTCAAAAGGATATTGTATGCTCAAGATATACTTAGTGAAAGTTGCGTCAAAAGAGGGTTACCAGAGCCAACATGCAAGGGCACAAAATTGATTGTCTCAAAATTGGTTGAAAATGGCATCACGTCAAAGAACTCAATGAGACAATTACAACACTACTCAATTTGCCTCAAACAAAGCTCATACAAGAAATATATGACTAGTCAAAGTTCATACTGGAAGGTTGACTTTGATCATACATCAACATGCTGATGTGTCAAGCCGTATGTTGACGTGGCATGATCAGAGCAGGACATGTGGTAGGTGAGTTAATAGTATCATGTTGATTTGGATGAATATTGGTTTGACACGTGGCATTCGAGGTGGTAGGAGACTAGGTACACATGTCGATGGAGGTAATGAATGAAACTATGCCACATGGTCCAATCATTGGATGCCACGTGGAACACTTCCCAATCAAACCCCCAACCTCTTTCACACCAATATACCTAGTGACCAATGTGCCACAAAAAGTGCTCAATACATACTAAGGCACATGTGTTCTATATTTAAAGAGGATAAAGCCAAAATTGGGGGAGCCATAGTTTGAACCACCAACCTCCCCCTTACCACTTATTGCTCCAACCACCACGCCAAGCCATGGGTTTTGAATAATTTTTTACGGAAGTTTGTTTTATTAAAGCTTTGAAAATAAAATCCCCTATAATTAAATTATTAACCCTTTTAATCCTTTTAAAGCTTGATTTCAAGATATTAAAAGGGCTTAAAATGAAATTAAAAATATTTTTATAAAGATTATTAAGGGTTTAAGGGGTTTAGGTAATTTTAAAATTATTATCAAGGATTTTAATGATATTTAAATGGGATATTTGAAGATTTTTCTTGTAAATGGGAATTTGTAAAATCATATGGTTATGAACCATATTAGGAAAAATTGGTTTATAAAAGGGGGGATTTTTGCTCTTGGAAGCAATGAATTTCACTTTTGGAGGAACTTAGGTAAATTGGGAGGAATTTTTTATGGCTAGTGTTTACACAAAGACACTTGAATTTGTAATCCTTTAAGTATAAAATAGGATTTTAAGGCATTTGAGGCCTATCCCTTGGATGTGAGTAAAGGAAGATAGAGTCTTTAGGTTTTGAGAGAGAATGTGAAGAAATTGAATGCAGGTCTAAAGCTTGGATGGTGTACAAAAGAAGTTAAAGCTTGGAATTATTAATAAAGGGGTTCCTCATTAATAAGCAGACTCAAATACGTAGCCCAAACATATGGGTGAACTCCATTATCAAACTTCTTGTTGTTTTTCTCTATTCTTTCTATGTTTCCTTCTAGCATTTTAATTTCTTCTTTGAGTTTTTATCTGGCATTTAAGTAATTAGTTAATGTTTCATTAATTTGTGTAAAGATATAAGTGAACTCAATTCTATAATTTCCAAGGTTAAATTACATAACCACACAGTTCTATTTACGATTGAGAAAATTTGTAATTAGAATTAATAGTAGGTTAATTTGTGAACCTTTGATTACAAGTCAAGTTTGGTATTGTAGTATTTTAATAGGTAAAGTTGCAACTGGTGGATGTTAACTAGGTTTAAATTAAAGCAAGGATTGTTGGAATCAAGGAATGTTGAGAGGGGGGGTGAATTATTGTTCTACAAAATTTAACTTTATCAACTTGATCTTTAAACCACTTATAGCATTGAGCCAAAAGAAAGATGCAACAACACAAGGAAATCAACTATAATACCATAACATAAGGATTTTTATGTGGAAACCATGTTAGAGGAAAAAAAACAGTGTAGATTAATCCACAATATGATAAGTATACTCAAAATAGGTGTTTACAAAAGGGAATGTGCATGCATTTAGGCACACTTCCTAGAGTTCATTGCTTAGATACAAAAAGAAGACTCACTGTCTTACAAAAGATTTGGATTACATACAAAAGATTTGAACTGAGAGAATAGAATCTACTAATGCCTAATTATGGTTAAGCACATCAATCACATTCTTGACCTTCTGTCTAATTCAGCTCTTCTACTTTGTTTGCTTTAATTCAAATCACAAATCCTTTTATGCACAAGTGAAATTGTGCATACAATCCTTCTGAATTTTGCAACATAAATCAAAAAACTTTGTACATACCTCCAAATGATATAAATGATTGCTCACATATATCAACAACTAAATATTCAATCACCCACATGTCAGCTTCAATAAAACATTAAATATTTACAAACCATTAGCTCAATCCACAAATAATTTTCAATGCACAGCAACCAAAGTCAGCCACAACATAGTGAGGACCCAAAATAATATCCTCAAACATGAAAAAAATTCAAACAATTACTCGTCGAAGATCCACAACATGCTATATTTACTTAGTCAACCTTCTTGCATTGTTAAATAGAAAATTGATCAATTGGATCTTCTAACTTGCACACCAATTGATACAAGGCTCTAAGATTCAAGGATAACATAGATCATACATTGAAAATCCTTTCCTAAGATCCATAACTCAAAATGATAATAGAAAATTTCATATGAATCAATGAACATTACTCTTTTAGATGCTCTATTCTAACTTGACAGTTAATCACTTAGCTTCAATTTGACTTCCGATACAAACAAATACTAACTTGCAGATAGAATCACTGACTAGGGTTTCCATCAATGACAACACCAGATGACTTGTGTAGTGTCTCTTGCCAAAAATCTCCCCCTTTGGCATTGATGGCAACACTTAGTAAAAAATGGCTAAGTGTTAGATTAATACCAACATGAATATATTGCTAACCTTTAAAACTTCAAAACACAACTCCCTCTGAGATGAATACGGCATTTTTCACTGTCCCACTCTCCCCCTTTGACATCAATGGAAAAGACAAGAATTTGCATACCAAAAATCAAACAAAATTTCTATGAACAAATTGCATATGTACAAACATGCTTCTACAATTTACATAAACTTGAATATATCTACAAAATCACTCTTCAACAGGCTAAAAATAGTGTCCCAACTCTTTTTGAGACTCTCCAAAATAGTCATGTGACCACAAAATAAGTAAGATTACATATTTTCTAACTCAAGGTTTTTCAAATCATTGAAAACCATAGCATCTTATGCTTCCTTCAATGCACTAAGCATTGTCTCCATCTTAGGACCAATCAATCCTCTAAGATCACATACTCTTTTAATATTTTTTCCTTCTTCATGCTTCAAAATTTTGACTTTGTCAAGAATGGATATGACTTGACCTTCTTGCTTTCTAACATAAATGGTTAGAGGATCAAATGCTTTAGAGATATCTGCTAACTGTTTCTCATATTCCTTCATTTTCTTTTTAGTGTCCCCAGTGAACTTAGACAATGATAAACATGACTTGTAAATATTTCCACATATAAAAAAAGCACCTTGAATGTTCTTTACATAGGTAGCTAACAAAGATTTATCATTAGAAATCATCCTCTTTAATCTACCGAACCTATTAGCATCAAATTCCTTCTAAACCTTATCCATGGCTAACTTCTCAAGTGACTCAAAGGGGTTACTTATAGAATTGACAAGTTTCTTCAGCTGACTAGATGGAGAATTTAATGAATCCTTAACATATGTAGGAATGATCTTCTCAGGGATACAGGATGCAAGACTCGGTAACTCATTGTCTTCAATATGTGATTTCAACATTTCCTCCCTTTCCTTGGATTGAGAAAATGATGCTACCTTTAGTTTATCAAACGAAGATAGAGTGGCAAAGTTGATAGGACCTTTAATCAATTTAGGATCAAACTCCTACTGCTACTCCTCCAAAAAATCCTTTTCTTGCTCTTAAAATCCCTTTTTTGCATCACTTAGACTCTTCTTCCTCTCTTCTATTGACATCATCAGACACATTAACAAGTCAAACTTCTTATCATAATGAAATATGAAAAATGAGGGATGGAAGTGGCTTTTTATCATTCACACACCTAAATTTTTGTCACAATAAATTATTTTTCCCTAGGTCTTCCATACACCATATTTACATATAATGTGAAAGAAAATTCTTATGTGGGCCTTCAATTTTGTACAAATCTCCTCCATAGAAGATCCCAAAACATTTGCACATCACTAATGCAATCATTTCTATCTGCCACATTCTGGTACCAACTATTAAAATTTTTTCTTGAGAACTCCCCCTAGGCTAGAGGCCATAACCTAATTCCTGGAGGAATTACCAGATATAGATTCTAGTGCAAAACCATTTCCTGCATCAGAAGGACTCTTCTTTACCCATGTCTTCTTCATTTGCTTCCTGATCTCATTTGTAGTGACTTTTCATTTTTCCTTTTCATCCTTGTACATGTTTTCTGCTTGATTTACTAGAACCTTTCTACTTCTACAAAATCCTGCAATGTGACCAAACTTGTTATAGTTATAGCACACAACATTTCTTTGTCAGGACTAGTTTTTCCATTGATTTTCTCTTGATCTACACTGGTTAGAAATATGACCAAATCTATTGCAAGTATAACATCTTTCATGTCTATTGAATAATTTTTTTGACATGTTTCTACATTCAACTAACTTGTGACAATACTTATTGCAATTGAAACACTAACCAAATAATGATAGACCACTTGGATTCATTCTACTTCTACATTGAGTAGCCATATGACAAAATTTATTGCAAACAAAAGAGTAACCATTGAACCTTTGAGCATTAGGTTGTCTTACCATATACCTTCCATCTTTGTTCATCTAATTTCCTTGCCTAAAATTCCTTTGTCTAGATCCAGAACTTTCTCCATTCTCACATCCAAGACCTCGATTGTCACTTCCATTCCTCTAAATTTTAATCGGTTTAGCAAGCTTAGCTAAGCTAATCTTGAAATTCTCCTTGTGTTCATTTGTAGTAGCAAGTTCATCTCTTAGGGTAACAATCTTTCTTTTAAGCTCTTCTTCATTGTCTCTAGATTGTTGTAAATCAAGCACCAACTGAATAAAATTGTCATTAATTTTGTTGCATTCCTCATATTTTTCTTTCAAGGACTGAGTAAGTTCTCTTCACTCTTATTTTTCTCTTCAATATCCTTGATCATCTTCATCCCAATAGATTCCATCTCATACTTTATGACAACAATTTATCTGGTGAAATTTTCACATTCTTTTGTATTTTCCTTCAAGGCTTGATTCAGGTGTTCATCTTCCATGCTTTTACTTTCTTTCTACTTGAACTGATCACAAAGTTCCTTTCAATTTTCTGTGTATTTATTGTTTTTATCTTTCAATGATTGAATTAATTTCTTAGCATTCATGAGTCTTTCTTGCAATTCCTGAACTTCAAATTTGTATTGATCAAGATCATCTAGTGCCACCAAAAGTTGTTGAAGACTACTTGAATCCACTGAATCAGTTTCTTGGATCTTCCCCAAGCTTTTAAAATTCTTCCGAAGAACTAGGATTTGATACCAATTGTTGGAATCAAGGAGCACTTAGAGGGGGGGTGAATCAATGTTTTGAAAATTTTATCTTTATCAACCTGATCTTTAAACCACTTATAGAATTGAACCAAAAGAAAGATGCAACAACACAAGGAAATCAACCACAACACCATAACACAAGGAGTTTTACATGTAAACCCTATTAGGGAAAAAACCATGGTGGAGATTAATCCACAATATGATAAGTATATTCAAAATAGGTGTTTACAAAAGGGAATGCACATGTACTTAGGCACACTACCTAGAGCTCACTGCTCAAATACAAAAAGAAGACTCGCTATCTTACAAAATATTTGAACTAAGAGAATAACATCTAATAATGCCTAATTATAGTTATGGTTAAGCACATCAATTGCATTCTTGACCTTTTGTCTTATTCTTCTCTGTTGCTTTGTCTGCTTTAATTTGGATACAAATCATTTTATGCACATGGGAGACTTTGCATAATCACTCTACAATCCTTCTGTCTTTTACAACATACATCAAAAAACTTCTTACATACCTCCAAATGATATAAATGATTGCTTATATATATCTACAACTAAAGATTTAATCAACCACATGTTGGCTTCAATAAAACATAAAAATATTTACAAATTGTTGGCTCAATCCACAAATAATTTTCAATGTGCACCAACCAAACTCAGCCACAACATAGTAAGGACCGAAAATAATATCCTCAAACATGAAAGCCCTTCAAACAATTACTCCTCGAAGATCCAAAACACACTATATTCACTTAGTCAACCTTCTTGCACTATTAAACAAAAAATCCATCAATTGGATCTTCTAACTTGCACACCAATTGATATGATGCTCTAAGATTCAAGGATAACATAGATCATACATCAAAAAACCTTCCCTAAGATCCACAACTCAAAATTATAATATAAAATTTCATATGAATCGATGAACACAATTATGTTGGATGCTTTGTTCTAACTTGATAGTTAATCACTTAGCTTCAATCTGATTTCCAATACAAACAAATATTGATGTGTGGATTGAATCATTGACTAGGGTTTCCATCAATGACAACACTAGATGACTTGTCCACTGTCTCTTTCCAACAAGGAGAAGGTGCAATTGAAAAGATTAATTCAGAGATCAGATCGAGGGTATGCGCAGGATCATGATGGGCCACAAACTAGCGATATGATGGGTATGTGTAGGGTATGTGGTTGACGACTTTTTTTAACCCAAAATTGATGAAATGAAAAGGGTTTTTAAAGGATATTCTCAGCTTTCCACAAATATAAATTATGCTTTACTTTTAATTTATTAAATAATTATTATTCATTTTCTATTTGAATTACAACTAAAGTCTTGATTGATAGGCTTATTAAAAACATCTATAGATTTCAAATGGTATCACATTTTTTGAACCTGAAAAATGTGTCACATTCTACGCTTCACATACTATAAGATTAAAAAAAATGAATTTGATGAAGTTTTGACCAAGTTAAGGTGGTCAGACATATGAGTTCTTATACTTTTTAAAATTTGTAATAAAAAATTTATAATTAATTATTTACTTGGAGAAAATTACAAAAAATATGCATCACATTGGGCCATGAGTCCTCTACTTATATCTAAAATATCATAAAAAAATATTATCATTTTATTGTGGTTAGGGTGGTTAGACAAACACCTACTTATTTTTCTAAAATTTAAGTGCTACTGCATTGAAATTTCAAATTTTCACCATTTGAATAGATTTTTTTTTTTAAATAAACCTAGTAGTTTAGAAACTACATTCAATTTTCTACAGATTCTATTCTTACATATTTTTTGAAATAATGTAGATAACTTATTCAAATTTTTATGTCAAGTTGCCTAACTTTGATTTTTTTGAATTTTTTGCCACTTAAGGGCCTTTTTTTTTCATGATGATCCTACACATACCCTCAAGGTAGGTTACTTGAAGGAAAACCATGTCACAACCAGAGAAGGAAAATCTACCACTCCTTAAATATTTGAGAATGAAGAACAATTTCGCAAAAGATGATGGTAGAAGAGTTGTACAAGAACAAAAAGGAGAAAGGAGAATCATCTTTAAAGATGACAAAGGTAAAGGAGTAGGAGGTGGTGGTGACCCTCCTGAAACTCTGTCTCCATCTTCTTCTTCTTCATCTCCATCTTTTTCATAGTCTTCATCTATTTTATCTTCAAAGAAGAAACAACCTATGTAACCTGAATCTAATGCATCTTTGTTAAAGCTTGATGTTAAATTTGAATTGCCAACTTATAATGGAGAACTAGATGTAGAGAAACTTGATAATTTGATAAAGCAAATTGAATTTTATTGTAGGATTCATAATTTTACCAATGATACTTCCAAGATCCAATTAGCCACTTTTCACCTAGGAGGCACATCCTTATCTAGTGGGAGAGAAAAACTCAAGAAGATCTAAGCCGATTTAGTAAAATTATTTCTTCTTGGTTTGAGTTTATAGTTGAACTTAGGAAAAAAAATTAGCCATTAGGTCACATGAAACAAGTAGTAATGAATTAGAAATCATTAAGGCAAGAGAAAGGAAAAAGTGTATAGGAATATACACTTGAATTTATGAAAAGAGCCTTTGGGGCATTCCGTTATACATGCAAGAAACTTCATTGAAGTATATAGGTAGACTACGTGAATATTTGGGGCATACAATACTTATGTTCAATTTGACTAACCTTGATGAAGTTAGTGTGAAAGCCATTAATCTTGAAGCATGCATGAAGAATAGCCATGATAGTTTCTTAGTGGAATCCATTAAGTAGAAAAGAAGCAAGAAAGGGAAGAAGGAAATGCAACAAACAACTTGCATGAAAGAAGAGGAGGAAAAGACTTAGTGCTCACACTACAAAAAAGAAAGGGTTCAAAGATGCAAAGTGTTGGAAATTTCATCCTAATTAAAAACCAAATTGGTTCAAGGATCAAAAAGGTAAGAAAAAGACCATAAATATCATGCATGACCTCAGATCAGGTTCTGATGGTGAAACCAACATAACAATTATGGGTATAAAAGGTATCATTCCTATTGCTAGTACTAGTTCCCATGCTTCTTCTTTAAAGTGTAATGAGCTCCTTTTTGAAAGTAAAAAAAATGAATTATTCCATATAAGGGCTATCACAAAATAGAGTAACATTGATAAACTCATAGATAGTGGATCACAAGTGAAATTAATCTTTGAAAAAGTTATTAAGCAATTGGGATTAAAAACAATACCTCATCCAAAACCACATCCATTGGGTTGGGTACATGATAATGCTTAGTTACATGTGCCAAGGAAATGTAAACTTTGAGTTGCAATCACATCCAAGTTTGTAGATGAGGTAGAGTTAGATGTAATTCCACTTGACATTTGTGGGATGGTTCTAGGAAGTCCTTATTTGTATGATAGAAAGGCCATCTTTCTATAAGAAACATAATAGGTATCATTTTTTCAAAGATGGAATTGAATTCATTGTGAAATCTCATCACATGAAGAATGGATCTATTGTAATCTCATAGATCTATTGTAAACACATAACATTTAAAGATGATTGTAAATGCAAGTAATGCTTTAACCCTCATGTTTGTATCATCTAGTGATATTAAGCATGGAAATGAAAGAATTTTTAATTTTGATAAAGTGTTACAAACAACATAGTGTGAGGATCAATTGCAAGCACATTTAAGCCTTTAGCCTAAGGTGGTAAAAGAGGGTTTGAATGACTCATTTTCTAATGGTGTTCCTATTTAGGAGTTCCAACATGTTGATGTTTTTTATTTCACATCAATTTATTCAGTGTTTTTTGTCATTCTACTAGTTATTTCTATATGGCTATTAGATACAAAAATTAATATTGATGGGTATTTAGTTGATTGTATTAGCTATGCTATCTCATTCTTCATTTGTTTGAGATGGTTCAGATGATCAGAATTCTGGCAGGGTGGAAAGATGATACAAGACAAGTGAGGCAACAATGTCCTCACTTAAATTCTATGTAAAAATAAACTTTTGGTGGTCCAAAAGCTTCTCAATTAGGAGGAATGATCCAAGAGGATCTAGAAGACCAAAAATTTCTCAAACTCAAAATCTAATGAAGTTGGCATCATCACATAGAGCTCATTGACACGATCTTGACACAACTTGAATCACATGAAAAGGAGTTCATACACTCAAGATATACTAAGTCAAAGTTGAGTCAAAACAAGTGTACCAGAGATAGGATGCAAGGGAAAAAAATGATCATCTCAAAAGTGGTAAAAAATGACATCACGTCAAAGAGCTCGATGAGACAATTCCAACGCCGCTTGATTCACCTCAAACAGAGCTTGTACATGAAAGATATGAGAATTCAAAGTTCATAGTGGAAGGTTGAATTTGACTGTACATATGCTAAGGTCAACATGACATCAACATGCTAACATTTTAGGTCATACACTAACATGGCACAATCAAGGTAGGACATGTGGAAGGTGATTTGGTAAAACAATGTTGAGTTGGATGAATCCCAATTTGATAAGTGGCATCTAAGGTGGCAAGAGACTGTGTACACACATTGTTCAAGGCAACAAATGAAATTGTTCCATGTGGTCCAATCATTGGATGCCACATGGTGGCATCACATCGAAGAGCTCAATGAGATGATTCCAACACTACTTGATTCACAACAAATGAAGCTCACATGTGAAATATATGTATTGATCATCCAAGCTTGCACCTTTCCGATAGTCTTATGGGGAATTCAGTGAGTGGGGGAAAAATTGCATCTCACTAAATACCTTTGGGGTTTTTATAGAAAGCCAACTCTTCTTTGGGGTTTGGAGATAATGGGAAAAGGAAATGCACCAAATCTTTTACAACATTTCAAATCCAAATCATTCCTATGAGTGATATAAATAGACACAAAATGCCACAACCCTTCATTGTTGGAAAGAGAACGAACAACAAAGGCTAACTTCAAGCACAATGTAGACTTTCAAATATTTTTACAGGCAATGCTCATTAAGGTTTGATCAAACATAAAGATTTCTTATAGGTAACAGAACAATATTTTAGAAATCAAATGAAATCTTCCTCCTAATATAGTATAGCACAACAAAATAACAAATTTCAAGAAAATAGAAAATTCCAATGACATAGTCCAATTTCCTTAAGCTACTATTTTATTGTACGAGCATAAAGCATATAAATCTACTACTTAAACTACCCAGATTTAGCTTGCAATACATAGTGTTTCATTCAAAACTATAATATAAAGAAAGAAAGCTTGAAAAAGGCCATACATGCATAGTCTCAAAATTTTCTCCTCAATAGTTCTTGCTTTTAATATTAAATGAACTTTGAAATAGAGGTCGGATGCCAATCTAACAATTGTTTAAACCTTAACACATAACATGCCAAAGTAAAGTAGTTTTGCAACTTGCTTATGAAAATAATTCTAAAACCATAAGAAAACTAAAGAAACTTTTCTTAACAAAGAAATTGTAACTTGGAATCCAACCCTTCATTGTTTTGTTTCCCTCATTATATAGCCATAGCCAAATGAACACACTGCCTTAGCTCAAAATTAATTGTCACTATATGTTGATACTTGATAGCTTGCAAACTGATCATAGACCCGTAGTTAGGTCACAATGATCCTTACAAATTAATTCCCAACTACTACATTAATATATTTTAGATATTTTAGCAAGGATAGAGGCTCAGAGATGATCAATCCTAAAAAACAATCTGGAAAAAGGATTCAACTAACCAATCACATCACCTCGAGGCATTGACTCAAAGATTTCTTCCCAAAGACCAAGAAAAGAAAGGCCAACAAGCTCCAATAGTCGCTAAGAGATATTATCTCATAAGAGGTGCAGTCCTCCTGTAGTGAAGAGATGACACATCAGGCAATCAGAGATCTTATGTTTTGTGAATTTTTTTTTTGGGGAAAGCTTCTACCATGTTTAAACATGTCTTGGACACTCTGAAAGAAAAACTATAAAAGAAAGTTTTGCAACCACCATGTAGCGCATTTCCTGCCTTTCTTACTGACCCTTCATTTATCCAAACATTTCCATAGCCAAAAATAAAAGAAGTCAAAGATCAAAATATTGAGGCAAAGAAAAACATTTCAGAGTTTTGGCAACTCACAAGAGCCTTTGCTTGATAAGGTACAAACCCAACTCTCTAGAAATTCCTAAATTTTAAGGAAGGAGGAGTGTTGCACCTACAATTTTGCTTTGGTTGGTAAGGGCATATTATAGATGAGCTTGTATGCTTGATCAAGCTGGAAGACTTCTTTAAAAGTCATGACCCACCATCTTGTAGTAACCACTCCAAGGTAATGATAAAGATGAGAAAGGCGAAAAAATATCATGCTCGATCTCATCAACTATATGTGTCGCACTTGAACCTGGGAGTTCTGCAGAAGTTTGATCCTTTTGTTTGATAGCTTATGTGATATGTTCTAATTTTGTTCACATCTCCATTTGGGGAGAAAAGGGGAGGTAGCCTGTAATTGATTAAAACATTGAAATCCTTTCTAATCCCTTCAACTCTTCTTGCCAACACCATTTGGCAATATTTGCATTTTTTGGCAACCTTGTGGGAGTTGACTATCTCACTTACCTTAATGGAAGTAGCTCTTCAGTTAGGAATTCTAGCATCTTTTAGGACCTTGTCAGAAGCCACACAAAGCCTGGAAATGAAACTTTGTAATTCTACCACTCAAGAGTGTCTGTAGAATTTGATCTTCCATGGAGCCATTTTTTTCATTTATTTATTTGACATCCCTCAATAATTGCAAGACGGGCTTGAGAACAAGAACTGTAGCTACAATCTACTCCCAGTGTGAGGATACCAATCTTTTTAGCAGTGGGAGAGACCTGATCTTTTGAGTGAAAGCCAACTCCTAATTGAGTTGAGTCTCTTTGGTTCTTGCATTCTCCTCTATTCAATCCTTCTCCTTGAAAACATTTTCTAGTTTGGAACTTATTCTTCACATCTCCAGGTCCTTGGCCCACAAAGCGAATACTATCTCTTATTTCTCTAGTTTCAACATTTCCACCTTTGCTTATGCCTTCCCAATACTATTGAAAGCTTGAGATCGGATGCTGCCTATATTTTTTTTAGGTTTTTATGGGTAATTTTATACTCCATGTTGGTTTAATGTTGGGCAGCAAGGTCACCTTTAAATTTTCAATCTCAACATGTAGTCGATCCTGTTTGCTTTGTACTTCTTCGAGCAGCCTCGTGGTCTCCCCTTGCTTACCTTGAATATGCATTATGTGGGCCATTTGAATATCTTTGGCCTTAATTTCAATCTACAATCTACCAACTATTTCCCTTACATTAACCAAATCTTTCTCATGCTTTTTTAACTTTCTACCCAACCTTTCATAGTTTGCATATACCACTTGCTAGGTGGTCTTAGCTAAGACCACTTTGTCACATGGATGAGTTTCATTCAAGTCTATGTCCATTGTCCAAATTTCATAATCATCCACCTGCATCTGCCCCTCAGGCTTAGCCACGAGTGGCATCATGGTGCTGATTAGGAGAGAATTCCACTCTTCATTGTAACAAGCCTTGATTTTCTTGGTAGATGGAAACTCAACGTTCTTCAATAGTCATCTTTGCTTACCATTTTGTTAGGCTAGCTTGGTTGCATTGAAATGATCCTAGAGGGTTTGAAGGATGTTGATATTTTGTGCTACAATAGGAGCACTGAGAGGGAAACCAAAAAGGGGAAACCAAAAATTGTAACAATGGGCGAGATCTCAAATGTATGAGCATGCAGAGAGGTGAACGGGAGTGTTATCATAAAAAAGGGTGGCACACCCAATTGAGATTGAAAGAGAGATTTTCTAGTAGGGGTGAAAAGAGACACATTTGGGTGGAAACATGTTTTCTTGGAAGATGATGGGCCAGGAGTAGCGGTTAGCATGGATTCCTTAGCTCTTTCAAGAGGGTCCCTTGATAGAGCAAACAAAGAGTCAGCAGTGGCCAAGATGAATGTTTCTCTCTTGAAATGTGGGGTAATTTTGTAGATTTCATTACAAACAGGATGGGGTGTTCAAATCAGGGCCCGAGGACGGAGAATTTATTTTCAAGGGAGGATGCTAGGGGGTTAATCAAAGATGCAAAAATAGGAAGAAGAGATGAGGAAAAACTTACCTGGACTGCAATAGTCGATACATCTTGTAAAGAGGACTCCACTTCTTCTTCTCCTCAAGCTGGCATGTTGGATATGCCTAGATCCTAGACTAGTTTTCTCTTTTCATGACCAGAACTAACATGTTCTAATCTCCTAGCCACCGACCCCTCTAAAACTTGGCCCTCGACAACCATAGCGAATGACACTCTTGTGGACCATCGAGGTCTCTTTCCTTTACTCTAGGCACTAGAGGAGGACAAATCTCATGAATCTCTTCACCTCGAATCCCTCTGATTGTCAGATTCTTGAGGTTGGGAAGCCCAACACAAAGCTTGTTCCACATCAATTTCATAGCTGGTCTCTAGATTACTGTTGTCGGTGTTGGCCTCCTTATCATAAATAACTTCAAATTCCTCATCCTATGGGAATTTTTTGACAAGAATGTTGAAGTATTGTAGCTCCTATTGAAACCTCCAAAAATATTCCTTCTTTCTTTTTGACCATGCCTTTTTCTTTAGCCATGTATTGATGGATTTATTTATTGGAAGGTTACTATCATACATCGCCTTTAGTGTATAGAAGCTCATCCATTCTAGTCCCTTGAAAGGAATGTGATTCAAATTAATGTATAATTCATGATTTGTATTCCCACTTATCACAGATGAGGACCAGACCCAAGGCCACTAATAGATCCTTGAGCTCTTCTTCATAAAAGAACTTTATTAGCAATACTCGACTATTAGAAATATTGAGGGGAAGTGAATATAACTTCATTTTTTTCTTCACACACCATAGATCTTGTCAATGATGGTCACCTAGTGGCATGCCTCTAACATGAAGACTCTATCCATCAGAAATATGGGGAGTCAAAAAAGATTCATCAGGAAAATCATGGAATTTTATAAATGTAAAATCCACCCCCTGGAAATAATATAATGGGTTTGGGAAGATTCTCATACATTGTAGAACCTTGGGAGAGAAATATCCCATAGGGTGAGGAAACAATTCTTGGAGCACCAGCCTAAAAAATTAATCCACAAACCCATAATATTCCCCTGTTCTAGACAACATATGGGTCTGCATAGAAACTAGTTGAAGATAGCCCCTTTCATCTAGCCTAGAGACTAGTTCATTGTTCCCTAGCCATTCAAAATTTTGATGTAAAACCAAATGAGCCAACAAAGAAGAATACCAGAATTTGGAATTAGTCTCATAATTCTTTAGCTAGTTCAACATGTTTCTAGCTATTACTTTAGCAAAATAATAGTGCCTTTGGTTCTTTAGTCTCTTTAGCACAAAGGCTAAGCTGAACTAAAAAGGAAGAACCTGAACATTGTCATCCAAACCAAAAACCTAGGCCAACATTGAGAAAGCTGACTGTGTGTCCCTCTTGAATTTAGCATATGATAGGGGAAAGGGAAGATGGCCTATTTTTGGTTGTTCCCTTGTTTATTCTTCATAGAAGTTTTTTCTTTTGGCCTTTTCTTCCCTGAAAAGATCCATCTTTTCTTCATCAAAAAACTCTAAATCCTAAGCTATAAGGATACACAACATGTCCCATAGAGCTTGCGCAGAAATAGTAACCCTAATCCTACCATTTTGGATGACCCCTATTACCTCATCAAATCTCCTAGCACATGCATCGACTAACTCCAGACATGGATGCATAGTGGGTAACATGAACTATGGAAAACCATAATCAAAGAGCCAAAGCGCAAAACCCTCCATCAGCCCATACTTTTCCTTTCTCTGAAATGCACCTTCTCTAAGACTTTTGGGGTTAACTGACAAATTGGGGTCAAAAATATTGTCGGTGATGTCTTGTATTGCCTCTCTTTTCATAGGCTTATCATCTAGCACCTTTTTGCAGTATTCAAAAGGTCGCTCCTCCACCATCAGGGTGTTGGCGAATGACTTCCACCCTATGTACATTGAGATGCATCGCTACTCGTCTCAGCCACCATCCATTTTTCTACTGTGGGAGTACGGTGTGGAGTGGGTTACGTGACTAGCCTAGAGGAAACTCTTTGATTTCCTAGTGTAGAGTCGTGATGAGTAGGCCTTGAGCCTATGTTGTGGAGTTCACATCCATCATGTTTTCAACCCCCCTTTTGTAACTAGATAGATAAGGAGAAAAAGAGAGAATAAAGAAGACCCATTGATGAGCCTTTATGGCTTCCTAGGTGATGAATAGAGGCCCTTCTCAAATGTTTTTGCATGTTATCTCCTCTTTCTATGTTTTGGCTTCGTAACTCCTTTTGGGTTCGCTCACAAGAGCCTTATTTTTTAATCTGAGCCTCGTGCTTGCATTATATTTGAAATACAAGCTATTTGTTTCTTTAATGTTCCTTAGTTGCTTTATTCAAAATTTTAAAATATTTACAATTTTTTTTACATATGGTACATAACTATTAAAATTTTCAAAGAACTGTGCATTTTTAATGGCAAATATTTAGATAAATACTGTTCACCAGTATATCTAAAGCATTTCCTTCTATATCTTCAAGTTCTCATTCATTCTTTTCCTTGCATGTACTTATTCGGAAGGGTCCCTTCCATAGCACTTCAAATTTAGTGTGTTGACTTGGTTTTGTAGTACGTTCATCGTATTTTAGCACTAATCTCCCTTCTTTGAATTATTGAGTAGAGGTATTTTTTTCAAACAATAACTTGGTTATCTTTTGTCGATTGATTGTGGCTACATGAGCCTTTTTTCTGTCTTCTTCTATTTTGAGGAGTTCTACTAGTTGTACTTCCATTCCACCATTTTCTTCAATCTCCAATGCTTTTAGTAATTTCAAATTAGGGATTTCTATGGAAATGGGTACCACTACCTCTTTTTCGTACACCAACTCATAAGGGGAGGTCTTCAGAATATACTTCAGAGTAATTTGGTCCACCCACAGAGCAACCCATAAATGCTTGTGCCAATCTCTTTTTCATTCTAACCCAATGCATTTGTTTAACCTAATTAGGTTTTTGTTGGTGGACTCTACTAATTTGTTCCCTTGCGGGTAGTAATTTGATGAATTTTTAAGGAAAATCCCATGTTTGATTGCAAAATATGACATTCCTGACCCAACAAAAGCTCTAGCATTTTCAGATATGATGGTCTTGGGCGGACCAAACATGGTCACTATCTCTTCAAGGAAGTTAACAATTTCCCCTTCTATTGCATTCTTTAGGGCTATGACCTTCATCCACCTTGTAAAGTAATAAGTTTTTGTGAGGATCCACTTGTGTTTGGCACTGGAAATAGGTTTTATCATACCAATAAAATCCAAACCTCATTGGGTAAAGGGTTCTTCAGTTACAATCAGGCTTGGGAGCTGAGTGACATTCTTCCTTTTGCCAACAAAATATTGGCACTTTGTACACTTTGTATACTTTTACACTAGATGATGTGCTTTGGCAAACATAGAGGGCCACTAGTATCCTACCCACATTATCTTTAAAGTAGTGGTCTTGGTAGAAAAAATGCCTATCTTCAAGACTATGATGGAATTTTTTCAAAACTCTTTCCACCTATCGATTGTCAAGACATTAGAGTAGCACACCATCATAATTCCTTTTAAACAATACACCTTCAATTAATACATACCTGGTTCCTTGCAATCGATAGTATCTCATTTTATTGAATGAAAGATTGGTTGGGTAATATCCATTTTTCATATATTGAGTTCAATCGGCTACCCAAGACTCTTCAAACTTGAATTTTTTTTAGTAGACTTGATCTACCTCTTTTTTAGCCACAAGACTTGTTTCCTACATGATGTATTCACATAGACCTCTTCCCCAAACCAACTTGGTTGGTTATATATCCACATCATATTCTAGGATCTTAGTGATCCAATTTTCTCTTTTTTTGGTGATTTCACCTTCTTTGATGTATTCTCGCACATTGGGATGTGCTACAAGGATAGTGATTTTGTTGGCCAACACCAAGTGTCAAAAAATTTTCAAACTTTTAACTATGGAAAAAGGTTGCTTTTCTAAAAAATTATACTTCACCTCATAACCTTTCAAAGTTCTTGAATGGAATGCAACATGATGCTCTCCTTCATTTTGATCACCTTTCTGAGTAAGCATTGAAGCTATGCTATTCTGACCACTATATACATAGAGTAGGAAATATTTGGAAAAATATAGATTAGCTAAGACTGAAGCAGAAAAAAATTGCTATCTTTATTTGCTCAAAAGCTTCTTTTCCTTTAGAGGTACACTTGAACAACATATTCTTTTTAAGCATTAGTGTGATAGGCCTCACAATACCGATGAAGTTTGAAATGAACCTGCTGATAAAATTGATTTTCCCTAGAAATGACTAGAGTCCTTTTTGGTTTACTGGCAAGGGTAATTCCATTATTGACCTAACCCTTTTAGGATCTATTGATATTCCCTCTTTAGACACTACAAGACCAAGCAGCTTACCTTGAGGCACTATGAAGACACATTTTTTTGGATTTAGAGAAATCCCAAACCCTTGGCCTTTTTGGAAAACCTTTTCTAGATGATCGAAATGATCATCCTTTGATTTTGAAAAGACCATTAGATCATATAGATATATTAAAATAATCATGTTGATTAAACCTCTGAAAGAAATATCCATTTCTTGTTGAAAGGTTGTGCCAGCATTTGACAGGCTGAACAACATCTTGACATATGCAAACATTCCCCACTTAGTGGTAAATGTCATCTTGTGATGGTCGCTCTCCTTCACATATACTGGGTTATAACCTAAAAAACCATCAAGAAATGAGAACATTTCAGATCCAACTATTTTCTACAAAATTTTCTCCATTAATGACAAGGGGTAATGGTATTTTAGTGATGCCTTCTTCAAGTCTCAAAAATTGACATAGATTTTGATATCACCATTCTTCTTTTAGACAGGTACCAAATTTGACACCCAGGTGGAATGTTTGATTGGATATATTACCCTTGACTCGACCAACTTGGTGAGTTCTTGTGCCATCAATGATTCAACCTTCAAGTTGACTGGCCTTTGCTTCTGTCATATGGGCTTATATCCCTCCTCCAATTCAATGGTATCTTGAATTATATCAGGATCATAAACTCTAAGGTCATCATAGGTCTAGTCCATAACTCTATCATACTCATAGCATAGATCCCTTAATCTCTATCCTTTTATGGAACCTCTTTTCCAACTTTCAACTTTATGTTGCTTTTGACATCAAGCTCCTCATAATCTCTTTAATCTGTGGTGAACCTTCATTTTCCATTTCTTCTATCTTCACAGTCAAAAAGGTTCTCAAGGGAAATTAACCCTCTCAAAAGTGTGTTCACTTTTCATTCAATGACCTACCCATCAAAAATATTTATTCATGGGGTTAGACTATCAGGGACCATTCCTCCCCTTTGTATGAGGGTAGCAATTTGAGTTTCATCATTAAAAACTTACCAATTTTTGTCATTTTTGGGAATTAAGGGTCAGACGATCACTTGTACTGCATTTTTCTTAGTTGAGTTAGAAACTAGTTCAAACTATGACCCAACTGACACCATTTTATCAACAACGATGTTATGAGATTGTGGAATAACTTGTATGTTGAAGGCTTCAAAACTCTTGATTTGTTCCCAAAACCAATATTTATATGACTTCATTTGGGTGTTCTTTGTCGTTGCTTGACTACAGTCTTGGCTCACCACCAATTCTAAATCTCTGAAAGCTTGTAATCTCTTTATACCCATTCTTTTTTTGAGGTTTAGACCATGGACCAAGGTCTCATACTCGACATCATTATTTGAGCATGAGAATATGAAATGATAAGCTCTAAGAGTTTTGGATCCAATTAGAGATAGTAATTGAACACCTGCTATAGAGCTGACTTTACACTTGGCACCATCAATATATAGGGTCCTTAGACAATTATTAGAGAGGTCATCATATTTTTCTTAATCCTTTAATAGTTTTGGAAAAGTATGATCATAGTAAAAAATTACATAGGTGCCTAGCCCTATCGCATGGAATTTTCTAAATGGATCAGAATCAATGAATTGGTTGAGTAATACTTATTCTTCAGGAGTCTGCTCACTCATATCCTCTTCGTCTTCCAACATTTCTTTACAATATTTCTTCTGCTGAGATATAGAAGTATGTGTAGCTTCAAAGCATAAGAATGCATTATCTGCAATATGTTTGGGATGTAAAAGTTCAGAAAGAATCTTCATCTTTTCCCTATGCTTGGTTCTCAAAATTAGGTGTGATCAATCAAGTGCTAGGTATCCACCAAGTTTGGCGGTGAAATCTCTTGATAGACACACTCCAAAGATTGGTGGAATGTCTATCACAACCACTTCCTACATGACTATTTGGATTGGGTAGGAGAATAGAGTCAAGGATAGATCTTTTATCCGACCAATAGCCAAGAATTTCTTCCCATCTAGGTGCATAATTCCCTTTTCAAGGGGCTCAAAATAAAAGCTTCAAAGCATCTACCACTTATTTTGGCATAATGGTTGTGCTAGCCCCTGAATCAATTGTATTATTATGCAAAAAAATTTCTCCTATTATAAGTGTTAAAATGAAAGGCGTGGGATTTATTCTACTTACCTCTTTCTCTTTTGTGTTTTCTACATCATTTGCATAAGTTGTTTCTTTTGAAGCCTGAGGGGGCAGCACGGATTTTTTGTCTCCACTTTGATTGCATGGCTGAGTTGTAACCGCCCATGGGCTTTGTTCTTCCACCTTTAACGCTTCTTGAAGTAGCATTTTTTGCTTGGGAATTGATATGATGTCCCACAATGATACATTGGCAACCACCTTCTTCAATTTCTCCAGTACATTAAGCATCCCGATTGTTTGATCCTTGGGTTCAAACTATGGTATTTCTCTCATTTTCAAAAGAAAACATTCTAATGTGACTAGGCTTGTTGTTTGGCTCATTTCCTCCTCCACTGATGATGCATTATGTGACTATGGAAAAGGTTGGACAATGGGCAATGGAGATTTTTTCTCCTGCATGACTATTTGGTGTCATTGTGGATGTGACAGAACATGTACGCACTCTCTAGTAAGCCTTCTTTTAGATCTTGTGTTATAATCCAGCCACACCTATGGAGCACTAGTCTTCAGGGTTTCATTTGTGAACACTTTGTATTCTTCCTCCACCCATGAGAAGAACACTTGATTAGGTACAATGTATACCTGTTTCTCTAGGAACATCCTTTGCATTTGTGCTCTAAAATGAGCATACTCCATTTCAGGTGATCTATACTCATCCACATTCAGTAGCGGGCATTTGCTTCCTTGTTCCACCATCCATTGTTACATATTTCCTCTAGGGAAATTTTTTGGAAGATGACTATCACTACATGGGAAACACCATACATCTTCTTCTGCCAAATTATTTTGGCCTTGGATCATTTCTTTGCTCTAGTTTTCTTTTACCATATGAAGTGGCATGGTGACCCAAACTATCTAGTTCGTGGATGTCATTTGTTGACCTCCTCCTTGAGGAAACCCTTGGTAAGTATTTTGTTGATAGGATGGCTTATTTTCACCATGAGTCTGAGTTTTTGGATTTGAAGGAATCACCTGATGCCTCTTGAAGATAACCAGTTCATTAGTAAGAGTCTGCATGAGACTCTCCATATCATTAATATTTACCATGACTAATTTGAGGCCTGACATGTTGGTCTATGTGGCAGGATATACATACATAGACTACGACACACCTGATGTGTTGCTTTGTGCAGCAGAAGTGCTTAAAGAAGCTTCTTCTTGAGATACTCTAGAGGGTTTTGTGAACATAGGCATAGGGGGTCATGGTGGGGGCTTCCCTGCATCGATAAAACTATTTTCTACATGTACCGCCACCTCATATGCATCAAACAAGATGTCTCCCCCCATGGAAGTTATCATAACTCTGATTTCTAGATTGATAGCCTTTAGATAGAACATGAACACCATCGTGGATAGGGGTCAAGCAATCATGGGGATCCTCTGCCAGGTTTTATCAAACCTAGTGTTGAAATTTCTCATGGCCTCTCTCAGAGCCCTTTTGATGTGATTAATTGATGCAATAGTTAGGAGTGATCTTCTTTTTCCAAAAAATGTTTGAACAAGTGCTCTCAGAGCTGATCCCAGGAGATGATAGAACTTGAGACCAAAAATAAGTACCAATCTTGTGCCTTTCCCTTGAAAGAGGCAACTAGCAGCCTTAGAGAGATATTTTCCTCCACTATATTATGTACCCTACATACTTCTACTATATCTTGAAGGTGTTCAAAAGGGGTTTTAAAGTATTCTTTGGAGAATTTTGAGGTATCCTTGAGGGAATTAGTGACTATAGTAGGTCATACATTTGGTGGTGTGTGTGGATATAGTGAACTACCACTATCCCATGTTACAAAATTTCTAGGAGTGGGGGGAGGTATGTGAGCCATAAAGAGAAGATTCCTATGAATTAGATATATAGGTAATCTTATTTGGAAGTTCAAGCATCCAAGTGGAGTAGATAAAGCTCTCGATATTGGGCTCTGACTCCTTACTATATTTCCCCTTATAGGTGATACCAAACCTCTAAGTCTTCTCCTTCTAGGGATTGAGGTAGGTAACTAAGTGTATTGGAAGTTACCTCTCAAGGATTCTCTTGTTTGGACTCTGCACATGAAACTTCCACTTTCCTTCCTTAGCCTCATTCAAGAAATATTTTTGACTTCTATTCAAGCATTTGAAAAAAATTTGGTCCCACCAGGCGTACCATAAAAATAACTATTGATCATTAAAGCTTGTGCTTCTCTGACAATCTTATGAGAAATTCAGCTAGTGGCGGACAACTTGCATCTCATTGAATACCTCTAGGGTTTTTATAGAAATCCAACTCTTCTTTGGGGTTTGGAGATAAGGGGAAAAGGAAATCTAACCATAAAACATAAAAGGAAATGTGCCAAAGCTTTTACAATGTTTCAAGCCCAAATCATTCCTATGAGTCATATAAATAGACACAAAATGCCACAACCCTTCATTGTTGGAAAGAGAATGAACAACAAAGGCTAACTTCAAGCATAGTGTAGGATTTCAAATCTTTCTGCAGGTAGTGCTCATTAAGGTCCGATCAAACATAAAGATTTCTTATAGGTAACAAAACAATATTTCAGAAATCACATGAAATCTTCATCCTAATATAGCATACCACAACAAAATAACAACTTTTAGGAAAACACAAAATTCCAATTTGAAATATTCCAATTTCCTTAAGCTACTACTTTACCATATGAGCATAAAGCATAGAAATCCACTACTTAAACTACCCAGATTTAGGTTGCAAGACATAGTGTTTCATTCAAAACAGTAATATAAAGAAAGAAAGGTTGAAAAATGCCATACATGCACAGTCTCAAAACTTTATCCTCAATAGTTCATGCTTTTAATATTAAATGAAATTTGAAACAGAGGTTAGATGCCAATCCAACAAGAGTTTAAACATTAATAAATATAACATGCCAAAGTAAAGTAGTTCTACAACTTGTTTTTGAAAATAATTCTTAAACCCTGAGAAAACTAAAGAAACTTTTCTTAACAAAGAAATTGTAACTTGGAATCCAACCCTTCATTGTTTTGTTTCCCTCATTATATAGCCATAGAAAAAGGAACACATTAGCTCAGCTCAAAAGTAATTGGCCCTAGATGTTAATACTTGATAGCTTGCAATCTGATCATACACCCTTAGTTAGGTCACAATGATCCTTACTCATTAACTCCCAACTACTGCATTAATATATTTTAGATATTTTAGCAAGGATAGAGGCTTGTACATGATCAAATCCTGAAAAACAATATGGAAAAAGGATTCAATTGACCTATCACATCACCTCAAGGTAGTAACTCAAAGCTTCCATCCCAAAGACCAAGAAAAGAAAATCCAACAAGCTCCAACAGTCCCCAAGAGATATTATCTCATAAGAGGCACAATCCTCCTATAGTGAAGAGATGACATGTCAGGTAGTTGGAGATCTTATGTTTTCCAAAAGATGTTTTTTGGAGAAAAAATCTGCCATGCCGACATGTGTCTTGGGCCCTCCTTTGAAAGAAAAATGATAAAATAAAGTCATATGTAATGCCCCGTTGTGCAAACCCCAAAGGACAAATAAACAATAATCACTGCACAATTTTATTTTTTTAAGTAAACATAACATACATGTAATACACATTAAGTCATGACATGAATTTCATTTAAGTAGATTCACTAACACATACATCCCTTGGGGTACACAAGGAGTCATTACGCGACTTAGATCCACACAATGATAATAAAGAATAAAAGCCAAAGATATAATCCATAACAAAGTAAACATTAAAAAATGTAACACCTACATGATAAATCACTGATAAGAAACCATCTGTGTACGTAAATACAACATATACATGATTAACTCAACACACTGAATAATGACTACCATGGCCAATAACCACACAAGGTTTAATGTTACATTACAGTACAATGTTCAAGAGGTACAATGATACAAAAGTGTTTCCAATCATAAACGGATACCATACAACAAGATAACATGATACAAATGAACAAAGGAATACATAGTATCATAACTGGCTCCAAGATGGTTCCAACTCTGGGGTCGCCGCAACAGCACCAATCTACACCTCTCGATCCTCAACTAGGGACCCAATGGGGTGCTTAGCACATTCCACCCGACCACGTGGGTCTGAAGGCCCACCCCCCATGCTAAGGAGCTGACAAGAAAGAGACCTCAACCAAGAACATCCAAACAAGGAACCACAAGACTCAACATCATACAAAAGTATCATAAAACTCAAGGATTACAATGACATAATCAAAAACATTCATGAGTCAACATAATAACTTAAATTCATAAATCTCATCACATAAATCAAAGCAATAACCAGTAAACAAGTAACCAAAGGATGATCATGAAACACTTGCAAATCAAACTGAAATAATAAATAGAGTAAAATTCCAAATTGTAATTAAACAATAAAATAACAACATATCACAGTACCATAAGAGTACAAGGTCATAAGTCAAATATCAATGAGATCATACAAGACCACAAAGTACACCAAAGATGTATCAAGGAAATACTCCATAAATCAATATAAGTCCATTCAACAACAATCTAAACCAATTCGCATAACATACTTCTAGAGGAACACAATAAAGTAAAACACCTGGGCAACTAGGGGAGAGTGTCATCACATGGTCCTACATGGGCTATCTTGTGCTCTTCCTCCCAACTGGAGGCGCCAATCCCATCTATGGCTATCTTGTGCCCTTCCTCCCAACTGGAGGCACCGGTCCATAGGGTGACTCATGCGGAGCCGTAAACCTCTCATGAAGACGAGGTCACGACCTTGCCGACCACGGCTTTCTCAGCCTTCCATTAGTTTTCGGAAGCACTAATGAAGATGAGGCATCCATTTTTAAATCTTATAATGATATTACTACCCAACCCTCCTAAGTTAATTATTAGGTTTTCACTTGATTACTAACTCACTCGTGGGTTATCCTGTGCCCTTCCCCTTAAATGGGGCACTAGCCCCCACGAGGAGCCACTCTCCCTAGAGACCCAACAACATCAAACCCAAAAACCAAGGGTTGTACAACATAACAAGCACATTAGATCACAACAGAGAAGCATGTGAGGCATTACCCATCTCGCTATAAACACATACTCAAAGTCTCAACAATTGTCGTACAACCCTTTCAAATTCCTAATACCAAAACACTTGCCACTACAAGGGCACATAAAAGGAGAGACATTGACCAAAAATTTTAAAAAACAAGCCTCTGGAAGATTCTCATAAAGTTTACACTAGGGTTTCCCCATCAAAGAACTAACAACAGAAATTGCAAAACCAAAAGAACTATTTTCAATTCAAATATAATGAGTGGATATACCAAAATAAGATCAACAACCCCATCTAGACTACATAATCAACTTTGATACAAAATAAAACAGAAATCCAAGAAGAGAAACTACCCACAACTCATAAATGAAACACGAATTCCCAATTACATTGCAACACAAATTAAATGACAAAGGACTCTTGAATCAAAATTAATCTCCAAAGGAATTCACACCAACATGGAACCATCCAGAAACAATCCTTCAACAACAAAGGTAAAAGCATGCAACCAGGCATCCAAGGGAGACCTCAATTTCCTCCTCACAAGATACCCGTACAATTGGTAAACAAATGACCTTTGACAAAATCAACAAACATGACAACAATATAATTTAATGTTTCACCAAAATAGTACAAGTGGAAAGATTGCATACAATAAGAAGCATAAACTTATCACAACCAAGCATTGCATTAGTATACAAAATACTCCACCACAAAATCAATTAATAAGACCCCCATGACTCAAACCAAGAATTCACCATGTAAGGTTAAACGAATATCAACACAATTTAACTTAAAGAAGATCCCCAACTCACGTCAACACAAGAAGAGTCACAATGAAAGGGTATGTCAAATCACTCATAAAACAACACAAACCCAATGGAATGAAAACACTTCCGAAGCCAAGCAATTCCAAAGAGGACACCACAAATAGGATACACCAAATTACCCTTAAATGATCAATGACCATTCAAATACAATTTATCCATTGGTTCAATAAGAATTAATTTAAAATAAATAAGGGAACTCTATAATCACATATCGTAATTATCTCAAGGCATATTTTGTCACACTCAGAATACTAACCCAACAAATCAAAAGCAATAAATTTCAACTAACAATTGAACTATCATCTACGATCTGACTCTTCACTTGATAAGAGATTGTTTTAACTCATTAAAGGCTATATTCACAACCTTACTAACATCTCACTATGCTCCTCATAAAGTTGCATTAAATAACAAAAGTTATAAAAGAATTCCAACCAATTTCTTTTATTCCAATTCAAGATTTATAATCATTCCTATAACTATATACATTTATATAAACATAATTAGCCAATTAATACTCTAACTATATTTAAAAGGATAACTAATTTCACCAACACTACATTACAATGCCAGTTTTCTTCTTAACTAAAACTATATGACCATCTAATTTTACTATGAAGTAAGAACTTATTCATTTTAAAAAAAACATAACTCTTTTCCCTAATATTCTTATGTGTTACCAATTTTCATTATATAGTATAATCATTTAATTTTACAATCAAGAGAATGTTCGTTTCTAACATTTGAAATATGCAAGTAACTATTCTATTATCTTCAAGTGCCGTAGCGGAGACATGTTAACAATAAAATCAAGGAGATTATGTAAACCTCTAAACTTCCAATTGACTTCAAGTGCTACGGCTATACTAGATAGACAAAAGAATCAAAGAGGTTATTTAATTCACTAATTGCAGCTGTGATAAGTTACCAAAGGTTTCAGGGAGGCTATCTAATTCTGAACAATACCTCAACTCTAATCACTGTAACAGTGATAGGTTGCCAAGTATATTAGAAAGTGAATATTGGAATTTGAAAATATCGCCATCTCCTTGCTTTATTATAGTTATTTTCAAGTGCTGTAGCTGCGATAGATTGCCAGAAGAATCGAGTAGGTTATTAAAACCTTAGAACTTTCCTATAATGTTCAAGCGTAGGGCTGAGATAGGCTGCTTATGAAAACAGAGAGATTATTTAAACCTCGAAAAAATATATGCACGAAGATAGTTGACTCCAAACCTTCAGTTGCATTTTAACTTTCCAAGGCCACTGGACAATAAATATAAAGCTCAAGAGGATAGCACATATTTCGGAAAAGGGAGCAATGAGAGCATCAATCGATGACTCTATAGGTACCATTTCAAAATCCAAGGACCTTGAGGAAGCATAGGTGCTTGGCTACCATATAAGGACGAATCGTATTTAATGAAAAGGCTAAGAAATTTTAAGGAAAATTTAAATGACTGGAGAAAAATAATGTTATCTCATGAAATGCAATGATTGCAGGATAAGCAAAAAAAAGGATTTGTTTCAAGACTTTCAAAATTTCCAAGCAAATGCAATCGACAGATATAAAGCCAATTTCTGCAACCTTTACCCACATCCTCCCTGCCTGTGCCAATAAGGTGGTTTTGTTTTGTTTTGTTTTGTTTTTTTTAAATATTTTGAACAGGGTATGGGCTTCCCATTAAAGGCCTGAATATTGCGGATTCCCCAAAGACATGAATGCAAAGAGTGGAGGCAAAGACAAGTCACGTGAATAGTTTGACAGAATAAGGTCTAAAAAATGCGGCATCATGGGTAGTGGACGTCAATTGTTCGATAGGATGTCTCAAGGAATTGTGATCTCACGGAATACATTACTGTTAGGATATGTATGATATCATTTCTTACAAAAAAATACTTTCACTGAGGTCTCACCTCGCTAAAAGAGTGACCTATCTATTTCCTAGAGTTAGCTCAGTAAGACTATTCATTAATAGTTTCAAAGGTACTACGTGCAATTAGAAATAACATGAAATTTGTCTTAGGAAACATTGTTTGTGGATAGAGGTAAGAGAGAAACTTGAGGTTAGATACTTACTTGAGCCATTTGCATCATGCATGAGGATGAATGTATATGAACTAGGTGACATTCCCATAACTAATCCACATGGTATGCTGAAACAACTTCATCACCACCCTAGAGGAAGCTTGTTGCTTATCTTCGTCATGGTATGCAATCTGGAGCCAAGCATACTGAGAGCTTCCTCCGCCACCACTGGTTTCTTTTTGTTAAAAATAAAATCTTTGTCTCTTCCCCTCTCCTCCTCCATTGGTTCTGCTCATGAAATCAGATCAACCTTCCCCCTCATCCTTCATTATCCCCCTAGAGTTGTCTCTTCCATTCTAATTTATGAGTTTCAATGATTGAAATCTCTGCTTGGTAGGTGGTGAGACAGAGGAAGATAAAGTGTATACCATCTTTTCCAGCTTTTCTTGCCATTTACTCTTCCAAAAATCATAACACGATGCTTTATTATTATTTATTTATTTAGCAATAAACAGTTCTTTTTCCATTTTTTAATTGATTTCCTTGATTTAATCCTTATTCAAACTTGAGTTCAAATTTTTAAATATTTTATCTACGTTAATATTTTCTCAATTTTAAATTTCTTAATTAAATCCACTCATTAGACAATAATTATTTTTATTAAATTCATTTACTTACAATTTCTTTCATCTTAAAATAAGAAATTTTCAATGATAATACAATTAACATTTATTATTAAATCTAGCTCTTTATTTGATCCCAAACCAAATCAAGTGACCTTAAAAATTAGATTAATTTGATAAATTACATCTAGTGATAATATTAGTGATATTGTCTAATATAAAAAATCAAATTAAATAATGCAATCCCAAAATCCTCATGACCTAGAAAATCACCAACCACATGTAACAAGCAAAAATGACATGGCCACCAAACAACCAACTTCCCAAATTTCAAGAATGACCAAAATAGAGGGGCATTACATCATCCCCCCCATAGACATCGACTTACTCCTGGAAGTCGAGCCCAAGCACAAACATGGTAACACCATATACTAACAATAGTATTAATAATCATAAACACATCAACACGTTAAATCATCAATTAAATGTCACCAAGTAAGCAATGAAAATTAGACACACAAAAAATGAAGAAATGATACCAAAACAAAAGTGGTGATGGGGTTGTAACCAGACCGATTTTTCCAAACACAAGGACTTGTGATGAACTGGGTTGGGGAAACTTACTTGTCAGTTCCTATTTTTCCACATCAATCCCATTGGGTGTTTATGATGCTCACCCTTTCCTGACAATGCAGGCGGAATCGAGGCTTAGTTCCTGCAATCCTGCATGCAAACAAACATTGTGCACAATACATATATATCACAAATACATTGTGAGAGGAACTCCTAGCATAGTAGGGCACTCACAAGTGAGTGATACCACACTGTCCCTCCCACCAAACCACACATAATAGTCAGAACAATTATAGTAACTCATAAATAGTTTGCTTCTTATTAGTTAGGCAATATTCACATAAGGATGATAACCATAAACCTAATTCATCTACTATATCAAAATGAATTACTACTTGACATTATAAATATTTATACGTACATATTACAATTGCATTACCTTCATCACTACGTTTCTGAAGCCAACTTCTTGTAAATCAAAAGCTACCATAGAACATTGCACATTAGTACCAATAATTCAAGTTGCATCTTAACCTCAAGATACTATATTCTACTAAAAGTCATAGAATAATTATCCACAAAACCTCACATCTTTGTTAAAACTCATAATTTTCACACAAAGAACTCCACTTTAACCATTATTCAACACCAAATCTCACATCAATTTCAAGAAAAAGGGTAAAATTTTACACCTTCACATATTCAAGAAAACATAATTCATCACTCAAGGACAACAAAATCGCAAATTCCATGCACACTTGACATATTCACACACATAAAACACATCACACTAAAACTTAAGGGTCCATAGCGCATCCCCGATAGGAAGGATATCAGTGCATTGTGCACTACACCAAGGGTCCTATCCTTTCCCATCAATTTCCTGCACCATCGACCTGACACTAGTTAACAAAAGAAACTCAGGTTCAGAACAATAACAAAAGAAAAGAGAAACTCAAGACTCACGGGTCTAAGCGGAAGGTTACATAGTGAGCACACATAGTGCCCAGTGTATGAACCTATGGCTCTGATACCATGTTGTAACGCCCCGTCGTGCGAACCCCAAAGGACAAATAAACAATAATCACTGCACAATTTTTTTTAAAAGTAAACATAACATACATGTAATACACATTAAGTCATGACATGAATTTCATTTAAGTAGATTCACTAACACATACATCCCTTGGGGTACACAAGGAGTCATTACGCGACTTAGATCCACAAAATGACAATAAAGAATAAAAGCCAAAGATATAATCCATAACAAAGTAAACATTAACAAATGTAACACCTACATGATAAATCATTGATAAGAAACCATCTGTGTACGTAAATACAACATATACATGATTAACTCAACACATTGAATAACAATTGCCATGGCCAATAACCACACAAGGTTTAATGTTACATTACAGTACAATGTTCAAGAGGTACAATGATACAAAAGTGTTTCCAATCATAAACGGATACCATACAACAAGATAACATGATACAAATGAACAGAGGAATACATAGTATCATAACTGGCTCCAAGATGGTTACAACTCTGAGGACGCCGCAACAGCACCAATCCGCACCTCTCAATCCTTGACATGGTATGCTGAAACAGCTTCATCGCCACCCTAGAGGAAGCCTGTTGTTTATCTTCGTCATGGCACGCAATCTGGAGCCAAGCATACTGAGAGGTTCCTCTGCCACCACTGGTTTCTTTTTGTTGAAAATAAAATCTTCGTCTCTTCCCCTTTCCTCCTCCATTGGTTCTGCTCACGAAATCATATCAACCTTCCCCCTCATCCTTCATTATCCCCCTAGAGTTGTCTCTTCCATTCTAATTTATGAGTTTCAATGATTGAAATCTCTGCTTGGTAGGTGGTGAGACAGAGGAAGATAAAGTGTATACCATCTTTTCCAGCTTTTCTTCCCATTTACTCTTCCCAAAATCATAACACAATGCTTTATTATTATTTATTTATTTAGAAATAAACGATTCTTTTTCCATTTTTCAACTGATTTCCTTGCTTTAATCCTTATTCAAACTTGAGTTCAAATTTTTAAATATTTTATCTACGTTAATATTTTCTCAATTTTAAATTTCTTAATTAAATTCACTCATTAGACAATAATTATTTTTATTAAATTCATTTACTTACAATTTCTTTCATCTTAAAATAAGAAATTTTCAATGATAATACAATTAACATTTATTATTAAATCTAGCTCTTTATTTGATCCCAAACCAAATCAAGTGACCTTAAAAATTAGATTAATTTGATAAATTACATCTAGTGATAATATTAATGATATTGTCTAATATAAAAATCAAATTAAATAATGCAATCCCAAAATCCTCATGACCTAGCAAATCACCAAGAACACCTAACAAGCGAAAATGACATGGCCACCAAACAACCAACTTCCCAAATTTCAAGAATGACCAAAACGGAGGGGCATTACATCATGCAACCACCGCGTAGCTCATTGTCTACCTTTCTTACTGGCCCTTCGTTCACCGTTTGTTGTTTCTTTCTTTAAAATGAATGGTTGGGAACCCCCAACCTTCTACACACCAATATACCCAGTAACCAAAGCACCACACAAAGGAGTCAATACATACTAAGGCATGGTTTATATTTAAAGCCTTGATAAAGTTGGGATGGGGGGAAGATAGTTTGAATGGTGCCGACCTCCCCCTTACCACTTATTTCTCAAACTACCATCCAAGCCATGGGTTTTGAATAGTTTTCGACAATGGTTTGTTTTATTAAAGCTTTGAAATCCGAATCCCCTACAGATAAATTTTAACCCTTTTAACCCTTTTAAAGCCCGATTTCAAGATATTAAAATGGCTTAAAATGAAATTAAAAAGATTTTTATAAATATTATTAAAGGTTTAAGGGTTTAGGTAATTTTAAAAGTATTTTCAAGAATTTTAATAATATTTAAAGGGGATATTTGAAAATTTTTGTTGTAAATGGGATATAAAATCATATGGTTATGAACCATATTAGGTAAAATTGGTGTATAAAAGGGGGGATTTTTTCTCTTGGAAGCAATGAATTTCACTTTTGGAGGAACTTAGGAAAATTGGGAGGAGTTTTTGAAGGCTAGTGTTTACACAAAGACACTTGAATTTATAATTCTTTAAGCATAAAACAAGATTTTAAGGCATTTGAGGCCTATCCCTTGGATGTGAGTAAAGGAAGATAGAGTTTGTGGTGTTGAGAGAGATTGTGAAGAAATTGAATGTAGGTCTGAAGCTTGGATGGTGTACAAAAGTAGTTAAAGTTTGACATCATTAATAAAGGTTTTCCTCATTGAGAAGCGGACCTACAGACGTAGCTCAAACATATGGGTGAATTTCATTATCAAACTTCTTGTTGTCTCTCTCTATTCATTTTATGTTTCCTTCCAACATTTTAATTTATTCCTTGAGTTTTTATTTATTTCATTTAAATAATTAGTTAATGTTTCATTAATTTGTTTAAAGAGATAAGTGAACTAAGTTCTATAATTTCAATGGTTAAAGTGCATAACCACACAATTCTATTTACAATCAAGAAAATATATAATTAGAATTAAGAGGAGGTTGCTTTTTAAACCTTTGATTACAAATCAACTTTGGTACCAGAGAAGTTTAACATGAAAAGTGGTGGATGTTAACTAGGTTGAAATTAAAGTGAGGAGAAGGTGCACTGGAAGAGATTAATCTAGAGATAAGATCGAGGTGAGTTACTCGAAGGAAAACCATGGCACAAATGAAAGAAAGAAAATATCCTAGTCTTGAAATCTTTGAGAATGAAGAATTTTTTTGCAAAGTGTTCTTAGACATGAAGATGATAGTGGAAGAGTTGTACACTTGAACAAAAAGAAGAAGAAGGAGAAAGGATAATCGTCTTCAAAAGATGACAAAGGTAAAGGAGTAGGAGCTGGTGGTGACCTCCTAAACATCCATCTCCATCTTATCTTCTTCATCTTCTTCGTCTACTTCATCTTCAAAGAAACAACTTGAGCAATCTGAATCTAATGCACCTTTGTTAAAGCTTGATGTTAAATTTGAATTGATAACTTATAATGGAGAACTAGATGCAAAGAAGCAGGAAATCCAACTTATAATTTTACTTATATTCAATCCAACTAACCTTGATGAAGATAGTGTGCAAGCCATTCATCTTGAAGCAGGCACAAAGAATAGCAATTGCAGTTTCTTAATGGCATTTGGTAAGTAGAAAGGAAGCAAAAAAGGGAAGAAGGAAATGCAGTGAATAGCTTGCATGAAGAAAGAGGAGGAAAAGCCTTATTGCTCACACTACAAAAAGAAAGGGCTCAAAGATGCAAAGTGTTGCAAATTGCATCTTGATTAGAAACCAAAGTGGTTCAAGGATTGAAAGGGTAAGAAAAAGACTGTAGCTATCATGCATGACCTCATATCAGGTTCTGATGATGAAACCAAGATAAAAGTTGTGGGCATAAAAGGTATCATTCATGTTTCTAGTACTAGTTCCCATGCTTCTTCTTTAAATTGTAATGAGATCCCTATTGAAAGTAAAAGGAATAAAATATTTCATATAAGGGCTATTGTAAAACAAAGTAAAATTGATACACTCATAGATAGTGGATCATAAGTGAACTTAATCAATGAACAAGTTATTAAGAAATTGGGATTAAAAAAATAACTCATCCAAAACCATATCCATTGGGTTGGGTGCATGATAATACTTGGTTACATGTGTCAAGGCAATGTAAACCTTGATTTGCAATCGCATCCAAGTTTGTAGATGAGGTAGAGTGCATTGTGAATGTTTTGAGTACAGAATATGACTCTATAAAAATTGAAAACTATGAATTTTCATTTAAAGGGTTTTTAGAACATATCAAAACAGAGATCTTCACCAATTTTTAACAAATTTTGATGGTTAAAATAGAAGATATGAATTTTTAATGGTTGTTGGAAACCCTAGGCAGGGTTTAGACCTACACTCACCAAAATTGCAATCTCTTGCATAAAACTTGATGAAGCTCTACCAAACAAAAATCATTTGAAACTTAAGACCTTCCTTGAACTTCTCCAAGTGGTTTTAGGATTGTACCTATTTGTACCACATTAATTACAATCACTATTCACACAAAAATACAATATGGAACATGGTAAAATGGAGTTCTTGTCATTATAGCTTCATTCCAACTTTTTCCAACCCTTGGGGTCGATGTTATATGGAATATTTAACCTATTACAATAATTTCCAATGGAAAAAAACTGACCACAACTCCTTTGTTAACACTAATGACAACTTTTACATCTTTTGACAACATTTTGACAACTTTTAGCAACTTTTGCAATATGACTCCAAAACATCACACAATAGATTTGAATGACTCCAAATGGTCTTACATGAACTTATTTGATCAAAAACATCAAAAAGACCTTAAAAACATGATTCAAGGTGATTCTCTTGCATCACTATTTATACCATCCATATCCTTCAAAAGGGTTCTCCATGTCAAATAAGATATATAATAATTACAAAAATTCAGCTTAAAGAAAAAATCAATAGAAATAAATCTTGTGCAGTCTAAGATGAAGGATATTCAATACCTATTCTTCATGACACACAATAAAAATAAACACACACATCTAAGCACATGGCATAAGCAACTCAATATGACAAGTTAGCCCAACAATTAAGAAAACTATCAAACATCAAATCTAGAAAAAGGTAGTACTAGAGAGACTAGGAACCATTTAGTAGATCACTTCAAAAAACTAATATGGCATGTAAAAACACTTTTATGCACTCCTTTTAAATATTTGAGATCAATATATATACTACCGCAAACACTTCATACTAAAACAATGATTTCAAACATACTATTATACAAGGAAAGATCGCATACCATCTTGTGGAGCAACCAGAGAGACCAATGAGATCCCACCATACATTACATAGCCTCTGTACATATATTTTGTCCAATATATTCTAATGTATAACAATTGCACAATAGATGAACCTAATGGTTTTTTGGAGCATATACAACACACTATATTATCTACAAAACTAATGATGGTGCACCAAAACATCTGAAACTTGGACTAATATGGCATGCCACCTTTAGGAACACAACTCCATTTGAATTTCAAGGGAAAAAAATGTGATGTGGTGAAGTGAAAAAACATTCAACTCTCTCCTTATCATGCATTCACTAGAACTTAAGAATTTTGTACTCTGGCAACACCAAAATTCTCTATAGTAAAACTTATGCATGTAAAATTTGACTATACATATCTTATAGTTATGCAGAGCTACGCTTTAAACCACAAGATCATATCTTCATCAGCTAAGGAATGTGAGGCATTAGAAAGATCCCTTGTGATGCCAAATTTTTTTTCCTTAGACAATTTATGAAACTTTTTTATATCTCTTGAAGACTCTCAATAGAAGCATCACTCAAAACACTTTCACATCATATATAAGTTTACCAAAGTCAACATTATCTCATCTAACATAATCCTTCAATAAGAACAATATAAGTGTATTCGATAGTAACACGAGTTGGCATCAATGACAATACACCGACAACACATTTTCCAATAGAGATTACTAGAGATATTGACATTCTTTTTTGTGTTGGGGTCTCTTTTTATAATGTGTGGGACTGGTTCCTAAATAAACTTGAGAATAATCTATGTAAATCTAGAAATAGGTTATCTTTGGCTGCTAAAATCCAAGTACTTAATAAAATTTGCATTGCTACTATAATTAAATAAATTATACAATGGAAGATATAATATAAAACATTCTAGAAGTACTTGATAATAATTGTGAATAACAAGCCACTTCTAGGGGTATACCTCCAAATATCTCCAATGAAACATAATTCACAATCTCATAATGAAATAAGATGCACTACCTCCTATATATACCTTAATTATGACTAGGATATCACCTAGTATGACTTAGCTCTAGATATAAGCCTTAGGCCAACCTAATTAACTAAATAATAATATAATAATAATGACTTAATTAAGAGTTATGATAGTCACAAGATGACTATTCATAACTTTGTATGCACTAATATTAAGGGTGTAGTATGCCTTTGTCTTTTAATTGTCCTCAATCATAATCAAGTTTGGATACTTTTGAATGAACTCCTTGTTGTCTTATGTGGCCTCTTCAACATGTAAATTCTTCCATTGGATGAGATACTTAGTGACTATTCTAGTCCTTAGCTTCTTTGTGTGTGTTTGAGGAAAGAATTCTAGTTCCAGTATGATTCTTTCTTCTTCATCAAGCTATGATAATATTGTCTAAGTAGGGATATTATACCTAATTACCTTCTTCAAACAAGAAACATGAAATAAATGGATGTATCTTTGTTGTTCTAGTGGTAATTCCAGCTTGTAGGCGACACTACCTATCTTTTGCATTATTTAGTATGGGCCATAATAAGTTGATTCTATAGGTTACATAAATTTTATAAGAATCATACCAAACATGATGGTGATATTGCATAGTTTTATTACATGTCACTATGTTTAAGCAAAGCATAAACCATTTTCAAACTATAAATTGTACACAAGAAATTATACCTATATTAAAGTCCTTGTGACTCATATTGCATATTAGACATTTTAATTACCATTATGTATCCATTTATTATTTTTACTTCTACACTTTTAATGTAAATTGGGAAACTTTATCTTCTTATTGATGAAAATCATTTTTGTTGGATAAAAAAAAATAAGGAAAATAATATTACACTATAAAGATCTCAATAGTAGAAAATATAAGACTGAGGAACATAACAATAATTTTTATTTAAAGGGTCTTTGTAAAAATATATCAAACAATTACTATATGTGAAACTTTTTGTGAGAACCTAACTACTAGCACAACTACATTAATAAAACCATATCAATTTATTAAGTTGGATCACAGGCAATAATAAAGCATAACGTCCACCACCCGACCCGATATTGAGTAGGAAGTTAAAACAAATTAATGTGCTCTCTTGACTTTCAGCATAACATTGAATGGGAAGCCATGGTGGGAGAAGCGCAAATTAAGAAGTGGAATTCATAGCTAATGTGTGCCATACGCCAAAATAGAACGAAACTATCGACCCCAGATTAAATGCAACGAAAATTCGTTACCGACACCAACTTTTTAAAGAAATTTCTCAACCCAACCTTGGGTGTAAAATAATTTGTGGGACATAATGCGTAGGTTTCAAATTTTTGTTTCCTTTTCTTTTTCTTTCTCTCTCTCTCTTCTTCTTTTTTTTTTTTTTTGGTATGGTGCTATTTTCAGCCATATGATTAGGGAAGTAGTCAATTGCAATTTTGAATATTTTCAGTCATATGACATGATATGGTAAGAAAATTTTATTAAACAATTTTGAAAGAGCTTACGTGATTGAGAAGGCACTTCCAAATGAGGTGTGTAGATCCAAATGAAAAATGTGGGTTCGTCAAATGGTTTGTGCAAGAGGGAGACAAAGTGAACATGTTTCAACCACTTTGTGAAGGCCAAGCAAATAAAACAACTATTGAAATTACAAGTTGACCTCAAGGGAAAGTCTCATGAGTTGGATTCACTCCTAGAGAAATGGTAAAGGTTTCGAGAAAAATTTAGTGGATTTATTTATAGATGAAAATCATGAGACTATAATATGTTTGTGTGAAATAAGGGGTCCTCCATGGATATAGAATCTTGTGTATTTTTCCATCTAGAGAGTCTTCAAAAAAATAGAAAATAGAGAAAGGGTATTAATCATTGATATAGTTCATCATATGGCAAAGGAGTGAAAAGTCTATAAGAGTGAAAAGTAAATTTTCACAAGAATTTGATCATCGTAAAGATAATCAATTTAAGTAATATTGTAAGATTTCACATGTATTGTGGGATTTTCCTCCTTTTTGGATAGAGAAAAGAAAGAGACCACAAATGTGAGTGTAAATTGATGTGATATACCATGAAAAGAAAGGGATTATTTTGGAGGTCCATAATGACCTCCATAAAACTATAAGGAATAACGTATAACTGCTATATCGTTTTTAAAAATGATCTAAAATAGTGAGAATGCTAGGATTAGATGATTTTTGATGTTACATCCCATTTTCATAACTCTCTAGATTATGTCATGTTTCTTTATGCATTTTAATTTTGGACTTTAAAAGAAAATTTTGATCAACTCAAATATATTGGTTAATCATTACATTAGGTGGATATATGTTGTGATGATCAAATTGTGCATTTAATAACCGTGTCAAATGAAAATATAGTATCATGTTTTAAAATTTAAATGAATTATGTGGATATAATTGTGCATATTTTAATATCAGACTAAATACTCTCTTTCGATTTAATGAGGTGGATGTAGGGTAGTGTTTTTCCCTCTAGGAGAAGAGGTGGAGTATCATTAGAGAGGGGAGAATGTCTAAAGGAAAATCCATGGTCATCAAAATCTGAGAGCTCTCACACATTAATACACTTTTAGTTGTTCCCTCAAGATTACATTATGGTTCCATGTATTAATATTTGAGAAATGAATTTTGATTGGTTTCATGTATTTGCATTTTGTGACTACATGAATTTAGGTGTTCTGTATATGTTGATTAAATTGTCTTCAAGTGGCAAATTTTGTTTTACTATGATGTCCTTCTATGATAAATTCTAGTATTTAGAATTATTCATTACTTGATTAATGATATCATTGTGTTAAAAGAGAGTGTTTAAACATTTATGAATAAGAGAATAAAATTGTTTGTATATTTAAGCATATGTATATATGTATATATGTATATATGTATATAAGTTAATATATATATATATACACAACATGCAATTATTATGTATCCATATGTATACATATACACATGTAAGCCTAAATGTATATACATATGTTGATGTCATATAAGAACATGGTGGATGATCTCAAAAAGTACTTTATGGAGATAAAATTTGAACAGATTCCAAGGGCATAAAACAAGGCTTCATATGCTATGGTGACAATTGATTCTCTATTGCAGATTCTAGAAAAATGAGGTCGTTATGATTTTATGGTAGAACAAGTGTCTAATCCTGCTTATGAGAATCCTAAATCTCAAACCATATGCCATATAGTTGACGTTGACTCCTCACTCTATGGAAAGACCTATGCTTACCTAAAAGATAATATCCTCCCTTCCAATCTTTCCATAAACCAGAAACACAATTTCATTCACCAAACCACACAATATACCTTGATTGTCGACATACTTACCGTCGAGGTCTAGATGGTCCTCTTCTTCGGTGTCTAGAACATAATGAATTTGAGACAGCCTTACATGATGTTCATGAAGGTATTTGTGGAACTCATTCAAACTAACTAACTCTAGTGAAGAAGATCCTCTATTTGGGGCATTACTGGCTAAATATGGAGGAATCTTTTCAGTTTGTTAAGAAGTGTCAGAAATTCCAGATCAATGCTAACCTAATCCATGCGCTAGCACAAGAATTATAACCATTTACATCAACATGGTCCTTTTGTAAGTGGGTGTTGGATGATGCAAGAACATCCAGTGGTGTAAGGGCAATCTTGCATCACCCAAAAATAGTTAAATTTCAATTTTCTCAGTTTTTAGATGTTATTACATTTTTGGATACCCTTTTCATCATAATGAAATTCTCAATTTATGGTTTTTATTTTCTGTTCCTGGGTAGAAACATATTGCAGTTTTAGTTTCTCAGATTTGCACCTGAAAATCTTCCGAGTTAGATTTGAGGCACTTAGAATTCCCAGATCGGCCCCAAAACTTGCGAAAATTAGCATAGAAAATTTTGAGCACATTTTTGAGTTTGAGACCTTTTCAACGATTCAAATGGTTCACGAATCGGAGTGTCGGATCAAAATTTATGGCCCCGGAAAGTTGGCGCACTTTCTAGAAGATACAATTGCAAATGTTCTTTTGAAATTTGAACTTCAAGTTGTAATTTTTCGGCGCCAAACTGCCTAAACTCAAATTTGAATGTTTTTTTAGCTCCAAACCAAAGAGGAGCTCTATTTATGGGTGGGTTTCTAATTTTTGGGTAACTTTTTGGGGACAAGCTCGCATATTGCGAAAGGGTTATTCTATAACTTTCTGTAACTTGCATATGCTATAGAACTTGGGAATTGAGATCCTCTGCATGTAAGAAGCTCCATTTTCTGAATAATAAAATTATTCTCTTGTTTGTGGGTTATTTTTGTGTCTCATGCAGTGCCCTCATCAAGTGGTATTAGAGCGGGTTTTCTTGAGCATGTGGATAGATCGCCGATCATGAGGCAGTTCACACCAGGACCGTGGTTGTAGGTCAAGGTCAAGAAAGATGCCTCCAAGAGTGATGCCTGGTAGGCATGGTGGTGCCAGAGGTGGTCGAGGCAGTAGAAATGCTGGTGGAAGAGATGCACTGGCAGCCCTCCAGAGATAAATTGATGCGTTACAAGAGCAGTTGAGAAGAGGGTTAAACCCGAGGGAGGAAAGTGAGGATGAAGGAGAGGAAGAAGGTTCAAATGTAGAAGAGGAAGAAGAAGCAATTGATCAAGACCAAATGCGGCTAATAAGGGCCATTTCAAAGGTCGGAAAAGACCAGGCGGAAGTCCCTAGTTATTCGGAATTCTAACCGGAAGAGTTGATCATTTGGATCAACGAGCTAGAATATTTTGAGTATGAGGAAATGGAGGACCCAGATCGGGTTAAGTTTGGGAAAATGAAGCTGAAGGTCCATGCCAGTATTTGGTGGAAAGAGGTCCAGTTAGAAAGAAATCGAAGAGGAAAAGTCAAGATCACCAGATGGGATCGCATGGTAGAGAAACTGAAGAAGCAGTTCATACTAGTGGACTATGAGTTAGATTTGTTGAAGAAATTGCAAGGGTTGAAGCAAGGAAGTAGATCTTTGAAAGAATATACTGAAGATTTTCATAAGATAATCATCAGAACGGGTCACACAGAGGCCAATAAGGAGAAGGTAGCCTAATATCTTAATGGGTTACGACTGAGCATTCAGGAGGAGTTAAGCCTAGTCAGAATGACCACCATTGAGGATGCATATTAGTTTGCTCTGAAGGTGGAAGAGAAGCTAAACAAAAGATTTGATGGCAAGCAAAAAGGACGAGGAGGTCAAAGCGGAAGGGGCAATGGAAGACCTTCAGGAAGCCGAAATAATGATGAAAAGAAAAGTGAAGATGTGGGTACCAGCCGAAGCCAAAGGAATGACAACTTCTACTACCCTCGTGATCAAAACAGTGGTGATCAAAGAGGTAGAGGATGAGGGAGATATGGACAAGGATCTGGAAGAGGTGGTTTCAGAGGAACGTGTTTCCAGTGTGGTGAAGAAGACGCCGAGCCTATGAATGTCTAACACCAAGGAAGAAGAGGCGGAGACAAAGGCCCGAGG
>VDFB02252616.1:216940224-217106339 GCA_007258455.2 Sequoia sempervirens | reverse complement strand
TTGAGGATAGTGAGAGAAAGGTTCAGAAGAAGTTTGAGGATGTTGGATGAGTTTCAAAATATTGTTTAGATAATGTACCTAAAGGGGTTTACCACCAATAAGGAAGATCAGGTCATGATTGACTTGATTCCTAGAGCAGTTTGCCAAATAAGGCAGCTCATAGAATGACTCTAGCAGAAAATGAGGAGTTGAACAAACAAGTTCAAGAGTTGTTGAGAAAGGGTTTGATACGGGAGAGTTTGAGTCCATGTGCAGTACCTACAATACTAGCACCAAAGAAGGATGGGGAGTGGAGGATGTGTACAGATTCCTAAGCCATAAACAAGATAACAATTAAGTACAAATTTCCCCTGCCAAGGATGGATGATCTGATGGATTGTTTGAGTGGAGCTCAGTACTTCACAAAGATTGATCTGAAGAGTGGATATCACTAGATCCAGATTCGAGAGGGAGATGAATGGAAGACTGCCTTCAAGACCAAAGAAGGCCTATACAAGTGGTTAGTCATGCATTTTGGGCTAACCAATGCACCGAGCACATTCATGCGGCTCATGAACGAGGTACTAAAAGAATTTCTAGGAAGTTTTGTTATTGTGTATTTAGATGATATTTTGATTTTCAGTAAGATGTTGGACGAGCATCTGATGCATATTTAGAGAGCCTTTGAGAAGTTAGGAGAAGAGAAACTATTGATTAATTTGAAGAAGTGCAATTTTGTGAAGAGGGAGTTAGTGTACTTGGAGTTTGTTGTCTCAGCAAAAGGTCTTAAGATGGACCCAGAAAGGTGAAGGCTATTCTGGAATGGCCTACCCTAAGAACTGCTACCAAGGTGAGATCTTTCCATGGTTTGGGTAGGTTTTATAGAAAGTTCATTAGAAACTTCAGTATTATTTGTGGACCCCTGACTGAAACAATGAGAGGGGATAGAAAAGAATTCAGGTGGAGCACTGGAGTAGCAAAAAGTTTTGAATTGTTGAAACAGAAGGTGACAGAGCAACCTGTTCTAGCCCTCCCAAATTTCAACAAGTTGTTTCAGGTGGATTGTGATGCTATTGGTTGTGCCATTGGAGCAGTGATGAGCCAAGAAGGTAAGCCCATTGCCTATTTCAGTGAAAAGTTAAATGATGCCAAGAGAAAGTATTCTATATATGATCAGGAATTTTATGTGATAGTTCAAGCATTAAAGAAATGGAGACATTATTTGTTTCCGAAGGAATTTGTTCTATATACTAATCGTCAGGCCTTGCAGTACATAAATAGTCAAGGAAAATTAAATGAGAGGCATATGAAATGGGTAGAGTTTTTGCAAAGTTATACCTTTGTTTTGAAATATAGGAGTGGGAAGTAAAATAGGGTTGCAGATTCCTTAAGAGGGAGGCATACATTGATGACAAAGATGTAAATTGAAGTGGTTGGGTTCAATGAACTCAAGACACTGTATGCAAAAGATCCTGATTTTGCAGAGGCTTGGAAAGCTTGCAAGGAACATGTTACAGTGGACAGGACAAGATGGTTGGATTTCATAATCAGATGACATGTTATTTAAGGGAAGTCAATTGTGTATCCTGAGGAGTTCCATGAGGGAGAACCTGATAAAGGAGAAGTATAGTGGAGAAATGGCAGGACATTTTGGTCGGGATAAGACCATTGCCATTATTAGCGAGCATTATTATTAGCCTCAGTTGTCATGGGATGTGAAGAAGTTTGTACAAAGCTGCAGGGTATGTCAGATGGTTAAAGGAGTGAGCTAGAATACAAGCTTATATAGGCCCTTACCTATACGAGGAAGAGGCCATGGGAGGATATAAGTTATGGACTTTCTTGGTTTTCAAAAGGACACAACGAGGTGATTAGGTCTTGTGGTGGTTGATAGGTTTTTGAAGATGACACATTTCATTCCATGTTAAAGACCCCATGATGCGATCCGCATTGATGACTTGTTCTTCAAAGAGATTGGTGAAGCTACATAGTCTACAAAAGTATTGTTTTGGAATCGTGACACAAATTTTATTGGGGTGCACTTTTGGAGGACCTTATGGAAGAAGGTGAAGACAAAATTGAGTTCAATTTTGCACACCATGCACAAGCGGATGGGCAAACAAGCATTTGTTAGCAGATGCGGGTAACCCTCTTGAGATGTTTGTGGTAGGGAATGAAAGCCAAGGGATGGGACTTGATCTTACCCGAGGCAGGGTACTGCTTACAACAATTCTGTCAACAGAAGCACTGGTAGATCACCGTTCCAGATATTGTATGGAGGTAGCCCCAGAACAGCTCTAGAATTGAGGAAGATGGACCAAGAGAAGAAAATAAGTGTTGAAGTCAAAGATTTTGCAGAACACATCAAGGATATACATGAGAAGGTAAGAGAACATATTAACAAGATGAATATGCGGTATAAGGCTAAGGCAGATCAGAAAAGGAGGTATAAGGAGTTTTAGATTGGTGATGAAGTGATGGTCCACGTGAGGAAAGAAAAGGTTTTAGTGGGAACATATAACAAGTGAAGATAGAAGAAGTTGGAAGGTCCACAAAATATTGAAGAGGAGGCATGATTCCAAGGAATGCATATGAGAGGTAGAGGGATTACCCAGTCGTTCAAGCGTTTCCCCTATGTTCCAACATTTCTGATTTAGCCAGTATCATGAAGGTGTGGCCTTGGTACCAATGATGGAATAATTATTAGGTCCGGCACCTACTTCGAAGGAGAGATTGAAGAAATCTTGGATAGTTGTGTGGGAAGGAGTACCAGGAACAGGCAATATGAAGAATATTTGGTGAAATGGAAAGGAAGGCCTATCGAAGATTCATCTTGGTTGCCTAAGGTAGAGGTTAACTATTTGGGTTTTCCTCCACCATCGATATGTGGCAGGGTCACTTCTCAGAATACACAGGTGTCTAATCTTGAGAGCATCCGATTGGTGTAAGGGAGCAATCTTACATCACCCAAAAATAGTTAAATTTCAAGTTTCTCAATTCTTTAGATGTTTTACATTTTTGATACCCTTTTCATCATAATGAAATTCCCAATTTATGGTTTTTATTTTCTGTTCCTGGGTAGAAAGATATTACAGTTTTAGTTTCTCATATTTTCACCAAAAAATCTTCTGAGTTAGATTTGAGGCACTCAGAGTTCCTGGATCGGCCCCAAAACTTGCCAAAATTAGCATAGAAAATTTTTAGCGCGTTGTTGACTTCGAGACCTTTCCAACGGTTCAAATGGTTCGCAAATCGGAGTCCCAGATCAAAAGTTATGGCCCCGAGAAGTTGGCACACTTTCTAAAAGATACAATTGCAAATGTTCTTTTGAAATTTGAACTTCAAAGTGTAATTTTTTGGCGCCAAACCGCCTAAACTCAAATTTGAATGTTGTTTTGGCTCCAAACCAAAGAGGAGCTCTAGTTATGGGCGGGCTTCGAATTTTTGGGTAACTTTTTAGGGACAAGCTCGCATATTGCGAAAGGGTTATTCTATAAATTTCTGTAACTTGCATGTGTTGTAGAATTTGGGGATTGAGATCCTCTGCATGTAAGAAGCTCCATTTTTTGAATAATAAAATTATTCTCTTTTTTGTGGGTTATTTATGTGTCTTGGGTGGTGCCCTCATCATTGGACCTAGTAGGAAAGATTAATCCATCTTCATCCAATGGACACAAATTCATAATCATAGCAACAAAATACTTTACAAAGTGGATAGAAGCAGTTCCCTTAACAACCATCACTGGAAAGCATATTTCTTCTTTCATTTTGAATTACCTCATCTATTAGTATGGCATACCTCAATCCATTGTAATATACAATGATAGACCTTTTAAGAACTAGGATTTCCAAGAACTGTGTAAAAGGTTTCATATCCAACATCATTTTTCAACATCATACTATCCTCAAGGAAATGGCCAAGTAGAAGCCTCCAACAAAACAATTTTGAAAATTCTAAAGAAAACGGTCAATGATGTTGGAAGTGATTGGTATAGTCAATTAAACCCTACTCTTTGGGCATACTAAACTAGCATTAGAACACCTATAGGAGCTACACCATATGCCTTGGTATATGGATCAGAGGAGGTAGAAATACCATCACTCCGTGTATCACTAAAGGGTGTAATAATAGATGAGGATTATAGAGTATCTAGAATACAAGAACTTGAACTGTTGAATGAACGACATCAACAAGCTATAAACCATTTAAAGGCATACCAATAGAGAATCTCTAGAAGCTACAATCATAGGATAAAACCTAGAGTCTTTTAGGTTGGTGACTTGGTCCTAAAGGAAAACCCTAGAAATCAACAATAAAGGGAAAAGAAAGGAAAAATTGAACCTAACTAGCTAGGTCCCTATGTTATCACATCAGTCTATGGATTTGGGGCCTATCAACTGTCTATGCCTGAAGGGGATCTGTTCGATGAACCTATCAAGAGTATCCATCTCAGAAAGTTCTACACCTGAATCAACTAGTGCATGGTTCAAGTCCTATAAAAATGACCGCCTTGATGAAAACCTAGCAAACAGGCATCTTGATGACAAAAAAAAATAAAATAATAATAAATAAATCAAAAAAAGAGAAAAAAAATAAAAAAAATCATAAAGTTTGAAAAAGTGCAATAAAAAAATGTAGTGAAAACCTAGAAATAGGTGCTACTTGTTATTTAAACTAGCAGTTCCATCTATTAGAGGCATGTCATGGTCATTCACTTTCACCATCATTTCTATCCAATATCATATCATAGCAACATGGTCATGTCTCACCCTAGGTTGGGGGAAAAATCTTGAACTCATTGGGGGAAATTTTTTTTGAGCTTAATCAAATGGAAAAACAACAGTATGACAAACACGTCAAACAAAACCAAAACACAATGATAAGAAAATATTTGAAAATCAATCATACATGATCAAAACACTCATTGGAAAGAATAAAATTAGGTTTTTCAAATCAAAATGGATGATCTAATCTGAATAATGATTAAATACTTTAAGCAAAGGTTGAATTATTGTAATTTGATCTTTATTATCATTTCTTTGGAGGAACTCAATGATTTATTGAACTAGAGAAGCTAGGAAGGAGAATAAAATTTACTTTGTCTGTTATCTATGAATTAATCATTATTATTATGTGAATTGTCATGAGATGTGCTCTATAAAGTATCACTAATGACATTTGAAATTCACATAGGAAAGTGATTGATTCTTGTTTGTTTATGCAAAAAATACTCAGCTTGTCTCGGTTTAATTATACCTAGATGCTTGTGTTCGCTTGCAATATAAAAAATCATGAAAGTAGTACTGAAATCATCATGGACTAACTTATACCATTGATGCTTGTACTCACTTTCAACATTTTAACAGCTCCATGATGATAAAAAAGAAAAATAAATGGACTGTTAAAGTGCCAATGTTTGCATGTAGATTTGCATGATAAAATTAGATTGCATTCATGTTAGTCTTACATCTACATAGTATTTGTTACAAAAGCTAGTAAAGGATTCAAAAACAATGTTAACCTTCTTTATTAATGGATCTAGTATACTTGACATTGACAAAAACAAAACATCATCATTATCATGTAGTTGCATATTCATTTCCATTGCATACATTAGAAAACATTATTATATCATTTCATCATTCAAACATTTCATCATATAATTTTCATTAATCATGTCATTTCTTCATTTATGCATCACATCATAAAATTGCATGGGAAAAACTATCAAAAACAAATCTCTATATTAGTTGCATTTTCATTCATCCATTCATCTATCATAGAACATACATTAAAAATACCATTATATTCAACATTCATTCATCCATTTCTTACATCATTACTCATATATCTTTGGAACATCATGTCCATAATCATGCATATAGTTACATTATCATGTAATTTAGATATACACATCATCATACATCTATCGATCCATCTAAATAACTACATACATCATGCATCCATACATCATCATTATTCACATAATCACATTTGAACCTCATAAATCAAAAAATGATAAAATCATTGCATATCATCACGATCATTAAATGCATTCATAACAGTATCATATAGATCATCACATGGCATATAGAACATAGGAAATAAATGCATCCATCATAGAACCATATAGAATCATATAGATCAATAATCCACCACATATCATATATAGATCTCAAAATCATAATGTCAATTATACAATGATGTTTGAAATGTAAGGAAATGAAACATAAAATATGGTTGTAAATCAAAAATTGGAGTATACATCATATCTCAAAATACATCAGAAAGTACAATCATATGGCTATGTGCTACTAGCTCCAGATGGTGTAAGCATCTCTAGACCACTCCCTCCACCCCCATACATAACAGGATCTCTCGAGTCTCTCAGAAGAGGTTGTGTAACACCCTTACTCATGGTCCTCGACTAGCTCTTGCCAGATCGAGACTGGGCATAACTCACTCTCTGCTCAGAGGGAACTACATCATGGTACCAACCTCTGTAGTACTCTGCCTCTCTACCCAAATAGAGAACCTCTCTCATATAATAAGTTGCAGAGGTACCATCGACCAATCTTTGTAGTCTCTCGGCTATCAACTAAGCCTACTATGCAACCCATCTAGCTACATCTCTCTCAGCTGTTAAGGTGGTAATTTGTGCTTGGGTCACTGATAACTTGCATGTACCTAAGAAAGGGCATGTGCATGAGGCTGAGCCTGTGTCTACAATAATAAACCCTCAACCTGAATCAACTGACCTTGTAAGGTCTGCACCTATGCCTGTAGGCTCACAATCTGCATCTGCTACTGCTGGGTAGGTACAGCAATCTGCACATGTTGCTCTATAGGAACTACTAGTGATCACCTCTTACAAGGCACCAAATAGTCTTGGACATCCAAACTTGCACCTAACCCACCTACACCTGATCTACCTGCACCTAATGCATCTCCACCACCTCCTCCATCATCTCCCTCCTCATCTCCACTGCTCTCATCATCACTGTTGCTCTCCTCATTACCACTTCTCTCAACATCCTCCACCTCCTCCTCACCAACCTCCTCTCTCCTCCGTCAGCAACTGTGTGCAACAACAACCTCCTCCTCACTAGGTAGTGGCACTAGCTCATTGGGAATGGAAATATGTGGAAAGGGATGTAGGGCCAAATACTCTACATAATTTTCTATAAGAGGTGCCTCAATAATCTCAAGACAGATATCCCAAAATAGAAGTTGTAGACCTTGGAACTCCTAAACGACAACATCATATGGAAGATAGGGTCCCCACTCTACAAAGTCTATCTGATGGCGACCATAATGGGAAACACCCTATGGCATGCCCTATACAATACCATACTGCCTAAGGACCTATGTGAACAAAAATATCTCCAATACCCAACATGTTTGACCAATCAACTTTGACTGACAGAGGTGTGGAAACTAAATATTAGCATCATCCCAGTGCTCACAATCTAAATAGGGACTCCATGTCATAGCCTCTACATCATTTAATACTCTCCTCCAATGATCCAACTTACCTAGTCTAGGATGAGTAAGTTGACCTACATATATGTGCACATATAGCCTCATGGAAAGCTACTATCTCACCATCACTGGACATGTAACAACTATATGTTTCCATGCCCACACTTGAAGTAAAGTAACACTGAATGACAAACTAGCACCTTTGAGGTAGACAACTGAATGCAAATCATGATACATATGGGCAAGAATACACATGCCCCATGCATATCTAGTACCATGCATAATCATACTCTCCAACACACGACCCCAACTAATAGAAAGTCCCTTTCACCTGCGATCAAGACAAAGGAACCCTCCAATGAAACCAACAAGAACTGAAGACAAGGTGGCATAGGCATCCACCATCTCATGCCATGGAATCTTGTACCCACAAATAGAATCATCCTGAAATACTTTGTGGAGAGCATCAGTCCCGCCCTACTCTAAAGAATCATAAAATACAATGTCACCAATGACAGGTATCCTCAGAATCTACCAAACATCCTCAAGAGTGATTGTCATCTCAGGGGTCAAAAGGTGGAAGGTATTATGCTTGCTATGCCACCTCTTTGCTAGGGCTATTAGAAGAACCCAATTAATCCTAATATGGGGCATAGATAAAAGAGACGATAAATGACAACGTGTGATGATTTTCGTATTAGGTTGCACTAGCTATGGTATCAAATCAAATATCTTAGGGAACCTCTCTTGAATCTACAAGTTTGTCAATGACTCCTATCATCACGAAATATTCAAAGTCAGTACTCTTTGTCAAATCATTTAACATCAATTAGCTTATGAAATCTAATTAGCTTTGGTGAGACTTTGATCAAATCTCATGAGCAAGCATCATTGAACCTCACATATAATGAGGTCAATTAATCAAATCAACCTTGCCTATCATGATGTTTATCAATAAAACTATAATTATTCCTCACCTATCATGAGGATAATTATCATCAATCAATCATTAGACCTCACTTATCATGAGGTTGAACATCATCTACTCTATTGAGATAATTGATCATATCAAATCAATGGCTGACATGATCAAAATTGACAAAATCAAGAAATTTTTTGAAAAAATACATCACTCTGACTTGAATGCGCTAAAATAGTGTTTTTATGTGCCATTAAAACACATTGATGTGCTAAAATAGCCGATCAAAATGCTATTTCATTAGATGTGCCATTTCAAGAGGCAAATTTGCAATTTCAAGCAATCAATGTACTATATCATTGGATGCACTACTTTACCCTATGGATGTACCATTTTAGGCAACAAATGTGCCATTATAGCCTATGCACTACTCTAAACTATGGATGTGCTAAATAATCTATCCTAAGCACTAAAACAACCTATGTGTTATTTCACTTAATGTATGCGCTAAAAAAAAAAACCTATGCACTAATCTAGTGCATGTGTTAGAATAGTAAGCATATGTGCTACATAGATTGATGTATGCATTGAAAGATTTCAAAAAATTTCAAACCAAATAAAAAGCGAAAAAAATGAGAAAACATGAAAAACGAGGAGGTTCACAGGTGCATACTAAAGGTTTGTAGGCAGTCGGGCGGTTGTGTCGATGCACATTCTTGAAATGATGAGTGTGGTAGGGGATTGACATTTTTCTCCAAAAAGCACCAAATCACTCTTTCTCAAATTTCTAAAACTCAAATTGCAAAAATGAGTTCTAAATCACCCTTTTTAGCTTTTTAATAGAGTGATTAAAGGTGATTTTTATGGGATTTATTTCATTTATTTACTGGAGGGTTAATTGATATTGTTTATTTCATCATAGGGGCATCTTTCAAATAGTTTGTTAGGAGATAAATTATTTCAACATCAAAACTTCATCAAATCATCACAAAAATCACAAAAAAATTGAAAATTTTGAAAAAAACAAAATCAAAGAATTCATCAATTTATCTCTTAAGGGGGCATATATCCATCATCACATCAAAATCAATGTCTAGGACATAATGAATTATTCTTTCTTGTCGATACTAGCAGCAATAGTAGCAAAACTTTCTTTGAAGTAATGTGTAAACACATCACTTCAAAGAGGGGAAAAATGTATACACCTAAAAATGGTCTAGATAATCTAATTAATTAAATATGATTTATTTGGTAAATTACCCTTAAATTCATCTACTATTGAATAAATATAAATATTTATTTATATATTTCACATTTAAATTCTTATTTAATTCTTCTAATTCTTCTATTATTTCATCTTAATTAAATAAATAGGTTCACATAGTTTATTTCATTTAATTATTCATTTCTTCCATATTTAATTTAATAAATAGACTTCTATAGTTTGTTTTATTAAATTTAATATCTTATTTCTTCCTAAAACTTGAATAAATCCAAATATTCAAATTTGTGCACATATTTCTATAGCTCATCATATCTCACCTACCAGATTAGATATGAAATATCTAATTTAATTCATCTCAACCTTCATGGGTAAATTTGGAGAAAAATTGGAGATAATTTTATAGGTGAACTTCTTCATCTTCATCCATTGATTCTTCTTATCATCTAGCACAATGTTTTTGTGGGAGGAACAATCCCCATGATTAGTTCATGTTTCTTCATCTCTCACCATTCAATCCTCCAGATCAAATCTAGACCTTTGTTGTGTTGCCCCTTCACAAATATGTTGTCGTGAATCTATCAATATAGCCTTCTAAAGCAGGAAATGGATCCCAACTTTATGCAAACTTACTCTGTAGAAATAGCAATTAATCAATCAAGCATTTGAACATTTGAACAATAGAAATATCAATTAATCAATCAAGCTTCTTAGCAATAGCAATATCATTTAGCAATAGCAATCATAGCATTCTAGAATCAATATCATGGTTGCATCATAGTTTTACTATAGCTTCCTTTTATCATATCCATGTCAATTTAGATTACAATAACTTCATCATTATCATTTAGATATCATCATATAGGATTAGATCATTGCATTTAGCAACATCTCATTCTCTATATTAGCATTTTAATAGTCACAATGCTTACCAAATCTGAGAGCCCAGTGACTTAATAAATCTTTGAAGATAGGGAACAATGAGACGCTTTCAAGATTTTTCCTATTTGAATTAGATTAATTATTGTTGATTATTTTGATATAATGTCTTATTAAGAAGTGTTGTTTGTTATTTTACTCATTACTTATTCCACACTTACAATAACCATTAAATTGTTGAAGCTCATGTCCATCTTATCCACTCTATGCTAAAGCTCCCAGAACTGAGAAGCATAGGAATCTAGGGCCCTAACATTATCTTGCATCACTCCAATATTTTCCATCATTTGTTGATCATACAACCCCTTCGTTACTTCCATAACCACATCCTCAACTTCACGTTCAATATTTTGAATCCCTTCCTCATCCTCATCTTCCAAGTCTTTAACCACTAGTTGGTCATCACCAACCATTTCTTCATCCTATTCAGTATTGGATGAGTCTTCCGAGAAATCTTCTCCCAAAACTATGGACAACTCCATTTTACTCAAATTAATGGGAGGTAGAGATTCCTCTTCAAGGTCATCCCCAAGCTCTTCAAAACAAAGTTTCTTCCCTTTGGCAGATAGGCCCATAGGCCTAACCGACCTCCTCTCACCCCTTCCACTGCTAGAATCATCCAATTTACCTTAGTCTTCCTCATCTCTATGGTAACATAAATTGTACTCCCTTCTTGGAGATAGTGCAATTTCTTGCCTAATTTGAACCTATTATAGCACCCTTGCATTAAATACCCTTTTAAATAATCATTAATAGGCCTCTAAGACCCTTTATTTCAAATCTCGAGACTTATTTAAACTGAAAACCTAACAAAATCATCAAAAGCATTAAAATTTATAACAATACACCCTAAAACTATAGGGTGGAACTCATATGCCACCTTGTGTGTATGAATCCCCCTAGGTAGGACCCATATGCCACAAGTAGCGTTTGATCCCATTTGGGCCCTTTTTAGGGTTTGAGCACAAAATTCAGCTTTTTAATTCAAATTTTTGGTTGATGTCATCTTTCAAGATCTAAATAATGGTAAATTAGGAGTATTACACATATATACGAGCTTCTAAGTCATTATTTCATCCAAGCAACAATCTAGAAGAGAAATTTTAAGATGTAAGCATCTACAAGCATTCAAGCATTCTTCACAAGAGCATTCAAGAGAAATTAATCAACAAATTTGAAGCCTTGGAACAACATTATTGTGTTTTTTTAGGTCTTCAAGCTCACTTTCATTCAAGCTATAACATTTTCAAGAGTTGATTATGGTTTCCTATGGTGAATCATGATTGATTCTAGGTTGGGGAGATGCAACTAGCCATCAAGCCAAGCCTAATGACTTGCTTCCTAAGTGTTTCCATTCTCCATTATCATCATACATTCAGCCTAAGGAAGGTATTTTTACATGTTTGGATCTAAAAATCAGTGTGGTAAGGAAGAATAGAGATTGGACCACAAATATGAACTTTAAATTTTTGAAAAAGCAGAACGGGGTTGATATGCTAGAAGTGGCATATGAGTCCCACTATAGGAAATTTTCTAGATTTTTGGAGATCTTGAATCTACACTGCTAGAAACTTGTTCTAGTCTAGAAACCCTAGACTAGGACTGATATTCCAAAAGTGGCATATGAGTCCTAGTGTTCCATAAAAGGAATATTTTCAACATTTTAGAGTTGATTCTAGGCTCACCCAGATTTCTAGGTGCACTTCTATGTTTTTCCAATTTTTTGTTTAGTTTTTTACTCCTTTCTGGGTCATTTATTATATTTTTTCATTGCATTATGTTTTGGCATTATATCTTGCATTTCATTAGTCTTCTGAAGCCCTAGCTTGGTGGTGAATGCCTCTTTTGTTTGTAATCAGTTATCAAACCCTAGGAGAACCCTATTGTAAGGTCTCTTTCTCCTTTGCATATATTAGATTGAGATCTCGAGGGTTTCCTTGAGTGAAACTTGAGTGCAAAATAGGAACCCTATCTCCTCAAAGGTAGAGTGCCCCATCTTATTTCATGTTGTTTCATTTTGGTGAACCTACATTCAAAAGATCTTAATTCTAATTTTGAGGGCATTATCGTCCTAGATTTAGATTGCATTAATATTGCATTGCATTTTGCATTAGTTAATTGGAATTATAGGGTTTCTAATATTACATTAGTGAAAGTGCATATAAGTTGCATTTTTGCATCTTACATCATTGAATTTCATCTAAAATCTGTATTTCCATTTAGTCTATAGATCATTCAAACCAAAAAGTATAAAAATCACTTTTTTTAAAAAAAATTGTGAAAAAAACCTTCATTGGGACGTTCATACAACCCTCTGGGAAATTTAGTCCTAGTACAAATTATAAAATACATTTTCCAACATTGAATTCTCTGTTTTTGTGTTTATATTTGTCACTATTAGTTATTAGTTTCAATTTGCAGAGTTTCGGTTACATAGATTTCATTAAATTTAGCATAGTTTACATTGATTGCAATTATGGATAGAATTATATTACAATTCTTTTCATTTCGTAGTTCAATTAGATTAGGTTACATTTTTCATTCATTAGAAAAAAAAAAAACCAAAAAAACCTAAAAACTGATGAACCACTTGGAGAAAGCATAGTTATTTGAACATGTCAAATCTCTTTTTCCAAGTTAACCTAACCCTCAAGCCTTTTAGTAGTGATGAATTTGACATGTTAGATGAAACCCTTTAGGATTTCATCTCACAAGGTTCATCCACTAAGGATTGTCATGACAAACCAAAACTAAGACAAGTTAATGTGACTCAACCTCAACTTATCCTTTACCCACCTTCACACAACCCTAAAACTCAAAAAAAACCTGATTACACCCTTGAACCACCTAAGAACAATGTTTTGCAGCAATCAACTCATAATACCATTGCTCATACATATAACACTAGAAAAAATTTGCAACCAAAAAACCAACTACAACACCTTTGACTTTGCCTAATCACATCTTACCTACTACTCTTCATTTGCCCTTGCATAGTGGGAAGGAGAATGATCTTGTTGAAAAAATTAAGAATACTCCTACAAAGATATCCCATTGGGATCTAATTTAGAATTCACCTAATTATCACACTATGCTTCAAACCACCTTGCAACAAGTAGTGATTCCCTCATATACAAATGCAAATGACATGGAAAATCTAATATAAGGAATGAATACAGTTAATGTAGAAATTACATTTCACCAACATGAGCTACCTCCTTTGGAAATGAGAAAGAGAAATGATGCATTTGTGATAATAGCAACCTATGATGGGTGGGGAATGAAAAGAACCCTTGTTGGCAATGGTTCCACTCTTAATTTGTGTAGTGTGACCCTTTTGGATAAATTAGGCATGGATAAATCAAGAATCCAACCTGATTCCTTATTGATTCAAGGATTTTACAATATATGAAAGAAATCACTTGGTGTAATTACTTTTCCTATTATATTTTGAAAGGCTACCTTGCAAAATCCTATTCATGTCATTCCTTATAATCTTTCATACAATATTCTTTTAGGGCGACCTTGGATTCATGAGATGCATGCAGTACCTTCAAATCTTCATTGCATAATGAAGTATGTATATAACAACAAAGTATACCAAATTAAAATAGACCCCGAGCCGAAAAGTTTCTTACAAGTTGAAAAAGGAACCATAAATCACTTGAGCATATTAATTTCAATATCAAATATAGAACCTATGGATGAAGATAAACAAGAATTGGAAATGGTGTCAAAGTTTCTAGAAGATGATTTTGGTTATTTTTAATTCACACCTTTGTTTATGGGAGAATACATAATCACAAGAAAAGAAGATGAGAAACAAAAGCAACCAATGGTTATGTCAACACAGAAATCGGAAGAAAACTCACAAGCATCTACCTCATCTACTCTAGAAGATGACACAAGCTATACAAAAAAATTTGATGAGATAGACTACCAATAACCACCAAACCCAAAAGAAATGGAGAGACTTTATGGGAAAGGTTATGAATTCATGAAACAATTTGGTTATAGTGGAAAATGATGTGGAAAGAAAGAACAAGGTACTTGTGTTCCTATAGAGACTAACACACAAGAAAAGAAAAGTGGTTTGGCATATTTCCCTTCTAAGATAATGCAAGCAACAAAAAGACCCTCACTAAACATCAACACCATCATGTGTAATCCTAAAAAAACCCTTACCTTGAAGAATTTGAAGTTGATTGATACAACTTGTGAAGGATCATTGGAATTCTTTGAAAATGATGAAACCTTGAAAGAAAGACTAGGATTTTATGACAAACCATTTACTCCTAAAAAGAAATGGTTTACATGTGATATGATTAGTACCAAGAAAAAATATGGAGAAGATTAAAGTAATGAGATTGACAAGAACAACAAAGAATACAACCCTAAATTTTGGAAGCAAAATGCACTTCCTTTAGGAGATACAATTGATATACCAATGGACATTAACAATGAATAAAAAGTGATACAAAGAGGAAAGTCTCTTGATAACAACATACAAGAAGACCATGCATCTTTTCTTCATGACTTCCCCAAACTTTCACAAATGTAATTATTCGGATATGTCAAGAATTAATCCTAATATCGTAACACACAACATAGTCCTTGCTGAAAATGCTAAACCTGTTAGAAAAATGATACGAAAAATGAATCTAAAGAGAGCCTTGCTAGTTAAAGTTGAGATTGAGAAGCTCTTTGAAGATGGTTTTATACCTCCTATAGATTATTCTCCTTGGATCTCAAATATTTTCGTAGTCGTAAAATTGGATAATCATATTAGGATATGTACGGATTTTCATGATTTGAATAAAGCATCTTTAAAAGATGACTTTCCCCTTCCTCAGAATGACATCATAGTGGACTCGACTATGAGACATGTGTTATTTTCATTCATGGATGGATTCTTTGGATGCAATAAAATATTTATCAACCCTCAAGATCAATACAAAAAAGCATTTACCACAGCATGGGGAACATTCTGTTGGGTAATGATACTTTTTGGATTAAAGAATGCAAGCACAATGTATCAAAAAGCTATGACATTGATATTCCATGATTACATACATAAGATTTTGGAAGATTATGTCGATGATATTCTAGACAAATCTTTAACTTGTCAAGATAATCAGAACATCCTTCAAAAAAAATTTGAGTGAATGTGAAAATATAACATGAGATTGAATCCAAAAAAGTGTGTCTTTGGTGTAGATAGTGGAAAGCTTTTAGGTTTTATCATATATTATAGAGGCATTGAGGTGGACACAAAGAAGATTGATGCTCTAGTTAACATCCCACCTCTTAGAAAAATTTCTCAATTATGCACCTTACAAGGAAGAATTCAGGCTATTAGTCATTTTATAGCATCCCTAGCTAACTGAACATAACCATTTACACATTTTCTTAAGAAAGATGTCAAATTTAAATGGAATAAGGAATGTAAATAGGATTTTGATAGTTTGAAATATTATCTTGTCACTCCACTTTTTCTACAACATGCTATGTAGAACAAACCATTTATCCTTTATACAGCTGCATCGACCCATGCTCTCATAGTATTGTTGGCACAACAAGACAAAAATGATAAAGAACATCCTATTTATTATATTAGCCAAACTTTGATTGATTAAGATAAATAATACACAACAGAAAACAATGTTTGGCTCTTTTATTCACTACTAATAAGTTGAGACATTATTTATTGAATTCTCAAATACATGTGATGACAAAATTTGATCCTTTAAAACATTTTTTTACTAAAAAATATTTCTTAGGACACTTAGCTAAGTGGGTGATGTTAACCTAGTTTTACCCTAAATTTATTTTCAAAAATAAATTAAAGGTCAAATCTTAAACCTTTAAAACCTCAACCATTAACCCTCAATTCTTAAACCCTTAAACCCTCAACCATCTACCCTCTACCTTCTACCCAATACCCTAAATCCTCAACCATAATCCATCAAACCTAAGCCTTCAACCCTTAAACCCTCAACCCTCTACCCTCTACCCTCAACCAATACCCTAAACCCTCAACCCTAATCCCTCAAGCCTAAGCCCTCAACCCTTAAACCTTTAAAATCTCTACCCTAAACCCTACACCCTCAACCCCTAATCTCTAAACCCTTACACCCTCAACCTTGATCCCTAAACCCTCAACCCTTACACCCTAAAGCCATAATCTTAATACCTCAACCCTCAACCATCAAACCCTAAACTCTCAACCCCTATATCCTCTACACTATACATTGGACCCTCAACCATAAATCCTCAACCCTCTACCCTCAACCTTAAACACTCTAACCTCAACCTTTAAATCCTAAACACTTAAAACCTCTTCCCTCTACCCTCAACCCAATACCCTAATCCCCCAACCCTTAAACCATTAAATCCTTAAACTCTCTACCCTAATCCATCAAACCTCAACCCTTAATCCCTAAACCCTAATACCTCAACCCTTAAACCCTCAATTCTCAACCCTCAAGCCTTAATCCCTCAACCCTCAACCTTTAAAACCTAAACCCTCAATCCCTATACCCTCTACCGTATACATTAGACTATCAATCCTAATCCCTCAACCCTATACACTCAAACCTATACTCTCAATCCTCTGCCCTCAACCTTAATCCATAAACCCTATACCATCAACCCAATACCCTATTTCCTCAACCCTATACCCTCACTTATCAACCCTCTACCCTATACATTGGGTCCTCAACACTCATCTCTCTTTGTACATCCCTCTTATTCTTTCATTCTCTCTATCTCACTTCTCCCTTCATCTCTCAATCCCTCCATCCCTCCCTCTCTACCCTAAAGCCTTAACCCTTAATCCCTCAACCCTCAATTCCTAAACCCTCAATTTTCAACCCTTAATCTCTCAACCATAATCCCTCAACCCTCAACCCTTAAACCCTTATACCTCAACTATTAAACCCTCAAACCATCTACCCTCTACACTATACATTAAACCTTGAACCTTCAATTCTCAACCATCTACCCTATATATTGGATCCTCAACCATAATCCATCAACCATATACCCTAAAACCTATATACTCAACCTTATGTCCTCAATCCTCAACCCTAAACCCCTAATCCCTAAACCATAAACCTCATCCCTAAACTCTTAAACCTTTAAACCTTCAACCCTTAACCCCTCAACCCTTAAATGCTTAAACCCTCAACCCTCTACCCTATACATTATACCCTCTAGCATATACATTGGAACCTCAACCCATATCCCTATCTCTCCCTCCCTAAACCTTTAAACTCTCTACCATTAACCCTCAACCCTAAACCATTAACCCTCAACCCTCTACCCTCTACCCCCTACCCTCTACCCTCTACCCTCTACCCTCTACCCTCTACCCAATACCCTAAAAACTCAACCCTAATCCCTCAAACCTAAGCCATCAACCCTTAAACCCTCTACCCTCTACCCTCAACCCAATACCCTAAACCCTCAACTCTTAAACCTTAAAAACCTCTACCCTAAACCCTCAACCCTCAACCTTTAATCCCTCGGCCTTAATCCATAAACCCTCAATCCATAAATCCTAATCCCTCAACCCTTAAACCCTAAACATTCAACCCATATACCCTCTACCAATCCCATTGGACCCTCAACCCTATGCCCTGAACCCTCTACCATAAACCTTAAACCCTCAACCCTCAACTATTCAACCCTAAACCCTTAAATCCTTTTCCCTCTATCCTCAATCCAGTACCCTATACCCTCAACCCTAATCCCTTAACCCTATACCCTCAACCCTTAACCCTTAAACCCTTAAAATATTTACCCTAATCCCTCAACTCTCAACCCTTAATCCCTCAACCCTAAAACCCTCAACCTACCCTCTACCCTCTACCCTATACATTAAACCCTCAACCCTCGTCCCTTAATCTCTCAACCTTCAACCCTTAAACCCTAAACACTCAATCCATATACCCTCTACCCTATAAATTGGACCCTCAACCCTAATATCTCAACCCTATATGCTCAAACCTATACCCTCAACCTTCTACCCTCAATCCTAAACCCTCAACCCTCAAACCTTAAACCCTCTACCCTCTACCCTCAACCTTAATCCCTCAATGCTATACCTCAATCCTATACCTTGAACCCAATACTCTAAACCCTCAACCCTATACCCTCAATTCTCAATCCTCTACCCTATATATTGGATCCTCAACCCTCATCTCTCTTTGTCCTTCCTCTCCTCATCTCTCCTCCTCTCTCTATCTCACTTCTCCCTCCATCTCTCCTCCTCCCTCATTACCTCCCACTCTACCCTAATCCCTTAACCTATACCCTCAACCATTAAACCATTAAACACTCAACGCTAAAGCCTCATCCCTTAACCCTTAAACCCTCTACCCTCTACCCTCAAACCAATACCCTAAATCCTCAACCCTAATTGCTTAATGCTTAAACTCTCTATCCTAAACCATCAAACCTCAACCCTTAATACCTCAACCCTTAAACTCTAAACCCTCAACCCTTAATACCTCAACCCTCAATCCATAAACCCTCAATTTTCAACCCTTAATACCTCAACCCTAATCCCTCAACCATCAACCTTTAACCCCTAATCCCTCAAACCTCAATCCTTAAACCATTAAACCCTCAACCCTCTACCCTCCACAATATACATTAAACTCTAGACCCTCAATTCTCAACCATCTACCCTATACATTGGATCCTCAACCATAATCTCTCAACCATAAACCCTAAAACCTCTATACTCAACCCTATACCCTCAACCCTCAACCCTAAACCCTTAAACCCTAAACCTAATCCCTCAACTCTTAAACCTGTAAACCCTCAACCCTTAACCCTTCAAACCTTAAATGCTTAAACCCTCAACCATCTACCCTATACATTAAAATCTCTACCCTATACATTGGAACCTCAACCCTAATCCCTATCCCTCTCTCTATCTATCCATCTAACCTTTCATGGGAAAGGTCGTTGATGTCACAACTTACATCATTTAATCAATTACTTATCGAACCAGGTGTGTCTTAGAGCAATATGTGATAAGGATAAATGTCACAAATTATTTTGAGGGGTTTTGCACTATAGACAATGACTTCAATTATCAATTTGTCTACTTCAGGAGCTCTCAGGAGCTCTCAGGAGCTAAATTATAGCGAGTGATTCCTAAGGTTTAAGTCTATCTTATTTTCTAATCTAAAATTTTGTTCACTTATTTCTAACTTTATTGAACTTGATTTAGACCGATTCATGGAGACAACTAATGATTACTTTAATCCTTAATCAAAAACATGAAATCTAAATTAATTCTATTTTGTTTTAAAAGAAATCCATAATTAATTGCTGGAAATTAAACACTATTTTAAAAATAGAAATGAATTGCGAGGAAATGACGATTACTCTAGAAAACATAAAGACTAATCTCCATGAATAGTTTATCAACAAACTCCAACTTCATCTTTCAATAAGCTCCTATCATCACTTCTAATGAAACTTAATAAATAAACACCAAACCTAACTACTTTGAACAACATCTAAATTTAATTAATCTGATAAACCTTACAATTATTCTAACAACTTCATCTAACCATGATAAATTGAAACTTGAAAGGTAATTCGAGCTGAAGTAACTATCTAGATTTAACATTCACTAAGTCAAAAAATGATTTAACAACTTAACAATTCAGAGTTAATATCTACTTCAGATTTAATACTAATGAATCATAAATAGCATAACTTAATAGAACACCAACACAAGATTGTTCCAAAGGTTGAGCGGGCCCTACTCTTCCTTAGGTAATATCCCTTAACACAGTGATTGAATTAACTTCTTGCTTTCATTCTCATTGATCAAAAGTAGAAAACAGAACAAAGTATTTCCTTCGATTACATAAATCTGATTGAAATTATCTAACTCCTAACTAAAACAGAAACATGGATATTTATAATAATATCCTTATTAGATTCTAACATGGTGCTAACTGCTAAGACTTAAGGCAACTGAACTAAAAATTACAACAAAACTAAAACAGAACTAAAGCAGGACTAAAGTAGGAGTATGCCAAATTAGTGTTGGAAGTAGAAGTTCCTTAACCAACTATAAAGAAGTCAATTCATACTTGATTGATTCATCATCCAACAAGGCCCATCTATGGTGTAGTCATTCATCATGATTAAACAAAGAGTTTAACCATATCATCAATCTTTAAAATACCCTATTCAAAACCCTTAAGAAAAGGATAACAATTATGGTAGTAAAAGATCAACGTAACATAATTATCTCATTTAATATCATAATAAAGTAATGCATTTAACATAAATATTACTTCAAATATATCCACTAATTTAGCTAAACATAAAGGAAAATAAGTAAATATGTTAATCTATAATCTACCACCAGTCATGTCAATTAACAAAAATAACAAGTCTTTTAAACATAAAATCCTTTAAATGAAAGTATTTTGAGTCTCTCATCATTTCTTCCCCACTTGTTCTGGACCATTTCCTCATGGTTCCTCATCAAGAATTATTTTTTTCTCCTTTTCCTTGTTCAGTTCCTCCATCCAAATGCAGCAATCAAACACTCCTTCGCTATAATGGTTTGGTAATTTTCTATTGAGTGCAAAACCATGGTTTTTCCTTAGCTTTTCAAACCATGGACTTAACACTCCATCAAGTATACTTTTTTCTTTGAGATTTGGTGCTAGAATAATGATAATTGGCATTTTGAATCTCATGCTGACCCAAAATTCTTTCTACTATTGGATCAAGGTGATGACATGTTTGACTCTTATCAAACTCTAGTTGATAATTGTTTGGACTTATTGGTTCTCTTCTTTTGACTATCTTAGGAATGAGTTGGTACCTTTCCTCACAGGACTGTAGTGCTAATGGGGGAAGTGTTCCCTCAATATTCTGGAATGCAACAATACCATCGAGCAAGTTTAAAACATAAAGAGGATTAACTTGATTGATCCTTACCACTCATGATACTGCTTTGTTATATTCTCTAGCATGAGGCATTTCGGGTCTCATTGGTAATCCATACCTTCTCTGAGCCTCCTTATATTTGTCCATTCTACTCGACCATTCTACCTGATTTTGCATTAAAGAGGCAAATGATCTAATTTGAATTTCACCAACATAAATATTCAACATAGACTCATCATTTTCTCCCATTAAGAATCCATGCTGGTAAAACTCACACATTAAATTAATGTCAGGGTGGCTATTAAAGTAATCCTATAGAAAATATTTATCATTATGATAATCCAAGCTTCTTCCTAAGATTAATTGATTTAGTTTCCATTCTAGAACCTTTCTTTAAGAAACAAAGCATACATCCCGACTGGTCTTCTCATGGAAAGCATCACAAAATTGATTTTTGTTGCTTGCTCAAGTCTCCTTTCAATCTCATTTTTTTATTTTTCTAACTTTTGTACCTGCTCTTTCAACACTTTATTTTCTTCCTTAAATTTCAAGGTTGTCAATGAGATTATCTAGGCTAAGTTGAAGGAGAAATATCTAATGGAATAGAAGGAATATTAGAGATAATGGAAGGAAAATCAAGGTATCATGGAGGAGTTGTTGAAGTAGAGGCTTCTTGTGCATAAAACCGCATAGATTGTTGTCTTAATTTCTCTTCCTTTTGTTGCAATTCTTCTTTTAGTTTTGAAATTTCTTCAGCATTTTCTAATGCTTGTACACTAGCTTGTTGCAGGGAATCCTTTGTTTTACTCAATTATTCTCTAAACCTTGCTTCATTTTATTCAATTTTCCCTTCCATTTCTTGAGTTTTTTTGAAATATTGTTGCAATTATTCTTCTTTTCTTCTCAATTTTTCCTCAAGGAATTGCATGTTTTTCCTTTCTTGTTCCAATTTAGCTTCTAATTGGGACATTTTCATAGCCCTCAATAATTCTTCAATTTCTAATTCCTCTTCATTCAATTTTTCACTGGGTCCTTCTTCTTCAATCAATGGTTATTTTCCTTTTATTTTCTCATATTGTGGAGAAGGTGTAGGGATCGCATGGTCTCCTCTTGTTCAAATTCCTCATATGCTTCTTGCTCTTCAAATTGTGTCTCAAACTCTTCAGCAAAGTCATAGACTTAAAAAGTAGGGGTTCTTTGAGGAGTTAGCATTGGGCCTTCAGGGGGACTTTGAGGCCACTCAGGAGATTATACAGGGATATGAGTTTCTTCATGGACTACAACAACTTCTTTTGGGCTTTCCAAAATAGGGGTTTGAATTATAGGTGTCTCTTCAGGGGTGGATACTACAGTCTCAACATGGCTAGGGCTTTCCTCATGTACTTCTTGCTTCCTATTTTTGGAACTAGTACGACCTACCCTAGAGAATTCTTCTAATTTTTTTTTCCCCTTTTTCTTAGAAGATTCTCCTTTTTCAAATCTTGACTTTTTAGTTGCAGGTCCCCTTGTGGGTTTCCCTTTTGGCTTTTCTACGAGTGCAAACTAGAATTCTAACCAGCCCTATTTTCTAGATTCTTTCTTTAGAAAATGGTGTTTAATTATCAAATGAATCAACCCCTGGTATTTTATGGCAATTCCCCTCTAGAATTTACTCTTAAAATCATGGAAGCAATTTTTTGGAACAAAAATGCTGGAAGATTTATTCTAGTAGAGGATTTGGTCTGTCCATACCTTAAATGTATCAAAATCCATGCATTCCAAGTCCTAGTATAGTACCATAGTTCCCTTCATAGGTGAAAATTTTCATAAGCCGCGTTGCAATAGTCCTCCAAGGATCGTCCAAACTTTGGTGAGAAATCTCGCGTTGGTCTCCCTTATGCATCAGAATTTTTGACCTTTCAGGCTCTTGGTGAAATGTTGCCACCAATTTCTCAAATTTGACTTGGCCCTTGTTGATTGGTTTTCCTTCAGTTGGAATTCTAGAAATTTCATTGATTATTTCTTGAGTCACTTTAATTATCTCTCCCCTTATTCTGGTGACATTCACATTAAAGTTTCTCACAAATTATTCAACCATTTCTAGCTGGAAACCTTCATATTGTATTATAAAATTTAGACACCCCGCTTCTTCTAACAATCTTCTAGTTTCTGAATCAAGATTGAAATTCTCTAGCTCAACATTTCTCTTGTTACCCATCTCTCTTTGTCAATAATGGTGGACTTCTATAATGGAAAATTTCCCTGGTGGACTTCAACTAGCAAACTGAATTACTTACCAAAAATGTGGAATGATTTTTTCTTGATTTGGGAGTAGCCAATTTGAAAATGAAATGACATGCCATTAAATTTTTGTATTAATTTCCTTTACTCCTATGGATGATTCACACGCCACAACAAGAAGTTTTCAATTTAATTTGCAAGGTTGGTAGCATCCTTCACACATGTCAATATGAACATGGGAGGATTTTGAAAAGACAAGAAAATCATGAAAAAGATCTGTTATTATTGACTAAAATCATCTAATTTCACATTATTCCTTATATCAACCATCCACCACTTTTTCAAATGATTAAAAGTTATTTATTATCGTCATTAATTAACAGTATGGTGAAGATGTCTAGACTTATAAATATTCACCTATTTTAAATTAGTCTAACTACCTTAGAAAATAATATTCAAAAATAATATCACATTAAATTCGCACCTTAATTTATTTTGATCCTTTGAGTTCTTCAGGAGCCTTCAGGAGTTCATCAGGAGTCTTCAGGAGCTCTTAGGAGCTTAGAACTTTAGGAGTTTTTAGGAGCTTTGTAGGAGCTATCGAGAAAAATAGAGTCTTCAAAGTCTTTAGTATTTAGGATCTTTAGGAGCCTTCAGGAGCTTTCAAAAGTTAACTTAGATAGACTGCCATTTCTAGTTTTTAGTCATCATTTTTTTTTGAAAGCAAACTAACAATTGTTGGTTTTCAATTTACTTCCATTTATGTCAAGGTAAACCACCGTTTGTTGGTTTTCAATTTACCCTATTTATTCATGCCTTCCTCAAAGGTTTAAAAACTTTCTCTCATCGAAGAAATATCTTCCATGAGAAAATGTTCAATTATGTGTTGTAGATCATCTAAAAATTCTTCCTTTGATGTAGGCTTATGATATATCACTAACTCATTTGACTGCAAAATCTGATGAATTTTTTTGACGAACGATGTATAATTTGTTATATTGTTGGGTACTTGTGATATTTGATGTGTAATTTTCAATTTTTTAAAATTTTATCCCCAACATTTGTCAAAATTTCAACGAACCTGGGGTTTCCTCAAAATTTTGATGAAGATTTTTCATTGAAATTTTGACAAACATGCAAAATCAGAAAAAATCAAATTATGGCCGACATAAATAAAAGTGAGTTCGCCTAATTATTGTGACAATGTTTTGCTATACTTATGAATTTTCTCTACTTGCAAATTTTCTATACTCGCGACAGTTTGTGGAGAACTAAGGACGATTTTTTTGGGAAAAATCATAAAAAATTCAAGAAGATATCGCCAGGTTGAGGGTAGTCATTTTATTTTTCCAAAATTCATTTGTGAAGTCAGATTTGTACTTCCAGGTTTGAAAATTATATTTTAAAGCAACATCTCATCAGATTTCATTTTTAGACTTGTGCATTTTCAGAATTTCATTTCCAGATTTTCTTGTGCAAGTTCAATATTCTAATTTTAGGAGTCTAATTGTTGGAAATCATAGTAAAATCAAAATTTAATAAGTTCTAGAATTAGCATTTTTAAGTGTTATTTGGATTCATTAACTTTAGACTTTCTTCTCTTTTGTAGGGGTGGTTGCATGCTGAATTTTTTTGGTGCACAATATCAGAATTATTAGATTTTATTACCTCTCTATGATTACAAATTATTAGAGTTTGAGTTTGATAATTTTTGAAGATCTAAATATTGAAGCTTGGTAAAGAAAAATCATGTTAGATAATATTAGTGCAGAACAAAATGAACAGACAATTGCTAGAGTGTGGGATCTAGATTGAAAACAAAGGGTGATGGGAAATGTTATTTTCCTTGCAATAATTGCAAGGGATTAAAAATGAGAAGACTTTTAATCACAACAACTGAGAAACATTGTAGGCAGCATGGTCACATTGAAGGGGGGCATGATTATCATCCATTGGTAAGTTTTTCATTATATGTCTTTATATTGATTCAATTTGTAAATGTTTATATAATTTTAACATTTTTATATATATAAAAAATCACTTGATTATGATCATGGTTTATTTGTGTCAATCATTATTATAAAGGTGGGGTACCCTAGGGTACAAGATATGGATTATCACACCCCAGAGAATGTGGTTTTGCAAGTGGAGGAACATGGAGCTGTGAATATCGAAGATGAAGTTAATGATATAATGGAAGAAGTGATCATGCACCAGAAAACATAGTTGAAGATGATGGTACAAATACATTGATCCATGACACATCTACTAGCACAACTGATCATGATGATTGAGATGACTTTGATGATGTTCATGATTTACCTGTACTTGAGAAGGCACACGAACCCCTTTATGAAGGATCTAAAACAACTCTGTTCTCTGTTGTATTGTTGTTGGTGAACTTGAAGGTTATGAATGGTTTATCCAACATAGCAATCTCATGGATGTTAAGATATGTCATATATGTCATCTTTTTTCATCTTTTTTAATTGTTGTTAGTTCATCACTAGTAAATAAAAGATGAAATATGTACCATTAATATTCTTTATATTAATAAATTATTTTTTTGTTGTAGATTGATAGGTGAATTTTTTTTACCACCATCTAATATTTTACCTTGCTTATACCAAGATTTATCTGCCATTATGAAAGATATTGGAATGGAGTATCAAGCAATAGATGCATGTTCCAATTATTATATTATATATCATAAACAACATGAATTTGCAAAAAAATGCCTGGAATGTTATATTAATAGATATCAAACATATCAACTAACAAAAAAGGTGTCTCACGAGGTTCTTCAGTATATTCCCATTATTCCACTTATGTAATGATTATTTATGTGCAAAAGCTTAGTGCAATTTATGGATTACCATGCATGGAATAGAAGTGGAGATGACATTATTCAAATACCTACGGATGGTTCTTCACTTAGGGACATGGAGGAAAAATGGCCACACTTTAATGAAGAACCTCGTAATCTTAGGCTTTCATTGGCAGCGAATAGTTTCAATCCATTTGGAGAGATGAGATCTATTTACTCGGTGTGTCCTATATTTGTTATCAACAATAACATTCCTCCATGGATGTTAATAAAGAGGGATCACATAATATTTTTCAATGATTGTTCCAGGTAGTTTTTTACATCAATTTTATTTAATGTAGTAGCATCTCATTTGTCTTATTTGTTGCATAATGACTTTTTTTTTTCATTTAATAGTCATGCACATTAATTTATATATATTGCAGTAAAATGGTTATAATAATTATGTAATGTTTATGTTCATTCAACTAGGTAAGTACCAAGTTAAAGATATGAATGTCTATATCAAGCCTCTTATTGACGAGTTACTAAAGCTATGGAATGGCGTCACTATGTATGACATATCTAGACCAATAGGACAAAGGCAATTTCAATTCCATGCAATGCTTGTATGGACAATTCCCAATGCCCAAAGGCTAACACATTTTTGTGGTATTCTATAACGTTCAACTGAACTTTAACAATATTTAATTTTATGAAGCAGATATCATGCATGTTTTTTAAATAATCTATTCATTATATATAACTATAAAAATTGACATATTTAATCCAATTATATATGATCTTGCAAGTCTTCAAACAAAGGGAAAATTTGCATGTCCAATTTGTGGTTCAAAGATGAAATCTCATCATTCAACAAGTTTACGAAAGCAGGTGTTTGATGAGTATAGGAACTTCCTCCACATAAATCATAGGTATCGAACTACTGAAAAACATCTTTTCAATGGGAAAGAAGAGACTACATCAAAACCACGAAGAATGACACCTCGCCTATGGAAGTTGGAATATAATAGAACTAATCGTCAAGGTTATACATCAGATCAAATTGTTTATCTATAATCATATATGATATGTTTGGAATTTATATTTTTATATTGTGTTTTGCTTACTAATGTTGTAATTGAAAATGGTTGTCATTGTTGATTTGTTTAACTTATATGCTTCGTGAAGGTTGTAAAGGCATTCATGGCTAGCTTCCATAGGGAATGAAAAGTTATCCCAGACAATTTAGTAGGTTTCCCTACTATGAGCAGCTAAAAATTATGCTTTTGTTTGATACAATGCATATTGGAAAGAATATAACAGAAATGTTATGGAAAATATTGGATGGAAAGCATGACAAAGAAAAAATTGTCAAAATTTATAGTGACATTTAGGAAGCCAATCATGCAATGAAAAATGTCATTCAATTAAATAGTGATGGAGACCAAATTAATATAAATTTCCTTCCATGGTTATTAACAGAGCAACAAAGCAATGCTATAAAAGAAGTCATACGAAAAATTTGATTTCCCATAGGATTTGCTGTGAACATAAACGATATCATAACAAAGAAAGGTTAATCTAGGTCAGGGATGAAAACACATGATTGGCATACCTTCATTAAGGTAATTATTCTAGTATATTATATATATATATATATTTGTATACTACATGTACTCTTCAGTGTATTATGTTTACTACTTTTGGAAAAATAATGAAAAGATCATTTTATAATTGTTGTACGTTCTACCTCTATCTCTCTTAGACAACTTTGACAACAATTTCAAGCAAGTTATATATGATCTTGAAAACTACATGAGGTAACTAGCGATATTTGTTCAATTCATTGTATAGATCTTATAATTGCTATTTTTTTTACTTGTTATGTAATATATTGTATATTTTTGTTAAATCTTGCTAATATATTTGCACCTTAAATCACTTGTAGATGGTTTTCATCTAAGGAAATACATAAAGATGATATAAATTATTGGAAGAGAAAAATTCCTCATCTAATGTGTGAAATGCAAAAGTGTCTACCTTCAACATTTTTCAATGCACAAGAACACTACCTCATACATCAAGTTGAGGAGATTGAATTGTGTGGACTTGTACACACAAGGTCAATTTGGATGGTTGAGAGACACTTGAAATATTTTTTGAAAGCTTTGGATATACAAAGATCACATCTTGAGGGTTCTATGGTGGAGGGATATATGGTATACTAGACCATGGTGTACATTATTGAATATCTTCCTAAGATTGCAGCAAAGATCCACGTAGATCGCATTTGCGATCCCAAATCCATTAACAAATTTGAAGGGCAGTACCTGATGGGGAAAGGTAGATTGAGGAAAGTGAGAGGTAATCATGAGTATGTGAAGAATCATCATGGAAAAAATAGGCCCTTAAGTGGCAAAAAAATAAAAAAAATTAGAGTTAGGAAACTTGACGTAAAAAATTTAATAAATTATCTATATTATATCAAAATATGTAACAATAGAATTTGTAGAAAATTGAATTTAGTTTCTAAACTACTAGGTTTTTTTTTTAAAAAAAAATCTATTCGGTGAAAATTTGAAATTTCAATGCAGTAGTACTTAAATTTTAGGGAAAAATAAAGAAGTAGGCATCTTTCTAACGATCCTAACCATAATAAAATGATAATATTTTTTTATAATATTTTAGATATAAGTAGAGGACTCATGTCAGATGTGATGCATATTTTTTTGTAATTTTTTTCCAAGTAAATAATCAATTATGAATTTTTTATTACAACTTTTAAAAATATAAAAACTTGTATGTCCAACCACCTTAACTTGGTCAAAACTTCATGAAATTAAAATTTTCTTTTTTTTTAATCCTATAGTATGCTAAACATAGAATGCGACACATGTTTTGGATTCAAAAATGTGATACCATTTGAAAGCTATAGTTGTTTTTCAATCAGTCTATCAATCAGGACTTTAATCGTAATTTGAATAGAAAATAAATAATAATTACATATTAAATTCAAAGTAAAGCATAATTTATATTGGTGGAAAGTGAGAATCTCCTTTAAAACCCTTTTTATTTCATCAATTTTGGGTAAAAAAAGTCATTAGCCACATACCCATCATATTGCCACTTTTTGGCCCATCATGATCCTACACATACCCTCATAATACACTTTACATTTGGTTTTTATGTATATTGTACTTATTTAATTATTAATTTCAAATAAACATCAATTATAAATTAAGGTCGTATACCGTGGTAATTAACTAATTGATGTAGACCTAGGAGGCTCAACTCAACCAACCTATCAACCTACCTTTAAGAGGCTTCCAACAAGTTTATAATGACCACTTTAAACAATCCAAACAACTCTCAAAGCTTGATAAACAACAGAAGTCAGGTTGCACACTTTGATTCCTTGAATCCTTGTAGTAGTGTAAACCTAGTTTTTCCCAATAACTCAAAACTTTCCCAAAACACTAGACAAAACCTTGATGGTTTTAAACACCAATTTTGGCATTATTAACTATACTTCAAGGGAAAGTACAAGTCCTTTGGACCAAATGACCAAAATTACCCTTTCTAGGTTGTGTTGATTAGGTTGATTAGGCCTATTTTACAAAGCAACTAGTCTTTAAAATTTTCATATGCTAGTTAAATATTCGGGAAGAAATTTTTATGCCTCCAAACCTCCAAATCCACAAGAATATTCCACTTGTATAGCTAGATTCTTTCCAAACCCAAAAACCCTTGTTTTAAGCCAAAATCATGAGGGTTTATTGAATCTCCTACTTCCACGACCTCCCAGACTTCAAAACCAACTTAGACACAACCCATTAGGTCTGAAAATGGGTAAAAATTCATAAAATTACATCTCCCATACATATTTTGTTGAAACCTAGGCTTGAACCTCTCATTTCATATGCTTTTCTTCACAAAACTCTTGTGGGCAGCAGCTATACCTTCTTTATTTCTAAGCCTACACCCTATTCATGCATCCTAAAATTATAGCAGTATTCATGGGGCCTCTTACACAAGCTACAATAATCACAAAAAGTGTAAGAGCCCCTTTATATCATGTTTAGACTACAAAACCCTTAAGAATAGGGTAATTGGGTTGTATGCAAAGAAATGAACCTTTCTAACTCAAATCAATGTTGTAAGCCCTAAAATTAGATTCAAATCAAAGCTAACACATATCTTCATTACATGGAATTGATTTCACATCAAAATATGGCTTTATGTGACCGTACAATGCTGCAAAATAGGAAAAATATAGAAAGTTTGAAGGAAGTTCACAAATTTTTGAATGTCAAGATCTTGTATTTTGAATCTTCAACCATCAAAAACCTTTACAATGATCACTTTATTCCTTTTAAAAGAATTTACACCTCAACTACCCAACAACCACCTCTACAACTTACTTTTTAATCTTGTATAATCACATGAAAGATAAAACACACTAATTTCAAAGTTGTTAACATCACTATTGAAATGTTTTAATTTTTTGACCTTTCAAATGTATTGAGACTCCTAGGACACTTCTAATACCATGCTAGTGGCTTGATAATATCCTTATTATTGACATGACACTAACCTTGCACCTTTTTACATGTAAATTCTCTAACTTTCCTTAAAAAGGCTACAAAACTCTTTAGTGCAAGACTCAAACTCATAGCTCAAAAATTCACCTAGAACATGTCTAATTGTCTTAATTGACCTTACTCAAGACAAAAACATCCAAAAGACTCACTCTACCTATTGACCATTTGTCCAACTTCAAATAATTACAAGTTGAGAATGAGGTATAAGCACTCCTGCACCACTAATTATACATCATTTGTGAATTTCATTTTTTTTTATATAGTTGGTTGAGAGTGGGATGCACTACATTTGTACATCACAAACAATATTTATTGGATGACAATATGGATTGAATGATATCAACAATCTAGTCATGCATTAACGTGGGAAGGTGTGGCTTCTTTGGTTAAAAAAGCTCATCATAATGGAGTTTCCAATGTTACACCATGGGAAATTGATTTAGCATATGCTTTAAGAGATAAAAAGGTACATATAAATATATTAATCACCCATATTATTTAATTATTTTCAATTATATTGATATATATGTTGAGATTTTTTTCTTTGCATACATTCGGCCAAGAATATTTTTTTTTTCAACTGACGATAATGAAATAATTTTTACATGTTTGACATATTGCAGGTGAAACACCACGAGGCTATGTGGTGCAATGGTCATAAATTTTGAATCAAAAAGTTGGATGACATGAAGAAAACTTGCTATTATGGGATAATTGTAGTCTTTCAAGTGACTAATATTTCATCTAGAAGTGACATATATCTAGAAGTCTCAGAAAATTGATACTATGGGATTTTGGATGATATACTTGAGTGTGACTTTAAGTCCTTCAAATTAGTTATGTTCATCATCCTATGGTGTAGGCTATGATTGAATGAAAATGATCCTGAGAGAACTTTTATTGATCATGATAATGGATTTACCATGGTTAATACAAGGTCAATCGAGCAAGTTGGGAATGAGCCCTATGTTCTTTCAAGCCAATGTGAGTAGGTATTTTACTCAGAGGTTCTAGGTAAACCAGGTTGGTCATTTTTTGTTAGAAATGATCCAAGAGGAAGGTTGGTAAAGTATAATGTTGTGGAAGAAGAAGATACCGAAGAACTAGAAGATGATGTAGATGATGATTAGGATCAACAATTAGTTGATGATGTGCCTAACCAAGATGTCGAAGAAGAGGAACTAGAACATGATGATGTAGGAGTTAATGTTCATGAAGATGATATTTGTGTGGATGATGACATTATCGAAATTGATATTAATGACGATGATGATGATATGACCATTCCTTACAATGTTGAATTTGGATCAGATGATACATACAAAGAGTTGGATGAATAAGAAGATCAATGACATTGAAATGTATGAGTTAAGTGATTAGATTATCTATTTGATATTAATATCTTGATAGAATTATATTTGATTTATTTGGTTACATAATTAATTCATGATGAACTTTTTAATGTTTAATTTTAATTCATGATGTTACAACTATAGTAGCTCTCCTAGAAATTTCCATATGATCATAATGAATAGTGTTTTGGGAAATTTCATGAAAGATGACACCTTGATTGTAGTAGTGAAATAATTGCAAAGTTGTTTATATTTTTCATACCAATCACCCTTTGCAATGTCAATTTTAGGATCATCTCCAATTTGATTACTAGGATATGCATAAGGTAGGATTTGATTGGCTTATCTTGGAGGAACATTGTGGCTTTATGTAATGTGAGAAAATTTTGGATGGGGTAGTCGCTATTGCTAAGGTGGATCACTCCTTTCTACGAAGGCCATACACTTATGATTGGGTCAAGTGTTATTTTCTTTAGAAAATTCTTATTGCCTTTTTGATAGGTTATGATTTGATTAGATGGGCTATGAAGCAATTATTTCAAGTAATTTATGTCTATTTTAATTTGTAATTTATTAAATTCAAACACATCCAAAATTATGTCCCTTGCTTTAATTTATTATTACGTTATTTAATTATTAACTCAAATGACACCTCCAATATATATATATATATATATATATATATATATATATATATATATATATATATATATATATATATATATATATATATATATATATATATATATATATATATCTAATTGAATTTATCTAAAGTGTTGAACATTTTTAGATCAAATTTAGTAATTAACTCAAACAACTTTGCCAATTTAACTAATATCTTTTAAGATATTAAACAAATATGATTTATGAAAGAAGTATATTGGCGTGAAATTAAATATGATTTGTATTCCAATTTAAAAACTACAAAGAATAGAAACAATTATTTCAACACAAAAACTATTATGTAGTAGTCAATTAAAATGAAAAATCTTACTCTATATTAGTTAGGATACACATCTAAGAAAATGATCTAAATAGTCTAATAATTTTACCATTAGCATATAGCAATTTTTATAGAGTTGTACATCTCTTCCATTTCAAAAACACAAAAAAAATATTAGGTAGATAATCAAACATCTTTCATTTCTACAATGACTTATTTATCCTAGAGGAACTAAGTGTATAGTATACAAATAAAACCAACAAACCCACAACTTACCCTATTTTGAAGGATTTTAGTTTTATCCCATTCCCGATCTCCCTAATATTGTCTAATTATTTTAAAGAGACCAAGGGTCATAAAACAACTTTATTCAACCCACTAAATAGCTTGGTTAATGAAACTTGACAAAAGCAACAAAAAAATTGCTACATTTGGCATTTCATGTGGAATGAAGAGTGGTGACAATAATCTACTTATAATTTAATAAAACACTATTTTTAGAAGGCTTGACATTAGAAAAATAAGTGTTACTTTTGGATATTTTACATGAGTTTCCTAGGGCCACCCATATGTAGAAAGGGAGAGAGAGAAGAAGAAAGGGGGGAGATGGAGAGATAGCTCAATATATATAGAGGGAGAGGGAGATACATAGAAAGTGGGTGAAATAGAGAGATAGAGGGGGATGGTAAAAGAGATAGAGAGATCATGATAGAGGTAGAGAAAGATATGGATAGAAAGAGATAGAGAGAGGAGTGAGAGGGAGATAAAAAGAGAAATAGAGATATAGAGATATAGAGTAGGAGAGATGGAGGGAGAGATGGAGTGAATGAGAGAAAGGGGGGAGAGGGAGAGATATCTCAATAGATAGAGGTGGGAAGAGGGAGTGACATAGATAGTGGGAGATATAGAGAGATAGAGAGCGACAAGGAGAGATATATCAATCACCCTCCCTATATCTCCATCTATTCATCCTTATCTCTTTATCTCTCTACCTCTCTCAATCTCTTTGTCTCCCTTTCTATTTGTATGTTTCTCATTATCTTCCTCTCTCTCTATATTTTCTTCCCTCTATTTATCTTTGTCTCCTTAAGTGTGCAATGGGTACATTGAAAAGGTCTTAAATGATAATTATAATATCTCTAATCAAATGGCATACTACCTTGAGAATAACTCCTCAAGGACACATGCCATCCTTGGATTGTTGACATGAAACAACCAATAAAAATTTAGTTTCTCTTTTCCCTCTCTCTCTTTTCCTTTGTATCTCTTATATTTCTAGATCTCTCATGCTCTCTCTCTCTCTCTCCCCCTAACTATCTAAGTTCATATCTTTCTCTCATTCTCTATCTTTTTAGTTTCTATCGCTCTTTGTATTAGCTAATAGGCTACATATATTGTGAGATTTGAGCTTGAAACAAATCTCAAGTCTAGAAACCACTATTGTGTCATTGGAAAACAAGTTTCAACTTCCATTTAATGGTAAACTATCTATAGTGTAATGGTAAAATCCACTAAAATATTGGGTAAAATCCTATATATACTATTATATAATAATAAATATAATTATATTATATATAATTTAATCTAATATTACTATTATATTAAATATATATTATATTAATTTTATTTTGTATTATATAAAAATATACTTATTATTAATTATTAATTGTAATAATTTTATATGTATTTAATAATTTTGTTAAAGAATATAATATATAATTATAATAAGTCAAATAATTATAAAATTTATTATGTAAAATATATCTAATATATACTTAACTATATTGTAGAATATTGAAACCTAGCTAAATGGTGCCAAAATTTTCAATTTAATTAACATACTCTAAAAACCTAGCTCGTCAAATTGGAGAAGTCAAAGGTCAATACCAGTGCCGAGGAAGAGTTTCGAGGAGTGAAAACAAGGTCAATACCAGTACCAAGGAAGAGTTTGGAGTTAAAGCAAGGTCAATAATAGTGCCAAAGAAGAGTTTGGAGTGAAAACAAGGTGAATACCAGTGCTGAGGAAGAGTTTGGAGGAATGAAAACAAGGTCAATACCAATGCCAAGGATGAGGTTGAGGGTACTCAGGGAAAATCCATGACCAAGGGACAATTAGTACTATAAGTTTGGAACCCCCATTCTCTTTAACTTGCATTTTTGATGCCTAGTTTCCAAAGATCTTCTTGTACATTGGCACCCCCATTCTCATAAAATGGTATAAGACAAGAAAAAAAAATAGCTTAGTCTTTCACATTTTATTGACCAGCCTTAGGTCTTGGAAAAACTCCCATAATCTACCCACATCTTGGTTGAGGTCTAGGATTTCATCACACATAGCCTTCATAGCCTTTATCACCAAAACCTCCAAAACAGGGTAACTCGATCTATTTTCAAGAAAACGGTGATCTCCAACTCAAAACACCACTAAAACCTATCACACTTGAAATAAAAGCAGGTTAATATAAGCCACCATAGAAAATGTGTGTTCACATTGCAAGATGAGACTGTACAGATTTGTACAGGTCTGTAGAAATGGAGAAAACTCATAAATTTGAAGTAAATTGCAGTGTCAAGAACTCTTATTATAAATGTTTCAAAATGCGCAAGCCAACATTAAAAATGAAATCGCATGCCTTTTTAAAGGCTTTCCCCTTACAAACCAATGACCAATTGTTTCCTCAACCGAATCTTAAACTTCTAATGACCATTAAAGGCCATATTACACATCTTTATTAACAATTGTTTTGATTATTGCTTGCACCTTTTTACTATTAGACTTTCCTAATTATTTGAAACATTTGTGATGGTCTATTTAGACCTTATTAAAAGAAAAAAGACTCAAGACAACAATATTTCACCTTATTACATATTTCCCTATCACATTTTGAAACAAGGTTGTAGGTGCCCCCGCACCACTCCCACCTCCTCCAAAAAGATTGGCATTGTCATCATTCTCATCTAGAACTCATAATTAAGTCCCACTAACTTTCAAGGTTCAATTTGTTGGTGGGAACATGTTATTCTTTGTTGTATGACCTACCTCAAATCTTATGTCCACAAAGTCGCTAAAAACATAAAACAATGAGAAAAAATTTGAAGGTACAACTAAAAAGGGGTTATTTCCTTTTGGCCTTGTCCACCTCTTATATTTCAACATAGCATGTAATTCTTCTTACATAACATAAAATCAAACACGTGGAGGTTTATAAGGACAAAGGAGCCCAAGTATATGCTAGGCTAACCTAGATCTAATGAATGGAAATAGAGGTATACAATTCTTCTTTAATACCTCCACCACAAACATACGCAAGGAAAGGTCTCCTCCCTTCTTGGTAGTGATAACCTCCTCCACACACAACCCTTAAAAATTATGAATATAGAGGAATATAATATTTGAAGAACTCAAAGTTGATTCTCTCCTACCTGATGCAATTAGTCATTGTATCCTTACAAACATTTATAGTGATTACTAAAGGCACATAGACCAATTCTTCATAATAGAAGAATTTGATCATACTTTTCCAATGATGGCATTATGAGAAAACCTTAGGTTAAATGAATAATTCCTAGCTAAGTTCTTTAAATTATGTCCAACCATATAAGAGAAGACCGCTACTATGTGTACTTGGATACCATTGAGAAAGGCTCTTTGGGATCTTTCATCAATCAAGGTATTGTTAAATTTTAACACCTAAAAGTGATAATGAAGAATCTTTCCTACGATGGTGGCCAATTATGCTTCTCAACACCTAGATTACAAAATATTTGTCAATATAATTTCCATCACAATTAAACCTATTACTTGAGATATAGTCATATAGGTAAAAAAATTGGCTTTCTTGATAGTGGGTACATTCTAGACAATTCAATCCTTGCATCAGACATTGTTGAATGGGCCCAACAAACTACCCACGATTCCCTTACTATTAAGTTAAAACTTTAACAAGGCATATGATTGCATCAAATGTCCTTTCCTAACCTTTGAATGAAGAACCTTCATTCAAAAATGATGCCACGACGGACCTTCAAATGAAGACCTTAATTCAAAGGTCCTTCATTAGAAGATCCTTCATATGAAGGTTCCTTTAATGCCATCCCATTATATCTCTTACAATTGTTAGAAATATTTTTGTTTCGAAGTAGAGATTGGACCATCAAATAGTGTCACTATGACTCTACCAAGATATCCATCAAATTGGCAAACCCTAACTTAACAACCACAAATTTACAAGAAAATTGCCCATGTCAACCATAGGGCATGACTTCAATGCCAAGTTTCTTTCTTTAACAGACCCCTCAATGCAATGAACCTCTATCATACCATGTTACAAACCAATCCACTAAGTTACCATTCCAAGACAGTGGGTGGATTGATGGATGTCATTTCTATTTAGCCCTCAAACCCTTACATAGGAAAAATAGGGCAATCCCTGTATTTGATTGTTTGCTCCCACAAAATAGTGATTTAGCACTTCAAAACAAATCAAAATGAAATGGAACACATATATTTATCTACACCAATGATCTCAGAGCATTTCAAGCTTGTACAGATCCATACAACACAAAAGAACTTTAGAAAAATAGTAAAAACACAGAAAATTGCTTCAAGAACATGGTATTTGATATGAAATTTTGGTATCAACTCCTCCAACAACCTTTTCTTAGGCCTTGGAATGATTTTTAAATCATCTCAGACCCCAACTACCTTCAACCAATGTCCATAACTAACTTACAAACACTTAACAACCCATTATTTTGCAAAATTGCAATTTCAACAAGTTTTAATGTTAACCCCTTTAAACTGAAAAAACTTTCTTTTAACTTTAAGTTTGTTGGGTAGCCAATTCTTTTAAGTTATCAAATTCTACCATGATGCATAATCAATTTTTTTTTGTTTCAAATGAATATGAGTACTAACCTTCACTATTTGAAGATGTTGAAACCTTATCATAGAGAACTAGAACATTGATGCAACCACTCATCCTGCCTTAAAACATACCAAAAGTCTCCTAGCAATTAGACATAGGAAGATTTAAGATGACTTAAACAATTTTTATTGCCAAAGCATAAACTTATGATGACTTAACTATTCCTAACTAGTACACACTCCCTCCCCGTTAACCACTTAGACATAAGGATTTTATTAGTGGATAGCTGAACCACCTCACACGTGCACCTGAATTATGTCTATTAGTGTTATAATTCATCTTTTTCAAGAAAAATTAAACCACAATATTATGTATGGTGAAACTATTCTTCTAAACAATATATTTGAGGCCTTGGTTGTGTAACTGGAGGACCATAGTCACATTCAACACTTGTTACAAAGTTTGGGAGTTAAAACATTAAGTAGAAATCTAGTAAATCAAATAAATTGGATTAATACTATGAGACAGTGAGATTGATAATGATTATCATTAATTACCTTTTCCCCTCAATTTTCATGCAAAAATCCTTAGAACATTGCCATACATTGTTCATGTATGAAAATTCATCACCGAGTCTAGGTTTTTTAGGCTTCCATAGCCTTAGCTACTGTGAATTGCATCTCCCAAACTCCATGTTTGTGTTAGGTAGTAAAATAATGACATTTTAAAGTCATTAATTGCAAAGGATAGTCTCCTTCATACATTGATTTGATTTGTGATGGACACATTTTGATAATAGGAACAATAACTTGCAAACTATCAAGACTTGATTACCTTATAACCAATTAAATTATAGTGATGAAATGATAGATTAATAATAATGTCACCTTGGGATCACATCACCACGAAATAACTTCATCCAACATCCTTATGAGTGTAGGTACCACCAAATAGGTATTTTTAAGATCTTTCTACCTCAAGTGAGGGAAATTCAGGAAGAGAAGAGAAAAGTGAGACATGTAGTAGGTCTAAAAGAGGGAGATCAACTAGAGGTCAAAAGATTAGAAGAAAATTTCGTAAATGCATGGATATTTTTCTTCCTGAAGGGGGGTCATGTTCTTATGATGGTGAGAGCATAGGTGACATTGAGGTGCCCTTGAGGTACAAACATCTATGGAAACAATGTGTACCCAAGTAACTTCCTCCAATAAACACTCATTTTTGTGCCAACAAGAGGATATATCACATAACACCATCGTCATTACATGGTTTGGGCCTATTTTACATGGACGACATAAAGGTCTATTATGAAAAAGTTACTGAATTGATGGAGTATGTCAGACCCTATTATAGTTACAAAGATTGGATGCAGCTAGTTCGATATACACGAAGTATGCATACATATGCACTATCAACAAATTATATACAGCTAAAAGATAAGGATCAAAATAAAAGAGTAACTATGTACATTGACGGAAGGTCAAAAGCATCAAGGAATATTGCAGGGTTTATAAATAGTACATGACCTGGGTCAACAAATAAGCAACCCAATTGCATATTTGAGGCGTGTGAGGGAAACTGTGTATTCGTATGTGTGATAAAATCAATAATTACAAGGGAAGAGTTGCTAATAGATTACAATTTGAATCGCTTAGATACAAACATAGTTACTATGGAGGTGGTAGGTACTATATACCACTTTACCCAACCTCCAATTAATGAATCCAATATACCATTTTATTATTATTATTTTATTCGTAAGTCTATTGGTTTCATTTCAGTAATTTTTTTTAGATTTAATTTTTGTCACAATGGGACATTGATCATACATGGAAGGCTCTGGCCCAGACCAAAGATCACGATGCATCTTCAGGCGCTTCTACCCAACAAGTTTACCTCATTGTAATTGTACAAATTAGATAAGATAAAAATGTTTTATTATTTTATTTTTTCATAAGTTTATTGGGTTAATTTCGATAATGTTTCTAATATTCTTGTTGTAGTCGACTGATTGAGGAAAGGCACCAACATTAGAGAAGAGCATCCATAGGGAGGTACAGTCACTATTATGTGATGATGAGATCGCATATTCAATAAACCCTTTCGATATGATAAGGTAGACACAAAAAAAATGCAATGAATAAATCCTTCAATTGTTATTGATAGTGCATCAAATAGATGTGATAAGAGAGAGGGTTAAAATATTGACTGAGAGAGCACAAAACTTGCAAGTAAGTTGTCATGAGTCTTTAATTATAACATTAGTTCATTCATATTTTTATATTTTGTACTATTTTATGTTATGAACTAAAATATGTGTTGTTTTTATAGGATTTTTTGTGTCCTCATGATGTTGTTGGCCATGATCAGGGTATTACAGGTGCTGCCCGTAGAGTAGGGGTTGGTACAAGTGTCCATCTTGATCTTCTTGCACATGCATCACATCATCCAACCCCATCATTCATGCCTATATTTTTGACTGAAATGTCAGTAACACATAGCATATAGGCATTGGGTAGTGCACCCTCTGGCAATGAACACATGCCAAAACATGCATTAGGACATGTACCTAGAGATGCAGAGGCCACTAGTGCTGGTGATGTTTTAGCAGCATTTACTGGATCTTCCTATATTACTTGTACGAGAACATTGTCGGTCACATTTGTGGTGACCGAGGATTTCATTCCCATAAAGATAGAGAAGGTCCTAGGTACTTTAAAATGTTTTAATTATTCTTATATATAATCTAATTGAAATTGAATTATTGATCACTCTTTTTAGACTAATGATCCCATGATCATTTTGCAGGAAATGATTTTTTTTATAAACATCTAGGTGATATTACATTGGAGCTCTTCGGGCCCACCATACGTACACGGTGGAATGCCCAAAATGAAGATTTAAAAGATGAGCTCATTAACCGTTTAGTTGTGTTGTTCGGTGATAAAACATTCAACCGAACCAAGGTCCTTAAGAAAGCTGGTACCTATCTAAAGTATGTGAGGTACCAATATAGGTCATATTTAGAGAAGAACAAAAAGTATGAGCGTCCCCCCATGATTCCGGAGAGGGAGTGGAAGGACCTGGTGTCAGATGGAAAGGAGAAGGCTGAAAAGAAAAAAGGAAAGACACCACCGGGCCAAGGAAAGTATGTGATACTATCAACAATGTAATTATATACTGATTACTCTTTCCTTTTACATAATCTAACATATTTCAAACTTTTCATAGGCTACCGACACATCAAAGGCAACAAAGGAAAGACTAGAAAAACAGAACAACACAAACTTGGCTTTGGTGGTTATATGAAATTAGTTACACAAATTGTAAGTATCAATAAATGAAATATTGCATCCAAATAATAAATTGCAAACAATTTTGGTTTTATCACACCATAGAAGCAATTAATGAGATATGAATATTTTCTATACTTATTGCATTCTTTCTTTCTAGTTTGGTTTAAGATTTTAGTTTGACCTAAACTCTAGTTTTATGCAATTGTTCAGTTTGTTTATCTGAGGGATAATAAGTTGTCAACATTGGCTGGCATTGAGATTCTCAAGAAGGTGAAGGTGAGTCACAATGAAGGAACAAATCATGCTTTCAATGTAGAATCTTTACAATGGGATTAGACTATTCCTTTCTATTGATAGATCACTGCCATAAACAAATAATTATTTAGCATTTGAGAGGCATGGTTCTACAAAGGCATTGTAATTCACTATGAAAGTAGCTTGACATTAGTCATATAATGGCATGCAAAGTTTTGGTGACTCTTTTTGTTGGGACTGGTATGACATAGCCATGCTTGCAGATATTCTGTTATAGTGGCATTCTTATTCTTCTATATTCTCTTCTTTCCTAGGTTTTGGATATGAGCTTTAATGAATTTAAAGGACTTGGATTTGAGCCTCTTGGAAATTGCAAAGGTCTCCAGGTTTGTTAGCCTTACAATACCCCTACAATACTTATAGCCTGTTGACATTCTTCTACCATGAAACTTGTTTTCTTCTTAAAATTTAAATTGAAATTTAACTTGTTTTGTATATTTATTTGTAGCATCAATTGTATTTAGCAGGAAATCAGATCACCTCATTCATTGGGCTTCCATAACTTCCAAATTTAGAGGTATTTACATTTTTATGGTATTTTTCCTATCTTACATGCATGACAAATTATTTTGTTTCATTTAAAAGCAATTTCTCGATTTCATAATTGTAACCTTTCTAAAAGTTTCCATTTTTTTATAAAATGCCACAATCCATCTTATTTCTTGATTTGATTTGTTAGTTTCTTTCAGTTGCACAAAATAAGTTGAAGTCACTTGCAATGGAAAAACAACCTAGACTTCAGGTGTGTGATCTAAAATTGTCACCAATTTAAAGCAAGGTTTTAGTTTTTACATGGAGATTACTGTTTTTGCTTGAATCATAATTTGTTTTTGTCATCAAAGGTTTTGGAAGCAAGCAAAAATAAAATATCAACTTTGAAGGGCTTTCCATATTTTCTTGTGCTTGAGGTTAGTTGCTTTACCTCTATTAAACTAATTTAATATTTTTATTTTCTTCGTTCTTCTTTTCTTGGTTACTTTCTCCAATACCTTAAATCTAATATTAGCTTGTTGCTCTTATTTCAAGACATGATTCTTAGTAGTGCTTCTGTAGTTCAATTTATCTTTCTTTTTTTAGAAGTTTGTATCAACAGGTGTTATTAACATGGAGAAAGTTTTTGAACATGTTTCTTAGCAGTGTTTATGTGGTTCAGTTTATCTTTAATTGTTTAGTATCAACAAGTGCGCTATTAACTTGGAGTAAGTTTTATCCAATGATCATTTTATTACTATAGCATCTACATTTGGAGGAAAATCCTATTTTTGAGATGCCTCACCTAGAAACAACTAACATATTTTTGGTTTGTCCAACTCTCAAGAAGTTTAATGACAAGGTATTGTGTTGAGATTTAAAATTCTATGTATGATAGCTAAGGAAATATGTATGCTAAAAATTCCAAGTATTTCCAAAAAGCAGAGTACTAGATTCTTGCATTTTTTTGATCTTCCATGGAATCTCGCTTGTATATTTTTTATTTTTCTTGTCCACAAAGTTTCCAAAATTATTTTGTCTAGTATAGTTCCTTTTTTGCAAATTTCAAAGTAGCTGGTGATATTAGTACTGTGTTACAAGTATCTATTTTCCAATTATTGTTTTTGGGTTTGTCCACTCGATAATATAGTGTCCTAGATTCATTCTAATGAAGAATTCCATGTAGATCTCTCTGTTGATGACCAAAAGCTTGCAAATCTCTATCCTCCTCACACTGCTTTATTCATTAAGGTAAGTGGGCATTGTAAAACTTCACCATTTCCATCTAAGTTGAAAGAGGCTTCTTAATAGTTAATTTTTTTGTCAGGGTTTGTATACCTTCTACCAATTAGATGTTGTAGTTGAACTTGTGCTATTCATCCCTTTAGACAAATTGTAAAACTTGTTTAATGCATTTAGACCTTGAAATCATGGGAAACTTTAAAAGACTGGAAGCTTTTATATCTATTCATTTCATAAAAAAAGATATTTAAATATACTTTTAATATTTCATCAATGCCATTAATTATCAATAATTTTAATCTAATACTAAATTCAAATAAGTTTTGTACAAAAATTTGAGCTATTGTGTTTTGGGATATTTTATCAGCTAAAAAATGTTAAAATTTTAGCTAGCTAATTAAAGTTAGGTTATAACATTTTGCATTCTTAAGTATTGTTGCCAACTCTGCTTGTTATATTTGAAATTGCATTTCAAATACAACCTTTTTAGTACGTTGTGAGCATGTTCCCATAGCTCATGGGCTAACAACGAACTAATAGTTACATTCCTTTGATCAACATAATTTATGCAACCTACTTTCAGGTTGAACACCAATCTATGTTGTCCTCATTTTGATGGCACAATTAATGGAGAAAAGTTAGATTCTTGGATTCACAATTTGGATGTATAGTCCAAGATTTAGTCACATCTTAGAGAGCCACAATAATTCATGATGGTGGAGATTCATAAGATAAAACAAGCCATCCTTTGGTGGTAGTCTCATATCGAGCTTCTAGAGGTGATAGGGCAAACATAAATTGATATTTGGATAGATTTCAAAGTGACTATTTGAGTATGTTCTTACACTATTAGTTACAAAGAATAGCTATTGTCATGATGGATTTATCTTTGGAAAAAAATTGGCCAATTAGTCTAGCAATACATCCAACAATTGAATTGTCTATCTATCAAGCTAAAGATATAGGGACATTGTGATGTTCTTTGCATCAGATTTATCTTGGAGTTTTTTTCCTATCTTTGGTAGGACTAATAGCTTTACACCATCAGTTTCTTGTAGCAAGCTTTTCAAATTGCATTCAAGGTGGAAGCTAAGAAACAAAAGGCACAAACAAAGCCAAGTCAAGTTTTTTCCTTTAGAGAAAGGTTTACTCTTCATCTTTTATCCTTGCTAGCTTCTCTCATGCTATCCACTTATCATATAGAAATGTATATTCTTCATCAAAATAATCCATTAAGAGTTCAATAATCTCATCTAGAAATGGAAACAAGTATTGTCCACAAGCACATGAATTGGAAATGAATACTTAAAAAAAAAAATTGAAATGTTTCATCAAACTTTTGACGAACTTAACCGACGAACAACAAAAAACATTCTACGAAACTCTCATCACAAGTATAGAAAATGCGTTGGACATTCTTGGTGATTCATCAGTTATGTGCATCGAAATTTTGATGAATCTCCAGTGTTGTTCCAACAGTTTGGAAGGGTACTTTGAGTTAATAAATTGATGACATTTTTGTCGATATTCTGATGAACAAAAGAGAACTTATTCATGGCAACAATCGATGAAAATGGGTCATAGTTTCAACATTTTAAAGTTCATTGGGAATGAAACAAAGAACTAGAAATGAAAATTATTTAAGTGCTTCATCGGTATTCCAACAATAGTATTTCAAAATTTCAACAAACCTTCGTCAGAAATTGGAGTCAAATATAGTAGTGTGTTTTAAGATGATGACCATTCACTATCATAACTCTTTTCTCCATCAATTGGTACTAATTAGACAACTCCATTTTCAAATCCTTGATCTATCTCATGGGTTCCTAACCATGTTGTATGGAACTTCCCCTTAAACTCTTCAAATATGGAGTCAAACAACAATGCCCAATCTCCTGCTTTGAACTATTTGGATATAGTATGTTTATTGTTCCATTCCTTCCTTTTCTTTTGAATCACCTTTGTATGCTAAAGTGTCTCTATTCTCATTTCGTCAAGTTTATTAAGCTACAAAATTATGCTTTTCTCCGATTTTGGTAGATCAATCCCAACTTCTATTGTAGTTTTCAGTGTTCTTAATTCAAACTCTATTGGCATAATTGGTTTCTTCCCATACACTAGTTCATAAGGAGAGAATCTAGTTGTTTTCCATGTGGTATTATATGCCCATACTACCTCATCTAACCTCTCTGCCTAGTTTGTTTTCCTTAGAGAAACAATTTTTGTCAAGATGTTCTCCAGCTCTCAGTTAGTGACTTCAACTTGTCCATTCGCTTGAGGGTGATATGGTGAATATTTTCTATGGGTCATTTGATAGCTCTACAAAAAGGCTTCCATCATTACTTATACAAACTGTGGCCCTTGATCTAAGACAATTTCTCTCGATGCACCAAATCGTTGAAGGATTTGTTTATATAGAAAATCTGCAACTCTATCTTCTCTTGCTTTTGGTAATGTCTTTACTTTAGCCCATTTTGTTGCATAATTAGTACAAAAAAGTATACAATGTTGTCCTTTTGAGGGTGGATCAACAAGTCCCAAAAAATATATTCTCCATTTTTCAAATGGTTTTAGAGCTATTTGTGGCTAATATGGCATCTCCATTGTTGGGGTGGGTTTTCCCATCTATTAGCATTCATCACAATGCTTCACAAAGAATGAGACATCCTTTGTCATTGATGGCCAAAAGTAGCCAACTCCCAAGATCTTATGAACTGTCCTTACCACCAAATAGTGTCCTCCTTCAAGCTCATGATCATAGGCATGTACCACATCATAAACATCTAACTCAGCTACACGTCTATGCAAAACATGATCAAGGAATAATTTAAATAAAAGAATATTAATCTACTGAAATCTAGAACTTTCATGAATTGACCTCTTTTTTTGTTTTTGAGTGAAGTGACTTGGGAACTTCCCTATTACGAGGTAATTTTCTAGATCAACAAACCATGGTGGATGAACTAATATTGCAAATAAATGTTCATCTAGAAACTTATCATCCACTGGTTCTTGATCATCCCATAGTACAATTCTAGAAAGAAAGTAAGCAATAGCATTATCTTTCCCAAGCTTATCTATGATAGTAACATCAAATTCTTGCAATAACAGTAACCATCTAATGATACATCCACCTACTACAACCTTGTTCATTAAATATCTAATTGTTGCATGGTCTATATGTACGTAAACTTTGTAACCTGTAATATAATGCCTAATTTTTTTTATTGCATATACTATAGCTAAAAATTCATTTCATGTTGTATAATTTATTTTAGTAGGATTTAAATTTTTACTAACATAATAAATTGCATGCATGAAATCATTTTCATCCTTCTTTGCTAATACAAATCCAATAGCAAGATTGGATGCATCAACATGTTTGTGGAATGGTTCTCCTCAAATAGTTCCTTTAATGATTGGAGAAGTTGTTAAAGCTATTTTGATTGTCTCAAAAGATTTTTGACAATCTTTAGTCCATAAAAATTCCTCTTCTTTCTTGAGCAGGGTAAACAATGGTGATGCAATTTTACTAAATCCTTCTATAAATCTTCTATAATACACAACATGGCCAAGAAAAATTTGAACTCCTATTTGGTTCTTAGGGATTTCAATGTTCTATATGATCTCAACTTTCTTGGGATCAACCTTTATCCCCCCTTTTGAGAAGTGATATCCCAGAACAATGCCCTTTATCATCATAATGGAAATTTTTTCATGGTTGAGTGATAATATGTGATCCTTACATTGCTATAAGACCCTTTCTAAGTTTTGAAGTGCCTCATCAAATGTTTTGGCATGGACTGTAAAATCATCCATATAAATTTCAACACAAGAAGTGGTGAAGTCTGCAAAAATGGCTAGCACTATTCTTGGAAACGTGCCAAGCACATTACATGGTCCAAATGGTAAGACTGTATATGTGTATTCACCCCATGGAAAAGTAAAGGTAGTTTTGTCTTGATCTTCAAGGGCTACTTGGATTTGGTTATATCCACTGAAGTCATCAAGAAAAGAGAAGTAGTTGCTATCTGCTAGGTTATCTAGTACTTGGTCGATGAATGGCAATGGGAAATGGTCTTTCTTTTTGATTTTATTCAATTCTTGATAATCTATGCACACACGCCATTTACCATTCTTCTTTGGAACAATAAACAGTGGAGAAAACCACTGACTATCAGAAATTGGTTATATGAACCCTAGTTTGAGTAGCTTCTCTATTTATTTTTTTACTATGTCACGGAGAACAGGATTGATACACCTCTGTCCTTGTCTGATTGGTCTTACATATTTTTTGTAAATGTGATGACTAAAAATTGAAGGATGGATCCATCTCATATCCATATATTCCCAAGAAAAAAATTCAGTGTGTTTTTCTAAAGTTTTCTTCAATTCGTGTTCTTGTGTTGGGGATAAGGATGAATTGATATTGAGAGGTTTATCTCTAGCTACTATAATTTCTTTGGTGTCTATTTTGGGATCTATCGATTTCTCAACAAGAGTATTCAAAGGACAAGAGTGTTGTCCATGTAATGTTGTTTGGCAATTTTATTTTTCAATTTCTAAAGTTAACTCTTGTTCTTCACATTCTTGAACATGTTCACTAATAGTAACCATTGCTAACTCCACAATACCATCACCTTCCAACTCTAGATCTTCATCCACCAAAAGTTGAGTGTTTGGTTGAATTGATTGTTGTGCTAGTGGGTAGAGTGATAATTCTTTTTATTTTTGACTATTTGATATGATCATGCTTCCAATTCTACAATCAATTAATGTGGCAGCAATAGCCAACCATGGTTTGCCTAAGATGATTAGATATCCATAATCTTTCTTTCTAGCTTTAAGAACCAAAAAGTCAACCAGATAATCCCATGTGTCTATGGTAACCATAATCTCTTCTATAATACCCTCTGGTTTTGTAGTCGATTGGTCAGCTAACTATAGAACAGTTGTTGTTGGTAGAATAGTTGTTATCCCTAACATCTGTACTATACCAAATGTGATAACATTAATGGAAGCTCCTAAATCAATTAGAACATTTGATATTTCAATTCCATTAATACTCAACATTATTACAAGGCTACCGGGATCATTATATTTTTGTGGAAGAAGTCTTCCTGATAATACATTAGTAAGTTTCATCCCTACTTGAATTGTTGAAGGCAGTTTCTTCTCCGTTCCTAGAGTTTGCATGCAAAGGGATTTAACTAACTGGTTTATCTCTGGTATATCTTTGATTGCCTGTAATAGTTGTATCTCAATGTTAATATTTTTCAACTCTCTAAGAAGTTGAGAATCGACAACATTCATATGATTAGGTGAAGAGATTTCAGGAGTGATTTTCTCTTCCTTTAACCTCTCCAGGTAGGGAGCTTGTTTAACCATTTTTTCCTCTTCCAAGTTTTGTTTTTCAGTTGAATTTTCATTTTCTTCCCCTCTTTCTTGAATTTTCTCTGGTGGTTCATTTTGTACAGTTCAATTTCTCAACTGTATGTTATTAGCAAAAATAGCATTTACGTTAGGGGGATTTGCATTGTTACATGTATTTCTTGGATTGGCAACTGGTTGAGTTGGAAGTTGAGGTTGGTTCACCTGATCATTAGGAGGATTAGGGGAATTGAGTGCTAGAGGAATTTCTCCCTAGTGGCATTTTTTTCCCTAATTTTTCCATGGTTGGAATTGGTTTTGATTATGTTTCCATGAGGACTGATTGGCTTGCCACTATGGTTGCTGGTTAGCTTGCCATTGTGGTTGATTCCATTGGGGATTCATCCATTCTGGTTGACCCCAATAAGTAGATGGTTGATATTGAGGGGTCCATTGGTTTTGGTTTTTCCAAGGTTTTTGATTCTAGTTTGATGTGGAACCATATTATCTCTTATTAGCATTATACCCTAAGTTTTGAGGCCTTTGACCAACATAATTCAGCTCCTCTTTGACTACTGGGGGTTTCTTTAGATTTCTTTTTATCCTAGCCAAGAGATTACAAGATCTTGTTGAGTGTGATTTTTCACAAATCTCATAGACATCAACTTCATTTAATGGACATTCTCTCAAAAGGTGTTTTCCCCTACATTTGGAGTAGTAAATTGACACTGGTTCAGTGCTCCTCTTATCTCCTTGCATGCTAAGATGCAAGAGTAGATTAGTCTTCATGTTCGCCAATTCCTCCATTACCTTTGATACATCAATGGTATGAGCCATGTTTCTTTTGGAGTTTGTAGTCCCCACTCTAGTTCTAGAGTGGTTTCTACAGATCTCCACAATTTCATCCAAGGAAATCTTGTTAATGTCTCTCTTTCCCATTAGATTGAAGGAATCTCTTGACTCATCATCAATCCTTCTTAGGAAAATTTTCTTACTGATTTCATTATCTATCCCATTAGTACACCTCTAATGCAAAAATTGGAAGCTATCAGCATAGTTTTCCAGACTTTTGGTTTCCATTTGCGGCCAAGTTCTAATTGTTCCTGCTCCTAAACCAATGAACCCTCATAAAGTTGATTGTTTCAAAGTAGAAGGAAACAACATCAAATTTTGATTATTTGTTGAATAATCATAGGTCTGGCATAAAATTTTGAATTCAAACAAGAATTGATCAGGGTCTTCTAAATTCTTTCCCCTAAAGGTAGGTAGAACTGAGGGTGAAATATTCTTCATAGGAGGTTCATCAAGTTGTCTATCAAGATTGATAGGATTTGAAAAGGTCCTATTTGCCGGGGGACGTACTATTTGGTCACCCATTTCTTCTCCTGAAAATGGATTTTTGTTTTCTTTTCGATCTTCAGTTGGATTTTCTTGATTATTTTCTTTATTTTTGATCTAGTATTGTTGAACATCCTATTCTTGATCAAAATCAATAACTCTTCGAAAATAAACATTTCATGGAATAAAACTTCCTAGATGGTCTATGTTTCATCTCATCCACAATTCAAATCTCTCTTCCTTATCAACACTAGGACTTCACACTAAAATGCTAGATCTTTTAATTATCCCCAAAAATGATGCCAAAAATGATGGGCAAGGTCATTGATGTCACAACTTGCATCATTTAATCAATTATTTATCGAATCGGGTGTGTCACAAAGCAATATGCAATAAGGATAGTTGTCACAGATTCTTTGGGGGATTTTGCACTATAAACAATGACTTTAACTATCAATTTTTCTACTTCAGGAGCTCTTCAAGAGCTCTAAGGAGCTCTTAGGAGCTGAACAATAGCGACTAATTCCTAAGGTTTAAGTCTATCTTTTTTTCTAATCTAAAATTCTATTGACTTATTTATGACTTTATTGAACTTGATTTAGACCAATTCATGGAGACAACTAATGATTACTTTAATCCTTAATCTAAAACACAAAATCCAAATTAATTCTATTTTTCTTTAAAAGAAATCCATAATTAATTGTTTGAAATTAAACACTATTTTAAAAACTGAAATGAATTGCAAGGAAATGATGATTACTATAGAAAACATAAAGACTAATCTCCATGAATAGATTTTCAACAAACTTCAATTTCATCTTTCCATAAGTTCCTATTATCACTTCTAATGAAACTTAATAAATAAACACCAAACTTAACTACTTTGAACAACATATAAATCTAATTAATCTGATAAACCTTACAATGATTCTAACAACATAATCTAACCATGATAAACTAAAACTTGAAAGGTAATTAGAGTAGAAGTAACTATCTAGATTTAACATTCACTAAGTCAGAAAATGATTTAACAACTTAACAATTCAGAATTAACATCTACTTCAAATTTAATACTAATGAATTAGAAATAGTATAACTTAATAGAATACCAACACAATATCATTCCAAATGTTGAGTGGGCCTTTCTCTTCCTCAGGTAAAATCCCTTAACATAGTGATTGAATTAACTTCTTGCTTTCATTCTCATTGATCAAAAGTAGAATGCAAAACAAAGTATTGCCTTCGATTATAGAAATTTGATTGAAATTATCTAACTCCTAACTAAAACTGAAGCATGGATATTTATAATAATATCCTTATTAGATTCTAACATGGCATTAACTACCAAGACTTAAGGTGATCGAACTAAAATTACAACAAAACTAAAATAGAACTGAAGTAGGACTATGCCAGATTGGTGTTGGAAGTAGATGTTCCTTAACTGACTATAAAGAAGTCAATTCAGACTTGAGTGATTCATCATCAAGAAAGGCCCATCTATGGCATAGTCATTCATCATGATTAAATAGAGAGTTTAACCATATCATCAATCTTTAAAATACCCTATTTAAAACCCTTAAAAAAAGGATAACAATTATGGTAGTAAAAGATCAACACAACATAATTATCTCATTCAATATCATCAAAAAGTAACACAATTAACATGAACCATTACTTCAAAAATATCCACTAATTTAGCTAAACATAAATCAAAATAAGTAAATATGTTAATCTATAATCTACCACCAGTCATGTCAATTAACAAAAATAACAAGTTTTTTAAACATAAAATTCTTTAAATGAAAGTATTCTGAGTCTCTCATCAACCTCTCTCTCCCTCCCTCTCTCCTACCCTCTCTAATTGTCTCTATCTACCCTCTCCCTCTATCTACGATCCTCTCACTAAATCAATCCCTCTCTCTCTCTCTCCATCACTCCCTCTCTCTCCCACTTCCCCTATCTCCCTATCTTTCAGGTTTCTCCCTCCCACCCCCTCTCTCTCATGTCTCTCCCTCTAGCACCCTAACTAGGAAACTCTCTCTCTCTCTCTTTATCCCCTCCCACCCTACCTAGATAAGTCCCTCTCAATCCAACCCCATCTCTCACACTCCCTTTTTCTCTCTCTCTCAGGTCACTCCCTCCTACACCTTCTCCCTCTCTCAAGTCTCTCTCTCACTCCCTCTCTCTCCCACTCCATCTCTCTCCCTATCTCTCAATACTCTTCCTCTCACCCAATTCACACTCTTAAGTCTCTCCCTCTAGCACCATACCTACATAACTCTCTCTTTCTCTCCCTCTCTCAGGTCACTCTCTCCCACCTTCTCTCTCTATCTCTCTCTCCCACTCTATCCCTCCCACCCTACCTAGCTAAGTCCCTTTCACTCCATCCCCTTCTCTTTGACTCCCTCTCTCTTAGGTCTCTCCCTTCCACCCCCTCTTTCTCTCTCAGGTCTATCTCTCTCACTACCTCTCCACCTCTCTCTCTCTTAGGTCTCTCCCTCCCTCTAAAGACATACATACATACGTACATATAAGTAGACATACACACATACATACATACATACATACATGTACATACTTACATACATACATGCTTACATACATACAATCGCACATACATATGTACATACAATCTTAGATACATACAAGCATACATACATATGTACATAAAATCTTACATACATACATACATACATATTAATATATTAATATATAAACATACATTTAATAGATTAGCATTTAACACGAAGCAAGAAATAATGTGAGCACATTATAACACACTCATGTTATGTCTTGCTAGGAAATTCTTAGGCACAAACACAAAAAACATGTCAAAACTATGAAATAACATGAACACGTTATAAAACACTTGCATTATTTCTTGCTTTGGGAATCCCCAAGGCTTAGGCTTTTTATTTTCTTTGGAATACCAACCCAAAGGCTTGGAGTGGCTTCCCAACATCCAAAGACATGTTTTTTTGCAAATTCTACAATAATTCACATAATCGCATTTGTGCTAAGCATCAAGTTTGCATGTGTTCCAAGATCGAACAAATAGAACACCTGGGTAATGTTAGGCTCTCTCTTAGCTATCTAATGATGTAATTTTTTTCACATTTTTTTAAAGTTAAGCCTTTGATCTATAATTTCTTTTGTTTTTGTGTCTAATTTTTGGAAAAAAATTAGAGTTTTATATTTTTTCATTATAAATTTACCATTCATCTAAATTTCAAATAAATTACATTTTTAAAAACTAGATTCCATTCTACACATATTGAAAAAATGATTTTTAATTAGTTTTCAAACTTTATAGGGATAGCACGGCCAAAATTCTATTTTTTAGGAGGTGTCCACTTTGAAAATTAGTAAAAAATTCTAGTGCTCATTAAAAATTTATCAAAAAATTTGGGCATAAACTATATATGTTAGCTAATTTCACACAAAAGGGATTTTAAAAATACTAAAAAATGTTAACCTTTTGAGGGATCCACAAAAGTTTCTATGTTATGTTTTTTTGACAAAAAAACACCAATTTTTGTGGCCCCCTCTTTTGAACCCCTTAATCTCTACCATTTTAAAAAAATAGTAGTTTAGAAAGTAAACTAGGAGTACTATGATCCTTGTTTTTGTTGCATCTCAAAATTTTGTGTGTAACTATCCTCAATTTCACATCCAAGGTTAGTATTTCCTAATTTCAATAAAAAAGTGGCCACTTTAGCCCCCCTTTTGGCCCCCCATCTTTTTCCACTTAACCTAACATTTCAAAGAATCCAGTGATGTACTCAAGGACAAAGCATATATCTATCAGGTATCACTTTTGGAGTGATAAGTTTATGGAGAATGAAGTAAAGCTTGAGTATGTACCTACAAAAGATCAAATTGTTGACATATTTACTAAGGCTCTTCCTAAAGATACTTTTGAGTATCTTCGAGAGAAATTAGGGGTTATTTCCCTTCTTTTTTTGTACTAGATGCATATGGAGATACATTAGTCTATTGGATGTATGGATATATCTTTCTTCTAGACTGGTGTTTGGTGGCTACCTCTCAATGGGAGTAGTTAGTGTCATGTGTTGTCATTGTAGAGTTGATTGGGTGTACAAAGGGGGAGTATTCAATACTGGTAAAGTTCTTACTAATAAAGGGGGCAATCAATGTAAAATATCCTTTTCCTTTTCCATTGATGTCAAAGGAGGAGAAAGAATCATGTGAAAAAGCTTAGTCATTCAAAATTTAGAAAAAGGGGGAGATTGATGGTTTAGAGCTATTGTGTTGTCTTTGATGGTTTTTCACATCATGTGTTCCCATCAATGATCTAAAGAAAAATATTGTTTCAAGTATAAGGGTTTTGTCACTGATTTCAACTGGTTGTTGTCATCATTGATGCCAAGGAAGTTGGTTATTGGCTATACATGTTGAGGATATTGAGAAAATTGCAATAAAGAAAGTTTTTAGGTTGTGCATGTATAGTTGGGATGTTGAAGAAGTGTTAAGATTACATGGATTTATCATTATTTTGCTATTTATAGAGGTGTGTTAGAGTGAAGTATGTGTTAAAATGATGTCTCTAGTACTTGGGTTCCAAGTGCTTTTGAGGAAAATTGATAAATAAAGAAAATAGTGTCATGCAGGTATTTAGTGTATTCTTCAGGATGTACTTTGCGTTTCTTCTAGTCTGCTTCTATGCATGTGCAATTTTGACCTATTATTCATGATTGTTGGTAGTTGCTATATCTAGAATTGGGCTTTTGAATTTTCGTATAGTGCGAGATATTTTCACCAACATGTGAATTGTGCATTTCACTATGCCTGGCTATGATTTGGGAAAAATGTATTTGCTCCACATTTCTCCACATTTTGGTTTTAGGACTTGCAGTTCTAAGAATAGGCTGATAAGGTTGCTCTCTTGCTTGGTTCAAGAGGATTTGAGATTTGTTGTTGTTGATGAGTTTTTGAGCTACATAGTATTCCAATGCTTGATAGGGTTATTCAAATGTAAAAGATGATAATGCTTTCCAAGTGAAGTTTGTTGTGAAGCTTCTAGTTGAATTTTCAAGTGTTTATTACTTACTTCGGGTCATGTTCAAGTGAATTTCTTGTCTCGAATGATTGGACCATGTGAAGGATGTGTGTGCTTATTGTTTTGTGTTTCACATGGGTGTTGACCGAACTTGTGTTAAAAACTACTTGTAAAGTTCATGGAAACATGTTAAGGCATATTGGGACTCAATTAGGTCTTCATTAAGAATATGTATAGGTCACCTTGATTCTCTTCCATCATAAGAATGCTTTGGTGCTAACCTAATTTGAAGGGTATGTGCAGGATCATGATGGGCTAAAAAGTGACAATATGATGGGTATGTGGTTGATGACTTTTTTTAACCCAAAATTGATGAAACGAAAAGGGTTTTTAAAGGATATTCTCAGCTTTCCACCAATATAAATTATGCTTTACTTTGAATTTAATAAGTAATTATTATTCATTTTATTTTCAAATTATGACTAAAGTCTTGATTGATAGACTGATTGAAAAACATCTATAGCTTTCAAACGATATCACATTTTTTGAATCCAAAACATGCATCACATTCTATGCTTCACATACTATAAGATTAAAAAGAAAAATTGAATTTCATGAAGTTTTGACCAAGTTAAGGTGGTTAGACATATGAGTTTTATATTTTTAAAAGTTGTAATAAAAATTCATAATTAATTATTTACTTGGAAAAAATTACAAAAATATGCATCACATCGGACTGAGTCCTCTACTTATATCTAAAATATTATAAAAAATATTATCATTTTATTGTGGTTAAGGTGGTCAAACAAACACCTACTTATTTTTCCCTAAAATTTAAGTACTACTACATTGAAATTTCAAATTTTCACCAAATAGATTTCTTTAAAAAAACCTAGTAGTTTAGAAACTACATTCAATTTTCTACAGATTATATTGTTACATATTTTTGAAATAATATAGATAACTTATTCAAATTTTTACATCAAGTTGCTTAACTCTGATTTTTCTAATTTTTTTGCCACTTAAGGGCCTATTTTTCCATGATGATCCTACACATACCCTAAATTTGTAAATGCAAATTGTATATGGCCAACCTTGGAAAGTTTTCAAGGTTGAAGACAGTATAAATACAAGTTAAGATGTTGGTGAAAGACAAGATAGATGCAAGATAGATGTGAGATAGTGTGTGTGATGTGAATTTAAGTAGATTAGTGTGAATTTAAAAGTGTTGACTTCCTGAAGGCAATGAGCTGAAGGTGTACTATATTATTCAAGCATGTCTACAAGTGTGTGAGAAAATTGTGGTGGACTTCCTATTGCATTGAGATATTTTTTCTCCTTGTAACAATTCTCATCTATCTTTAAAATTTTCTGGCACTGAGCTTGGGTAGTGAGCCCTCATTGGACAATGTGTCCTGTCTTGGCAGTGAGCCTTTTTGGAAGTGAGCCTATGTATCCTATTTTGGAATTCTTTATATTGTGAGCTAATCCTCACTATGGTTTTTCTCTCATTAGGTTTACCATGTAAATATGGTGTTATTGTGTGCATTGTTTCATTACTTTCAGTTTCTATTTATGCATTTTTATGAATGCTTGTTGATATAAATTCTAGTGAGAGTTTTAAAGGTTAAAGTTCCTACAACTGATTCACCCCCTATCAGTTGTCTTGTTCAACATTCCCCATATCCTTTATCTCCATTTCAGTCACCACCTTAGGGATTACATTAAAAATAGGTTTTATCTCTCTATCATTTGGATTCTAAACTCCACCATTTTCTTTGAAGAAGGAAACAACCTCAACAACAAGATCACCATCATTTGTTAGAGTCTCACCATTAGCATTAAATAGAGAGATGATCTTACTTCTTTTCTTATGCTTAAGGTTCAATTAATGAAAGAATCTAGTATTCATGTCCCCTTCTTCCAGCCATTGTATTATCAATTTTTGTTTCAATAAAATTTCCTCCTTCGTAACATGGAACCATTCCTCTTTGGGCTCCCTTTTTCTCCCTAAAGTGTCATCATCAAAAATCTAATCTACATCTTATCTCGAATATACTTTAGATTAGAAATGATGGAACACTTAGTATGGAAGATATTTCAAAATAAAATTATGTTCCATCCTTGCACATGATATAATCTTCTCCTTTTAATTTTTTGATCCAGTTGAAACATAGGTATTCCCTTGCAAGGGAGATTCCACCAATGTTGAATTAGATTTTTTAAAATAGGATGCAAGTTCCACATCATCTCATATCTGAAAGGAAAAGGTCCTTTGGGCCTATTCTCCTCCCATCCTAGAACAAGAGTGCTATGGTTTAAAAAGTGGATCTAGGAAGGGCCAAGAGATTTAGTTTTTTGAGAATGTCACAATCACCTGAGATCAACACCCTGTCCAATTTAAATTGAATGAGATTATGTCCATGGAATTTCTTAGACCAAGTAAACTTAGTTCCCTTAAGATCAACATCCAAAAGGGCTTGAGAATAAATTAAATTAGAAAAATATATCATACTATCCGAGTAATCCTCCAATCCCCCCAATTTGTCAGAAGGATACAAAAGGGTGTAGAAGTCCTAACCAACATCAAAGAAACCCTCTAATTATTTGACATAAGCATTGATAAAGAATTCTAAATTTTAATCCTAGTAGCCCTTGAGTTAGGAGGATGTATATTGAGAAGATTCCACTTAGTTGCATTCATTCCATCTTCCATGATGGTTTTTAAGTAGTTTTATTATAGTAGCCTTTGGAACCTTTAATTATTGTAGGGTTCTAGAGAGCAGGAACGCTATTAGAGTCCCCTTCTGTGATGCATATACAATATTCCACCATTGCCCAAAAGTTTATAATTTTTTTTTCAAAAGTTCCCTACTACATTATGGTTTCTTGAATACATACATCCACTTTTAGATCCATAGTAAAACATTTAACAATATTTTGTTTCAATGGGCTATTAATCCCATGAATTTTTTAGGTCATTATGTTTATAAGGAAAAACAAAAGAAAGTTGGTATCTTCCTGGTACTGATCAGGGGAGGAATGGCTTCCCCAAGGTAATTTTTAGTTTTATTTTAGTTTGAGAGGTACTCCAAGGTCCTCTTTTTTCTTGAAGCCACATCTCTAGACCTGGTATCCATTTCAGAAGGTTTTGCTTGCTTATGTTCACTCCCTACATCCACTTTATTTTTATTTTTTGGTTATACATTCACCTAAGTCCACATGTCCTCTAGAACATCCTTCATAGAGCATTCTAACACTAAATGGGACCCATGATATGCAAAACCAAGAATAGAAAGGGAATCATGTACGATCATGTTCAGGTTCTCCTAATGAAAGAATTATTCTTTGTTCAAAGAAATACCCAGACCCATGTAATGTCCATCTCAAAAAATGTAGGTGATTTAGGGTGATCCATAACAATCATATTGGTTCCTTCTAAGATCACTTCATTATATTAGGTCTCCTTAGTGGATATTGGTGATTCCTTTTCTTCAATATTTTCTTTATTTTTTTCTGCATGATGTATCTTTGGTTCCAACGCAACCAAAGTATTGGCCTGGGATGGCCTCAAATCCTCATTTCTAGTTTCACAGAGGCCCACCTCTACAAAGGGGTGAGACAGTCATAGAAATAGTTTTATCTTTTTTAATTTGTCATTTTTTGTAGAAATTACTAAGATGACCAAATTTCCTACAAAGTTGATAGAATAAAAGAACATTTTCATATTCTATAGCTTGATTCCATAATTTCAGAGTTATCAAGGAGGGTAGAACTTTTTTAACTACTACATTCACACAAATAATTGCAAAAACTAGCCTATATTTTTGAACAATAACTTTTTCAACAACTAAAGTACTCCTAAAAGAGTTAGCTACTTGGAAAAAAATTTGGTTCTAGAAGTCCAAGGGGAGTCTTGGAAGTTGAATCCAAGTAGAGGTGCTTGAGCCCAAGTTCATGGAGGGGTCAAGCCTAGGCATCCACTTGTAAAGGGAAAGATAATTCTTAAAGTTTTTATTCAAGGCCCACAGTCCTCCAATTAGGGTCTATCATATATTTTGTATTTAGAAAACTAAAAAGAAACAAACCATTGGACATGACACTAACACTCACATCACCTTTATGTTTTCAACTTGAATCAATCCATTTTTGCACTTGATCAATAAATGGTCTGAGTGAAAAAAAGCTTACCAATGAGTGAAATTTGAAGACTCGCAATAGACTCATCCATTATTTCATCTAGAACTTTAACCTTGAGGCCATCCACCACACAACTTAGATTTGAAGCATCCAAGGCTCTAGGGTACTTCCTTGAAAAGGTTCTGTCACTAACCAAATTTTCCATGAAGGAAACCATATTTTCCTTTGTAGAAAAAGGAATTAAGTCCCAAATGGGGGGAAATAGATCTTTTCTAGTGTACTGAGAAAGGACACCAAAAGATGATGAGAAATAATTGAATTTTGTACTAGATAAGCATGTCGCTAGGTTGGATTACCCATGAAAAACCACTGACATAAAGGATGTGTTCTTGGAAGGTGACACTAGCTGAGGCCCCCCACCAGATAGTGTCATGGCTAACTAGGGAACAATAGAAAAAATTGAAAATAGAAAAGGGCACGAGATTAATATATATATGGGAAGATAAATTATATTGGTACCTAGGTTGGTAAAAAAATTCTTGTTTTGATTAATAGGGAAAAATAGGTTTTGAAGGGACCCAAAACCCTTTACATCAGATACAAAAGGCTACTCCAAAAATAACCAAAAGTCTACCAACAACAACCAAAAAACCAACCACCATGGGTGCCAAGTATAATAAAATAGTCAACAACCAATGACGCCCACTAGCAAAACAACAACAAAACAATGAACAAAAGACAAACACCAAACAAAAAGAGAAAGAAACAAAAAAGAAACTAGTTGAGGCCACTCAGAGTTTTAGCCACCTCAATTTGCTGGTTTTTGTGTTTTTCCACCATATCCAACTGTTCCTTCTTCTCAACATCGAACGCTTTCTTCCATTCAACCACTCCTCTACCAATAGGAACCTTGTTGTCATCCTTCAAAAAAAAAAATTCCTTGTACCCTTGGCCATTTTCTCTTTCTCCATCATTTCAAAGAAGAAAAATTGATCTTCTATGAGCTACCCAAATTTCTTAAAAATAATTTCCAAAGATTCTACACTATTCTTCACTGAAGTATGGCTAACCTACAACAATTTTTTAATATCTCCATTAATACCAGCAACCTTGGCCTCAAGGGCCTATAATCTTTCTTCATACAAATCCTTGAAATCATTAAACGACCCTTCCAGTTCCACCATTCTGTCAATGAGTATATCAGACATAGAGGCCTTCAGAGCATTCTGCATATTCTCCTTTAAGCCCCTTTTCTTAATATTAATTTTATTGAATTCTTACAAAGTCCATTTAGCCAATTTGAAAGTTCTTGTAGCCCTAGCCCTCACCATGTCCAACAAGCTAAACATAGAATTATCATCCTCGTCTAGGTACAAAAATCCTCCGAAAGAGGATCAATCTTCAAGGGTTGATTAACATTTTTCTTATCTTCCTTCACAAGGGACACCTTTGGCATGTCATGAACTAGAGAATACTCCACTGTCACCATTTTACTCATAGGAATTTTATTCAAATTGGCCAATATCTTTGATAGTATCCTTGGTTTCTCAACCAACCCAACATTAACCTGGGCCCCAATCTCAAGATCCCCACCAACAACACCTTTACCAACAACCAAATCCACATCCTTGAGAGAGGACCCATTTAACCAAACCTTCGTGTCAATACTCCCAAATGAGGCTAGCCTCTTAGGTGCCCTAATGCTCTTAGAACCCACCAACTTCCTTTTCTTGGAAGCCAAAGCCATGACCATAGGGAAAGCAACTTCATCGTCCTCATTCCATTCCTCCTCCTCCTTTGACAAGGATTCTGAATTCAACAACCTTGATAAAGCACTAAAAGCCTCTTCCTTGTTTTTGATGGCCCTAACTGGGGTTAGAGATTGGACATGCTCCATAATAAGAAAAATAAGCCCTTCATGGTGGACATGGTTCTTTCTATTCTTCAAATGAGCATACACTGAGGATTCCAAAGAAGATAAAAGGAAAAAGGGAAAAGAAATAAATAAACCATGCCTAAAGGTCTTCTGATGGATGATCTAGTTTGGGATCAAGGTTGCTTGGATGCTACCCTAGAGGCTATCCCTAGTTTGGTCTCAAAAGCTATGAATAAGGAGTTGAGAACCATTCCCTCTACCTCAGAAATTAAAGATTTGGTGTTTTCATTTAAAGTTAATAAGGCCCCTGTCCCTAATGGTTTTTCCTTTTTATTCTTTTAGTCATGCTGGAAGATTGTTGATGAGGATGTGATAAATGCTACCAAGGAGTTCTTTGGTTCCAGATGTTTGTTGAAGGAATTGAATGCCACTTTCATTATTTTGATTCCTAAACTGGCTAATGCTAAGACCTTTTGTGAATTCTGTCCTATTAGCCTTTGTAACTCTATCTATAATTTTTTTTCAAAAGTTTTGGCTACTAGACTATAGAATTGCTTGCCGCTTCTTATTTCAAACTAGAAAAGTGGCTTTGTCAAGGGTAGGCAGATCCTTGATTATATCATTACGGTTCATGAATTGGCCCACTCCATTAATGTTTCTAACTAGATCAAGTTTCTTTTTGAAGCTAGATATACTTAAAGCTAATGACATCGTTAGTTGGAGGTTCCTTCTAAGCATGTTGGATCATCATTTTTCCTTTTGCAAGAAGTTCATTCAATTGATTGAGCAACTTATTTATTCTTCTTCATTTTTTGTCCTAGTGAATGGTTCTCCCTCACCTTTCTTCTAGAGCTTGCATGGTTTGAGGCAGGGTGACCCTTTCTCACTGCTTTTTTTCATCCTTATGGTGGAGGCTTTAGATTTTAACATCTAGAAGGCTCTTTAGGCTGAAGCTTTGTAGGGCCTTGCTTCTTCTTCTAGGTGTAATTCGATTACTCACCAACAATTTGTGGATGACACTATCTTGATGGGGGCTTCTTCTGTTAAGGAAGCTAGGGTTGTTAAGAGGTTGTTCGAGAATATGAAAAGGATTCTAGTCAGATGATCAACCATCCTAAATGTCAAATTTTTTTCCTCAACACTCCAGAAGATTTGCAGCTCAAGGTGGCCAGAATTTTGGCTTGTAATAGGGGTGATCTGTCGTCCTCCTATGTGGGGCTTCCTCTGTGCATTTCTAGGATTCCTAACTCCTTTTGGGTGGGTCTATTGGATAAATTAATGTGGAAGTTAGTAGGGTGGAAAGGTGCTCTCCTCAGTTACGTGGTAAAATTCAGCTTATATCAGCTACTCTTCAAAATTTACCCTTGTATGCCATGAGTTTATTCAAGGTGCTAGTCAAGTTTGAAGAAAAAACCAAGTAGATCATGAGAAGATTCCTTTGATTAGGGGTGGGGTCCAAATCCAATATTCCCCTTGTGGCCTGGGATTTATTTTGTAGACCGAAGAAATGGGGTGGCCTAGGGATTAGAAATCCTAGATCTTTCAATAAGGCCCTTCTAGCTAAAAACATTTGGAGGCTCCTAAATGGGGTTGTTGGGTGGGCTCCTCTTTCAAGTAACAAGTACATGTTTGCTTTGGATAGGCCTTGGGATTTTCTTTATGTGGAGGAAATCCCATCTGGTTCATGTTTCTGGAGGAATATTTTTCTCTATAGAGATGTGATTACTAAATGTGTTAAGTGGTTGTTGGGCAATGGGACCAACATTCTCTTTTGGGATGACATTTGGTGTGGGGATCTCCCTCTTATATCTGTCCCTTGGGCCCCTCCAATTGCTCCCCTTTCTAAACAACTATCTAGAGTCAAGGTGGTGGATTACTTTGAGGATGGGGATTGGAAGAATTTTGATGTTTGGGACCCATCTTTGAAGATTCTTAAGGACTTCTTGCATAAGGTTTAGATTCTAGTATTTACTAGGCTGGACAGAGTGATTTGGGCCCCATGTGTAAGTGTGAATTTTTCTGTGGCCTCTACTTTTTTGAATTCCCTAGTTACTGCAAAATATTTTCCATTTTGGGGGAGGCTATGGAATAAGAAACTTACAACTAAGGTGAATGTCTTTTACTGGTTGATTATGTAAAGTAAAATTCTTATGATTAATAATCTCTGCAAGAGGGGGTTTGCAATTCCCAATAGGTGTGTGCTTTGTGAAGCTAATGAGGAGAATTCTTTCCATATCCTTGTAGGGTGTGATTACTCGTTCACCCTATGGAGCAAGTTCCTTAGACTCTGGGACTTGGGATGGGTTTTTCTTGACTCCTTCGCTAAGTTTTATGATCAATGGAAGTGCCCTTCTAATTCTCCTGTGTTGTCTGGGCTTTGGGAACTTTTGGCCCCACATATTGCATGGGGACTCTAGAAAGAAATAAATAATAGGATCTTTCAAGAGTCCAAGTTGAAGTTTGAGAGTCTTTTCATCAAAGTCCATCAGCCGATTCTGGAGAATTTTACTCTTATTAAAGCTGACTTTGTTTGGTGTGATCTGGCTATGTGCCTTATTGGATATGATCTTAAGGTGATTTTGAATTGGAAAATTTCTTTGGTTCCTATTATATCTCCCAAGGCTAGTCCCATGGCTAGGAAGAACACTAGATGGTAGCAACCCCTGTTTGGGTGGATCAAAATCAACTTTGATGGGGCAACAAAGTGTAATCCTGGACCTACTGGATGTGGGGGGTGTTAAGAGATAACTTTGGCAGACTTGTTGGTGTGGTGGCACTACCATTGGGTACTCAGAATAATTATCATGTGGAGGCAGAGGCTACATTCATGAGTGTCAAATATGCTCTTAGCAAGGGATTTTCCAAAGTCTAGGTGGAAGGTGATTCTATGAATATCATAAATTATTTGCATGGTATTCATCCCCTGAGCTGGAACGTGGATCAACTAATAAAGGATACAATAATGATGTTGCAATCTTGTGATGAGACTTGCAACTCTCATGTTTATCGAGAAGGAAACTCTCTTTCTGAATTTTTTTCTGATTTGGCTGTCAGCCTTAGTGAATTTTTCTCATGTGAGGAAGGGTTGATCATTCCTGAGGATGCTAGAAACATTTTAAGAAATGATGGAATCAGATAAGTTTTTGTGACTTTTATGGCCTTAGACTTATTCCCATTTGACATGCTTTCTGGGTGTTTTATGGGTTGTGCATTTCTATTTGGATAGCTTTCACTAGGGTGTTCTATGTTCTATTTGGGCTACCATGGGTGGAGATAGAAGCAGAGTTTAACCACATTCATGTGATGATATTTTGAGGAAGAAGAAGCTTTGGAACATCCTTTGTCATGGAAACTTCACTCCATTTTTGGAGATATGACACGGGCATGATCCTAATTCCTCAGCCAAGTTTGTCTCGCTTTGGCATAACCACAAGCTAGTGTTGAAAGGGATGGGGGTGGAGCTGAATGAAGACCTTATTTCCACCGTTACTAGCATGACAACTGTGGGAAGGAAAATTTTTAAAGATAAAAAGAGTAACAAAGAAGTAATGACCCAATTTTTTAATGATGACGAGTGGAAGAATTTGGTCAAGTTGGAGAACTGGGGCTATGATAGAACCTCCCTCAAGAAGATCTGGGATAGGGTTGTGGAGGTGATGATGCATTACGTAAAATTTTTCTTGTTATTCCCTCATATGTGGACCACTTTATGGAAAATTTTGGTTTATTTAAAGCAATAGTTTGTCTTGGTTTTGGGTTCATAAAATATTGGCCTATATTGGCTTTAGATATTTCTATTTTTTTAACCTCATCATAGCTCAAACTATTACCATATTTCAACATATTTTTTTATCTCCATTGTTCAAACAAAGTATGTTTCCTTGTGATGTCTTGTACATGACTTATTATGGCCTCTATATTAGGTGTTATTGAATACAAATGAGGGTGGTGATGATATCTCTCGACAATGTTCCTCAATTCAATCACATTTATCTCAATTAAATCCTAAATTGAAGGATGATTTTATAGACGGTTTGGTGGAGGGTTTGGTGGAGGGTTTGGTGGAGAGTTTTGTTTCTCAAATTTTTCTACAATCTAAACCTTGTTTTAAATTAAAAAATGTAAATTTAATATAATTTTAAACTAATTACTAAAATCTATAAAAAAACCTAATATATATGCGAAAAAATAGATAAAACAATTAAAATGATAAAAAACACAAACAAAATGACTTACCTCACTTTCTAATGTTAAAATTAGAAGGAAAATTGATGAATTTTTATCAAACTAAAAAAAATAGATATTGGATTGGGACAAATATCCATTTTCGCCACTCTGCCCATGCACCACTACTTGAAGTTTGAATGTCACAATGCATTAAAATGTTACATTTTTACATATAGTTCTCTGATTTAATGGTATCCATTTTGAAGAGTTTTTCTTAATATTAGAAGCTATTTTGGAGAGATTTATAAATGTGTAGCTCAACATATTAATATTAATATTACTATAAAACTATTATTATAATATACACTATATAATATAGATACCTAATAATATATATTAATATATTATTATTATAATATATAATAATAATATTAATATAATATATAGTAATATAATAATATATTAATACATATTATATATTATTATGTATTTATATAATACATAATAGCATATAGTATATGTTTATATATTACAATATAATATATTAATATATAATTATTATTTTTTTGGTCAATAATAGAGTTGATTTTTATTAATAAAGTAAATATTACAAAGTTCTGCTCATTAAAGCTTCATCTTGAAAATTCACCATATAGCTTTACTTCAAGAACCCATATAGTCCAGTCATCTATCCATCCTACAAACCTTAGCAAGAGTCACAGACAAATTCACTATATCAATAACAAGACTCCATAAACAAACCTAATAAACTAACCTACAACCAATATACCCCTAAACCAAGACCTATTAACAGGTTATGGGTTTTAGGCACAAACTAGTCTTCCCTTAGTTTGAGACTGAAGGACCATTGCAAATGATTTCTTCATTACTTTCTTTGCTTTCTTCCCCTTGAAATTTTGTCAACGGTCCTTCACCTTTGCCGCCTCCTTCCATTCCAACTCTTTGTCAAGAGGGATCCTCAGATCTTCATTTAGGCTACCACTTGTTTGTGGATTTTGACCTTCAACTTTCTACTTCCTAGCCTCTTTTTCCTACAATCTCAACACCCCTCTTTTCTCTCTACTATCTGGTGTTGTTTCCCCATTATTGAAGTTCAAATCATTATCATTACCATTGGAAGTAGCATTATCTCTATTCCCAGCCAAACTCCCATCTTGTGTTGGGGCCTCACACATCTATTGACGGTCCACCCTCCTAACATCAAGCATCAATGTTTTCCCTACCGACTCCTGAGTCCCAAAAACCTGACCCTCCATTTCCTTGACATCCACAAGATGGTTCTCTTCCATTTCCACCCTTTTTTCTACTGTGTAGTGCTCGGGAGCAACATCCTTCCACCAAGAAGCAGATTTATTTGTTCTATGATTGACACAATGAGCAGCCAAGTGCCTAGTTTGAAAACAAATTCTACACCTAAATGAAACCCCTTCAAAATCCAAAGACTGCACCCAACAACCTTTAAAATTTTTTATCTAGATCTTCTTGAGCAGTTCCTTGGACATGTCCATTTCCACCAAAATTTTTGCAAAGGTTGAGTGCAATAGATTTGAAGAACCCTCATCTATCATTTGGAAGCTTTCTAGAGAGTTCCCTATAGCCTCCAAGCAATAATCAAACCAAAATTGCAAGGGAAGGTTAGGAAGTCTCACATAGAGAGGAAACCTCTCAAATACTTCAGTGGTTGGGTTAAAAGCTGGATGCCATGGCTTTAATACCAAAGTATACTTTTCTTCCCAATCCCAATGGTATTCACACAAAATATTATTTTTTTCCTGCTCTTTTTCAAAAACCACAATAAAAAATCCTTTTGGGATATATTTGAACATACCCTTCCAAAACAAGTTGCCAGTGATTAGAGATCCATTGGTGAAGGTTAGTCAGGCTTGTCCAAAAACCTTTGAACCTCCTAATCAAGCCCAGCCCAAAAAAAACTTTTTCGTTGAAGATCACTTCTTGATCCACCTCACTATCTAGCTCCATTGTGATTGTTCTAGCTGCTAGAGATGAAACAGGATCCCCTCCTCTCCTCCCCAATGAGATTTTTCTAGTTTGCATCAAAATCTAAGAGGGTCTTGCTTGCCTCCCATTCTCAGATGTCTTGGCCCCATTTCTACCCCCAGCTCACCTTGGGCCATGATTTTCAAGATGTCCATTTTCCTAGCCTTGCTATGGATGTGAGTCTATCTCGTCCAACCCCAAACCATTGCCATTTTTCCCTTTTATCTTCTTTGCGTTCTCTACTTGAGTGTCACTATCAGTCTTTCCCCCAATACAATCTTCCTTGCACCAAGAGCTACTAGAAATGCCCTATGGATCCTTCCCAATTGCAGTCAAACTTGGTTAAATCCTGGTCGTCGCAATGGTAAATTGCAATCAACTATTGCCCTCCATCTAGGTTCATATTAATATATAATAATTATTATTATGATAATATGTATTTATATAAATACATAATAATATACAATATGAAAATATATTATTATATTAATATTTATTATTATATAATATATTAATATATATTATTATGTATATTATAATAATGCTAATATTGATATGCTAGATCGGGGTTAGGCTTGACATATATGAGATATTTAGAAAATAAAAATGGTCTTTGAAATGCGCATTTCGAAGACCATTTTTTTAAAATATGTGTCAAGCTTGACCTAGACCAAACATCTTAATATTAATATTATTATAAAAATATTATTATAATATACATAATAATATATATTAATATATTGTTATTATATTATATAATAATATATTAATATATATTATATATTATTATGTATTTATATAATACAAATAATATATATTATATATTAGTATATTATTATATACTATATTAATATGTAATTATTTTTATAATATATTATATAATTATTTATTTTATATGTATTTATATATACATTACAATAAAAAATATATATTAGTGGGAGAATGGGTGGATGCCACTCAACAATTACATGTGTGGAGTGGGTGACGTGGTGTTGGGTAATGTGGACTATTGGGTGCATGAGGTTACTTAAACACGTGGCTTGATCGATGGCATTTGTAATCATGATATCAGGAAGTACTACCTGTGGGGTCTTTTCAAGTGGTTTTACGAATGCTTTGTGCCTTGTGGCATATAGAACTAGCTAGCACATTCTTCACAACACTCATAACAAGGTGGGGAGGATGGGTAATTAAGTTTTTCATGAGTTGGCATTTTGACGGTTCTTTGATTTTCCCGCCACCAGGCTTGAATTAAATCTGGTAATCTTTCCAAAATTTGTTATGGTGAGGTTCATTCTGCAAGTTTTGACAAAGGAATTAGATATTGGCAATATGGACCCACTAGTCCATCTCCTTATCTCCAAGTGTCAAATGGCCTTTCTCGTCCTGATGACATCACTCTGATTGAGTTGGATCAGTCATCACCTCAATTAACCTGTGTTTGTAGCGGTAAAATGTATCACTAGGAAGGGTTTCTTGGTGGGTGTTGAAGGATACAAGTTGGAAACCAACATCTCTTCATGGGTCTTATTGGGCCTGCTAGACATAAAAGTCCCAAAGGCAGAGGTGAAGGTGATAATGCAACATTTTTTCAAAAAGTAGTTTTTGGTTGGGTTGGAGGAGAGTCTTGTTATGGCTTCCCTAGGAAATGGTATCCCTCGCCTACATGATTTGGAGCTTCTGGAAAACTTGGATGCACTGGTTAAATTCTACCCTTTTCTAGTGGATATTAATGGCATGGAGCTGAGACAACATCATCAGTTGGAAATTGAAAGGGTGGAGTTCCTAAAGAAGAAATACCAGCTTGTGGCGATCTAGAATTCAACTTGGAAATATGAATTTTGTGTCTTCGCACAGAACAATGTTTGGTAATGGCCTGGGTGTGCGATTTGATGTTTTTTCGGGTGAGGTGGTTGGGTTTCTAGGGTGGTGGTCTATTTAGAATGGCTTCGACCTTAGTTAAGTTCTATTATGTTCAATAGTATATACTGGCACATGCTTAGTTGGTTCTAGGGACAATATTGACCTTGTGTGGTCATTTTGGGGGGAATTGTTTGGTCTAGTAAATAATGGCAGTCTTCCTTTTCCCCAAAATCATGGACTGGAAATGTAATTGAAATGAAGGATTTTGGTACCCAAATCCTTCTTGGCTCTCTTTTAAGGTTTTTCTCTTAAAGAGGGGAAAGATGGACCAAAATGCACAATGTTTCACTCGAGATTAATATGAGGATGGATAGGAAATAAATGTGAAGTGTGTGTACAAATGTGTTTGAATGCTTAAAAATGAAGATAAATGAATGTAAACTAATATAATGTAAGATGCTGGAAAACATAGTGTTGATTGCAAATATGAACTAAAAACTTAAACAAATGAAAACATAAATTGACCAAATTGAACAGAGTGCACCTGGAGGTAGATTATTGTTGCTAGAAGGTTCTCGAATGTTCCAGAAGTCACTGTCAATGGCCACTAGAATTGATTTTCCATAGATGGTGAATCAGTCCTGCTTTTGGTGAAAACTTCTGGAAATAGGTTTCTAACTGTTGAGAGTTGAATTATGAGAAAATAAGTTTTCAAGCCTACAGGTGGGACTAATTCACCATGCATGGCGAATCAATCCTGTAGGAATTTGCAAAGTCAGGACTTGAATTTGTAAGTCTAGATCTACACTTTAGTCTTCTACAGGTGTCCGCTTCAGAAACTATTAGATTCAGGCCTAAAAATGACTTTTTGTTGATATTTTGATTTGTTGAATGAGAATCTAAGAATTGGGCAACCTTGTAACTTGATCTTCAATGGTTTCCAAGCTTCCAAGAGTCCTAAATCTGCATACAAACAAGACAAAAGAGAGATATGTTGAATGTTAGGGCATGGGGGTTTGCCTTGGTCAAACCCCTTTTAGGTAATTAAACCAAAATTGTAGTGCCCCTCCATTGTGACATTTCTGAATATTTGAGTAAGTGGTTATTTGTGGTTTCATTGTTTCTTGTGTTGTTGGGTTATGTGATAAAACTAATACTTTGATTAATCTTGTGTAATCGATTTAATTAAGTTAAAATTGATTTACATGGCAATTTTAACTAATATTTAATAAAATATGTTTGGAAAAGGTATTATATGGTGATATTGATTATTATTTACCAAATTAAAATTGTGAGATTAAATGCTTAATGATAAAGAAATACTATTGTCATTTGATTTTAATTGATAATAAGGGAAAGTAATTTAAATTAAAATTAAATTACTTTGTTGAAAAGTAAACATTTATTAAATAATAAAATTACACTAAATTGTTCTAAATTATATTGCAATAAATTATTAGTGAGGGTAACTACTTAAAGATGGAAAAATAATTTGAATTGAAATAAAAGATATGAACTTCTGTGGTTTCTCGTGTCTCCCTTATACCCTCACCTTTTGGCACATGTCTTCTGGCTGTACACCAGTTAGTTTCATTTTGCTTGAAGGTTTCTAAAGCCTTTTCATCGAAGGCAACTTGGGGAGACAAAAAAAGTAAAAAGAAAGAAAGAATAGAGAAACAGGGGAGGTGCCTTTTCGATGCTTCACATTTTGCATACTTGCCGGCTGAAGGAAGCCTTTCCATCGAAGAGGGATGATTACAGAAGAAACTGTGGGCAGCGTTCCAAGAATGAAATTGGGCAGAGTGGAGGCTGAAGAGCTTTTGCTTGAGAGTTTCTTAAGCCTTTAAAAAAAATCCATTTCTTGCTCATTCTGTAGGAGACATCGCTTTGAGGTATTTTGCTACGCATTTCTTTTGACTCACCATTGGAGATCGACATTTTCACGTCACAAATATATTTTTTGCTTGAAAACCTTCTTAAGCCATCTCAATTTATCATCACATACGCCACTCTATTCTTGTCGTGTGCTTGTTTGAAGGAGACTTAGTGATCTTCCCTCTGCATTTGATTTTCTTCAGTGGAGGGATTTGATCTTGTACTGGTGACTCCATTATATGATGTTCGATGCCTTGGTCTGTGAACTCTATTTCCATGTGTTACATTGAACATTTATTATATTTGAAAATGTTGATCAAATTTTGATGTTATGGGTTATGAGTTAGTCTTGCGCATGTCGCCAACATCTAAGGTGGGATATTCGATATTTATTTTGTTTCCTTTATGACATGGCATTTTCCCCTGTTTTGGGTTGATTTAGCGTCACCAATAATGCCTACATAAACTCTATATCTTTGCTAGAGGATGGAAATGATTCACACCTCACAGCATGTTTTCCCTTGCTCCAATCATTCTATTATTCCTCCTTCATTCAAATCTGAAAACTTGTTTCAACGGTCATAATCCATTATAAGCTGCAAATTGTGATTTCTTTTGGGTATTTAATGTCAATGCTTTAATCCTATGCCTTCTCCACTTAATGCTTGATGCACCTTATGGCATCCCATCCTTCTGTAGCAGATTATCCTTCCTGATCTTCCATCTTCCACCAACCTCCTTGACCAATGGTGCCGCAACACTGGAAAATGGAATGGTGTAGAGGTTTAAATAATTTCCTTGATTTCATTGGCAACCTGTCTCCTCTACAGTACTTGAAAATAGAATGTTGCAGAGGTTTAAATAATCTCTCTGACTCCATTGTCAACCTGTCTCAGTCGCAACGCTTGAGCATAATAGGAAGTTTAAAAGTTTAAATAAACCTCCCTGGTTCGTTGGCGTCACCTGCCAATTGCATTTGATTGTATGTTACTAAGCCTTTAAACAAACCCATTTTGAATATATTTTGCAATGATAGCATTCCTTGAGATTGCATTCCTCTGAGGAATTTAGCCAAAGGTTCTTGTGTCACGTTTCTATATCTGCATCTACATACGCATGCCTTGTTCTTTAGCTTGCTTTTTTGCATAGGCAGAATGTATGCTGGGAAAAGGTTGTGGAATTTGGCTTTGCATCTGCCAACTACTTTTGCTTGAAAGTTTCTAAAGCCTTTTCAATAAATCCATCTTGTACACGTCCTGCATTCATTTTCCTCCATGAGTTGACATCAAGCAGTCGCTTGCCTTGTCCTGTTACGGGTATGAAGCCTTCCATCTTCCGCGTACCCTGCAAACATTGCATTCTTTGAGATCGCATTTCTTTGGGCATTTTGTGTGAAACAGTTCACATGCCTTGTCTAGGCGCCACTTTTTGCAGACATGTCTACCAGGGCAGCAAATGTTGTTTCAAAGCTCCCATTTTTGGGCAGGCAGGGTGACGCTGGCAGTAGCCTATCTAACAAATCCATTCATCTTGGTATGTCTTAAATTCCTTCTCAGATAGTCTACAGCTTAGCGTAAAGGTCTTCCTTACTGTCAGAAAAGGGTAATCGTGTTTGCTAAGCGGCCTTAATGGCGTTGGAGAGATTCGGTGGTGGATGTGAACTCCAGCATTGTCTGCATCTCCCTAAGATCTCATTCCCTCGGATCCCTTATAAGGTTGCAACGCCCAAGAAATTGTGGGTAGCCACTATACTCAATATCTGTAGAATAGGAATAGAAACGTGGAATATAAGAGAGTTAATCATCCTAATATTGCGATGGAAGAAAATAAAGATTTAAGATTGCATGTTAATTTAAATATAAATAAATATATATACCAACTTAGGGTGGCATAAATAATAATAAATGAACGGTGCCATTAATATTTTCTTCGCAACAGCCTTTGGGTTTAGGGTAAATTAGAGATTGGAAATTAATGTTATCAATTTGATTAAAGAAGTGATGATATTAATAATATTGCATGCTATTGATATTATTAAATGAAGTTCAAGGGTTTAAAATTTGGATTAAGTGTAACTGTTGATCTCAACGGAGGGGAGGGGATCTATATCCTAAATAACAATATTGAATATTATCTAGAGTGATCACAATAATTTCACTCAAATTATGAGATAAATCAGTGATATGAATATTGGTGTAACAATAATAATGTTATGAATGTCAATATTGTTATTTCAATAGTAAGTAATAATGATTAGTATGTAGATTTCTGGAAAAAACTGTGTACAGATTTTTGGATCAAACTACATACTAACTATCATGGACTGTGAAAACAAAATGTTCTTAAGTAATAATGATGTCAAAATTAAGTATTAATATTATTATTATAATTGGAAAAATAAGAGATTTAATGATTATATTAATACGTTGGGTTATGATCACTACATCATTGATGATAAATCTAGGTTAAATATTGGCTGGGACAAAAGGAAATAATATTATAGCATTAAATTGAGAGTATATGATAATAATGTTGGTCGATGAACCAAAGGGAAAATAAAAGAAAAGAAAAGAGTATAATAATAATAATAACAAATAATGATAATAATAATAAATGATGAGTAAATATTAAAATGTATTCTTATAGCGGTTAATTGGATAATGTCTTTATGTTTACTTTGAAATGGCGAGGTTGCTTAGAAAAGTGCAATTTCATGATTGTTGTGATTCTAGAATATTTAAGAATCTATACTTATTATGTGAGATTTGATTTACTTGAGCCTTATAATTATGAAGTGAACATCAAAGTTAAATTATTGTCAAATGAATATTCCTTTCGTTTTCTTTTGAGTTAGTTCACTTGCCAAATTAAATCGGAAGGTATAAACAAGTGGAGTAGCAAATATGCTTTTAAGTTTCGTTCATGGAAATTCAGACTGGGAGATTGAAGTTTTATTTTTGCATTCTCCTGATTGATTGTTTTCTCCATTGAATTATTTCCTGTTTTGACGAGTTTATAAGCCAAGCCTTGATAAGAGTCTCTTGGGGACCCAAGTACTTGGGTACCTTTCAGCTAGGAGTGTATGAATGTTGATGTTATAGTATCCCTTGCTCTACCTTTGTATGCCTTTGGAAGCAGTCACCTTGTAAGCGATCGTTGAGATTGTTGTATTGGTTGACCTAGTGATTTGGTCTTGTGATCATTCTGCTTGTTTTTCTTGGATCCGAGCCTTTTCTTGTCATCTCCTAGCACAGGGGCTTGACCTTTGGGTCCACATAGTCGAGTGGAACATGCTATTCACCCCCATTGGGTTCCTAGGTTGTGTTCGTGATGCGAAAGTAGATGCAGAGATTCTAGAGCTTCACATTGTTGAAGACTATTCCTCATTTTTGTACCTTATTCTTCTTTATGTATCACTCTTGTATTAGATACATAGCAAGATGCATATGTACTCCTGAAGTGATGTAATGCACTCCTGAAACAACTGTAATGTATTATTTTACCTTTGTAAATCTTATGTGGAATTCGTTGTCTGATGTGATGTATCTGTGGCAATATACTCCACACTATAACATTGATCTATGAATTGAAATGTAATAAAATGTTGTATGTATTTTTTCATCTCTTTCGATCATAGATAGTTGTATGTTATCATTATGTACTCTTGGATTTTATTCACTCTCGTTTGATAAAAGCTTATGTTTCATAATGACCATTTTATGTACCCTAGAGGACGTAGATAACTATGTAAATGTATAATTGTTTTTCATGTAATGAATGTACAAATTTATCTTATGCAACGTTTCGCTTTCAAAAAAAAATTGTGGTAATTTGTTAGTTGTAGTTGTCCTTTGGGGTTCGCATGACAGGGCATTACAACATTGGTATCATAGCCTAGGTTCATACATTGGGCACTTTGGTTTCATCTAAGCCCATTATGTTGTCCTAGTGAATTTGTTAAGTGAAGTTGTTAAGTGATCACGATGATCATGACATTGACATTTAGCATCATGTGATCTATGAAAAAGAAGTGGAGTGAAAGAAGAATTGTTAAAGGGTTGTGGAAAGAATACAATGATAGGAGTCACATCATTGTTGGAAATAAGTGTACTTATGGAATTGTGTATGTAATGGTTTTTCCCCTGTAAATGTGAGAAACTAGTAACTGTGCAATGGTTGAGTGTTGTGAATACCCTATACTTTTTTTGTGGGTCCATAATCCATAGGGCCCATGGGATGGTGATACAGTGTACCCATCCATTCAAAATATGTGGTATTTGTTGTGGGACTAAGCATACCATTTTGTGTATGTTTGTTACCCAGGACTGAGGGCCAACCCACGTGTGGTTGAAAATCTATATATATATAAGAGTAGCCAAAAGGTAGTTTCATAGAATTATTTTCTTTTGGTTCTCTAGCCCCTCAATCCGTAAAAGGGTAGTAGCAGTCACAAGCTTCTTGGGTGGAGTGTGCAACATACACACATTGCGACATAGAGTGATCTTAGCTCAACCGATCCCAAGGAAACATACTCACTACTTCTCATTATGATGGATCAGGGTACTTGATCCATATGTGCTAGCCTAAACCCCACAGTTTTGAGTACAATGGCATTGGTTTGTTAGTTTATGCCTATCCATCCATAGGGACGTTGAGCTGGCACTAGCGAGTCAACCTCATCTGTATTAAAGGTGAAGCTTGAGTAGCCCCATATTGATATTCTCATATATGTATTGTATACACCATATCCACATGTGTTTTGACATGATGCAATGAATACGATGCCACACCCCACTAATATTTTGACACAGTGATTGGTGATGATGTTGTGTTGTTGATGGTAGCAAGCTGGGCTTGAGGACACGATGCCACATGCATAGACACATGAAAGCACACTATGAGATTTTGTTATGATAGCCTACTTGTGTGATGAGCGTAATGGGGCCTCACACACTTGTAGAGCGATACTCATGTTTTTTTTCGATAATGTTTGGGTCGATTAGCATATGGGTATGTCCTAGCCATGTGTATGTTTGGAAACAATGAGTACTTGTGTGTGCCTTCTCCATGAGGTATTGCTATACGGGGTGTGTTCTTCACGTGCCTACTTCTACAAAGTCACAGACACACTGCCATGTAGCATACGCCCAATGCCTGCCTTCTTTGGCTAGTGTATGACCATGTTGTGTGATGACGCGAGGCAGGGTGTAGCTGAGGAGCACACTCTAGGTCATGTGGATGGCGTGTTCACTCTACACCACATGAGGGCTACATTTATTGCCTAACGATGTTCACTCCTTCCTCGTTTGGTGGCTAGTATCTAGTCACATAGTATTATATAGTGCAATTTCAAAGATTGAGGACTTTCTATATGGTTATTGATGATTTTTGATTGACTATGAAGGCTGAGATTTTGTTTATGTTTGATTGTAATGGCTAAGCCACACTTTTTAATCTCATTTACTCGTAGCCCTCATGGTTACATTTGATTTTGTGTTGAAATTGCATGCATTTCTTGCTTTATTATTGAAATTGAATCTTATTTGATGTTTATTTTATGACTTTGGTGGCTAAACTAGTTTATCTTTATTGTTTTTGAGGTTGTCCATGTGTCTTATTGTGATTCCTCTCAAAGGACGTATGAGGTGGACTTGGTGAGTGTATATGAGGAAGCGAACACAAGGAACCTTGAGGATGGGGGTATGTGAGGCTAAGATACAGCTAGGACCCACTACCCACCTATGTGTGATGACTATCTCTTGGAGGCTAACCACCTTATACAATAAGAGATAGGTCATTGTGGTCTTTCTTGGATGGTCTCACCATGTGTGTGTGGCCAAACACCATCAAGCCACTCAGTGTGAGGTATCAATTATGTCAGATGGATATTGGCTCTTGGCTCGTGGATTTGATATCATGGATTAGTATGCTGCTTTCTGGTGTCTAGATGGACCCGTGTATAGCCTTATGATGTGATTCCAAATTATGTGAGTTTGTGTGTATGTAAAGAATCTATGTTAAATTATAGAAATAGTAACTATGAAATGATAAACTTTTTATTATATGTTTGAGGAGTGATACATTGTATTTTGTTGATTATGAAGAAGTGTTATTAGATAGTCTTTGCTACATATGTGGTGAAATTTTGTGTTGAATAATGAATTAAGAGGAATGCCTTGTGTGTAAATGATGATATTTAACAAAAATGGGTGCTCTTTGTGTGTGAGTATGTTGCATTTTTTATGGAATTGTATCATTTCAAGGTAATGAATCAGTTTGAATAATTGGTACTAATGTGTTATGTTTCCACCCTAGTTTGTGATTTTCAGGGTGTTAGCTTCAAATCTCGGTGATGAATGTAAATTCAATGGTTATGCTTATCTTATGGACTTAGTGTTATGCATTGATTAACGATTTTTATGAGATGTTGGTAATGATGCAATTAGTGTTATAAATGAAATAATTGATAGTGCATGATGGTGTGTTTATTGTTATGGCCTTGGTGAGAGGGACAGTGCAACATCACTCACTCGTGAGCGCCCTACTACACTGTGACTTCCTCTCATGATGTGTTTGTTTTGGATATATATGTGTTGTTTCGAAACTTGATTTTATGTAGGATTTCAGGTACCCAAGCCTTGATTCCACCTGTACTATCAGGACAAGGCAAGCCTCATAAATCCTAATGGGTATGAAGTTGAAAATGGAGTTGACAAGAAAGTTCCTCGTCATAGTTTGTCACCTCATCTTTACGTTTGACGATGTCATCTGTCTGCGACCCCATTTTTGTTTTGGTAACATTCCATTTTGATTCGTTTAATTTTTAATTGTTTATTTGGAATTGCTTTAGTTATTTGATATAGCTTTTAGTTTATGGTATCGTTGTGCTTATGATTGCATGTTCTTTACTTCACCTTGCGACTTCCAGGAGTAAATCGAAGCCTAGGGGGGAGGATGTAGTACCCCTCCATTGTGGCCTTTTTGGATATTTGAGTAAGTGGTTATTGGTGGTTTCATTTTTTCGTGTGTTGTTGGATTATGTGATAATGCTAATATTTTGATTAACCTTGTGTAGTCGATTTAATTAAGTTAAAATTGATTTACATGGTAATTTTAACTAATATTTAATAAAATATGTTTGGAAAAGGTATTATATGGTGATATTGATTATTATTTATTAAATTAAAATTGTGAGATTAAATGCTTAATGATAAAGAAATAAATAAAGAAATATTATTGTAATTTGATTTTAATTGATTATATGGGAAAGTAATTTAAATTTAAATTAAATTACTTTGTTGAAAAGTAAACATTTATTAAATAATAAAATTACACTGAATTGTTCTAAATTATATTGTAATAAATTATTAGTGAGGGTAACTACTTAAAAATGGAAAAATAATGTGAATTGAAATAAAAGAAATGAACTTCTATTGTTTCACGTGTCTCCCTTATACCTTCACCTTTTAGAACATGTCTTCTGGCTATATACCTATCAGTTTCATTTTGCTTGAAGGTTTCTAAAGCCTTTTCATCAAAGATAGTTGGGCGAGACAAAAAAGAGAAAAGGAAAGAAAGAATAGAGAAATAGGGGAGGTTCCATTTCGATGCTTCACATTTTGCATACTTGCTGGCTGAAAGAATCCTTTCCATCAAAGAGAGATGATTACAGAAGAAATTGTAGGTATCATTCCGAGAATGAAATTGGGTAGAGTGGAGGCTAAAAATCTTTTTCCCCTGATGATTGCTTTTGCTTGAGAGTTTCTTAAGCCTTTAAAACAAATCCATTTCGTACTCATTCTATAGGAGACGTCACTTTGAGGTATTTTCCTATGCATTTCTTTTGACTCATCATTGGAGATCAACATTTTCACTTCACAATTATATTTTTGGCTTGAAAACCTTCTTAAGCCATCTCAATTTATCATCAAATACGCCATCCTATTCTTGTCGTGTACTTGTTTGAAGGAGACATACTGATCTTCCCTCTACATTTGATTTTCTTTAGTGGAGGGATTTGAGCTTGTACTGGTGACTCTATTATATGATGTTCGATGCCTTAGTCTGTGAACTCTATTTCCATGTGTTACCTTGAACATTTATTATATTTGACAATGTTGATCAAATTTTGATGTTATGGGTTATGAGTTAGTCTTGCACATGTCGCTAACATCTAAGGTGGGATATTCGATATTTATTTTGTTTCCTTTATGACATGGCATTTTCCCCTGTTTTGGGTTCATTGTGGTACAAATTTATTTTGCTAGGTTGTTTGCTTTAGCCTCAACAATAATGCCTACATAAACTTTGTATCTATGCTAGAGGATGGAAATGATTCACACCCCGCGACATGTTTTCCCTTGCTCCAATCATTCTATTATTCCTCCTTCATTCAAATCTGAAAACTTGTTCCAATGGTCATAACCCATTATAAGCTACAAATTGTGATTTCTTTTGGGTATTTTATGTCGATGCTTTAATCCTAAGCCTTCTTCACTTAATGCTTGCTGCACCTTATGGAGTCCCATCCTTCTGTAGTAGATTATCCTTCCTGATCTTCCATCTTCCACCAACATCCTTGACCTATGGTACCACAACAATGGAAAATAGAATATTGTAGAGGTTTAAATAATTTCCCTGATTTCATTGGCAACTTGTCTCATATGCAGTACTTGAAAATAGAGTGTTGTAGAGGTTTAAATAATCTCTCCGACTCTATTGTCAACCTGTCTCAGCCGCAACGCTTGAGCATAACGGGAAGTTTAAAATTTTAAATAACATCCCTGCTTCATTGGAGTCACCTGCCAATTGCATTTGATTGTGTTTTACTAATCCTTTAAACAAACCCATTTTGAATATATTTTGCAATGATAGCATTCCTTGAGATTGCATTCCTTTGAGGAATTTAGCCAAAGGTTCTTGTGTCATGTTTCTCTATTTGCATCTACATACGCATTGTTGGAAATATGTGTCTCAATCCCATAGGCTAAAACCTCTATTGGAGCCAAATCGGTGTGACATCTTTTGTGTCTGGCCGACTAGCAACTTGAACCTTGTTGAACTCATTCAGGTCGCTGTGACCTTGCTTTTGTCTCACCGAATGAACTATCCCTGTGACAAGAAGCACTTGTTGTGACCTCTTACCATGTGGAGATCTCTGGCTGACAGGCCAATCAATCGAGCGTCAGGGAGAGTCTTGGTTGTTCGCTATGAGCTCTCAGTGATATGATTGTCTTGCCGACAGCATTTTCTATTGAAGTCTTTGGGGAGAGTCTAGGGTGTTCGGTAAGAAGTGTTACCGATATGGATGTCTCGCCGGCAACTTTGTCCTGGAGACATCAGGGTGACTTGAATAATCGGGAAGAAGTCCCAGTGATCGATGAAGGTCTCCCCGATGGGGATACACTTGGAGGCATTGGGGTAACACTAAGGGTTCACTAAGAACTCTTAACGATGGATAGAAGTCTTGCCGACCATTCGGCGCTCGATGTAACATAAGGATCTCAGAGGAAAGTCTCAACGATGGACGTTTGTCTTAGCGATGAGGAAGTCTATTGTTAGTATGAGTTATGGACCTCGGTATGAAGTCTTGGCGAAAGTGATAAGTCTCATCGACTATTGGATGCTTCGGTGTAACCTCTTAGCAAGCGGTAAGTCTTGCCGATAGCAATGTTGAGGTCGGTGCGACTTGTGAATAGTGGTATGAGTCTTGCCGATGAGGAAACTCTTGCCGACATAAATGAAATGAATGTCAGTGGATTCAGTATGACTTGTGGTGTTCGCTACATCATCTCATCGACTGTTGGGACTTACGCCGATATCAATAATGAATCTTTTGGGCATTAGGGAGACACAGATAGTGTCTCACCGACATGCCAACACAGGTTGACTACTTTGACCAAAAGAAGACCATCCTACGTGGTGTCTCATGAACCAATCAGAGGAGCCGAATGGGAACCATTGGAAGGTAGTTCATTGTAGCAGTTCTGAGAGGAAGCTCGACAGATAGGGAACAACATGAATATAGTTTGTATTTGCAGATGCTCGGGGGTTTGGTTGGTTCGAAGAACAATTGTGTGAACAATTCGAATTGTATCGGAGTGATTTCTATTCTGTAAAGATTGTAACTTAAATGTTCTTGTACAAGATTGATCATTGTGAAAGTTGTTGTAATCTAGCATCAGAAAGATAAGTTAGAACTTTGTATGTAATTATTTGTTACTGTAATACAAAGTGACTTCTCTTGGTGTGGTGGGTTTTTTTCCCGTAAGGGTTTTCCCACGTAAATCTGGTGTTCATTTCTATTTTTCTAATTCTCTATTTCTCTTATTTATTTCAAAGTGCATCTTAATTGAACTGTAATTGAAAAATTATGAGTATATATGCATTCTTCCCTGAGGTTTTGACATTAGGAGAGTTGTTTCTACATCTAGCTTTCCTTACAAGTGGTATCAAAGCCTGGCTAGTTGTGTTATCCTTGTGGGTATGTTGGGTTTTTTGTGTCATTTCTATTCAGTGGGAGTCTTGTAGAAGTTTGTCAATTTATAATTACAGCTTGAGATGGCTAGCACATCAAAAAAGATTGAAATAGAGAAATTCAATGGCAGCAATTTTGAGTTGTGAAAACTTAAGATGGAGGATCTCTTAGTGGACCATGATCTTTGGATTGCTGTGTCTAGAGTGAAACCTATAGGCATGAAGCAAGAAGATTGGGACCATGTAGATAGAAAGTCTAAGGGGCTAATAAGGCTTTGTTTGGCAGACTCTGTTCTTCTCAATGTGCATGAAGAGAAGACTACATCTTCCCTATGGAAGAGACTGGCATCTATTTATTAGGGGAAGTCTTTGGTGAATAAACTATTCCTGAGGAAGAACTTCTACTCTTTGAGAATGCAGGAAGGAGGGTCAGTAGCTGATCATTTGAACGCATTTAATATGTTGATTGCATAGTTACTTCTATTGGTGTAAAGACTAATTAAGAGGATCATTGAATGCTTCTATTGTGTTCTTTTCCAGATTCTTGGGATCATCTGGTGATGGCTATTGGGAGTACAACATTGAATTTCTAGATGGAAGATGTTGTTGGTTCTTTGTTATCAGAAGAGATGAGAAGGAAATCTTCTAAGATGTCAAAGGAGGCCCTTGCTGTTAGAGGAAGGTCAAAAGAGAAAGGCAAGAAGAAGGACAAGAAGTCCAAATCAAAATCAGAGGGGAGATCAAAGTCTCCTGGCAAGAAGTCCAAGGTGAAATGCTGGAATTATGGGCAACCTGGTCATGTCTGAAAGGATTGTAAAGAGGAGAAAAAGAAGAAGAAGAAAGGATCTTCTGATAATGATTCTTCTCACAGTGATGGAGATGCCTTTATTGTAGCCTTGGCTACATAGGCATCAGATGATGTCTGGTTGATTGATTCTGGAGCATCTTTCTACATGACATCTCATAGAGACTGATTCACAAAGTATGAAGAATATGATGGTGGAAAGGTGTACTTGGCAAGTGATTCAACTTTAGAGATTGTTGGTCATGGAAGAGTCAGAATGCAATTCCCCAATGGCAAAGTGAATGGAATCAAGGATGTTATGCATATACCAGGTCTGGCTCAAAATCTGTTGTTTGTTAGTAAGCTGAATGATATTGGAGTGCAAGTCACGTTCTCTGTAAATGGCTACAAGATGACTAGAGGATCAATGGTGCTAGCAAAGGGTGCCCATATTGGTACCTTGTACAAGCTCGATGCACATGTTGTTTAATGTAATAGTGTCTCTTTAAAGTTACAGAAAGCTACTCATGGAGGTAAAAAGAGAAATGTTCCTAATTGTGTAAACTCTATGGAAGTTAAACTTCCAGTAGAAAATACTATGCTCTAGCATCATAGGCTAGGCCACTTTGGAGAGAAAGGTTTAAAAACCTTGAAGAATAAAAACCTGGTTGAGGGGCTTGATGATTGTAACCTTGAATTTGAATTATGTAAGCATTGTATATATGGAAAACAACACTGTGTTTCATTTTATTCTAGTCCTCATAAATCTTCTAGTTTGCTAGATTATATTCATTCTAATGTATTTGGTCCAGTGAATGTTCCTTCTTTGTCTAAATCGAGATACTATGTATCGTTCATTGATGATTATTCAAGAAGAACACTTGTTTATTTTTTGAAAAGTAAATTGGAAGTGTTTAGTCGGTTTAAGGAATTTAAAAACCTTGTTGAAAATCAGACTGGTAGGAAAATTAAATGCTTAAGGACTGATAATTGTGGTGAATTTTGTGAGGAATGATTTTGAAAGGTATTGCAACTTGACCATGGGATTAAAAGACATAAGACTACACCTTATACTCCACAACAAAATGGAGTTGCAGAAAGGTTCAATAGGATAGTGATGGAGAGAGCACGAAGTATGCTAAGTAGTGCTAGCTTGGAGGCAAAATTTTAGGCTGTGGTTGTTGCCACTGCATGTTACTTGATTAATCATTCTCCAAGTTCTGCTCTTGTTGAGAAAACACATTTGGAAGCATGGTCTGGTAAGAAGCCCTCTTTAAGACATGTTCATGTTTTTGGCTGTGAGGCATATGCTCATGTGTCGTATGAGAAAAGATATAAATTGGAGAACAAGGCTATCAAATGTATTTTTATTGGCTATAGTGCTGGCATAAAAGGATACAACCTTTGGAATCGTGATACAGAGAAGGTTGTATACAACAAAAGTGTAATCTTTCGTGAGTTGAAGCATTCTACCTTGGATCTGTAGTTAGAGAAAAAGTCAGAAAACAATAAGGATGTAGTTGTAATTCCTCCTACACCAGAGAAAAAGGAATTGAAAATTCAAAATGTACTTGAAACTGAGGAGAGCTCAAGTAGTTCTGAAAGTTCTGAAGAAGAAGAAGAACCTCAGCCTCAGCAAGTGAGGAGGTCAACCCGTGAAAGAAAACAACCTGATAGGTATGGGTTCTCTTTGATAGATTCTACTTGTGCCTATTCTTTGATTTCTAGCACTAATGAGCCTAGGACTGTAAAGGAGGCATTTAAAATGTCTGATTCAGACTCTTGGTTGGAAGCCATGAAAGAAGAAATGGCATCATTAGAAAAGAATGATACCTAGAGTTTGGTGCCATTGCCTAAAGGCAGAAAAGCTATAGGCTGCAAATGGGTATTTAAAAAGAAGATTGGTCTGGATGGCAGTGTGGAAAAATATAAGGCAAGATTGGTTGCGAAGGGTTATTCCCAGGTAGAGGGAATTGATTATGGGGATACTTTTTCTCTTGTAGCTAAGCTGACATCTATCAGATTTCTTTTGTCACTTGCAGAGCATATGACTTAAAGGTCGAATAGATAGATGTGAAGAAAACATTTCTTCATGGTGATCTTGAAGAAGAAATCTACATGTCCTAGCCTAAGCACTTTGTTGAAAAAGGTAAAGAGAAACTAGTTTGTAAGTTAAAGAAGTCTATGTATGGGTTAAAGCAGTCACCTAGAATGTGGTACCAGAAATTTGATACTTTTGTATTGTCTTTGGGATTTGTGAGATCAAAATCTGATCATTGTGTCTATTATAAAGCTGAAATTGATTAAGTTCTTATTATTGCTCTCTATGTTGATGATATGTTGTTCATAGGAAATAGTAAGCTAATGATTTATGATCTTAAGTCTCAGTTGTCTGCTAAGTTCGAAATGAAAGATCTTGGTGCAACAAGGTATATTATGGGGATGGAGATAACCAGGGACGAGAATAGTACAAAACTTTAGCTCAGTCAGAGTAAATATATCAAGACTGTTCTAGAGAGATTTTGCATGAATGATTGCAAGCAACTAGTTGTTCCAGTCTTGCAGGGAACGAAACTATCTGTTGAAGAATGTCCAAAATATCCTACTGAGATGGAGGACATGACCAGTGTACCCTATGCTAGTGTGGTTGGAAATCTTATGTATGCAATGGTTTGTACAAGGCCAGACATTGCTCAAGTAGTGGGAGTACTTAGTCGGTTTATGGCTAATCCTGGAAGGACACATTGGGATGCTGTGAAAAGAGTTTTTAGATATTTGAAGGGCACTTCAGATTTTTCTTTGTGTTACCATGGGAATTTGGTTGAATCACAGAGGACTCTTAGTATTCGAGGCTATGTGGATTTTGATTGGGCAGGGGACATTGACAGCAGGAGGTCCACCAGTGGATACGTTTTCATGTTGAATGGTGGTGCAGTGAATTGGATGAGTAAGCGGCAGGTTGTAGTCGCTTTGTCCACTATAGAGGCTGAATACATGGCAGCTACTCATGCTTGTAAAGAAGCAGTTTGGTTAAAACATTTGTGTTCTAACATTGGTTTTGATGTAGGGAAAATAACTATTTTCTGTGACATTCAGAGTGTAATTTGTCTGGTAAAGAATCCTCCTTTCCATGCCAGGATGAAATATAGATGTACAGTACCACTTTGTATGAGATATGGTGGAGGATGGAAAAGTCAGTTTGGAAAAATTTGATACTCTGGATAATGTTGCAAATGTATTGACAAAGCTAGTAAGCATAGACAAGTTCAGATGGTGTGCCAGTTCAATGGGCTTTAGTTCCCATGATTTTTAGTAAGTTTTCTTGTGCTCTAGAGGTGCCTCTGTGATCTTCATCAAGTGGGAGATTGTTGGAAATATGTGTCTCAATCCCACAGGCTGAAACCTCTATTGGAGCCAAGTCAGTGTGACATCTTTTGTGTCTGGCCGACTAGCAGCTTGAACCTTGTTGAAATCATTCAGGTCACTGTGACCTGGCTTCTGTCTCACCGAATGAACTATCGATGTGACAAGAAGCATTCATTGTGACCTCTTACCACGTGGAGATCTCTGACCGATAGGCCATTCAATCAGGCATCGGGGAGAGTCTTGGTTTTTTGCTATGAGCTCTCAGCGATATAATTGTCTTGCCGAAAGCATTTTTTGTTGAAGTCTTCAGGGAGAGTCTAGGGTGTTCGGTAAGAAGTGTTACTGATATGGATGTCTCATCGAAAGCTTTGTCCTGGAGACATCGGGGTGACTTGAGTACTCGAGAAGAACTCCCAGCGACCGATGAAGGTCTCGCCGACGAGGACACACTTGGAGGCATCGGGATAACACTAAGGGTTCACTAAGAACTCTTAGCGATGGACAAAAGTCTTGCCGACCATTCGGTGCTCGATGTAACATAAGGATCTTGGAGTAAAGTCTCAGCGATGGACGTTTGTCTTAGCGATGAGGATTTCTATTATCGGTATGACTTATGGACCTCGGTATGAAGTCCTAGCAAAAGCGATAAGTCTCATCGACTGTTGGATGCTTCGGTGTAACTTAAGAAGTCTCGGTGTAACCTCTTGGCGAGCGGTAAGTCTTGCCAATAGCAATGTTGAGGTCGTTGTGACTTGTGAATAGCAATATGAGTCTTGCCAATGAGGAAACTCTTGCCGACATAAATGAAAAGAATGTCAGTGGATTCGGTATAACTTGTGGTGTTTGCTACATCATCTCATTAACTGTTGGGACTTACGTTGATATCAAAAATGAAGCCTTTGGGCATTGGGGAGACACAGATAGTGTCTCACCGACATGCCAACACAGGTTGATTGCTTTGACTGAAAGAAGACCATCCTACGTGGTGTCTTGTGGACCAATCAGAGGAGCCGAATGAGAACCATTAGAAGGTAGTTTGTTGTAGCAGTTCTGAGAGGAAGCTCGACAGATAAGGAACGACATGAATATAGTTTGTAGTTGTAGATGCTCAGGGGTTTGGTTGGTTCGAAGAACAATTGTGTGAACAGTTTCAATTTTATCAGAGTGATTTCTATTCTGTAAAGATTGTAACTTGAAGGTTCCTATACAAGATTGATCATTGTGAAAGCTATTGTAATCTGGCATTAGAAAGATAAGTCAGAACTCTGTATGTAATTATTTGTTACTGTAATACAAAGTGACTTCTCTTGGTGTGGTGGGTTTTTTTCTCGTAAGGGTTTTCCCACATAAATCTGGTGTTCATTTGTATTTGTCTAATTCTATATTTCTACTATTTATTTCAAAGTGCATCTTAATTGAACTGTAATTGAAAAATTATGAGTATATCTGCATTCTTCCCTGAGGTTTTGATGTTAGGAGAGTTGTTTCTGCATCTAGCTTTCCTTACACGCATGCCCTATTCTTTAGCTTACTTTTTGGTGTAGGCAGAATATATGATGGGAAAAGGTTGTGGAAATTGTCTTTGCATCTGCCAACTACTTTTGCTTGAAAGTTTCTAAAGCCTTTTCAATAAATCCATCTTGTACACATGTTGCATTCATTTTCCTCCATGAGATGACATTTATGTGAGGCATTCTGTGAAGCAGTCACTTGCCTTGTCGTGTTATGGGTATGAAGCCTTCCATCTTGCATGTACCCTACAAACATTGCATTCTTTGAGATCGCATTTCTTTGGGCATTTTGTGTGAAACAGTTCACATGCCTTGTCTAGGCGCCACTTTTTGCAGTCATGTCTACCAGGGTAGCGAATGTTGTTTCAAAGCTCCCATTTTTGGGCAGGCAAGGTGACGCTGGCAGTAGCCTATCCAATAAATCCATTCATCTTCGTATGTCTTAAATTCCTTCTCAGATAGTCTGCAGCTTAGCGTAAAGATCTTTGTTACTGTCAAAAAAGGGTAATCATGTTTGCTACGTGGCCTTAATGGCATTAGAGAGATTAGGTGGTAGATGTGAACTCCAACATTGTCTGCATCTCCCTAAGATCTCATTCCCTCAGATCCCTCATAAGGTTGCAACCCCCAAGAAATGGTGGGTAGCCACTATACTCAATATCTGTAGAATAGATATAGAAACGTAGGAATATAAGAGAGTTAATCATCCTAATACTGTGATGGAAGAAAATGAAGATTTAAGATTGCATGTTAATTTAAATATAAATGAATATATATACCAACTTAGGGTGGCATAAATAATAATAAATGAACGATGCCATTAATATTTTCTTCGCAACAACTTTTGGGTTTAGGGTAAATTAGAGATTGGAAATTAATGTTATCAATTTGATTAACGAAGTGATGATATTAATAATATTGCATGCTAAATTGATATTACTAAATGAAGTTCTAGGGTTTAAAATTCTGATGAAGTGTAACCATTGATCTCAACGAGGGGGGATCTATATCCTAAATAGCAATATTGAATATTATCTAGAGTGATCACAATAATTTCACTCAAATTATGAGATAAATCAATGATATCAATATTGGTGTAACAATGGTAATTTTATGAATGTCAATATTTTTATTTCAGTAGTAAGTAATAATGATGTCAAAATTAAACATTAATATTATTATTATAATTGGAAAAATAAGAGATTTAATGATTATATTAATATGTTTGGTTATGATCACTACATCATTGATGATAAATCTGGGTTAAAAATTGGCTGGGACAAAAGAAAATAATATTATATTGTTAAATTGAGAGTCTATGATAATAATGTTGGTCGATGAACCAAAGGGAAAAGAAAAGAAAAGAAAAAATTATAATAATAATAATGATAAAAAATAATGATAATAATAATAAATGATGAGTAAATATTAAAATTTATTCTTATAGCAGGTAATTGGATCATGTCTTTATGTTTACTTGAAATGGTGAGGTTGCTTAGAAAAGTGGAATTTCATGATTTTTGTGATTCTAGAATATTTAAGAATCTATAATTATTATGTGAGATTTGATTTACTTGAGCCTTATAATTATGAAGTGAACATTGAAGTTAGATTATTGTCAAATGAATATTCCTTTCATGTTCTTTTGAGTTATTTCACTTGCCAAATTAAATCAGAAGGTATAAACAAGCGGAGTAGCAAATATGCTTTTAAGTTTCGTTCATGGAAATTGAGACTGGGAGATTGAAGTTTTATTTTATCATTCTCCTGATTGATTATTTTCTCCATTGAATTATTTCCTATTTTGATGAGTTTATAAGCCAAGCCTTGATGTGAGTCTCTTAGGGACCCAAGTATTTGCATACCTTTCAGCTAGGAGTGTATGAATGTTGATGTTATAGTATCCCTTGCTCTCCCTTTGTATGCCTCTTGAAGCAATCACCTTGTATGTGGTCATTGAGATTGTTGTATTGGTTGACCTAATGGTTTGGTCTTGCAATCATTCTGCTTGTTTGTCTTGGTCGTGGGCCTTTTCTTGTCATCTCCTAACATGGGGGTTGGACCTTTAGGTCCACATGGTCGGGTGGAACATGCTATATACCCCCATTAGGTTCCCAGGCTGTGTTCGTGTTACGAAGGCAGATGCAGAGATTCTAGAGCTTCATGTTGTTGAAGACTATTCCTCATTTTTGTACCTTATTCTTCTTTATGTATCACTCGATTGTATTTGATGCATGACAAGATGCATATGTACACTTGAAGTGACGTAATGTACTCCTAAAGTGATGTAATGCACTCCTGAAATGGTTGTAATGTATTATTTTACCTTTGTAAACTTTATGTGGAAGTCATTATCTATTGTATTTATTTCTCATCTCTTTTGATCATGGGTAGTTGTATGTTTCGTTGTTTACTCTTGGATTTTATTCGCTCTTGTTTGATAAAAGCTTATGTTTCGTAATGACCGTTCCATGTACCCTAGAGGACGTAGATAACTATGTAAATGTATAATTGTTTTTCATGTAATGAATGTACAATTTTATCTTATGCAACATTTTCATTTCAAAAAAAAAATTATGATAATTTGTTAGTTGTAATTGTCCTTTGGGGTTCGCACGGCAGGGCATTACAACATTGGTATCAAAGCCTAGGTTCACACACTAGGCACTTTGGTTTCATCTAAGCCCATTATGTTGTCTTAGTGAATTTTGTTAAGTGAAATTGTTAAGTGATGACGATGATCATGACATTCACATTCAACCTCATGTGATCTATGGAAAAGAAGTAGAGTGAAATAAGAATTGTTAAAGGGTTATGAAAAGAATCTAATGATAGGAGTCACATCATTATTGGAAATAAGTGTACTTATGGAATTGTGTATGTAATTTGTTTTCCCTGTAAATGTGAGAAACCAGTAACTGTGCAATGGTTGAGTTTTGTGAATACCCCATACCTATTTTGTGGGCCCATAACCCACAATGCCAATGGGATGGTGATATAGTTTACCCATCCATTTGGAATATGTGGTATTTGGTGTGGGACTAGCCATACCATTTTGTGTATGTTTGTTACCTGATTGAGGGCCAACCCACGTGTGGCTAAAAATCTATATATATAAGAGTAGCCAAAAGGTAGTTTCACATAATTCTTTTCTTTTGGTTCTCTAGCCGCTCAATCCATGAAGGGGTAGTAGTAGTCACAAGTTTCTTGGGTGGAGTGTGCAGCATATGCACATTGCGACACAACACAGTCTTAGCTCAACTGATCCCAAGGAAACATACTCACTACTTCTCCTTATGATGGATTAGGGTACTTGATCCATATGTGCTAGCCTAAACCCCATAGTTTTGAGTGCAATAGCATTGGTTTGTTAGTTTATGCCTAGCCATCCATAGGGACGTTGAGTTGGCACTAGAAAGTCAATATCATCTATATGAGAGGTGAAGATCGAGTAGCCCCACATTGATAGTCTCATATATGTATTGTATACATTGTATTCGCACGTGTCCAAACATGATGTAATGAATATGATGCCACACCCCACTGATATTCTGACAGAGTGATTGGTGATGGTCTTGTGTTGTTGATGGTAGTGAGTTGGGCTCGAGACATGATGCCATTTTCATAGACACATGAAAGTGCACTATGAGATTTTGTTATGATAGCCTACTTATGTGATGAGCATAATGGGGCCTCACACACTTATAGAGGGATAATCATGTTTGCTTTCGACAATGTTTGGGTTGGTTAGCATATGGGTATGTCCTAGCCATGTATACCTATAGCGATGGTGAGTACTTGTGTGTGCCTTCTCCATGAGGTATCCTTATGCAAGGTGTGTTCTACGCGTGCCTACTTCCACAAAGCCAAAGACAAACTGTCATGCGACATACGTCTAGTATGTGCCTTCTCTGGCTAGCGTATGACCATGTTGCATGATGACGTGAGGCAAGGTGTAGCCGAGTACACTCTAGGTCATGTGGATGGCATACTCACTCTGCACCACATGAGGTCTACATTTATAGCTTGAAGATGTTCCCTCCTTCCTTGTTTGGTGGCTAGTATCTAGTCATGCAACATCTAGTCATCCATGTGTCATATTGTGATTCCTCTCCAAGGATGTATGAGGCAGACTTGGTGAGTGTATACAAGGAAGCAGACACAAGGAACCTTGAGGATGGGGGTGTGTGAGGCTAAGATAAAGCTAGGACCCATTACCCACCTATGTGTGATGACTATCTCTTGGACGCTAACCACCTTATGCAACAAGAGATAGGTCATTGTGGTTTTTCTTGGATGGTCTCACCATGTGTGTGTGGCCTAATGCCATCAAGCCACTAAGTGTGAGTTATCGATTATGTCAAATGGATATTGGATCTTGGCTCATAGATTAGTATGTTGCTTTTCGGTGTCCAGATGGACCCTTGTATAGCCTTATGATGTGATTCTCGGTGATGTGATTTTGTGTGTATGTAAAGAATGTATGTTAAATTATAGAAATAGTAACTATGAAATGATAAACTTTGGATTATATGCTTGGGGAGTGATACATTGTGTTTTGTTGATTCTGAAGAAGTGTCATTAGATAGTCTTTCCTGCATATGTGGTGAAATTTTGTGTTGAATAATGAATTAAGAGGAATGCCTTGTGTGTAAATGATGATATTTAACAAAAAAGGGTGCTCTCTGTTTGTGAGTATGTTGTGTTTTTATGGAATTGTATCATTTCAAGTTAATGAATTAGTTTGAATAACTAGTGCTAATGTGTTATGTTTCCACCATAGTTTGTGATTTTTAGGTTGTCAGCTTCAAATCTCGGTGATGAAGGTAAATTCATTGGTTATGCTTATCTTATGGACTTAGTGTTATGCATTGATTAGTGATTTTTGTCAGACAGTGGTAATGATGCAATTAGTGTTATAAATGAAATAATTGATATTGTGTGATGTTGTGTTTATTGTTATGGTCTTGGTGAAAGGGATGGTGCAGCATCACTCACTCATGAGCACCCTACTACACTATGACTTCCTCTCAAGATGTGTTTTTTTTGGATATAATATATGTGCTCTTTCGACACTTGGTTTTATGCAAGATTGTAAGTACCCAAGCCTCAATTCCACCTGCACTGTCAGGACAAGGCGAGCCTCATAAATCCCAATGGGTATGATGTTGAAAATGGAGTTATCAATAAAGTTCCTCATCCTAGTCTATCACCTCATCTTTAGATTTGACGATGTCGTCTATTTGTGACCCCGTTTCCATTTTGGTAACATTCCATTTTGATTTGTTTAATTTTTAATTATTTATTTGGCATTGCTTTAATTACTTGATATAGCTTTTAGTTTATGGTATTGTTGTGCTTATGATTGCATGTTCTTAACTTCACCTTGCAACTTCTAGGAGTAAGTCAAAGCCTAGGGGGGAGGATGTAGTGCCCCTTCATTGTGGCCTTTCTAGATATTTGAGTAAGCGGTTATTGGGGGTTTCATTGTTTCGTGTGTTGTTGGATTATGTGATAATGCTAATATTTTGATTAACTTTGTGTAATCGATTTAATTAAGTTAAAATTGATTTACATGGTAATTTTAATTAATATTTAATAAAGTATGATTTGAAAAGGTATTATATGGTGATATTGATTATTATTTATTAAATTAAAATTGTGAGATTAAATGCTTAATGATAAAGAAATACTATTGTCATTTGATTTTAATTGATAATATGGGAAAGTATTTTAAATTTAAATTAAATTACTTTGTTGAAAAGTAAACTTTTATTAAGTAATAAAATTACACTAAATTGTTCTAAATTATATTGTAATAAATTATTAGTGACGGTAACTACTTAAAAATGGAAAAATAATGTGAATTGAAATAAAAGAAATGAACTTCTGTTGTTTCACGTGTCTCCCTTATACCTTCACCTTTTGGCACATGTCTTCTAGATGTATACCTATCAATTTCATTTTGCTTGAAGGTTTCTAAAGCCTTTTCATCGAAGGAAACTTGGGGAGACAAAAAAAATAAAAAAATATAGAAACGGGGGAGGTTCCATTTTGATGCTTCACATTTTGCATACTTGTCGGCTAAAGGAAGCATTTCCATCGAAGAGGATGATTACAGAAGAAACTATTGGTAGCATTTCGAGAATGAAATTGGGTAGAGTGGAGGTAAAAAATATTTTCCCCCTGGTGATTGCTTTTGCTTGAGAGTTTCTTAAGCCTTCAAAACAAATCCATTTCGTGCTCATTCTGCAGGGGACGTTGCTTTGAGGTATTTTTCTACGCATTTCTTTTGACTCATCATTGGAGATCAACATTTTCACTTCACAATTATATTTTTTCCTTGAAAACCTTCTTAAGCCATCTAAATTTATCATCACATACAAAAACCATATTCCTATCATTTGCTTATTTGAAGGTGACTTAGTGATCTTCCCTTTGCATTTTATTTTCTTCCGTGGTGAGATTTGAGCTTGCACTGGTGACTCCATTTTATGATGTTCAATGCTTTGGTTTGTGAACTTTTTTTCCATGTGTTACCTTGAACATTTATTATATTTGACAATGTTGATCAAATTTTGATGTTATGGGTTATCAGTTAGTCCTGTGCATGTCGCCAGCATCTAAGGTGGGATATTTGATATTTATTTTATTTCCTTTATGACATGGTGTTTTTTCTTGTTTTGGGTTGATTGTGGTTTAAATTTATTTTGGTAGTTTGTTTGATTTAGCATCACCAATAATTCCTACATGAACTTTGTATTTGTCTTAGAGGATGGAAATGATTCACACCTCGCAACATTTTTTCCCCTGCTTCAATCATTTTGTTATTCCTCCTTCATTTGAATCTGAAAACTTGTTTATACGGTCATAATCCATTATAAGCTTCAAATTGTGATTTCTTTTGGGTATTTTCTGTCGATGCTTTAATCCTTTCCCTTCTTCCCTTAATACTTGATGCACCTTATGGCATCCCATCCTTCTATAGCAAATTATCCTTCTTGATCTTCCATTTTCTGCCAACCTCCTTGACCAATGGTGCGACAACACTAAAAACTAGAATGTTGTAGAGGTTTAAATAATTTCCCTGATTTCGTTTGGGTATGTGCAGGATCATTATGAGCCAAAAAGTGGCAATATGATGAGTATGTGTAAGGTATGCGGCTAACGACCCTTTTTTTACCCAAAATTGGTGAAATGAAAAGGGTTTTTGAAGGAGACTCTCAGCTTTCCACCAATATAAATTATGTTTTACTTTGAATTTAATAAATTATTATTATTCGTTTTCTATTTGAATTATGAATAAAGTTTTGATTGATAGGCTGATTGAAAAACATCTATAGCTTCCAAACAATATCACATTTTTTGAATCTAAAACATGTGTCACATTCTATACTTTGCAAACTATAAGATTAAAAAATGAAAAATCAAATTTCATGAAGTTTTGAAAAAGTTAAGGTGATCAGACATACGAGTTTTTATACTTTTTAAAAGTTGTAATAAAATATCATAATTAATTATTTACTTTGAAAAAAAATTACAAAAAAATATGCATCACATCGGGAAAAAATTCTTCTACTTATATCTAAAATCTTATAAAAAAATATTATCATTTTATTGTGCTTAGGGTGGTTAGACAGACACCTTATTTTTCCCTGAAATTTAAGTACTACTGCATTGAAATTTCAAATTTTCACCAAATAGATTTACAAAAAAAAAAACCTAATAGTTTAGAAACTACGTTCAATTTACTATAGATACTATTCTTACATATTTTTGGAATAATATAGATAACTTATTCAAATTTTTACGTCAAGTTGCCTAACTCTGATTTTTTAGAATTTTTTGCCACTTAAGGGCCTACTTTTTCAATGATGATCCTACACATCCCCATTGGCAACCTATCTCATTTGTAGTACTTGAAAATAGAATGCTATAGAGGTTTAAATAATCTCTTTGATTCCATTGTCAACCTGTCTTAGCCCCAACGCTTGAGCATAACATAGAATGCTATAGAGGTTTAAATAATCTCTTTGTACTACTTGCCTTGTCGTGTTATGGGTATGAAGCCTTCAATCTTGCATGTACCCTGCAAACATTGCATTCTTTGAGATCACATTTCTTTGGGCATTTTGTGTGAAAAGTTCACACGCCTTGTCTAGGTGCCACTTTTTGCAGACGTGTCTACCAGTGCAGCAAATGTTGTTTCAAAGCTCCCATTTTTGGGCCGGCAAGGTGACGCTGGCAGTAGCCTATCCAACAAATCCATTCATCTTGGTATGTCTTAAATTCCTTCTCAGACAGTTTGTAGCTTAGCATAAAGGTCTTCCTTACTGTCAGAAAAGGGTAATCGTGTTTGCTACGTAGCCTTAATGGCATTAGAGAGATTAGGTGGTGGATGTGAACTCCAACATTGTCAGCATCTCCCTAAGATCTCATTCCCTCGATTCCTTCATAAGGTTGCAACGCCCAAGAAATGGTGGGTACCCACTATACTCAATATCTGTAGAATAGGAATAGAAAAGTAGGAATATAAGAGAGTTAATCATCCTAATATTGCAATGGAAGAAAATAAAGATTTAAGATTGCATGTTAATTTAAATATAAATGAATATATATACTAGTTTAGGGTGGCATTAATAATTAAAAATGAACTATCCTATTAATATTTTCTTCGTAACAACCTTTGGGTTTAGGGTAAATTAAAAATTGGAAATGAATATTATCAATTTGATTAAAGAAGTGATGATACTAATAATATTGCATGCTATTGATATTATTGAATGAAGTTCTAGGGTTTAAAATTTGAATTAAGTGTAACTGTCAATGTCAATAGGGGGATCTATATCCTAAATAACAATATTGAATATTAGCTAGAGTGATCACAATAATTTCACTCAAATTATCAGGTAAATCAATGATATCAATATTGGTGTAACAATAATAATGTTATGAATGTCAATATTGTTATTTTAGTAGTAAGTAATAACGATGTCAAAATTAAATATTAATATTATTATTATAATTGGAATAATAAGAGATTAATGATATCAAAATTAAATATTAATAATATTATTATAAGTGGAATAATAAGAGATTTAATTATTATATTAATACATTGGGTTATGATCACTACAACATTGATGATAAATCTGGGTTAAATATTGGTTGGGATGAAAGGAAATAATATTATAGCATTGAATTGAGAGTATATGATAATAATGTTGGTTGATGAGCCAAAGGGAAAAGAAAAGAAAAGAAAAGAAAAGAGTATAATAATAATAATAACAAATAATGATTATAATAATAAATTATGATTAAATATTAATATGTATTCTTATAGCGAGTAATTGGATCATGTATTTACGTTTACTTGAAATGGTGAGGTTGCTTAGAAAAATGCAATTTCATGATTGTTGTGATTCTAGAATATTTAAGAATCTATAGTTATTATGTGAGATTTGATTTACTTGAGCCTTATAATTATGCTCTGAACATCAAAGTTAGATTATTTTCAAATAAATATTCCTTTCATGTTCTTTTGAGTTAGTTCACTTGCCAAATTAAATCGAAAGGTATTAAAAAGTGGAGTAGCAAATATGCTTTTAAGTTTCGTTCATGGAAATTGAGAGTGGGAGATTGAAGTTTGAATTTTGCATTCTCCTTATTGATTGTTTTCTCCATTGAAATATTTCTCGTTTTTACTAGTTTGTAAGCCAAGCCTTAATGTGAGTCTCTTGGGGACACAAGTATTTGCGTACCTTTTAGCTGGGAATGTATGAATGTTGATATTATAGTATCCCTTTGTCTCCCTTTGTATGCCTCTAGAAGTAGTCACCTTGTAAGTGGTCATTGAGATTGTTGTAATGGTTGACCTAGTGGTTTGGTCTTGTGATCGTTCTACTTGTTTGTCTTGGTCGTGGGAATTTTCTTGTCATCTCCTAACATGGAGGGTGGACCTTCGGGTCCACATGGTCAGGTGGAACGTGCTATGCACCCTCATTGGGTTCCTAGGCTGTGTTCATGATGTGAAAGCGGATGTGGAGATTCCAGAGCTTCATGTTGTTGAAGACTATTCCTCATATTTGTACCTTATTCTTCTTTATGTATCACTCTTGTATTTGATGCACGGTGAGATGAATATGTACTCCTTAAGTGATGTAATGTACTCTTGAATTGATGTAATGCACTCCTGAAACGGTTGTAACGTATTATTTTACCTTTGTAAACCTTATGTGGAAGTCGTTATCCGATGTGTTGTATCTATGGAAATATACTACACTGTTATATTGATTTATGAATTGAAATGTAATAAAATGTTGTATGTATTTTTCCATCTCTTTCGATCATGGATAGTTGTATGTAATCATTATGTACACTTGGCTATTCACTCTTATTTGATAAAAGCTTATGTTTCGTAATGACCGTTTTGTGCACCCTAGAGGACATAGATAACTATATAAATGTATAATTGTTTTTCATGTAATGAATGTAAAAATTTATGTTGCGCAATGTTTCACTTTCAAAAAAAAATTGTGGTAATTTGTTAGTTGTAGTTGTCCTTTGGGACTCACATGGCGGAGCATTACAAAAATGGTGAAAGGAAGTAATGAAACATGCAAAATTGAATTGATTACCTCACCATGATGATTTATCTTTTAAGTCTATAGCAATACATGAAGACTCATCCCTTGAATGCTTTAGAAAGCTAATTTGATGATTTCTAATGAAGAAACCCTAGTTTGCTTGACTAGGATGAGAAGATAGATGATGAATTAATGATGAGCGATGTAAAAATGTGTTGTTAGATGTAAAATGAGGATAAAGACACTTATTTATAGAAAATTGTGCCTTAGTATCCTAATTATACCTCTTCACAAGCTGACATGTAGTGAAATTAAACTTTAAATTTTACTTTTTCCTACTCAAAGGTCAAAATGGGGCCAGATAGGACTCATTCACCACACATGGCGAATGGGTCCCACCTAGATGGGACTAATTTTCCATGCATGGTGAATGGGTCACACATGGACCATTCCAATAGCTAAGAAGCTAAGAGATAAGGAAATAACGTTTAAATTGCAACTTTGTCGAGTATTTGATCAATTTAAACCTCGAGATGCACAATATGGGTTATTAAGGACCTATTAGTGATGATGTAAATGTCAAATAGGGATTGGGACACATAAATCAATGTGAAAGTGTGATTAAATACACTTTACAACACTAAAATGAGGTCCACATAGCCTAGAAAAGCACAAGAACCAATGTGAATGTGCAAGACACATTACAACACTATTTTATCATTAAGTTTAAGTTAATAACCTTCTAGATTGATGTAATAATGCTATTAAATATATTTTATAATATTGAATTAGGGATAAATAGGTTAATTAAGTTTAGAAAAGCGTGAAAGTCCTTTACAAGACTTTACAACACCTTTACAAGACGTCATTAAAAGCATGTTATTCAATTTGCAAGGGTCAAAGGCCTAGTGTGGACACACAAAATGCCTCAAAACACTAGATTAAGACCTCATTAAATCTATTTTATCATGAATTAATCCCATGTCAAGCAAAGGGTCCTTTTTTCTATGGCATAGTAATATCATTTTGATAAATCAATATAATACTCTATCTTACCTATAAAAAATACAATATATATTAATATAATATTATATATTATTATATTAACATTATTATTATATGATATAATAATAATAATATATTAATATATATTATTATGTGTAAATTATAATAATATTTTTATAATATATATATTAATATGCTATAATATAATATGTTATAATTTATTATATTATAATAATGTGGTATAATATTATTATGTATCATTTTATTATATTATAATATTATCAATATATTATTATATTAATATGTATTGTATATTAAATTATTAATAATATTATATATTATATATTCTTATTTTAATATATTTAATAATATATGTAATATAGGATTATAAAATAATATAATAATACATCTTTATGGATGGATAAGACATTTATCCTTTGTATATGGATGAGGAGCCACAAAAACTCATTCTCTAATATATTATAAATATTTTTATAATATATATTTATTTTTTGTATAAACAGATATTCATTTTGGCAAGAATAACAAATATACATTTTTCATATTTACTATCGGATATCCATTTATAAAGGATATCCGTTTTGCTTTGGTGTTTACCATAGCAATTGTACTTTTTGCCAACCCAAGTAAAAAGTCAAACTTGATTTCCACAATTTTTCCTAACTCAAATCATATATTTTTACATTATCACTCTTTTCCCCCCATGATCATGCACTCACCCTTTTATGTATATTTTTTAAACATTAATATCAATTGTTTTACTTATTATTAATTCTTTATTGACAATAATAAAAATAAATTTTATTTTACTATAACCTTTTTTTGTGTGTATTTATTTCAATTTTTTTAATTGAAAGAAGGATGTTAATGTGAGGTAGAACACAACTTTCTAAATTTTTTTGACATAGAACTTGTTATTTTTCTCTTTCTTGAATAGAGGCATGTGTTCAATGTTATCAACCTATGATGCTTACAAAACTAGAAAATAATGTAACATTCAAAATATTTTATATATTTATTACATATTGCAAAACTAATTTCATAGGCTACATGCTTGAATAATATCCTCCATAAATTTCTACATGACACAAAGTGGCTATTTTTTTCCTCTAAATTGCAACATGTGAATAGGAGGGAAAAGGCTACCATGAGGGCATAATGTAAGTAGGTTCAATATAAGGAGGTTTGATTGAACCCCCATAAATCTAACCTCTTTTGAATATTTTACTCACTATTCCATTCTTTATTATTTTCTTAGGGAGGTTAGATAAAAGGAGTTCAATCAAATCCAATTAGATGGAAGCCCATTCATGATGACGTTCCATGTAGTGACACACAATTATTGATTGTAATTTATTTAAACTTATTTAATTGAAGCCTCATTAGATGAAACCTTTACATGTATGTTGTAAATATTAATCTATATTTTTTATTTGACCTAGAAGTGTGACACATTTTTTCTACTTCCACCCATTAGCATAGGGCTAGTTGCAAGAAAGGCTAAGTATGTTACCCTAACTATATAAAAAAAATCATTTATAGTTATCTAAATATATCAAGCCATTATCCAAAATTGAACACAAAATTAAATTGTCAAATTCATTGAAGCTATGTTTTTCACTATTACAAGAATTTTACATATGTTAAAAATAGGAACAAGTTGACCTCAACTTTATTAAATTTGAAGCCTTCAACCATCATCCTCTCATGATTACTAAGACTACTTTCATGTAACTGAATAATGAATGTATAAAACACACAAACTATTGTATGACATTTTCTTCTAGAATGATTTGGAAAATAAATTACCCACATAACCATGTTTCGTTGCCCATCTCTTAATTTAGCCAAAGGAATTGTGTTTTAAGACACCCCTCCAAAACTCAACTTATTTCAATTCTTTCTTAATCTAATTTTAAACTATGTGGCTCTCATCCTTTTTAATTTTTTTCTTGTAAAAAAAAGTTTTATCATAAAACTACAAACAAGAAAATATTCATAAAAAATCATCACATTACCCTTAAAATATTCCCTCTATAATGGTCAATAAACTCTTAAAAAAACTAAATTTTCTGTATAATAATCAATAGACTTTTTTTAAAATCTCAGCAAAATCCAATATTCAAAATATAAAATAGATAGAAATTTATTTGACAATGACTCCATCCCTTTTTATTATACCATAAATCAAAATTTAAAAATAACCATTACAAATTTAAAAAATAGTCTCATAAATATATCTTTAAATTTTAAATAAAAGAATTAAAAACCATGTCTCGTAAATCCCCAAAACTATTAACAAATGGACAACGAGATAAAATGTATTCTAGATGTCCTGCGGAAATTTCTCAACATTAAAATATTTATTATCATAAAAACAAAATACATCCTCAAAGTCTTGTCCAGAAGGCAGTTAGATGTCTAAACACAAGTTTTTACTATATTGAAAGCAAAATACTATATCCTTAATGCCTAGTCCAATCCCCTGTTAAAAGACCTAAACATTAAACATTATTTATTTATTGCAATGAAAGCAAAATACCATCATCATCTCCAATTGGTGCGCTCCCCCAGCAGAAATATTATAACTCTGTCCATCTGATCAAAGCTCTTCTTTCTCCAATTCACTTTGAAAGCGAGTACCAACACCACCGCAGAAAATCCTGCTGCAATTGACCATCCAATACTTAGCCAATACCATGAAAATCCTTGGTTGGTCTCTTTCTTGACATCAATGGTAGGAGGAGAGAGTGGTGAATGACGGGGAGAACACTTCCAGCTTTCAATAGGGCATCCCCGCAGATTTGGATTTCCTGAAAATGCTGATCTATCAAATGTTATCATATGAGGACCTTGCAGTGGTATCACCCCTGAAAGATTGTTGTAAGACAGATTTAAATATCCCAAATAATCCAGAGAACCAAGCTGGAATGGAATTTTTCCTGAAAATTTGTTGAGAGAAAGGTCCAGCGATTCCAACTGACTCAGATTGCCCATGCTACCTGGAATGTCCCCATTGAAACTGTTCTTAGAAAGATTTAGAAACATCAAGCCTTTTAGATTTCCAATTTCCGTTGGAAGATAGCCCCATAATCTGTTGTTTGACAAAGCAATGAAAGTCATGCCTGAAAAGACATAAGTGTAATGCCTTGCTGATCCCTTGGTAATAATATCTAAGCCCTCTACATAGTATTTTCTGTTTTTACAAGTTCGAGGCGTTGGTGGGTCGACCGGTATAAGGTTATGTAGAAAGTCCATGCCTTTATCTGGTAAAGGGCTCGGACGCGGACAGTCTTCACCAAGCACGGACATATTTTCCTCTACATGGACCATGGCTGAGAAATTCAAGTAGGTATTTGGGATTTCACCAAACAAAAGATTAGAAGAAAGGTCGAGGAGCCGAAGCTCGGGCATTTTGCCGATCTGTGGAGGGAGTTTGCCTTTGAAATTGTTTGATCTCATCATAAGAACTTGTAGACTTGAACAGTTAGCAATCCAAACTGGAATGTTTCCTGTCAAATTGTTTTCTCCCACGTCAAGCACCTGGAGTTTTGGAAGTTCTTGTAAAGACAGAGGGAGAAGTCCTTGCAGATTGTTCTTTTCAAGATGGAGAGACGCAAGTTCTGCTAATATTCCAAGCTCCTCAGGAATCTCACCCTCCAATTCATTACTTGCCAGGTTGAGCATAACAAGTGCTGAGAGGTTGGCTAGGCTGGCAGGGATCTCTCCATTTAAATGGTTGTTCTCCAAATGCAACACTTGAAGAGATTGCAGATCACTTAAACTGTCAGGGATATTGCCTCTTAGCTGATTATTTGACAAATCTAAAATAACTAGAGATTCCATAGTCCCTAATGAAACTGGTATTGGTCCTTCAATTTTGTTTTCTGCAAGGAAAAGCAGCTCCAAACTTGGTAGTTCAGGCGTACGAATATCTAGCAATAAAGGGCCATTCAGTTCATTTACAGACAGATCCAACACCTGCAGTCGAAGTAGACTTGAGGTAACACTAATAGTGAGAGGACCCTCCAAATGATTGTTTGACAGGTTCAAACTCATCAATGCCGATGAAAATTCCCATAGCCAGGATGGAAGATCTTCTACAAGATTGGCGTCTGATAGGTCCAAATTTTCAAGTTCAAATTGAGTTGAAATCCAGCTGGGAATTGGACCTCCAATTTTACAACTTCTGAAATTCAAGGTATGGAGCTGAAAAGGCGGAATCCAAGGCCTCGAGTCGATGTGGATATTCAATCCACTACAAGACAAGTCTAATTCTACCAACCTTGAACTATTGCGCAAGAGAACTTGATCTGAAACTGTTCCTGTCATGTTGTTGTTGGAAAGCAGAAAAGTCTGTAGAGAAGATGGTAGCGTGAACATGGAAGGAATACTTCCATTCAATCGGTTGTTTCTCATATCAAGACTGACGAGTGAGGACAATTGAGCAAATGACAAGGGCAGGTCTCCACTGATCTTGTTGTCGGAAAGGGATATGTACTTAAGATTGATGAGTAAACCCAGGCTAGATGAGATGGGACCTTCTAACTGGTTCTGGTGAAGGTCTAAATAAGAAAGACTTCCCACATTATTATGCATATCCCCTAAAATTGATGGTATCCCACCAGTCAAGTTGTTGATGCTAAGATCCAGATGTCTAAGACTGGTGAGATTTGAGATAGCCTCGGGTATACCCATAATGCCATTTCTGGAGAGGTTAAGGAATTCGAGGAAACGAAGCTTTGATAAACTACTGGGTATAGAACTATTTAAGGTATTGGAGCTCAGATCAAGTGAAGTTAATTTGCTCATGTTCCCCATCCAACTAGGCATTGGTCCTGACGTCCCGGTATCTCTTAACTTAAGAACAGCAAGTGAGGAAATATTTAGCAAAGAATCTGGGAGGGGGGAATTTAAAAGACAACCAGAGAGGTCCAGGTGTGTAAGGTGGAAGAGACTACCAATAATAGTCCCCCATGATGCCGGGAAGCTTAAATGAGGTAACCCATTTAATGAAAGATAGTTTAGCAAGGACAGACTAGACAACCACTGTAAGCTGCTGAAATCATAAAAAAAATTGTTACTCAAATCTAAATATCGCAAGGAAGACAAATTTCCAAGTTGAGATGGAATATATCCTCCAAAAGAGGCACCGGCTATGTTTAGATATGACAAGTTTTTCAGGGATGCCAAACTTGCAGGAAAGGAAGACCCAAAAAAATTATAACTCAAATCTAAATATTGGAGATGCTTCAGTTCTGACAAGGCTGAATCAATGTCTACATCCATATCTCCAAATGTAAGATCAAAGTTACTAATATCTAACTCAGTAACATGTCCACCCAATTCCATTTCATCGCAATGGACACCTCTCCTTGCACAACAGTCATCTCCCTCCCATGACTTTAGCATTCCATCAATGCCATTGGAGGCGTCCCTAATGCTGAGAAGCGCTCTCGATTCATTGGGAGGACATCCATACACAGACAAAAATAAAATTATACAAAAGAAAGCATAGTAGAGGAGAGAGAGGGACCTGAACATACACAAATTATTCGTGCAAACCGTCATTGTAACTACCATGCACTCTCAATTACTGTTTCACAAAAGAGCCAATGCTTAATAAATATCACCATACTCTGCACTCTCATCTATTTCTTTTGTAGCAAGGATAGTCCGTCTATTTTACGAAAAGGAAAATATACAGAAATGTACAGACACATCATCTAGTCATTTCAACACGTCTTCCACTATTTATTTGACCGCTGGATCGTTTTATGATAGTCCTAAGATTTCTTTATCCAAAGGAAAAATCTCACTTTTATTTCAAGAAAGGACGGGACATAAAAAGTAGTTTAATACAAAGAAAAAGAGCCCCGGCATCTGGGAATTACCCCAAACCTTATGACATCCAGTTGAGATTGGGCTTCTATTAAATTTCTTTGTAACATAATGCATTTGCACATACGTTACACATTTATGTTATTATACGGAGTGCTAGTTGATTTTAATTTTAAAAGTTTTTAATTTGAACTGTGATATATCTTTTTGTTTATTACGTTTATTTAATAATCAGCTTAATTTTTAATTTTAGGAAGCTTAACTTTTTAATGTACACTTGATTGTATCTTTAATATGTAAAAGGAGAAGCATAAAGAAGAATTTTGCATCCAAAATTTAAAGATATTAAAAACAATAATTCGACTATTATGAATTTCAATATTTTTTGTTTATTTGTTTTTATGTTACACATTTTTATTTCTTTAATAAAAATTTATGTATTGTATAAAGGTAAAAAGCGTATAAATAATAATGTTTTTTAAACCTTCATTTTTATTTATTTTTAATTATATATAGTATGAACAACAAGTTAAATAGCGATGAGGTGTAGTACCACTGTTTTTCCTTTTTCAATATAATGTTATTGCTAGTCCATGCTTCTTTTACATATACAATATCAATTTTTGAAAAACTAGTAAAGAACCATAATAGATACAGAGTAGCCACCAAAAATGGACCATGCTGGATGTTTTCACCTTACTTTATGTTGCAACTTTGTTCTGCTAACATCCATAGACTGCCCCAAAACACTGCATATTGGATGATCACTATTAACCACAGCAAAAAAGATCATGTTGCAACCTACCCAAGTTGTTATCTGCACATAGGTTATCATACCATCAAAGCCGAAAAGGTATTCCATGTCCCAAAAAAAACCCAAGCATCTGCTCCATATCAAGAGGTCAATTCCTCACTACTAGCTAGATGTTTCACACCTAGAAATGCTTTTGTTGCCTCTATCTCCTCCCTGGTGAAGTCTTCAGGCCTAAGTAGGGGTGGAGGGTTCTCCTTCTAAGAATCCTTGGCCACCTTTTCATTGAAATCTGGAGAAAATTTTTTGAGCTTGGTTTCCCTACTTGACAAGTGTGTCCAAATCTATCTTCCTGAAGATTTATTTGCAAAGTACCTTCCTCCAATAGCTTGAGGAACTTGAATTTTGATACCTTCACTATCATGGTAGCCTACAAAGCAATGTTGTGCAAGGTGATTCTTTTTGTAGACTCGGTAAGTAACCTCAGTTTCCCATTAAATCTTTCAGCATTTCATGCTTTCCAAATATTCCACAAATCTCAATGGAAACACAAGACCAAAATAGTGATTGTTCCCTACCAAATTTATTACTTCTAAATAAAAGAATTATGTCCAATATGAGTTTTCCATTAGTGTTCCAAACATTTAAGTTGTGATAGAAAAAATTCCATATATCTTTTGCATATAGATAATAAAAAAATATGATTTATTGCCTTAGGTACCCTGCACAATCTGTAGATTTCAATGTCATTAGAACTTATTTTATAAGGAAATCTGTGGAAGATCAAGAGCCATCTAAAGCAAGACTTCTTTGGCTCAATTATTTTTGACCAATTATTTAAAATAATTTTAGACCACTCATTACTGCTAATGTTCATATTCCACCTATTGTTCAAGTATTCATATATTTCTTTCTGCTTAGTGAGAGTACTATAGATAGTTTTTGCATTGAGTTTATTAATAATGGTACCATTGTTCCATTGAAATTCCTAGAATTTATTTTCATTAAATCTACAATTTACCAACCACTTCATTCCTTTGCAAGCCTCTCTTACAACATAGTAGGTTCTCCATTGAGTCAGTCCTCAATTGAGCCCAATCTTTTAGAAGACCATCTTTCAAAATGTCTGAGAAGTTTTTTATTCCTTTGTTGTTCCAGTTCTTGGTTGAGCATCCCTTTAGGAGAGCCAAAGGCTTTTCCTTATGTTTGAGATTCCACCAAATAGATGTTTGTGTGTACAAATTATTTCCCTAAGAGAGCTAGGAGTTAATTATGAACTCTTTAATATGCTCCCACACTTTCCAAATGCTCATGAACACCACTAAGCCTTCAAGGAATATAGGATGTTGACAACTAAGAAGGTCACTAAGGGAGACGTTTTTCCAGTTTTTTGCATGTTTGGGGTTTTCTCTTTGGATATTGCTTCTTATTAACACTTTCCAAGGATCGTTACCATCTAGGGCCTTGAATATCCATTTGGTAGCTAGAGCTATGCCTTGGATTTTTAAGTCCTTCAGACCAAGCTCCCCATCTACCTCAAGGCTTAGGCAACACCAACTCCATTTAACCACATGCCTCTTTTTATTGCCTTTTCCATCCAACCAAAGAAAGCTTTGAATATTTTTTTGGATTTCATTCACTTGGTAACTGCTAAATAACCACAGTAAGGTGAAATACATGCTATAAGAAGAAAGTATCTTTTGAAAAAATTGAACTCTTCATGCCAGTGAGAGGAAATGCCTACTCCATCTCTCAATCTTTTTCTCAATCCCGCTTTTAATCCAAGTCCACATTTCTTTTAAGTTTGGGCATACAAAAACTGGTATGCCTAAGTACCTTACCTGTTTGTGTGGCCCTCCCCACTAGATTTTGACTTTATTTACCCACTCTGGAGGCTTGTATTGCACTCCCAACAAAATTGATTTGGAGAGGGATATTTTTCCATCAAAGGCTTCAAAGAAGGTTTTTAGTTTCACCATTAGATTGGAGACATTTTCTTCCTCCATTAGGGCGAACAAAGTTGTATCATTAGAAAATTGAACATTCAACAACTCATCATTGTTTGGGAGTGTTATACCTCTAAACTTAGGTGAGGTCGCATTGGTCCTAAGAACATAGTATAGGGCATCTAAAGAAATCATAAACAATGCAGGAGCCAAAGGACAACCCTGTCTAGTTGACCTTTCTAGGAAAAAATCTTCTATAAGAGAGCCATTTACATCTACCTGAGCCACTGCATCCTTGAACAAAGTGACAACCATGTTGTAAAAATCTTCAAGGAAGCCAAAAGCCTCAAGATTGAGCTTGATGAAGGTACATTCAAGCCTGTCATAATCCTTTTTGAATTCCAATAGTAGGATAACAACCTCTTGATTAGAGTTTGTTGCCTAATATAGCACTTCCTAGCTAGTAATGAGGTTCTCCAGGATATACCTATCCTTAATGAAGCATGTTTGAGTGGTACTGATGAGCTTAGGTAGAACATTTGTCAATCTTCTTGCGAACACTTTTTTAAGGATTTTATATGATACATTCAACAGGGTTATGGATCTCTAGTTTTTAGCTTGAATCTTGTCACCTCCTTTGGGGAGTAGTTTTATAATTCCTTTGTTCATACCACTCCCCAAGGAGCCAACATCCAAAGCCTCCTTGTACACTAGGAAGCGGTCATCAATTATCCAACCCTTGAAGGTCTTGTAGAACTATATTGGAAGACCATTAGCTCCCCAGGGGATTTGTCATTCTGCATGGATTCTATTTCTTTTTTGGACACCTCATAACCCAGTTTCTCCACCTCTTCCCCCTCTAGCTTCTTAGGAATGTCACTTCTGATTAAATTCCTTGAACTAGTGCAACCATTACCACCATTTTTAGATGAGAAAAATTTCTTCTCAAAATTAAAAAAGTGGCCTTTGATTTCTTCTTGGTCACTAACTGCTACCCCATCAACCTAACCTTGCTCTATATGTTCCTTAAATATTTTCTCTCTAAGGAGTTTGAAGAAAAATCTAGACCCTTTGTCACCATTTTCAAGCTAGTTGAGCCTAAATCTAACTTTGATAACCTAATTTTTTTTGTTTTGGAGCCTTTTCAAGGAATCTTTGGCAAGAACCAACTTATTATCTAACCCCTCATTTTTAGGGTCTTTTTGAAGCCCAACTTCTTCTTGTAACAATTCTTCTTGAAGTAGACCTTCCTCTCTCCTACTTCCCATAGCTTTATTTTTTCCTATTGTCTAAAATAAGGCTTTCCACCCCTTGACATTTAGGGTCCACCTTTCTATGGAAATTATGTTCTTATGCATGCAGTTGTTTATCATTCTAATTGTTTTAATGGCATCTAAACAATCCTTGTCATGAAGCAATTTAGTGTTAAGAAGGAAGCCCCCCCTTTTTCTCCTCTCACCCCATGCCCCTTCTTAAGTAAGATTCTTATTTTGATGGGATGGTGATCTGAGAGAGTGTAGGGGTGTACTTCAATTTTGCATCCATATCTAAGAGATTCAGGAAGAAAGACCTCTTGTTTATATAGAACATGTCTAGTCTACAATAAATCCTTCAACTACCTTTTTTTGCATTGCACCAAGTGTACCATATGCTAGGGAAGTCCTTCTTCTACCCCTCCACTAGATCTATCAATTTGAGCTTTCTCTTCATTTTTGACCAATAGTACTTTTCATTCCCTTTCCATTCCATGTCAATCCCACTAAGCTTGTCTTCTTGGTTCTCTACCATATTGAAATCCCATTTGAGGATCCATGGGATGCTTTCTAGTTCACACATCCATTTCCACACATTGATTCTCTCTCCAAACACATTTGGTGCATAGATTGAGCAGATACCAAAGGAGTAGTCTTCCTTTTTCAGCAATACCCAAACAACTCTGTTACATGGGGAGACCCCATACTTGGAGACATATTACCCCCGTTCTTTAGAAAGGATGACAATAGCCCCCCATTTCCTTTCTCATGTTAGGTGACAAAGTGAATGGACTCCGTCTATATGAAATTAAGGTTGGTTTCCAACATGAAGCTAGTTACTTTAAGTTCCTACAAAAACACCACATCTTTATCTCCACATCTACTGAGGAACCTTCTAACAACTTGTTTCATATCATGGGATTCTAACCCCCTCACATTCCATGATATACAATTAAGAGTCATTGGGGCCAGGGTTTAGAGCATGCTCCTTTTTAGGCCTAAAGTTTTCAAAACATTTAGGAACCTTTTGTTCCACTTCCATCCTTTTGGGTGGGTATGTGCAGGATCATGATGGGCCAAAAAGTGGCGAAATGATGGGTATGTGTAGGGTATGTGGCTAACGACTTTTTTTACCCGAAATTGATGAAATGAAAAGGGTTTTTAAAGCATATTCTCAATTTTCCACCAATATAAATTGTGCTTTACTTTCAATTTAATAAATTATTATTATTCATTTTCTATTTGAATTATGACTAAAGTCTTGATTGATAGGTTGATTGAAAAACATCTATAGCTTTCAAACGGTATCACATTTTTTGAATCCAAAACATTTGTCACATTCTATTCTTTGCATACTATAGGATTTTAAAAAAATTAATTTCATGAAGTTTTGACCAAGTTAAGGTGGTTAGACATACAAGTTTTTTATATTTTTTAAAAGTTGTAATAAAAAATTCATAATTAATTATTTACTTAGAAAAAAATTACAAAAAATATGCATCACATCAAGACATGAGTCCCCTACTGATATCTAAAATCTTATAAAAAAATATTATCATTTTACTGTGGTTAGGGTGGTCAGATAGACACCTTATTTTTTCCCTGAAATTTTAGTACTACTGTATTGAAATTTCAAATTTTCACCAAATAGATTTTTTTTAAAAATAAACCTAGTAGTTTAGAAACTACATTCAATATGCTATAGATTCTATTCTTACATATAATTTTTGAAATAATATAGATAACTTATTCAAAATTTTACGTCAAGTTTCCTAACTCTAATTTTTTTGAATTTTTTGCCACTTAAGGGCCAATTTTTTCCATGATGATCCTACACATACCTGGGAACTAGACTTGAGATAACCACACTGAGCTTCTTTCTTTTTTGTTTGGCAAGAAGTTTGAGGTTTATTTTCCCTACTGGAATTAGAGTTTGGTCCCTTTCCTTTGCCTTCCCCTTGGCTTTTGACTCACTTCTACTTTGGCCTCTCCCTCAAAGACTCCATTAAAAGTTTGTTCCCCTATAACCCAAGTTGAAGGCTCAATGTCCCCTAAGGGGCTATTTAGAACAACATGGTTTACTAGACTATTATTCTTAGCCTCTCCCTATTAGGAGAGTGTATTTTCAAATGTTTGGACCTTTGTGTTACCAAGAGAGCCAACATCACCCCCACCTACATCCTCCACTGTGTCATTGGTGCATTGATCTATTCCCCTCTAGGGCTACTTTGAAAACCTTCCCCCACCACAACATAGTTTGCAAATAGTCCATTAAAGATACCATTTTGGGTATAAGTGGGCAACATGTTGGTTTCCAAGGCACTCACAATATCTTTGACCTTGCAAGTTCTATCCTTCTATTATTTTGTTACTCAAATTTTGCTAGGATCTGCTTTGTAGATTCTAAAATATTTTAGGAAGTATGACTGATTTTTAGGAACATAATCTCATCCTACCCCATCATCCCTAGGATTTTTCCTTAATTTGTCCAATGCTAGCTGTTGGGAATTCTTTTTCCAACCTTTACCATCTGGTTTTGTTGGGTACACTCAACCCCCTCCATAAATAACTTGTGTTGGTTAGGGTTTGATTGTCACAAGCCAAAGTTTGGGGAGGAGCAGTTATGCCCCCATGCAAGGTACACAAAACATGACCCTCACCATAGTCCTTTTTATAGCCTTCCTCTGAAATTCCTATCATCGAGGGCTCATCTTACACCTCAAAGTCTTATTTCATTTCTAAGGCATTCATATCCATACCTTCATAGTTACTTTCCAAGTCATAAATCAAATCTTGACTTGAGGCCTCAAAGAGTTCCTCATCCCCCAATGAGCCCGCATCCATGTGATCGGAGCAAGGTTTCAACATTTCTTTTGGTATTTCAATCACCTCATTATTATTGTTGGTGTTATTGATTAGGATTTCATCCCCACCCATGGATTTTCCACCTTCAAAGTTTTTAGAGACCCTCTTACCATTTTCATTATTAATAGTTGGGAAGCTATTATTAGCAAAAAAATGATTAGATCCTAGATTACTCTCTTCTTCTTTAGATTTACTAGGGTTTTGGGGCCCTTCCCTTGTCAAAGTTTTCTTTTTGTCCCTCAACGGTGCTTTTTCATTAATTTTCCTCTTGTCAATTAGGGGAAAATTTCTCCTTATGTGCCCTTCTTTCTTATAGAGATAACAAGTGTTTAGGCCACCCAACATTTCAAGGGCACAATTGGCGTCCCTATTATCTAGTTTTAGTAGTAGGGCATCTGATAAATCTACCCTAGGAAAGATGGAGATAAGAACCCTCACATCCACATGAGGTAATGCAAACTTAGTATTGTCAATCCTCAGGACCATGCCATATGGTTCAAGAAGAAGGGGAATAAAATCCCAAATTCTTGGGGGAACATTTTTTTACCACCAACAACCTAGGGCTCGATAGAGCCAATATTTCATCATTTAGGGCCTCTGTCGACCATGCCACATCCTAAAAAATGTTATTTCCTATGTTCCAGAATTGTTTGTTTAATGTTTTACATTGCATTTCATGGTTTTTGAGAAAAATCACATACAATCCCTTTTGAATCATTCTACAATATGACAAATAGATCCCAAGTTTTTTCCCCCAAATATTATCCAGCCACTAATCCATATATTTCCGCATTGAGACCTTGTTAATGTCCACAATGACCAAAAAAATCCCAATATTTTTCAATTTAATATCTTGCTCATAGAAAGCATCTACTAGTTTATCATTTAGAATCATGATGTTGACTTTAGGGGAGCTAGGTGGGCACTTATCTCTTCTGCATCCCCCATCTTCTTCACTTCATCCTTCTTACACAGTAAACCTTGCATCGACTAGAAACACGACTTCTTTTGTTGTGACAATATCATGAAAAGGCATAGGCTGCAAATGGCCATCCACACCAGGGTTTGGCCTTTTCTCCATGCCATCAGAGGGATCTGAATCCCCACCCATCATTTTCTAGAATAACCCCCCAACCTCGCATGGGTGAGGGTAGAGACTAAAAATATTTCACATAGAAAGAACACACAACATACACCACCGCACACCACTATGACAAGGTTTGCATGGAGGAGGATCAGGCCTCCCCCACTCCCATGAGTTGAGGGTCATATCAAACCCTAAAGTTGTAGAGCACATTTTTTTCCTTTATCTAAATATTCAATTATATGTGTAGGTAGTATTTTTAGTACTAATAGATATGAGTTGGTTGAAATAAATGAAATCCATAAGTTTTGTCTTTTAGTATGGACATAAAGCATAATTTTTATGTCAATTTTTTCTTGTTTTTTATGACCATTTTAATTATGATATATTTTACCCATTGAATCTAGATCTTGTTTATCTCCAAATATATTTAAAATTCTATTATTTTTCTCCAAAGATATTTTACTTCTTATTAGATGGATATTAGTGTAGATGTCTAAAATTTCCCTACAATTAATTTTTCTAATTTTTCTAATTTTACATAATTCAAACCCCAATTCATTAAGTCAATATATTTAATCAAATATTTTAATTATTCTCCTAAGATTAACTAAATAATTTTTACTATGTAATTAATGAGTTACATAATTTGTCTAATATTAATTAGAAAAAAATGAACCTTTTATCTAATTAATTAAATATTTTATAAGGTTATGTAGAGAATGGAGATTCACTGCTCTTGAGTATCTTGATCACCAAAAGAATCCTAGGGAACAAACCAGCCTAAAATACCTCAAACTACCTAATAAGTTTAATTTAGGAGATCAAGATGAGAGAGATTGCAAAATGTATGGAAAGAAGAGTTCCAAGAACAATCATAGGAAAACAACTTTATGGATTGAAAGAGTAAATCATTGAGATTTTTGAAAAAAATGGAGGAGCTCTCAGCCAAAGGACAACAATGTGGGAGAAAGACTTTATTGTGGCACGCTAAAGTCTACTGGAATCTTGTATAGACAGGGTGATGAACCCTCAAACATAACTCAAAAGGATTTTCTAACTATCCAAAATTTTATTTATGCTTGAGTTATTAATTTAAAATAAAGTGAGAATGCAAATAAATGACAAGGAAAGAGACCAACTTACAAGAGGTACCACGCTTCGATGCCTCCCACAAAGCTCCACTCAAAAAACCTACACACAAGGTGGATGAGGAAAAATGTTGCTATGGTTTTAGGGCTTTCCATAGTCAAACACTCGTCTTGGTGTTCCCACCTCCATGAACCACTAGATAGATAGAGAGAATAATAGACATAAAGGAAAGTAGGTACAAGAGTGATAAAAAGAAAACCCTACTATGGAGGAGAACCTATATCATAAAATACACTCCAAAGTGATACAAGAAATACCCGCTACGAAGGAGAACATGTATCATGAAATAGAGACAATACGTATTATGCTATCAGATTGAGAAGAATCAAGAGAGTGTTACCAACAATTTATGGCTCCCTCTTGACTTGGTAAACACAATTTTGAGCACTTGCAAGAGATCTTTGGCTGTTGGAGAGACCCTAGTTAAGTAAAGCTTCACCATAAGAATGAGATGAAGAGAAGAGAAAGAAGAGCCAATTAAATGAGAGAATGTTGCAAATGAGACTGAAAGAAGTTTTTCTTAGCTACATGGGCAGGAAGAGATGTTACTCTAGGAATCTTGTCATAGGGACATGTATCAGAGGTCAAGATTTTTAAGATTCCTCATTTGAACTCACAAAAGTATGGGGATGCTAGTGTGCCACCTAGACCTTCGCATGTCATGCAGCTTTCCAACTCATCATTTCATGAGAAACAAGGTGGTGGGTTGCTTTCACTTCATCATTGGTCCTTATGGAGGTTCTTTCCATAAATGTGACTAGGTGGGTGTGTGCACCAATCTGTGACACAAAAAAGGTGCCACTTTTAATTTTTTACCTAGAATGACCATTTGGCACTCACCAAATGGATCAAATGACCAGTCCTAAGGCTTGGTATGTCAAAATTTAAATAATTTTTGCACTATCCATTTAGCGAGCACCAAATTTGGTGAGTTCCTAATGAAGTTCATCACTTGTCAAGTGCCAACTTTGGTGATTTCCAAAAAAAGTGCTCCATTTGGCTAGTGCCAAATTTGGCACTCGCCAAATGTGAAGCATGATTTTCTTGCAAAGCATTTTTGTGAACTCTTTCTTTTTCTCTTTCTCTACTAGGGAGACTATATACATGAAATAAACATTTACATATGTACATTTACTTTCTTATACTTTAAGATATATTTCATGCACGTATATTTTCATGATGTTTGAGAGTGTTTTCTCTCTTTTCCTTTTTTAGACTCTCTACATGTCTCTAGTCATCTCCTTTCTCATCCCTCTCTCTCTCTTCCTCTCCTCTCTCTCTCTCCCCTCTCTCTCAACACACCCCTTTATCTCCTTCCTACCTCTCCCTCCCTCCCTCCCCTCTCTACTTCTCTCTATCTACTTCTCCTTCCCTCTCTACTTCTCTTTATATCCCCTCTCCCTCTCTTTACCTACCTCTCCATCTATCACTCTATATCTCTATACCTCCATCCCTAACTTTTTCCCTCTCTACTCTCTATCTCTCCTCTCCCTCCCTCTACCTACCTCTCTCTTTTACTCTCTCTCCCTCTCTCCCCCCTCTTTCTCTCTCACTCTCTCCTTTGTATCTCACAATTCACTCCCCCTCCCTCTCACTCTCTCCTCTCTATCTTACCACACTCTCTCCCTCACACACACACACACACCCTATCTCCCTCCCTAACTCTCCCTCCCTCCCTCCTTCCCTCTCTACTTCTCTCTACCTCCTCTCCCTCCCTCTCTCTACCTCACCCTCCCTCCCCTTCTTTTTATCTCTCCTCTTATTCTCTCTCCCTTTTTCTCCTCCCTCCCTCACCCCTATATCCTTAATTTCTCCTTTTCTCTATCTCACCATTCTCTCTCTCTCACACACACCCCTCTATCTCTCTCCCCACTTCTCTCCCTCTCTCCCCTCTCTAGTCTCTATCTCTTCTCTCTCTATCCTCCCCTCTTTTCTTGTCTTTATCTCCCCCTCCCTCTCTATACCTACATATCCCTCCATCACTCTCTCTCTCAATCCCTCTCTATCTCACCTATTTATCCTTCCCTACCTCTTTTCTTATCTACTCTCTATCTCTCCTCTCCTTTCCTCTACCTACATATCTTCCTATCTCTCCCTCCTCCCTCTTTCTCTCTCACTCTCTCCTCTATATATCACCTTTCTCTCTATCCTTACCTTTCACTCTCTTCTCTATCTCACCATTCTCTCTTTCCCACTTTCCCTCCTTCCCTCTTATTATAACACCTATCCCTTTCTACCTCTCCCTCCCTCCAAAATCTCTCTGTCTATCTCTTATTCTCTCCTTACTTCTCTACTCTATATATCTCCATTCTCTCTCCATATCACTCTCCCTCCCTCCCTCTATCCCTCATATCCCTCCCTCTCTCCTCCCCTCTCTCTTTCCCTATCTCTACCTACCTCTCCCTCCATTCCCTACCACTCTTTCTACCTCTCTCTCTCCATCCCCCCTTTCTCTCTTACTCTCTCCTTCCCTCTCCTTCCCTCTCTACTATTTATCTCTCTCTCTCCTCCCTTCCCTCTCTACTCTCTTTATCTCTCTTTACTCCATCCTCTCTCCCCTCCTTTTATCATCTTCTCTTTCTCTCTCTCTCTCACACTCACCTCTATGCCATCCTTACCTGTCCCTCACTCCCTCCCCTCTCTACTTCTCTCTATCTCTCCTTGTAAGGTAGGGGGACCAACTACACCAAGGCTCTAGGTCACAGAGAGCCAAGAGCGGAGGGCTGCCCTGTATTTCCTCAAGCTAAGTGGGTTTCTAGGTCAAGGATAGAGAATGAAGAGAAATCTCAAGTGCTTTTGTTACTCTACTAATTTTGAATACTTGAACAGGACTAGATGAGATAATTTCTAGAATTTGAACTACACCTCATAAAGCTCTCTACCCGAGAATGACAATGTGGATCAAGGATGACAACACGATAGACTAGCATCTCTTTGGGGAACTGGTTTTCGTACGACTAGAGAGTGGAAAAGAATAGTCTTGACTACCGAAAAAACCTACTTGCAGTCTAGCTAATAAAGTCTAACAAAATGAGTAGAATAATGAAGTATGATAAATGATTATAAGGATGATAAAGAAAGAGAAAATGAAGGTGACAAGGATCAACTCACTAAAATTCTAGCTCATCATCAATTTCCATGCACACGTACACCTACACACAAATGAGAGAGGAAAAATGTTGGGGTTATATAGGGGTTTGCCTCAGTCAAACCCCTGCTTTAGTGTTTCCACTTCCATGGATAGCCAAGAAAGTTGTGAGATAGAAAATGTGATAAAGGAAATAGAAGGAAAGAGTGTGAACTCTACAAAACACACAATGCTACTCTAGCAAACCACAACAAAATAAGGATAGTAAATAAATACCACCTCCACCCAAAGGTACCCAAGGCCAATGAAGGGAGAATACAAGTCTACAATCTTGGAAAAGTTGACACGAACACAATGGTGATGAAGGGGGTCTCACAAGACTCCAAAATTGTAGCTTATGTGGTAGCACAATACATTCTTAGTGAAGTTGATGGAGAAACAAGCTATTGAGTAATGCTCAAGAAATGCAAAACAAATGCAAGAGAGATCAAGTGAATGTATAGAATTGTGCAGGAGATGGAATGGTTATTAAAAACATGTATTTTAAGGGAGATTAGGAGGGAAAGAGCCATTTTCGGACTGGTTGGATGACATAAACAAATTACACTTCATGCCTAATGGAGAATGTAACATCCCTATGGACTCTAAGGGCAAGAATCTATCAAGGATATCAGCAAACCACATAGACATCTATGTGCCATGATCACATCCCCAAAAAAAATCCCCCACTAACACAAAAGATAAGTGCCAAGAGGATTCATTTCAGATGGGTGATGTGGAATTTCATAGTTGTGTTTGATTTCCTAATGTGGAGGGATGCAAAAGGGGAATTTTCAAGGGGGTGAAAATTCACTCGTATACATTTTCCCCCACTTTAGCAAGCATGAGTGTCAACAAATGTTGTTCAGTAAAGTGGATTAAAGAGTTTAGAAATGTACACCTAAACTGTCAAGGAAGTAGACCACAATATGGAAAGCTCAAAATTATAGGGAAAGAAAATAACTCCACAGGTACTCTCTCCTGAGGAGGTTGAAACAAAGGAATCCTTAGCTCCTCAAAGAAAAAAAGCTAGAAAAAGTACATCGAAGGCCCACAGACAAATGATGGAAAAATACCATAGGATGCAAGTACTTCATAGGCCCTTAGACCTGTAAAGAAGTGCCCCCTAGGTACTCTCTCCTAAAGGAAGCCTAGTGTAAAGGGAATCCGTAGAGTCAGACTGAAAATCAACTTCACAGGTGCACCTACAAAGAAACATGTTAATCCATAGATAAAACATGTTACAAAATAAAGAGAAGCCACATATGCAAACAAGTAGATAGTCACACACACAGTCAAGGAATTGAAGGAAGAGCTTTCAAAGGGGTCCCTTGGGAACCCTTCAAAAGAAGAAGGGTCCACTCAAGGGATGTGATGTTTGAAAGTGAGAACATTTTTCACATATCAATTCAATATCAAGGAATCCTTTTGAAAGATGTTCACTTCATCAAGGAATTTGAAAGGAAGAAAATTTCCCGTCATGAGGGGAAGTTCGAGGCTTCTCTTGAATGAAAAGTTGTTCCCTCCTTGGATGAAAGTTCTTCAAGTTATTTCCTTGCAAACCCATGACAAAGGAAACATGTTTCGCTAGGGGTCCTTGTTGAGAATGTTATTTCTGAAAAATGTTTTGAAAATATTTTTGAGAAAAGATTCATTGGATATCAAATGCATTTTCTAAAAATCGAAGTTCACATGATATCCCCCCTTAGGCTGTTGCATGTTGTACACAGAGGCACATGACATCCTAAGGAGAGAAAAGCAAGAATGAAAAGGTGATGTCGTGGCCCGCGAAACACAGTGAGATGTCACCATGGTAATGTTGTTGCACATGTGAGGTACAACACATGAGCACTAAAACATCATGAAGCAAGCATGAAAAATAAGATAGTAACAATACAAGAGAAAACAACATCACCAAGAAGGGACACATGGGCGATCTAATATTTCAGGGTCAAACCTGGTCATAAATATATATAAGTATGATAATAGTATATTAATGAATTGTCATCAACCCCCTACTATATCATACCATATGAAGAATACACGAAAATAAAAAATAAAAATAAAAAATTAGGTCAACATGGAAGGGAATCCTAAATACCCCCAACACTTTGCATCATCTCCAATTGTCAAAAATAAATACACATAATGGAGGAAGAATGATGCCACTAATAGAGGAATTTGTATGACACATAAATAGTCTTGTATCCAAACACCTACAAGGATGACAAGGGTCACCTAGGAACACATCATTCAAGCATGAGGGAACACAAACACACACAAAATCTACACTATAGATAAAGAATAGGCACCCCCTAGTCCTCGTCAAGCCAATAGGTCATCGACCTCCCAATCTAGATCATTATATGAGGAAGACGGATGAGCCTGCAAGGGGGAATATCAAGGGGGAACCCTTCGACCCTCTCTGCAACAAGAGCCAAGGAAGAAGGCTCAGTGAGGTCTTCTTCACTCAGTTGTTATGGGGTAAAGGTCAATGACTCCATGAAGATTGTTGAAAGGGATGAGACCTCATCCAAAGAGTTAAAAATGTGCTTCACAAGTGTTCCATGTGTTGCCTCAATGGATGAGGAAGCTAGTTCTCAAGATTCACTATTAGGCTCATAGAGTGACTTGGGAGCAGTGATGAACTCTAGGAATGCCAAAATTTCCTCCATCACTAGGATGAAACATACTAACACAAAACCATCCTCTGAACAATGCAAGCTCCTCTTTCACCCCCCATTTTTGGTAGGGCCATCCTCTATTTTATGCTTTATTGGAGGATGTGAAATCCCCATAGATGAGGCCAAAGGTGGGAGGAGGAGGAGAAAACAAGGTTAGACACCACCAAGGTGCTCAAAATTTCCACGAGCTTTGAGAAAATTGGAATGATATGGAGGGATATCAGAAGAGGCAGCTCAACCAAAGGAGAAATAAAAACCTACACCTTTTTAGGGTTAGGCATGTTTACACTCACAGTAGGAGCTACAAGTAGCACTAAGGCTGATTGAACTAGAGTAGAGGGGAAGGGAGAGAAGGACACAACAATAGGCCCTGAAACAAGGGCAGTTGACTCCCCTTCCTTTGCAGAGTGGCCTGCTCAGTAGCTAGAGCCTTTTGCTAATGCTTGCGCTCATGTGCAAGGCAGTTCCTATGACTCTAGGAGTTAGAGGTCGAGAGATGGAACAGAACAAAAGGCTCTTGCTTATCCATTGGATTGTCCATCACAATCATTTTTGGTGGAGGGAGAGACTCTTGGATGGGAGTAGGAGGGAGAGACTGAGAGGAGTTTGGAGCAATAGCGAGGAGAGTTGGATCTAATGCCTCAGCAATGGGCCTTTTCCCATTCACTGCCTTGGGGGAGTGGTAGGAGGCTGTAAAGGATAATACATAGAGGACTCCCCATAGGGATCCTTCCCCTTACCATACTGAATAGATTGAGGCACCATGGGTAGAACGTGAAGTTTGAACGTGGGACACTTTGGATTTTTCCAAGCAGGCACTATAGTCCATTCTCTAGCAAATGCCTAGGAGTAGAATCTGATGACACCACAATAGGGTGAGAAGAAATGACTAGTGGGACAACAACCACATATGAAGAATAAGAGTGCTAAGAACACTTATCCTTTTCTCTTTTCTGAGCTAGGGCAACATCACTATTTTCCTTCAAGCAAGACCTATGCGAGATAACATAGGGAGATGGAGGGTATTTCACATTAGTCATTAAACACCCACTCTTGTACTTCACATAGGTCTGATACAAGAGGTCCATCCTAGGAGGAAGTAGACCAATAGGTGCAGGTCAAAAGTGATCCAACGAATAGCAATCACACACAACCAATAGTTTATAGCCGATGTCATGGGATACGTGCATTGTACCCTCATGAATGAACTTTAGACATTTATGCACTACCGAGGGAACTATGTTCATAGCAACCAACCAGGGGTTACCCAATTTTACCTTGAATAGTTAAGACCTCAAGATTATGTCAAAGAGTAAATTCATTGATTTAGGTCCAACAAGGACCGAAAAGGTGATGCAACCAAGGGGAGGTATGGAAATTCCATTGTGTGTATGAATGGTACTTTTGGATTCATCATACCCATCTTTTTGCAAGAAGTTGATCAGCATAATCTGAGCCTCACATATGACATTCACCCAACACATGGGGTCAACAAGAACACCTATCACAATGTTTCCATTGATTTGTGCAGGGATGTAGAAGGGAGATGGATATCTATTTTAACCCATTGACAGGTCTTGCGAGGTGAAATTTATACTCAGAGAACTACTTGTAGGTTGCATGGATGGATGGGTAGATGTAAAAAGGAGGCAATCGCATACACTAGATGAAACTTTCATAGAGCCTTCAAGGGTTTTGTAATTAGATAGTAACCTAACTAAGGTTTCATTCTGTAATGCTTATGAAACCTTCCAACTACGCCACTAGTGGTTGCAAGTTGGGTTGTAAGGCGAAATGCCTCACAACACTCACACATACAATGGTCCTAGGATACAAGAAAAGGGCTTTTTCAGCACCACTAAATGGAACCAAAATGGTTCACATCGGGTTCACCAAAATGTAAGGTAGGGGGACCAACCACACCAAGGCTCCAGTTCATGGAGATCCAAGATTGGAGGGCTGCTCTATCTTACCTCAAGCTAAGTAGGTGTCTAGGTCAAGGATAGAGAATGAAGAGCACCCTCAAGTGCTTCTATCACTCTATTGATTCCAAATACTTGAATGGGACTAGAAAATATAGTTTCTAGAATCTAAACTACACCTCAGATAGGTCTTTTCCCGAGGATGGTAGCATGAGTTAAAGGTGATAGTGCGACATGCTCATGTCTCTCTAGGACGTTGGCATCTATACGACCAGAGAGTGGAAAAGCACAATCCTGACTACTGATGAGGAGAATAATGAAGTACAATAAATGATTATAAGGATGATAAAGGAGATAGAGAAAATGAAGGTGACAAGGATCAACTCACTAAAAGTCTATCTCACTAGCAAAATCCATGCACACATGCACCTACACACATCCAAGAGAGGAAAAATGTTGGGGCTGCACAAGGGTTTGCCTCAGTCAAACCCCCACTTTAGTGTTTCCACCTCCATGGATAGCCAAGAAAGCCATGAAATAGAAAATGTGATAAAGGAAATAGAAAGAAAGAGTGTGAATGCTACAAAAGACACAATGCTACTCTATCAAACCACAACAAAAGAAGGATATTGAAGAAATTCCATGACCACCCAAAGGAACTCAAGTTCAATGAAGGTAGAATGCAAGTCTATGATCTTGGCAGAGTCAACATGGCCACAACAGTGATGAAGGGGGTCTCACAAGACTCCAAAATCATAGCTTCTATGGTAGAACAACACATTCTTAGTGAAGTTGATGGAGCAAAAAGCTGTTGAGTAATGCTCAAGAGATGCAAAAGGGACACAAGAGAGATCAAGTGAATGTCTCGAATTGTGAAGGAGATGGAATGATTATTAAAATTATGCATTTGAAGGGAGATAAGGACAAAAAGAGCCATTTTTGAGCTTGCTAGTCAACACAGAGGCATTATGACGCATGCCCAATGGAGAACAAATCATCCTTGTGGACTCTAGGGGAAATAATTTGTTAGGGATGGAAGCAATTAGCACACACATCCACTGACCATGCTTGTGTCCCTGAAAAAAAATCCCCCACTGACACAAAAGACAATTTTCTAGTGGATTCATTTCGGATGGGTGATGTAGAATTTCGCAGTCAGGTTTGATTTACTAAGGTGGAGGGACGCAAAAGGGGAATTTGCAAGGGGGGTGAAAATTCACTCCTATACACTCATCTCTCTCTAAATCTCCTTCCCTCTCTACTTATCTTTATCTCCCCTCTCCCTCTTTTTACCTACCTCTCCCTCCATCACTTTGTATCTCAACTATATCTCCCTCTCTACCTCTTTCCCTCTCCACTCTCTATCTCTCCTCTCCCTCCCTCTACCTCTCCCTCTCCCTCTCCCTCTCTTCCCCCTCTTTCTCTCTCTCTCCTCTCTAGCTGATAATTCTCTCTCTCCCTCCATCTCACTTTCTCCTCTCTATATCACCACTATTTCTCTATTTGTCTCTCTCTCACACACACACACCTCCATCCCCCTCCCTAACTCTCCCTCCATCCCTCCCTCCATCCTTCCCTCTCTAAGTTTCTCTCTATATCTCCTCTCCCTCCCTCTCTCTACCTCACCCTCCATCCCCTTCTATCTCTCTTGTCAATCTCTCTCCCTTTTGTCCCTCTCTCTCAATCACTCATTTTCTCTATCTCACCATTCTTTCTCTCTTTCTCTCTCTCATGCACACACACACACCTCTATCTCCCTCTACCTACCTTTCTCTCACACTCTCCCCCTCTCTTTCCCCTCTTTCTCTCTCACTCTCTCCTCTCTATCTCGTAATTCTCTCTCACTCCCTCTAACTCTCTCATCTCTATCTCACCAATTTCCCTCCTTGAACCCTCTCTCTATCTTACCTATCCTTTTCTACCTCTACCTCCCTCCAACATCCTTCTCTCTCTCTCATTATCTCCTTACATCTCTAATTCCACTCCTATAGTCACCTCTCTCTCTCTCTCTACCCTCTCTCTCATTATCTTCTTACACTCTCTCTCTCTCTCTCTCTCTCTCTCTCTCTCTCTCTCTCTCTCTCTCTCTCTCTTTCCATTTGAACCCTCTCCCTTTCCTCCTCTCTCTCCCTCGCTTTTTACCTTTCTCTCTGCCTCACTTCATCCTCCCTTTCCACCTCTATCTCTCCCCTTCCTTCTCTGCTCTCTCTATCTCACCTCTCTCCCTCTCTCTCTGCTCTCCCTCCCCCTATTTCTCTCTCGCACTCTCCTCCCCTCTGCCTCCCTCCCTCCCTCCCTTGCTTCCTCCTATTTCTCTCTCTCTCTCTCCTTCCCTCTCTACTTCTCTCTATCTCTCCATTATCTCTCTATCTCTCTCCCCCTCCATCCCTTCTTCCATGTCTAATTTTCTCTGTCTCCCCCTTTCTCTATCTATGTGTATCTCTCTCTTCCTTCCTCCCACCCAAATTCAATCTCTATTTCTCTCTATCTAACTTATGTTAGCCCCTGTATAGGAGAAAATTTTCACCCCACTTGAAAATTCCCCTTTTACACCCTCCACCTTAGAAAAAATAAATCTAACCAAGTAATTCCATGTCTTCATTCTACACCCCATCCACTTGGCACTTGTTTTTAGTGTCAGTGGCGGAATTTTTTTCTGAGACGTGCATGTGGCACACGGATGTTTGTGCGGTGTGATGTTGTCCTAACAGGATTCCTACCTATGGAATTTTCAAAGGTGTTATGTTCTCCATTGGTGATGAAATGTAATGCCCTTGCACCTTCCTACTGACCTTGAAATAGCTCTTTCCTTCCCTTTTCATCTTCAAATGGATGTCTTTCTCATTCACTTCAACTTCTTCATTTTTCTACATACTTGCTTGATATTGCTTCATAATTATTGATCCATACTCTCACTACTCATTGCACTATTAGAATCACAACTCCAATGTAACAACATCCCACACCTTTTACCATAGAAGTTGCAACTTGGTGCCTAGTGAGGTTGTTTTCAGCGTTGTTGTAGCTATGTCAACTTTACCATTGTTGTGGGCTTACATTCCTCTCTCATTGGCATTGATCACCTTTGGTTGAGGGTGGTAACACTTTTATTTACTTTATTCTTGGATTTGTGTAGCTTTGTGTCTCTTGTAGTAATAAGTTCTATTTCCATTCCAACACTATTTTCTTTAGCACATTTCTATACATATCGATCTATCTATCTATTTGTGGAGGTGAAAACACCAAAGCGGTGGTTTGACTGAGGAAAACCCCTATATAGCCCCAAAAAATTTCCTCTCTTGGCTATGTGTAGGTGCACGTTCATGTGTAACTTGCTAGAAAATTGGAATCCTCATGAGTTAATTTCCAACACCTTCATCCTTGTCATCTTCTATATTATCTTTCTAGTTGTCTTTATTAGTTATCATTTCAATTATAACTTTAGACCTCAATCAGTAAGCTGTTAGTAGGTTTTTGCACTTTTTGGTCCTACAAACGCTAGCACCCCAATGAGATTCTTGTGCACCATGTTGTTGTCCTTGACCCATGCTGCTATCTTCTAGTAGAGAGTTGTCTAAGGTACAATTTGGCTTCCAGAAGCTGTCATTTAGCCCCTACTAGAGTGATAGAAACACTTGAGAGTGATCTTCATTCTCTATCCTTGACCTAAAACACTTTTCCAACCTGAGGTAGACTAGGGTGGCCTTTTTCTCTTAGCTCTTTGTGAGCAAGAGCCTTGGTGTGGTTGATCCCCCTCCTCTAAATTTTGGTGAACTCGACATGAACAACATCTATCTATTTCTTTGTGTTGATACTTTTTCCCTCGCACTTGGTGATCATTGTAAACTCAAGTCTTGTGAGGTTTTATGAGCATCACAACCCAGTCTATGACTGCTAGGTACATGGTTAGAATTCTGTGACACTCACCAATAGAAAAGATGAAGGTCACTTCTGATTTTACTATTGGTTTTTCCATAGGCTTTATGGACGAGATGGGTTTTTTGGACGAGACCACTTGTGCACATACTCCTCCAACATCCCCTATGGACTCATCTATGGATGAGGATGATGTTGTGCATATTCTTGCACAAAATATTTTGGAATTATACAAGAGGTTGTTAGACATCGTAAATTATTTATAGAAAGAACAAAAAATTACAAGAGCCACGAGGCTTGTTAGCAAGGTGAGATACATGTTAGGTAAGGATCATACATGCATGGAGTTCTTAAATTTCCACATGAATCTAATCAAAGCATACATCCCTTCATATAATTTAGGTGATATATAGATCACTGAATGTGATGCAGTTTGCAACAAAACTTGTGGTTGTGGGGTTTTGAGAAAAGTGGTTGAAATTTTCCTCCATGAAGAAATCATGGTGGTGGAAGAAATGTTGTTGTGGTATAAGAGGGGTTCAAATCCATACAAATACAAGTTCAAGCACTGTAGGAGGATCTATGTCAAGGGTTTGAGCCAAGAAGAGGAGATGAAAGTGAAGATGAAATTTAGAATGAGGAACTGTTCCAAGAAGAACACGATGCAATAGATCTAGAGCAATTCAAATAATTTAAGGCCATCTCCAATATTAGAAAAAAGGACAAAGATTAATGTTTCTACATTTTATGGAAATATTAACCAAGAAGAGTTGATTGATTAGATCAATGATAAATGGAGGAGTACTTCGATTATGAGGAGGTGGAAGATCCTAAGAGGGTCAAATTTGCAAATACCATGCTAAAGGTTCATGCAAATATTTGGAGGAAAGAGGTACAACTAGAAAGAAATTGAAGAGGAAAAGAGAAAATAACCAGATTGGACTAGATGGTAGAAAAATTAAAAAGATAGTTCATTCTAATGGACTATGAGCTAGATTTCTCAAAGAAGATGCAAGGGTTGAAACAAGTGGGAAAACTTTTCAAGGAGTATATAGAAGAATTCTATCATGTCTTGATTAAAACAAACCATTCTGACACCAATAAGGAGAAAGTCGCCCATTACATAAATGAGCTGAAGCCGAGTATTCAAGAAGAGTTGGGTCCAGTAAGAATTTCTACCATTGAAGATGCATATCAATTTTCTTTGAAGGTAGTAGAAAATTTGAATAGAAGGTTTGAAAGAAATCAAAGAGGTGGGGGTCATGATGAAAAGACTAGTGGATAGTCATATGAAGGTTGAAATGAAGATCAAAAGAAGGGTGGAGGATCTAGTAGCAACCAGAACCAGAAAGGAGATAACACCTACCATCCTCATGATCAAAATAATGGAGACCAAAGAGGAAGAAGATGATCTGGATAAGGATTGGGAAGAGGAATTTTTCTTGGAACCTATTTCCAATGTGGAGAAGGACATAGAGCCTATGATTTTCCTCAACATTAAGGAAGGAAAAATAGAAAACTTGAGGGTAATGCATGAGTTGCACATGTAGATGAAGATGTTGAGTCTTCACATTTTTAGGATACAAAAATAAGAGAGGTTCTTGTGACTAGAAGAGCCTTGCTGAATGAGGAGAAAGAACAAACTCAAAGGAAGTTTCACACCAAATGTAACTGTGAAGGTAAATTTTGCAATATTATTATTGATGGAGGTAGTACTGATAACCTTGTTTCAAAAGAGATGGTTAGTAAGTTGCGGTTGGAGAGAAGAAAGCATTTGAATCTATACCAAATTGCTTGGTTGTAAAATGACCATAAATTTTTGGTAAATGAATAATGTTTAGTAAAGTTCAAGATTGGAAATTACCTTGATGAGGTATTGTGTGATATTATGCCTACGTATTTTTTTGAAGTGTTGTTAGTGATGAGACCATAAATTGTCTCATATTTTATCAAAGAAAATCATCTATTTCTTCCTAATGCATTAGTGTTAAAGTGGATTTGAGTAATGATTGAAAGTTCTTTAGTTGTTTAAGGTAGAATGTAAAGCCAATATTTGATTTATTTTTAGTAATTAAATGTGATCCAAATTTCCTCTAATATTCCTCCATGAAATTTTTAAAATTTATACATTTCCAACCAAAACCAAATATTTTCAACCACCTTTTGATTAGTTTTTTGATAAAACACCTTAATGACAATTCATCTACCTAATTTTGCACTTTCGACAATTTTTACAATATGGAACAACTTTAAACATATTTGAAAAATGACTTAAAATATGACTTTGTAAGACTCAAAAACCTCTAAAATGGTTTGGTAAACCTTATTATAATACCCAATACAAAAAATAGAGAAACTATTTACAAATGGCCTCATGGAGGCAAGAAATCAAATAGGTGCTCCTACACCAAGGTGAGACCCATTCACCATGTGTGGCGAATGAGTCCTATCTGGCCCCCATTTTGACCCTTGAGTGGGAAAAGGTGAAATTCAATGTTTATTTTCACTACATGTCAGCCTGCGATGAATTATAATTAGATACTAAGGAAGAACTGACTATAAATGAGTATTTTTATCCTCTTTTTACATCTAACCATTCATTATTACATATCTTATCACTGTTTTATCATCTATCTTTCACTACGAGTCAAGCAAGTTAAGGTTTCTACATTAGAAGTCTTTAAGTTAGCTTTCTAAAGCATTCAAGAGTTGAATCTTCATGTATTTCTATAGAAATCCATGAAAAATCATCATTACAAGGTAATTAATTCCATTATTACATGCTTCATTTATTTATTTCATCATTTTGATTTAATTACCCAAACGGGGTTTGACCAAGGCAAACCCCCATGCCCTAACAATCAACAATTTCTCTTTATTATCTTGTTTTTTTGCATATTTAGGTCTCTTGGAAGCATAGAAATCATTGGAAATCAAATTGTAAATTCATTCAAGTAATCTTCCTATCATTTAAGTCATAGTTTCAAGAAAAAGTCACTTTCAAACCCGAATCTGGCAGTTTTAGAAGCAAAGAACTGTAGGAGACAGAAGTATAGATCTAACTCCATAGAATCTTCCTCTAATTTTCTAGATTCCTATAGGTGAACTCATTCATCACCCATGGTAAATGAGTCCCATATATAGGCCTGAAAGGTGAATTTCATAGATTCCAACTCTCAACAGTCAAAAACAGGTTTCAGGAAGATTTTAGCAGAAGCGGGACTGATTCACCATGCATGGTGAATGAGTCCCAGTGGCCATTAAAAGAAGTTTTAGAGACATTCCAGAACCTTCTATTGACTCCATTCTACCTCCAGGTGCACTCTATTCGATCTCATTAAATTTTTTTTTCATTTAATTAAGTTTCTAGTTCATTGTTGCAATACAGAATGTGTTTTCAAACAAGTCATAATTCTTAGATTTTGCATGCATATATGATCAATTTCATAGTTTAGCAGCACTTAGATCACCCCATTTACATCATATCACATTGCATACATCCTAATTTGAATGTACATAATCATTTTAGGATCCCAAATCTCTCTCTTTCTAGGTGGAAAACCCTTGGAAGAGACCCAAGCATTTTGGTTTCCTAAAATCTATGTCACAAAACCTTGTATTTATACTTATACTTAATATCCTAAAACTGCATCAAACCAAGTTGACATATGACTTCATTAAATAAAGGAGGCTAAATCCTAGCAGAATTTAAAATTAAATCTTGAAAATGACTCAAGGAGGACTAAGATTCCATAGGAGGCATCTTAGTCCCAAGTGATGAAACTTGGGGCACAGACACCAAAAAGGGGCCCCATTAAGATACCTCAAAATTAGGGTACTAACACCTTTGGGGGATAAAGAAACCCTAGGTGGCATTTTAGTCCCAACACAAAAATAACAGACAATCTGATGAAATCATTAAATTATCATTTATGCATTGGAGAATGTCGGGATTAGCCAAAAAAAGATGTAATTCATAGGGCTTGTAGATGAAAAATAGGACTAATTAAGCTATAAATGAGGATAAATAAAGCAAGGAAAGCCCAAAAAAGTGTGAAAATGCAAGGTTATGCATTTTACTACACTACATTTTTCCCTCACTTTAGTGAGAGGATGGATTTGCTTCAAACTCACACTAAAGTAGCCAACCATGCAATCAAGAGGGGTTCAAATGTACAAATTCTAGTAAGATAGGATGAAAATAATCAAGAGGGTGGCCAAGCCCCCAGGATCAATATCATATGGAAAACCAACATAAGAACAAATGAACATGCTTGCGGATGATATATGAAGCCATAACTAGATCACAAACATACACCATCAAAGACAGGAAAAAGGAAAAAGAAAAAGTAAAGCTATAATGGATCAAGCTTTGATTAGCCATCCAACATGGTGGACTAGGTCTAGGCTAGTTTTCCAAAAAGAAAGTTTACAAGTGGAATGCATTGTCCACTATGCAAACAAATTGCACACTCACAAGGGCTATTAGGAGCTAGGTGCCCACTAGGTGAGACCCAAGAAGTCTATATCAGCATCATACCCCCACGACTATGATAATGACAAAAGAAACTGCATGCTCACAAGGGCCAGTGAAGCTAGTTGTTCACTAGGTGAGCCCCGGGGGACCATATCAAAGCCACACCTCCATGAAATTAATAAGGTGTAAAAGAAAATGCAACACAACAAGAAAGAGGGAGGTTCAAACAAATTTTTCTTAGTTCATGCAAAGTCTCATCTTAGGGAACATTGTTCTTAATGTTTGAAAGAAAGGAAAATTCAAAGAAATATCACACTCTCAAGGAAATCAAACCCAATGATACCACCAAGAAAGGACACATCACATGAAGAAATAAAATCACACAATGAAACATGAGTGTCTATGTATGCCCCCACTTTAAAGTGGTTTCTAACACTATTGCTATGAGCAATTGTTTTAAAGTGGAAGAAGACATGACAGCTTATTCGGAAATCCCTATGCCAAGTCATATGTTTCCGATAAGCTTCATCATGCAATAGGATGGAAGGGTTTCCCCCAAAAATATAATGCTAAAGATAACTCAGTATGTCACATGTGAGCCAACTTAAGGCATGTTTTCTATGAATAAATATTCATCAAGCTCCCTCTGGGCTTTATTTTCTTGAAGTATCAGCCCACACATTGCATTACAATTCATTCAGCCCTTTTTTATAAACATCATTGTGCTGCCACGTATTCGCTTTGCACTCCTCAAAGGATTTCTTCCCTTCACATTTCAAAACAACCCCGTTGCACTGCCACATGTCCGCTCTATGCACAATTAAAAGTTGTTTCCCTTTGCTTTTGAGTCGGGCTCCATCTACATGCCATGTGGCTCCATATTCACAATTTTAGCAGGCCCCATAGTTGGTACCAAGGATGAGGTAGGTTACATGTGTCTCCTTGGGACAAGCTCTCAACTGTGAGGGAAAAGTATGAGCACAGGTTGTGTGATGTCGCCACGTGTCTATTCAGTAGGTGTTTCTTTTAAATAATGGGTGGAGTGAGTGAAGGACTGCAACCTCTTACCGCATGTCATAACTGCTTTAGCAGGGTAACGACACTTGTCTACTCAACCTTGTTGGGACCACTTCCATCATTTGTAGAGGATGCACTTGAGCTTGGAATGACCAGATGCTTTGGTTGGAATCTTTTTCTAAAGCAATGAATGGGAGGAATCTTTGATTTTGCATCATTGCCAAGGATTTGTGGATCTTTTTTGTTACTACTCACCAAGGCAATGGGAGAATTTTGGCTATTTATACTCCTCTTTGTTTCAGAGGAGGGGTTCTAGGATTTTGTAGAAAGAAAATAGATTCAGAAAAAACACCAAGCCTTTGTTATTGTTTTTTTAATTATTGCAAAAAGACTCACAGACTATGCCAATCATTCGGCCTTTCTGCTCTTCTTATTATATTTGATGAACTTTAGACTGTGCTTCTATTGTTTGGATGATTCATTTGAAGAACTTCTATAAATTGAATGAAAATTTATTGTCTTAGATCATGTAATGTGACTCTTCTTGTCAGTAAATATGTGTGCAAAGTTATTTTATGCAAATGAATGATTTTTTTATACTTTAATCTTTAGTTTTTTCCTTTCTAGGACATCATGAATTGTTGATCAAACCCCTAGATCTATGATTTATCATGCCTATTATCTACATCTTAGCACATCACCTTAGGTGACATTTTTTTATATATAATTGTTTCCTTTTCCCTTTCCAAACCCCCAATTATAGAAGAAGTTGGCTTCTTTAAAATCCAGAGGTCACTCAGTTTAATGCAATAGGTCCACCATAAACTGAGTTTCCCATAAAAGGGTTGTTACCTTGCCAACTTTTGGCATTAATAATTTATTCTTTTTTCGGAACACCTAGTTGGACCGCACTTAAATAAATTGAATTTTCAGAAGGCTCTATGAGCCATCAGCCTATTACTAGGTCCCAAACAAAAAATAATCCTGGTTTGTTAGTACCACCATTAGGGACAATACAACTCACAACCCAATTAGTAAATGTTCCACTTTCTCCCTTTCCACTAACTATGTTGCCTGTTGCTAACAAAAATTATGTGGCATGGGACACCAGGAGCCCTCTGGTTGCACCAGTAGTGCTTTCCATTTAGGCCCCTATTCTAGTTTCCACCCTAAAGGATATACCTAAATTCACCAGAGATGGCTCAAGGACACTGTCTGAAAATTTGCAAGATGTTGCAGATGTTTGTCTGGGGCATGAGGTTATAGCCCAAAAAATGCATTAAAATTGCTTGTCACCTCTTTCAGGGGTAAGGAACTAGATTGGTATCGCACACTGCAAGAAAATACTATCAGAACCTGGGATGAGCTTGACGAGCCCTTCTATCAGAGGTTTTTGAATGATGGAGAACGATCATCAGTCTATTATCAACTCTCAATCATAAAGCGAGCCCCACATGAAGCCATGGTTGACTTCAATGCTTGGTTTCTTATGAGTTTGTAGAGGATTCAAGTTGATATACACCCATCGCCAGACCTGGCATTCATTTTCTACCTGAAGACCATCAATCCCAACATCTCAATGATGATCCAATCTTTAGGCGGAACCATAGTATTAGACACATATAGCATCGTTGTTAAAGTGAAAAACAATTTGATAGACACTAGGAAGTTTCCACCTTAGCCCATCATTCCTATATTCCCTGATATATTGATGCCTGCCCAAGAAGTCACATCGACTAGTGTGCTTGCACCTCCCCAGTCAATGTACATGTATGTGATAGCACCACAAGGTGTTGCCTCTACATCCGAATCTTCTAAGGATGAAATGAGCGATCTCAAGGAATTGTTGAAGACTATGGAAAATGACATAACTACCCTCAAGCACAACCATGCTACACCTCCAAAGCCTATCTACCAAAATTATCAAGGCGGAAGGTCCTCTTATAAACAAAACTAGTTCCAAGGAGGCACTCGAGAAAATTTATAGGCGCAAAAAATGAATCAAATGGTACTAGTACCCACTCTGCTACAGAGTGCTAACTTAAGCTTGAGTAGAGAGTTGACCATGGGTCAAAATAATTTAGTGAATGGCACCAACCCCTAGTACTTTTCTTTCAGCGATTCACATATGCCCCGAAATTTCCCACATGACAACTTATAACAAAAGGTGATGGAGCAGTGCAATGAAGCTACAATGTTAGCCCCCATAGGCTATGTGTATACCTCTTCACAAATGGACAATGTGGTGCTCACCGTGCAAATGAAAGGGATGTCACTAGAACAAGAAGCAAACATCACTCCCGACCATGCACTCTTTTCATGAATGGAAGAAGAAGAAGCAATTTTTTCCAATGATACATTCTCATCTAAAAATTTTGCAAGTACAATCTGACTACAATACTTGCTCAAAGAGGATATTTACAGGTGAATCAGTTATTCTACAACTAGCTAGTCTAGAACTTAAAAGTTCTTCTGACCATATGCCTAGTACCTCAACAGTAATTCCACAATATCAGCCACATAAGGAAATTATTATAACAAGAGTAAAGGATTAGAAACCTTTGAATCTGCCACATTTCAATTTGGTGGAACAATTAAAGAAATCCTCCACTAATGTGTCCTTGTGGGAAATCCTAGCTATCCTGGAGCAGAAGACGCTACTATAGAAGGCTCTCCAAGAAGAGGTCAATCCAACACCAACTTAGTAGTTGCCCAAAGTAAAAGTTGTTGATCAGCCCTCTTCCACCAAAGTTCTTACAAATAGCATAGTGAAAGCCCCTGCTAAAGTAAGAGATAAACTAAAGCCTCAACCCTTCTTCTTAACTCTTATTGTAGGGGAGAAATTAGTACACAATGCCATGATTGATTCTAGTGCTAGCACCACAGTTATGCCTAAGCAAATAGCTAAAGCTTTAGGACTCAAATATGAACCCTTAAAAAGGGGAGTGATGTAGCTTGATGGAAATAGAGTCGAACCCATAGGTATCATTAAGGCACTTCCCTTGACTCTATTATCTTGCCCTAGTCTCATAGTGCCACAAGACACTATGATCATAGATGGTCCCCCCATGTTTGGCCTCTGCCTATCCTGAGAATTTACTTCAAAAGCGAGTGGATATCTATCCTTGGATTGGTTGCATTTGATCCTTAGAACCAAGTACGGTGCAAAGATGAAGATAGAATTTGAAGCTTTACACTCAGAACATGTAGCTGATGAATCCATGATCAATTTTGAAGTTGCACATACCTTTATCACCAAGCAAGAAATGTATTGCGCTAAGTTACTAGAAGATGAAAAGGTGACCAAAGACTAGAATGATCAAGAGGATGCTCTCTTGAGTGAACATATGGACAATGACCCTTTTGACAACTACCATGCTACTGGATTGGCAACCTATGTCTTCTATAATGAAGATCAAGTGCTCCTAAAGGTTGCCAAAGGATCTAAAAGAGGTCAAGCATTTGAACTGTGGATGTTGCACTTTGATGGAGCAAGATGCAAGAATGGCATCAGAGCTGGGATATGTTTAATATCCCTGTAGAATGAAAAGACATTGAGGTCTTTCTACTTCCAATTTTCTTACTCAAACAATGAAGTTGAATACGAAGGAATAGTGCAAGGTTTAAGCCTTGTGAAGCGGATGGGTATCAAGCAACTAATGGTGTTCAAAGATTCTGAACTAGTGGTAAACCAATTCTAGAAAAATTTTGTGGCAAAGAATATTTGCATGAGATCCTACTAGCACTGGGTCTAGGATCTAGTTGAGGGTTTTCAAGCCTTCAACATCCAGACCATTCCCCAAGGACAAAATAGTGACGTGGATCATGGTAGCAGTCGGATCCCAGTTTGATCCTACCTCTAACCTCCTTCACAACAAGCACTTTGTATGAGTGATAGTCCGACCTATGATTCCCAATAATGATCAAAGCTGGAAAGTGTTTGAAAGTGATGAACACATTGCCTCATTCATTCAATAGTAGAGATAATTTTATGATCAACTCCAACCAAAAGTGGCTGAGGCCTATGAGGGAAAAATAATTCAACTCAAATCTAACAAGATTCCAAGGGGATTGTTCACTCTCGAAAACCTTTTTGATTGTGATGATGCAAGAAATGACAAGAGGAAGTTTGTGGTGGACAAAAGTGACTACACAAATCTTCAGGTCACAGATGGAAGAAAACTAAAAATTGGGAAGGATGTCCCATATCATGATAAAGAAAGGATCATCAATTTATGTGAGAAGTATGAAGGAGTAGTGTCTTGGTCCTATGATGATCTAAAGGATACGATCCTGACATCATCCAACACACAATTGAGCTAGGGGAAGGTGCAAAGCTAGTCCGAAAAAAGTAGAGGTCGGTGAACCCAAAGATTGAAGCGCTAATGGCACAAGAGCTAACAAAGCTAATACAATCATGGATTTTATTTTCAATCAAGCATAGTATGTGGGTATCCAACCTAGTCCCAGTCAAAAAGAAGAATGGAGATATCCACTTGTGTGTGGAATTTTGAGACCTAAACAGAGTGTCCCTGAGGGATCATTATCCGCTTCCTTCTATGGAGTCAATCCTGCAAATGGTGACAGGATTGAAAATATTTTCCCTGCTAGATGGATTCTCAGGTTATAATTAGATCCAAGTTAAAGGGGAGGATCAACACAAAACTACGTTCACTACAAAGTTGGGAACATTTTCATATGCCAAAATGTTGTTTGGCCTCTCAAATGAAGGAGTTACCTTTCAATAGGAAATGGATATCACTTTTAGTGAATTAATCAATAAGATTATCCTAATCTATTTGGATGATCTTACTGTGTTCTCTAAATCTAAGGATGATCATTTTGATCACTTAGAAATGGTTTTTCAAAAATTCCAAGAGTTCGAGGTTTCCCTGAATCCAAAAAGATGTGTATTCAGAGTGTTGCAAGGTAATCTATTGGGACATGTGGTGTCCAAAGAAGGAGTTTCAATTGATCCTGAGCGGGTGAAATCCATCAAGGAGCTTCCCCTTCTGGTTAACAAGAAAGGCGTCCAATCCTTCCTAGGGAAGGTAAATTTTGTTATAAAATTTATTTCTGATATTGTAGGAATAATCAGGCCAATCACCCTTATGTTAAAAAAGGATCAAGAATTTAAGTGCACAAAGGAAGCCAAAGAATCCTTTGAGAAAGTTAAGGATGCTATTTCCTCAGCTCCTGTACTAGTTAATCCTGACTTATCTAAGGACTTCATTATGCATGTATTCAATAGCAACTCGAGTATAGCTACTATCTTAACTCAAAAAGATAATGAAGGAAAGGGAGAACATCCAGTGGCATTCTACTCCAGGACCCTGAAGGAATATGATAAAAATTATAATTTTGTCAAAAGGAAAGAATTTTCAATAGTAAAGGGACTTAAGAAGTTCTACCATCTAATCTCTTGCAATAAGGTGATAATTTATGTCGTGCATTCCAGTGTGCACGAATAAATCATAGAGGGAGAAATCACTGAAAAAGAGCTAATTGGATCACCAAGATCCTCTAATATGATATCGAATTCAAACCCACCAAAATCATCTGAGGAAGAGGACTATATGAACACCTGGAACATGACGAAGAAGTGGACACTAAAGAAGAGCAACTGAAACTTGTTCTGATGAATGAGTCAGAGTTCAGAAGTTGTTGGCTGATAGACAGAGTGAGATTTATGCAAACAAGGAAGTATCTGCTAGGTCTTTCCCCCCAAAAGAGGTGATACTATCGACTGCAAAATTGTAGATATGTGCTAGTTGAAGGGCTCCTTTTCAAAAGGACCTTCAACAACATCCTCTTACGATGTGTTACCTCAGGGCAAGCAAAGAGAATCCTCGGTACTTTCCATAGCAGTGTTGTGGGTAGACACTTCTCCACTAACACCAGTACCCTAAATATCATGTGTGTGGGTTACTTTTGGCCAACACTTTTTAATGACTCGCACTCCTTGGTGAAGGCTTGCAAGGAGTGCCAATTTTTTACAAGAAGAAGAAAGAATTCTTCAATGCCTCTCAAACATAGTGGTGGATGAGCCATTCACACAATGGAGCCTAGACTTCATTGGAATGATCAATCTCACTTCTAGCACCAAACACAGGTGGATCCTAATGGCTATAGATTACTTCACAAGGTGGACAAAAGCCACACTGCTTAAAAATGCAACAGAGATAGAGCTAGTGGATTTCCTCAAAGGACTGGTGACAAGGTTTGGTCCTCCAAAAACTATCATTTTCAACAATGCCAGGGATTTTCTAGGTGCAAAGGTATGTTGCTTTGCACTAACAAATAGCATATTCTTGAAGACACCCTCAAATTATTATCCACATGGTAATAGCCTAGCCAAGTCAACAAATAAGAACCTGGTCCGACTCCTCAAAAGGATTGGTTTGGAACACCAAAAAGAATGGCATAAAAACCTTCAAGTAGTGCTCTAGGAAGATCCCATAACTCATAAAAAAATCCTTAAGACTTCGCTTTATGAGCTGGTGTATGACAAAGAGGCACTGTTGCCTATATCCATGGAGATTCTAGCACTCCAATTGCTGAAATCCCTCCAGATAGAGAAGAATGGTGCCATGGAGGTTTGGCTAGCCGAATTATTGGAAGTACAAGAAAAAAATGGAGAAGTCCCTAATAGCCATCACTAATGGCTAGAAGGTGGTTAAGTGATGGTTTGACAAAAAGGCATCCACCTAAGGCTTAAAGTGTGGAGACTTAGTGCTAAATTCAATGAAAGCGCTACGAAGCCAAGTCAACACGAGAAATTTGATAACCTTTAGGAAGGCCCCTTTAAAATAATTAAGTGAAAAGAGAATAATGCCTTTGAATTGGAAAATATGGAACATGAGGCATTAGGAATTCTGGTTAACGAGATTCATCTTAAATTGTTCCATTAAGTTGCACGCTTTTACTAATGTAAATATTTTAATAGTGTTTTTTATTTTTCTTTCCTTTTGTTCTATTGGCCGGTCTTTTTTAAATTAATTCATGCTTCAAGGTGGAGAAATAACCCATTAGTGTAGAGAGCAACGAAAATCAATTCATAGCAAGGTGAACGAATAAAATAATACCCACATGCAAGGAGAAATCAAATACATATGCTGAAAAGAATAAAAACTCATATTACAGAATACCAAGAGTAAAAGGAGCCAAGGATTTTATAAAGCTATATTTCATTATATATATGCTTCTATATTTATATGGAAAAATGGCTTAAGGGCCATGTTTCAAAAATTATATAACTATATGTTGCTTCCTTTTCATGTATGCTATACGCAGACCTTTTTCAGGCATATGCACAAAAACTAGGAGATGGGTATTGTATCCTTGAGAGTAGAAAATGGGGAAAGATGAATTTTCAACAAACAACATGTGCAATAGAAATAGATGCATCAATTGCAACATCCATTATCTCTTCCTCAGTAGGTGCACCACCAATAGTAGTAGCAATATCAGTAGGAACAATGGCCAGCGAGTTAGGGAACACCAGGTTCCTAAAGTTTGTGTACCACTCAATGGCGTAGAACACCACCACGTTATAGATTTGAAAGAGGAAATGGAATGCACAAGTGACCCTTTGACGGTGTTCATTTTATGATTGAAGGTGAAATCCGATCAGGAACGACAACCACGGGATGACCACTTCTTCTTCAATGTAGCACCGAAGGTCGCTTGCCATGGGCAAGCCTACCCCGTATGTAGCGTTAGCAAAAAATTCACCAAGACCATTCAAATACTTCTTGGGGAAAATTTCTTTGACCAAATTCAACACCAATGGCCTGGGGATGCTGATATCCAACATGGATGCAAAAAAGTGTGAACAGATGTCGGTATTAACTTGATACTTATTCTCATACTCCAAACAGTCCCGACCTAGAACCCACTTCATGGCTACTAGAGCCAGAGAGTGTTTTTTCTTTGTCATTCTTTTCAGTCGTCTGGTGGAAATCTCACTAAGAAAGGTTGTCTGTGACTTGTATGACACTAGCTTAATGGGGGTGTTCATGGTAATGACATACAACAACTATTTGCTAAGTACTCATGAAAGTTGCCTAAAGCCCAGCCTATGAAAATACTTTGCCAATCACCAAAGCCAATGCTAAGTCAATAACTTATTACTAAAGCTACTCAAATGCTAATTGTGATTTTTTTACCACTTAGATGCCAATTTATAGAAAAAGTGAGGAAAGGCATGGTAATGGGCTTTCTAAAAACGTGATGATAATCAAGTGTTAACTTGAGAATTGTGCCTAATCTTGCTCGAGTTTCCTGACCAGTTGCACCTACTAAGTATAGTTCAATGTGTGCAAAGTTAATGAGAGATAAGTAATTAGCTTAAGATGGTGGTGTTCATCGGTGGTACGTTGAACGGTCTTGAAGCTATTGTTTCACTTCTCAGGCATTTCCAAAAACCCAAGGAAAGATTCATATCTTTTCAGGTGCTAATTGTTTGCTTTGGATTAATCATTTCCTTTGGGATATTCATTGCCAATGCATACGAATGCTAAGCTAAGAGAAAATTTTTGGCCCAAGTTCCAAAGAAAGTGCACCATATCACATGGTTACCTAATTCAATTATGAATTCTTGTCACTTCAAAATGGCAAGTAATTCATTTTTGCACGAGCCAAAGGGTGGGCGGTACATGCCGAATTAAATGCAAAAATCACTTTCATTTACCACCTTGAGAAAACATAGCAAAGTATCACATGCAAAAACATTGAACACCTAAGAGTCTTTTCAAATACACTAAAGCCAAGTGATTGAAGGTTTTTAGCATACCCAGAGCTGAGGAAAAGGTTGCATTGAATTTAGACCTCACAAAAAAATTTCATCGAAATAGACAATGGTAGAGAGTTCACAGTGAAAGATACAAGGGGAGGCAACATAACCTTTACTTAAGGCCATACAGGAATCACATAATGTTAATGTCTATATGAAAAAATTTCATATGCTATGCCTAGTATGCTAGACAAGCCAAAATGGGTGAACACACTAGAACTAGACAAGCCCAAGATTTACATAAACTAGGCTTAGGTCTAGGAGGATTGGGACAATATTCATCACCCACACCTCACAAAAAACCACAATTCTTCAAGAGAAGGGGCCTATGAAAGGATGAAGACATCCAAGAGACAGATATCAATGGCATAAAAGATATGGCTTAGTGGGCTCCCGCAGTACATGGTCCCATTATTGCACTATTGCCCAAAATTAGTTGATGTGGCCATTCAACATTACAACCCAAACACCCACAACATTGAGGGCTGAACTTTAATGGTTAATATCAGCATGTAGTATATCTGACATATGATATGTATCCATGACTCAAACACCAGAAGTGAGAGGATTGAGGAATTCACTCTTGAGAAAGGAGAAAACACATGGAGAGAAATGAGGAAGGGCCCTCAGTTTTTAATTAAGGAAACCGACAAGAAGGGAGTGATGAGCCAAAACCCTCCAAGTATCCTGATGTCACATGGTGCATTTGAGAATGACTTAAAGGAGGCCTTTTCAATGCTAGCATTTTTTTGTGGCCTAGACACAGACCAAGAGGTGCATGCTTTTCAATTTGGGTCGGGTTTCCAATTTCACAAGTAGCATAATTTCTTCTGGTATGATTTCGTAGACTTCCTTGTAGAAGAAATGATAGGGAAAATTGAGAATTACCTAGAGGAATGGAAGTTCAGGTTCCTCTCTTTTCTTTCCTGTATGTTTTTGCATCAAAACCCTAATTAAATCAGTAAGTTTGTGAGTTTGTCCATTTTTTATGAAAAGGGCAGAAGAAAGCTAGTATCTATATGGACACCTCTCATCTCTACAACATTTGACTACTATGCATTTTCAAATTTCTTTCTAACTCTAATTTTGAAAGATTTTCAAGGAGAAGGTGGCATGGTCCAACTCAACATGGATCAAATAGGATATATGCAAGTCTTTACTCCTGCATGAGACTAGTTCTTCGACGTGGATTTCACAATCATCTAGATGCAGGGTTTCACTGACCAACCATTTTGACTCCCAACATGCATCACAAAGAGAGTGTTGGCTCTTGAAATGTATCGATAGGCATCCATTATCGACTAAAAATTTTGCAGAGGACCTCCCAAGAAGGGATAGCTCCATTTACCCATAAGTTTCAAAATGGCGACCTTGGCAAAGAGGCTGACACACCCACTATTGCAAGATAAGTTGACTCATTTAGGGTTGGTTTTGATATGCGATAAATTTTAGTATAATCCTTTCAATGATCTACCACATGTGCACATGAGGGTTACTCACGCTTCTCGACCCTACTGGGAAAAGATGTGCATCCCGCAGGAGGATAAGGATGAATGTTTGGTTGAGTTGGTGCATATTCCCATAGAAGATAATAGGGAGCCATGGCATAAGTTCTACTTCATTGTGTTGGAGACTAATGAGAATGTCAAGATAGGGACCACCATGTACAAAAAGTTACGGTATACAGAGGAATGGACTCTAGAGAAAATGAGAGTCTTCTAGGTATATCGCCAGGAAATAAAGTAGCTTGAAAGCTAATGAAGAGTTTGAAAAATGGCGGGATCGTGGACATGTAACCTCTGACTCAAGCGCTAGAGGGAATGACAGTCTGGGAGATGAATTCAAAAAAGTAAAATAAGAAGCGAGGAACCCAACATATTCTTCTTAGCAAGTGAAAAGCTCTACAGGGTGGCCCTCCTATGTAGCTTCAAATGTGTGATTCAATGTTTTGAGGGCCTCATTGTCACTCACTCGGGCCACTAAATCAACAAGAGTGTCACAACAGTAGCTAGTAGAGACTGTTGAGGTTGGAGAAACCCCACCTACAAAGCGACAGTGGACAAAAACTATTGTTGGAGAAGGTTCAAAAGAACCTACTACAAGCCAAGTGCTCATAGCCAGCTAGGAGTTGTTGTTGACTAGTCAACAAGAAACATTTTCTCTTGGTTTTCTTGCCTCTCAGTCTTTGGTATCCTCCACTATCTCTGTAGTACCCCCCACCATGAGTGTTGGCCCTTCTTTTCCCACCTTTGATACAATGATGGCGGGAGGTTTCTCCAAGTCCATAGGGGTGAATCCATTTTCCTTTACTCCTCTATGAATCCGTACACCAACCACTACCGCTCAGTTCTTTTTTTACTCACTTTCTAAAAGCTTACATGTCATTGGCACCCATATTGCTACTATCACCATAGATCCTCCCTTTTTCTCACAGCAAGTAGACTCTACAATGACTACTCCCTCACCACTACAACCCATGAGTCCTCTTGGCGGTTCACCAATGGAACCTTGGAAAATGACAAGCCCTTTTGTTGGTTCACAAACCGAGCTTTGGAATGTGCCTCATTTCTCCCCGCAGACCATCACTCTCTAGAAGAAGAAATTTCATGTGCCTGTTAAACTTACCTATACATATGCCCTACCTCCTAGTGCTCCTTTTTTAGGTGGGATAGTCCCATCACTAGCCCATTTTATTGCACAAAATGATGCTACAAAGGAGGCACACACTAGTGGGATTCAAAAGTGAAAAGCCAAGGATGATCAAAGGCTGGTGGAACCAAAGATGGATACTATCTATGATGAGACTCAACAAACACTGAAATTTTCAACCATGTACCTGACTATGGCAAAGCAGCAAGGGGAGATGCGTCTAGAAGATTATGATCTGTATGTCATGGGGCTTGACATGAAGGCAACTCATCCACAAAATAAAGTTGAACTCATGGTGGAAACTCAATGAGTGGTCACCTAGGTATGTGCAGGATCATCATGGAAAAAATAGGTCCTTAAGTGGCAAAAAATTTAGAAAAATCAGAATTAGGCAACTTGATGAAAAAATTTGAATAAGTTATCTATATTATTTCAAAAATATGTAAGAATAGAATCTGTAGCAAATTGAATGTAGTTTCTAAACTACTAGATTTTTTATTTTTTTAAATCTATTTGGTGAAAATTTGAAATTTCAATGTAGTAGTACTTAAATTTTAGAGAAAAAATAAGAAGTAGGTGTTTATCACCACCCTAACCACAATAAAATGATAATATATTTTTATAAGATTTTAGATATAAGTAGAGGACTCATGTCCCATGTGATGCATATTTTTTTTGTAATTTTTTTCCAAGTAAATAATTAATTATGAATTTTTATTACAACTTTTAAAAATATAAAAACTCATATCTAACCACCTTGGTCAAAACTTCATGAAATTCAATTTTCTTTTTTTTAATCTTATAGTATGTGCATAGAATGTGACATATTTTGATTCAAAAGATGTGATACCATTTGAAAGCTATAGATGTTTTTCAATTAGCCTATCAATCAAGACTTTAGTTGTAATTCAAATAGAAAATGAATAATAATTATTTATTAAATTCAAAGTAAAGCATAATTTATATTGGTGGAAATTTGAGAATCTCCTTTAAAAACCTTTTCGTTTCATCAATTTTGGGTAAAAAAAAGTCATCACCCACATACCCTACAAATACCCATCATATTGCCACTTTTTGGCCCATCATGATCCTGCACATACGCATCTCTGATTTCATTAAAACTGGCTGCAAGCTGAGGAAGAATGGATGAGCAGTTGAAATCCATGAAAGAAAGAGCTAGTTTTTTGGAAAAAAATGGAGAAATCCCTAGGAGCGGATGTTGTGCGCTTAACAGAGAGAGTGCTGATAGCAGAGGTGAAGAGGAATAGACTTCAGGAGGAACTTGCAAAGGTTCAATCCATCGATCTCATTATAATAAACGAGTTGTGTGCTAAGAATCAAGAATACCAGAGCCAATTGACTCTAGTGGAGTAGAATCTATAGCTAAGGAATGAGGATCTTGAACGACAACACGTTGAATATGAGAAGGGGATGATGCAAAAAGATGAGGTGCTAGATCAGTAGCAAGCTCAGTATCAGAAAAAGCTACAAGAGAAGGATGTCATATTTGAGGATTGCAAGGCCCAAATAGAAGTAGAGCTTCAGGCGACAAAGTCTTCCCTTGACACAAAACTAGCAAGCCATATCCATGTGAAGGAGAGTTGGACTAAAGAGTTAGCTCATGTTCAAGACCAATTGGCATCTTCCAACAAGAGGATCACAAAGCTAATGCAGGATGTCAGCACAAGGGATGAAAAGATCACCCTCTTAAAGAGTACTCCCCAAGCTCTTGTTGCCCAGTGGGATCTCATCCCAATAGCACATCAGTTGTATGCTTCATACTGGGGGAAGGTCAAGTCTTATTGCTTGACATTACAACCAATACTCTGGTACATGTCTCAAATGACAAGTTTGAGCCAGGAGGTTCAGAGGACTATGGGGAGTTCCCACAGTTTGTCATGGAAAAGGTACCTGAAGTGGAGGGACTACTAACCAAATTGTGCTTAGTCTCTAATGAAGACCTACTTGGAGGAGGAATCAATGATCAGAAGGTTGCTTCCAAGACAGTGAACAAGTTCATCCATTGCCACTCAACCATAAAATGAGCTAGGGAATGTGTGAACACTTTGGGTGTGACTCTAGATAATGTGTGAGAAAGATTCTCCCAGCTGACTACGATGGGCCTACCTTCCCCATTTCTTGAGGATGGATCTATGACCATTGTTGAGTAGCTTGCAGTGAAAATTGAAGAAAAGTGGCAAGACACAAATACCTTTCAAAACTTCAGCTAGCCTCCCACAGCAACAGATATCGAAGGGATTATCAATCCAGTTGTGTGGCTACTCTTTCTATGTGAGTCCAGGGTTGGTTTACCAGCGAAGCTACCTTATAAAGAAATGTTTGATCTCAGCGGAGCGTAAGAGAATCTATGTGAAATATCAAAACTATTCGAGGCTGACTAGCTACTACTTCAGAATTCTCTCTCTAAGATTTGAAGCTATCGCCCAATGGGTAGGACTCTAGTTTGCAGCTAGAGAAATTTTGGGTTCTTCATTCCTCAAGCGAAACTCCCCTGATAGTTGCCAAAAGCTATGAATAAATATTCATCGAGCTCCCTTCAAGCTTTATTTTCTTGAAGTATCAGCTCACACATTACATTAAAAGTCATTCATCCCTTTTTGATAAGCGTCACTACAATACCATGTGTCCACTCTGCGCTCCCCGAAGGATTTCTTCCCTTGAAATTTTGAAACAACCTCGTTGTACTACCACTTTTTTTCTCTGCGCACAATTGAAAGCTACTTCCCTTCGCTTTTGAGTCAGGATCCATCTCCATGCCACGTGGCTCCATCTTCACAATTTTAGCAGGCCTCACAATCAGTACCAAGGATGAGGTAGGTTACACATGTCTCCTTGGTGCAAGCCCTCAATAGCGAGGAAAAAATATGAGCATGGGCTACATGATGTCGCCACGTGTCTATTCAGTGGGTGTTTCTTTTAAACGATGCGTGGAGCAAGCCAATGACTGCGACCTCTTGCCGCATGCCATAACTACTTTAGCAAGGTAACAACACTTGTCTACTCAACCTTGTCAGGACCACTGACATCATTTGAAAAGGATGCACCTAAGCTTGGAGCAACCAAATGCTTTGGTTGGAATATTTTCTATTGCAACGGCCAAGAGGAATCTTTCATTTTGCATCATTGTGAGGGATTTGTGGATCTTTTCTGTTACTACTAGCCAAGGTGGTGGGAGAATTTTGGATATTTATACTACTCTTTGTTTCGGAGGAGGGGATCTAGGATTTTGTAGAAAGAACATAGATTAAGAAAAGAGACCAGGCCTTTGTTATTTTTTTTTTAATTATTGCAAAAAGACTCACAAACTGTACCAATCATTCGTCCCTTCTGCTCTTCCTATGATATTTGATTACTTTAGATTGTCCTACTATTGTTTGGATGATTCATTTGCAGAACTTCTATAAATTGAATGCAAATTTGTTTTCTTAGATCATGTCATGTGACTCTTCTTGTCAGTAAATATGTGTGCAAAGTTATTTTATGTCAATGAATGAATTGTTTATACTTTAATCTTTAGTTTTTTCCTTTCTAGGACATCGCAAATTGTTGATCGGGCCCCTAGATCTATGATTTATCATGCCTATTATCTATGTCTTGGCGTATCGCCTTAGGTTAGATTTTATTTTTATATATTTGTTTCCATTTCCAAACCCCCAATTATAGAAGAAGTCAGCTTCTTTAAAATCTAGAGGTCACTTAGTTCAATGCAGTAGGTCCACCATAAAATGAGTTTCCCATAAAAGGGTTGTTACCTTGCCAAATTTTGGCATCAACATTGTCCACATCCCAAGCTTGCTCTTATATGTACATGAAAGGTGAACAACTAGCCAAAAGAGGCAACAAGGGACATATGAGGACAAGGCTACCTAACCCCTTTCCCCCACTCAGTGCAAGAAAAGGATGAGCCAAAATGAAAGGAGGAACTAGTTGCTTCAACCCAAGGGAGAGCATTATGGTCCTTAAGATGTTGAATTTTGTTATTTAAATCCCTACATTAATTAGTAGCATGACCAGGAACTCTATTATATGTGCGAAATTAATTCTTGTAATAAAATTTCTTTCGTGTTCTTGGAGGGAGGGGTATCAAATGATCTTGGAGTAGTCTTGCCAAGATGCTCTCTTGGTAGAAGGTGTTCCTTTATTTTGCGACAAAGATATATTTTTTTTAGCAGAAGGTGTCATACCTACACAAGACTCTTTAGATTATGAGATTTTTTTCTCTCCTTTAGAGGAGTGTGTAAAATTTAACAAATTCAAATCATTAGTATTTTGTGTGATGACATTGACATTAAGCAAGGATTTATTTGTTTGTTTTATTTCTTGCAAAGGATAAAGACCGCTAGTGTCTATCAGTTTAGGATGCACTACTATTAAATTTGGCTTAAAATAATCTTTTGTGATAGTGTTGATATTAAGTGAAGGCATATTTTTGTCTTTCAAGGGATAATAACCAAGACCACTAGTTTTTTCTTTCATGTGAGGCTTTATAGGGAAACATATACCTTGTTCTCTAGCACCACATCTTTTCCAATGTATCTAAGCTTTTTCATCATTTCATAAACTTTTCCATAAATTTTCTTCATCTCTTTTGGATTCAATGGTTGTTCATGATTAATTTCATCAAAGTTTTTTGTTAAATTCGTTTGTCTTCTAAAGTGGTTGAGAAGGATGCTTTCACAGGGTCATCTGAATTTTGTGTTGATATTACCTCTTTTTCCTTTCCCTTGTCTGAATATTTGTTTATGATCTTTTATTCTACCATGAATGTATGTTTGAAGTCTAAGGAACCCCAATCATCTTTTGATAGCTTCATGATTTTCTCAATTTGTTTTTCTTTCTCTTTTTGCTGTGTGGGTTCCACTTGTGTAGTTGGTGTCAATGTTTTCAAGGGATTTTCCTTGTTTTTCTCAATCTTTAGACAACTATATGGTTCAAGATTGGCTTTGATTGTATAAAATTTGTTGTTGTCGACATATTTCATGATACAATGAAGGGTAGAGGGCACAACATGCATCTCATGAATCCATGGTCTTCCTAAAAGGAGATTATGTGAAAGATCATCAAGCATAACATGGATCAGGGTTTGTAATGTAACTTTGTCAACTTTAATAAGTAATGTGATCACTCCAAGTGGTCATTTTTGAATGTTATAAAATCCATTAATAGATAAATAGGTGGGTTGGATTTTGGATTTATCAACACCGAACTTATCCAAAAGGTTCACACTACACACATTTAAGGCTGAGCCATTTTCCTCAATGGTTCATTTTATCCCTTTCATATTGTATTGAGCTATTATCATGAGAGCGTCACATTGTTTTTGCACTTCCAAAGTAGGAAGTTCACTTTGGTGGAAAAAAATTTCAGCATTTATCCCTTGAATCATGGATGCTATGTCATTCGGGTTTGCACAAGAGGGAACCACAACTTGTTGTAAGGCTATTTAAAGCATGGTGTGATAATTATGTGAATTTTGAATCAGGTCTCAGAGGGATATCTTTGTGGAAGTATTCTTAAGTTGTTCAAAAAGATCATATTCCTTTCCACTTTGTGAAGGTAACTGAGGTGCACTAAGCAAGATATGATTAGGAAATGGTAGTGATGTTGAAGGTCTTTGTCTTGGTTGCAGATTGTTCCTAGTGTTGTATGTATGAGCAACAATATTGTGACTTAGTTGCTATAAAACATTGTTCTTAGTTGGTGTTAGCTCTCAAAAATGTAGGTTTTGAACCACGAAAGGTTGCCAAGCTTTCACAACGTTTTAGGGTAACAGAACAAGGTTTGAAACAATTAAACCTTCTACTCTCCAGGTGCTGCTAGACCTAGGTAGGTGTACCTGTAACAAATGAAGCAGACTTGACTATTGATCTTCTCTTCATGCCATGATTTGTCCATGATGGCATATTGAAATGGACAAAATAAAACAAATTTGGTATATATTGTATACTAAAATGATGACTAAACCCTAAGATACTCAATCAACAGATGTAAAAAAGTATGAATGAAACAAAATGATGGAAATGGCGAGACCAGTGCCTTATATAGTATACTGAGTCAAATGAAATCTTAAATGAGTGACTTTTTTCTAGAGTACATTCAAATTGTTTGGCATATCTTGTTTATAACTAGTATAAACATGCAAGATTGTGATTATTAAGTTCTTCTTACTGATCTAAATGAAATTCCCTGATTACTGTGATTAATTAAAAGGGTTTAATCCTTCCTTGAAAGAACCTATCAACCAATCACACAGATACAGAAAATACATACTGGTAAACCAAACATAAACATGTTATGTTAATTTAGATAATCAGGCAATATCAATCTTAGAGACAACTTAAATAATTCTTTCAATTGGCACAACACAACAATTGACACCAGAATACGCTAGCAAATCAGATGATTTTCATTGATATCTCCATGGCTTCAAAACATACATCAGAGTCTCAGCCCTGTGAAACATGGTGTTCCACCATATTTTCTATTCTCTATCCTATTCTACCTATCCGCAAATTGTTTTCAAAATGGACATTTATACATTGAGAATACGAAAGGACGCAACCTTTCGGAAATAGGAAACATCAATTACAAAACAAAAGATAGAGAATAATTAGGCTCTATTTAGCCAAAAGTGAGTCTTAGTGAGGTGATCCAAATAATTTTAGCGCTCATATGTGTCTGCATCTCCAATAGCATTCTGGATCGTGATTTCCATCTTGACCATTTCCTTATTTTTCTCGCTCACTTCTTCCAATGTTGTATCCTCTGCAGAAGTTGTCTTCATGATTTCATTTAGCATTGACTCACATTCATTTTTCCACCTGGTGGATTCTTTCAAATCCCCATTGTCATCAGAAAATGTGATCACAGTCTTCTTGGCAGCTGCAATTAACCCCTGTTCATCACCTTGCAATTCATCATAGAAGTTTTTATGGCGATTGATTATATGATTTGCAGCTTCAAGTACAGTACTGCTAGCCTCATCACTTTGAGCCAACTCATGAAACTTCTCCATGATTCGTCCATCCATCCTTTTGTGCTCCTTCAATGCAACAAGAGTATGAGAGTATTTTCCCCACAATTTATTCAACCAAGATGTCAAATGATCTTGCCTCTTCTTGACAATCACTACAATTGCATCATGCTTTCCCTAAGAATAAGTACTTGATCCTACCCAGTGATCTTTTTCCTCAGAGCTTTCTCCTTGAGTGATCATTTTGCTTGTCCCCATTGAAACACCAACTAAGTCTTTGAATCTATCATTTTCTCTCAAAAAATTTTCATTATTTGCTTTATACATTTCTCTTTCTTTTATCAATAACTGAATTTTTTCTTTATTCAATTTTGCAATATTTACCCCAATATTTGTAGTAGCTACAGGATCAGCTTCTCCAACTTTTAGAGTCATAACATGGCCAAATTCCTTCTCTATATCAATTACCACTGACTTCATGTGGGGTGGGTACAAATCCCATATCATCAATGACCCCTCATCAGTATTATACTTGGATCCTGCATATACTTCTGTCACCTTTTCCTTCTCAAGCTTATGTGTAGCATTACTACCCTTCAAGAAACTATCAAAGACCAATGCAAAGTTCAAATCAAGGCCAGGAAAGATCATGACACCAGCGCTCTCCAACATTTTCCTCCCCACTTCCGGAGTGATATTTCTCATTTCATCATCCACACACTTTCTTAATTGAGCCAGCAATTGTTCCTCATTTCCTGAAGTAACATCATCAACATTCTCTCTTATTTCCTTCCCCTTCTGCTTGTACAAGAATGCCTTGAACTCCGGGGAATGTATAAACTCATCATCAGAGACAAATGATCTATATTCCATGTGCCTTGCATCAACATCACCACTTTCAATACTCTATTCTCTAACTGGACAGACATACAACTGAGTCCTCATCCTGGATACCTTTTCTATTTTACCCTGTGGCACATTAGCTCTTGGTGTTTCCTCATCTCTAGAAGACAATAGCTCAATATCCTGTAGCCCCTGGTTATATCTTTCAACTACCATTTATGCTTCATCTTCATCCAAATTCCTGATCATATCATCAAAAGGATAAGGAACATGCTAATACCCTCCAAAGTTAATCCTTTCTTTGGATGAATTGATATATCCTTCAGGGTCAAATTTTTTCCTGGTTGGTCCTCTTTTCATATTATAATGCAACAATCTATCAAGGATTGAATTATATCCCTCTTTAGCCAACACAGTGAAATCACCAAAACACAAAGTACTAGGCATAAAAGCTTGCTTCCCAAAAGAATTGAAATGCATCACACTACAGTAATCCATTTGTCTGACAATTTCCAAATATGCAACCCTGTTTGGAACTGTCCTTGGCAGAATGAAAGGAGCATCTTCAAATCCATATACTCTGATTATTGTAGCTCCCTCCAAACAATACCAGTCTCCCCAGTTATGATCAATTGTCCCATTGAAATCTTTCAGCCGAAGGAATCTTTTGATCTCATCAATCAATGAATAGTTACAAGGATAATGATACAATTTATACAATGTTTTAACAAAATATTCCTCAAAATGAATGAAACTAGAATTGGAAAACCTAATGTCCCAAATAGCAGTCCACAATTGAATAGAAAATACTTCACCCTCTTTACCAATTTGAGAAACTCTCATTTCAGGAGGCCATACCCCCAACTCTTGTCCAAAATATTGCACTAAATGCATCAACAATGAGTAGTTTCTAAGATGAACAATAGAAGCTCCACCCTTTATAGCCATCAATGCTTAATCAAGCTCCTTATAAATATATGAAGCATAGTCAAATGGCCTGGAATTATGATATTGGATATCTGCTATGATAATCATTGGCACCATTGACATGAATTCTGGGGCATCCATCCCTAACACCTGACACACTGAGAAATATGTGTATTTCATATAGGGTTCAAACAAATCTACATGATAGGGAGGCCCTTCACTATCTTCCAGAGGTTCTGGCTTGTTACCCTATTTGACCCTATGAATTGGTAACTTCCAACCCTTGTAAATTGTATCCATTCTTGAAAATTCCTTTTGCAACTCCTCACAATTGATTTCCTCGTTGCAAAACCCTTCCAATTGGAAAACCTCACCTATTGTTTCCTTTGACACATATATCTGTGGTTTTCTAGAAGGATCACATATAGCTTTATGTTTTGGATCATAATGATCAGCAAGCAATTTTATCAATTCAACATTTACGAATACATTAGGGCACACCAATTTCCCTACATTCAACTTCCATGGATTACAGGCTGGCTCAAAATGATTCCTCCTATGGTAGTGGGAATTGAAAAGCTCGTACCCTCTTACAATAGTCCAGACATCACCTATGAACTTGCATTTATCATCCAGCTTATCAACTTCTGCCCTAAGTTGTGCGGACCTTCTAGCTTTAGGCCCTGAGCCATATAGTTGATCAATAAGGTCTTGGTTCAACCTCCTTTTAGTGCCTTCATGCTCTGTATTAGTCTTTTGTTTCTTTCCCTTTGACGGACTACTCTCACCAAGCTTTCTACCCTTACCCTTTCTAGAACCAGAAGACTCCATTTTCAAGCTTACAATATCAAAATGTGAAAAACAAAGAAGCAATTACTTACAATATTCTTCTCGAGCTCCTCAAACTAAAAAAAAGTGTCTCAGTTCTCTGTTCAGCATGCCAATTCTACTACAATCAATTCGGTACTGAAGAATTAATTAAACCTTCATTGTTATATCCCGTCGTGCCATTAATGAAGCATGAATGAAAGCTCATTTGAAACTAGCACTATCACATCAAACGTCCTGTCGGTGAGAGATTTTCAAATTTGGAGCGAAGTCCTTTTGCAAAATTTACTTAACCTTTTTCCAAGACACTATGTGGTCTTACCGACACCTGGAATCAACTTGATGACTACTGCTTCTATTTTTCATGTCGCTGTAACAATTCCAAGTTGGGGAGATATCTCATAGATATCTTTGTGTCTTACTGATATGTACTCTTCAATGTATTCTCTAGTCGATATGACAAGATCACCCTTTCGCCGATGAAAATAATCCTACCGATGAAATAAATTCCATCGGCAAGACTCTGAGAACTCGGAAAGACTCATACCGACACCAAATGTCTGGCCGAATCCATTCCTCTAGATTACTCCATTCGGCAAGACTCACCCTGAAGTATTATATCAGTATATCCTTTAAACTTCGGTGAAGCTCATACCGAAAACTTCTTCTCCTGGCAATGCACATCTCTATCGGCATAACTTTTGAATCAACAAGACTCTATAAATTCTCACCGATAGCTTTTGAATACCCTTGAACTTGGTTCGGCCAAACAATAGCCACTTTGCTAAGACCTTCCCTGATGCACATAGGTCTTACCGAGACATTTGTTTGCAAGTCAGTCGGTAAGACAAAATGATTTCATTATGAGTTCATGCTGATACCAATCAGTCTGGCCGAAACAACCCCTTTGTGCACTAGTCAGTATGACATATTATATTCACCCTAACATTACATTGATGCCCCAACATATGTTGATATATTTTTTATATATGCCTGTCGGCAAGAAAAAATACTTCACCAAGACATTCTCTCGAATACCTTTAGCTTGACCAATATAATTCCACATGCACCGGTCAGCGAAACAGAATGTATTCGCTATGACTTCACTCCGACAATGATTTTCCTTTGCCGAAATGACTCCTTTTGTCACCGAAACAAGAAAATTGTCCTGCCGATAGTCTGCAACAAACATACATTAGTGAAAAAATAGGTCAGGGAGACTTTTACTATGTCTTGCCAATTCGGGTCTTTTAATAAAATATGAAGGAATAGATGGATTCAAATGGATCACATGACAAAAAATAAGCAAGACATTACAAAGAGGGAATTTTATGCTTATGATGAGGACTCAATGCTGGAACTCTTGAATGCAATAGACTATAAAAATTTCAAAATTTTACAGTTCTAACAGTTGGTTCGAGGATAAGGACAGGTTTTTTTTGAACTTGTGCTTTTTGAGAGGGTGGATAAATGATAATTTTAGGTTTGGGATAGTACTCCAAGGGGTATCTAATGTGCATAGCCTCAGAATACTTACCCTCATTTTTTAGGATCTCTTAGTGAAGAGGATTCCAATGTTACTTCATCATCTTCATCTAAGGAATTACTATTGTCAATGTTCTCATTTTCTTCCACCGTTATATCTTCCCTAGCAGGAGACTTTTTAGGAGAACTACAAACCAAATGTTCTTGAAATTCAAGGATCGACATTTCCAAAATAACTTCATTGCAAGTAGGGGAATGATCAACGGTTGGATTTTCTTGCTCATCAATAGAGAAAGCTCTATTTGATTTTCATTTTTCTCTAAGGTCTCATTCTCTTGTGCTATACAATCTACCCTAGTAGGAGAACTTTTAGGAGAGAGGAAAACAAAAAGTTCATCACTCTCCATTAGTATTCCATGTAAAGTAACTTCATTACTAATAGGGGAAGCATCAAGACAAGGACTATTATGATTTTCATGATTACAAATAGTTAAATGGTTCTATTCAAATAGGTCTTTCCATATGTTAGGGACATTAGGAAGGAAAGAGATAAGGTTATAACTTTCAATCCACGTGTCTTAATGACAAATGCGATTTTCATGATCATTCATGATTGTATCCTCTTTTACTAAAGCCTTCTTGTAATTAGGGGAGGTGTTGAGAGATGGATTTGGGGTAAGCAAAGTGGTGGCAATGATCTCATATTATTGTTTTCTAATGTCTTCTAGAGGGGGAGGAGGATAGGGAGAATCAAGACTCTCAATTCTTGAACCTTCTTTCACCAAGATTCCTTCATCACTAATAGGAGAGGTATCGAGAGAAGAAAAAGTATGATTGCTATGATTTTCTACACTATCGTCCTCACCAATGGGCAATGTAATATTAAGTATTGTGTCAATGGTTTGATCCACTTGGTCTAAGATGATCTCATAACTATAAAAGATAGTAGAAGGATGACTAACATGTTCCTCAATGGTCTCATTTTTATATTCTAAATTAAACTCATAGGATAGGATGTTGTACTTAAGCAATCCATTTTTAACCATATCAAAGTCACATCTCTTGAAAGAAAACATGTTATTATGGAAAAGTAAAGAGAGTGCAATGCAGTGACTTAAAGTGAAATGTTTAAATACAATTTTCAGATTGGAAACAAGGTAATTTACTGATTACATTATGCAATGATCTCAAAGATGAAATGTTGTAAATGCAAATTTGGAATTGAGCAAAGCATGAAGTGAAGCACTTTAAACTAGATTTAGTAAAACACATGTAATATAAATTCAACCCACTGAAATACATAACTAATGATAGAAAACAAAGATATAGAAAATCAAATTTAAACCATGGAAACTGCAACTTCAAACTCAACAGGAACTAAGACTCCAATAAGGGCATCCTTGTCCTAGTGAAGGAATTTGAAGGTTCCAGAGATTCAAATAGAATGAAATCAACTCAGACAAGATTCTAAGGTAAAAACCAAAAGAGAGACTAAGACATCAGTATGAGCATTTTTTTCCCAAGGGAGGTGTTTTATAGAAAAACAAGTTCTAATTTATTAACAATGTTACCAATTTTCCTACCTAGGGACATGATGTTTGGAAATAGAAAATTGTGCAAATGAATGTAAGAAAAAGTAACTAGTGAAAAGAAATTGGATGAAAAACACTACTAAATTTGGCTCCATTTTCCAACAAACGTTTGTCGGTCGTTCGACAAATATTTGTCGAAAAAGCGACAAAATCACGAAAACAATTTTGTCGCTATTTTTTCATTGAAATTCCAATGATGCATTAAACATTGAAATAACGGCATAGATTCGTCGGTCGTCAACATCATAAAATGACTTGGATGTTCATCGGAATATCAATGAAAACTTTGTGTATCCACCAACAAATTAAAACCAAAATGCAATTGTAATGGCTCTTCCAAAGCGTCGAAACAACACCAAAAGTTCATCGCCATTTTGACGAAATGGGAAAGGAGTTACGATGAAGCCTTCATTGCAGCTAAGCAACTTCATCAGACCTTTTATGTGATTCATCAGTAGCGTTCATCGAAATTGCGATGAAATGGGCAAGGAGTTACGACAAAGCCTTCATCGCAGCTAAGCAACTTCATCGAACCTTTTTTGTGATTCATCAGTTTCCTTCATCGACATTGTGTAAAAATGGGCAAGGAGTTACGATGAACCCTTCATCACAGCTAAGCAATTTTGTTGGACCTTTTCTATGATTCATCGGTGTCCTTCGTCGAAATTGTGATGAAATGGGCAAGGTGTTACGATGAAGCCTTCGTAACAACTAAGCAACTTTGTCGTACCTTTTTTGTGATTCATTGGTGGAATTCATCAAAATTGCGACGAATTGGGCAAGGAATTATGATGAAGCCTCTGTTGTAGCTATAGCAACTTCGTCGGGCCTTTTCGGTGATTCGTCAGTGGTTTTCGTTGAAATTGCAATGAAACAATGCAATTTTTTTAAAAAAAATATTCATTGAAATATACCATCACGGAGACTCTTGGCGATGAACACCGAAGCCAACCCATCAGTGAGAGATCAATCATCGGCACAGGATAGAAAACTCACTTCGATAGTCCATGTCTTCCTGATGACTTCTGTCAGCAAGAAAAATCCAATGTCACACCGATCTAGCCTCTTCGGGAGTTTTGAACACTGCTGGTTATCAACAAGACATTATGAGGGTCTCGCCAATTAAATAAGTGTCTAAGAGAAAGTAAACGAATGGAACCTATTAATTTTCTTATTTTGGGGTTCTTTAAATCATAGAATAGATTCCATCTTCTTGTGTATAATGTACTTATATTCATATTTGAATTCAAGACCAATTGTCATTGCACATTCCATTTTACTTGCATAGAGTATTCTATAAGCAATATATTGATAATGCCAAATGATTTATGGAGTTGTACAACTCTACCTATCATCACAGTTCTATTGCCCCCCCCGAGAGAATCCTACAAAGACAAGTTTACAATACCAAGTCAAATAATATGAAAAAGACTTACTTCCATACAAATTAAATGGTTATTCTCACAATGGAAATTGTCTAATTACAACAAAAATTCCATGAAAGGTTATCCATGCTTCATAAGAGATGATTGATCATACATATAGACTGCAAGATGCATAGAAAAAGTATTACACTTGAGAACAACCAAGGGCTAACAAGGGAAGGAGTTAAGAAACAACTCTACCTATCTTCACACTTCTATTGTTCCCCCCGAGAGAATCCTGCAAAGACAAGTTTACAATACCAAGTCAAATAATATGAAAAAGACTTACTTCCATACAAATTAAATGATTATTCTCACAATGGAAATTTTCTAATTACAACAACAATTCCATGAAAGGTTATTCATGCTTCATAAGAGATGACTGATCATACATACAGACTACAAAATGCATAGAAAAAGCATTACACTTGAGAACAACCAATGGCTAACAAGGGAAGGAGTTAAGAAACAACTCTACCTATCATCACAGTTTTGTTGTTCCCCCCAAGAGAATCCTACAAAGACAAGTTTACAATACCAAGTCAAATAATATGAAAAAGACTTACTTCCATACAAATTAAATGATTATTCTCACAATGGAAATTGTCTAATTATAACAACAATTCCATGAAAGGTTATCCATGCTTCATAAGAGATGACTGATCATACATACAGACTACAAGATGCATAGAAAAATCATTACACTTGAGAACAACCAAGGGCTAACAAGGGAAGGAGTTAAGAAACAACTCTACCTATCATCACACTTCTGTTGTTCCCCCCAAGAGAATCCTACAAAGACAAGTTTACAATACCAAGTCAAATAATATGAAAAAGACTTACTTCCATACAAATTAAATGATTATTCTCACAATGGCAATTGTCTACTTACAACAACAATTCCATGAAAGGTTATCCATGCTTCATAAGAGATGACTGATCATACATACATATTACAAGATGCATAGAAAAAGCATTACACTTGAGAACAACCAAGGGCTAACAAGGGAAGGAGTTAAGAAACAACTCTACCTATCATCATAGTTTTCTTGTTCCCCCCAAGAGAATCCTACAAAGAAAAGTTTACAATACCAAGTCAAATAATATGAAAAAGACTTACTTCCATACAAATTAAATGATTATTCTCACAATGGCAATTGTCTAATTATAACAACAATTCCATGAAAGGTTATCCATGCTTCATAAGAGATGACTGATCATACATACAAACTACAAGATGCATAGAAAAATCATTACACTTGAGAACAACCAAGGGCTAACAAGGGAAGGAGTTAAGAAACAACTCTACCTATCATCACACTTCGTTGTCCCTCTCGAGAGAACTTGAAAGACAAGTTTACAATACCAAGTCAAATAATATGAAAAAGACTTACTCTGCTACAAATTAAATGATTATTCTCACAATGGAAATTGTTTAATTACAACAAAAATTCCATGAAAGGTTATCCATGCTTCATAAGAGAAAACTGATCATACATACAGACTAGAAGATGCATAGAAAAAGAATTACACTTGGGAACAACCAAGGCCTAACAAGGGAAAGAGTTAAGAAATGTCTCGATTGAAGAGAAAATGTGAAAATGTTGAGCAGTTGTCAAGGAGAATATAGCTAGAACATATTCTTTTTGACCTAATCAAGCTCTTGAACAACTTAAAAAATTATGTCACTAAAACATAAGGAGACATGTAATGAACTCTAATATTCCGCTTAATTCTTTTCATTAATGTAGAGGTAGGTAAAGAGAATAATGCAATTAACACTATTGTAGTCCAAAGAAATTATAAGTTCATAATTTGTGTTACGGACCTTAGTTTTTACTAATACATCGCCATCTAATACCATATTTAATCTAGGGTTCAACTATCTCAGATATAAAGAATCACCTTCAATTAACCATTTAAAGTACTATAAAATAAGGTAAGACTTTTACTTGAGAAAGATTGGGTACACTTGTAGGATTAAAGTTCTCACAATCATCAGGATTTATTGGCACACAGACACAACCTGCAATATATGAAGTAATTGATGACTACAAGTTAGTGAAATGGTCCTTAATATGTGAGTGGTTTGCAAATTGATTGGTAGAAAATAAGGGTACAAATAGATCTACATGAAAAATTATGAGGACACTCTACTGGAATCATCAAAATAGATGAAAAGTGCAAAGGAAAGCCGAGCTACATCCTAGAGCCCAAAAAACACATGTAAGAAACATAAAAAAGAACAACCATTTTTGGATGAATACAAAATGGTGCCTTCAGCAAGTGATTCATATTCTTTCACACCTAACATAGGACATTAAGAATATTTTAGTCTTCCTCTATGAAATTAACTACTTACAGAATAAACCAAGAAACCAATATTATATACCTCCATGTCTAGCCGAGGGTAGGTATAAGAGAAAAAAATTTCTTCAATGCAATGCCTAAAAATATCAATTTGTGTGTAGGTTTGTATTACTCAAAATATCATTTCACTTCCTAAGGAAAAATACCAAAGTGATGTTTTAAATTTCAATCTTCATATAGGCTCGCTTATTGCTACACATGCATATACTAGCATTATTCGAGCTCTAAACTATTCAAATATTAAGGATTTAATTAGATATAAGATGGAAAGTTGTTGTTTAGACATAATCCATCATCTTTTACATATCTTTATTCACTCCTAGTGCTTCAGATAAATTTGTGTAAATGAGACATAAATGTGAATCTTTTATGACAAAAAATTCTTAAAAGGAGGGGGGAGAGAGAAAAGGGTAGGGGACAATAGAATGCTTGAATGTATAGAAAATTATAACATTTTGATCATTATAACAATGAAACAAATCTTAAGTTTGAAGCATTAATATCATTTACAACATTTATAATCAAGAATGAATGTAAGTAGAGAAACTTTTGCATACCTACAGATGGTACAAAATTTCATGGTTAAGTCGAAGCCTCCCATCAACAAGAAGATCCAAATATCTGTGTATCTATCTCAATCAAGCCTCTAAACCCTTCAAAGCTGTCAATTTTTCCACTAACCTATTATGCACAAAAGTTAAATTTTAGAGTTATGTCACCACTAAAAATAGAAGAAACAGAGTTTTGAAACCAAATCCACACACAACACAATGTGGTTTTCATACAAATCCATACAAACAAACTAAACTCGGAACATTGGAATGGAAACAACTTCAAATTATGATGCAAAGCATGGATTCAGGGTGTAAAGAATCATTTTTCTGCCACCATAGTGAAAAGTTAACACTTTCTTTCATCTTTGCATATTGGTTTGATGCTTCAAACGATGCATTTCTTATATTGAAAAGTGCATTACCTTATTGAGCTTCTCTTTGTTTCGAGAATAGTTTAATATTCTCTACTTAACAGGGCCAACCACATGACGGTGGAAGCTCATTTGGCCACTCCCCCCCCCCTCACATGACTCTCAATTCCCCATACCCAATCATATCACATTAATCATTCATTCATCCATTAATAACATATAACATTCATTCATTCATCCATTAATAACATATAACATTCATTCATTAACATATAACATTCATTAATTAACATATTTGCATTCATTCATTAACGTATAATATTCATTCTTTTAGTTTTTACATATTATTAAAAATATGGTTGTCATGGTATGATTACAATCACTTTTTTTTTTGTTTCTTTTTTAAAGCTACAAAAATCTGAAGTGGAGTATCATTTTCTAAATCAATATTCGTCCCCCCTTTAGTTGTTGTACCATCTGCTTGTGATCTTAATGTACACCTAGTCATCTGCTCAGGACGTGGAAGCCGCTGCAAGGGGGGTCTGCTGCAATAAGAAAGAAATGTTAAACTAATATGTTTTATTATTATTGTTACAAGTATTTCATTAATTAAAATAACATTAGAGTGGTTCTCTTTACCTGATGGGTCCACATCATGTTCCTAAACTTTTGTTATGGACTCATGCTCAACATGTTGAACACACTCTAAATCCTGATCTGTAGTTGAAATACGAAAGGTTACATTAATTAATACACCAATTGAAATTAAATATGTTTAAGAGAACATGAGAGTGGTCCTCTTTACCTGATGGGGCCACATCATGTTCCTAATCTTCTCTAGCTTGATCATGCTCAACACGTTGATCACGCTCTACATGCTCTAAAGTTGAAACATGAAATGTTAAATTAATTAATACACCAATTGCAATTAAATATGTTTAAAAGAACTCAGAGTGGTCTCACCTCGGCGGAGCCACATCATGTCTCGATCTCACTAGCCCGATCATACCAACATGTTGACTGCATCTACATGCTCTAGCACTAGGAAGCACATATGATCTTCATCCGCATTGTGATCCACCTCACTAGGGTCAGCATTCCAATGTCATGTGACATTATTTGCTTGAATGTTTAAAACAACAGGTGCTGAAATTACTTTATGGTGGAACACATTGAAGATTGCACAGACTAATTTTAAATAAACTTATTGAGTTTATTTACCCACGTGTCGATGTAGTGGAAGGTTGTGTTTGCCCAGTCAAGACTCTTAGGCGTTCAGCCACAACTCCATAGCCTTGTTGGAAGGCAATCTTCAGGTCATCTTCTGTGGGAACTCTGTTGAATTCATAGCCCTACATTTTTGCATAAGCTCATGGATTTTGCTTTTATGGTGTGATAAAACCAAAATTGTTTTCAATTTATTATTTGGATACTATATTTCATTTATTGATACTTACAATTCGTGCGGCTAATTTCGTATAACCACCAGAGCCAAGTTTGTGCTGCCCATGTTTTTCTATTCTTGCCTTTATTTCCTTCAATGTGTCAGGAAACTTATGAAAATTTTGAAATACGTTAGATTATGTAAAAAGAAAGAGTAATCAATATATAATTACATTGTTGATAGTATCACATACCTTCCTTGGCTCGGTGGTGTCTTTCCTTTTTTTCTTTTCAGCCTTCTCCTTTCCATTCGACACCAGGTCCTTCCACTCCCTCCCTAGAATCATGGGGGGACGATCATACTTTTTGATCTTCTCTAAATGTGACCTATATTGGTCCCTCACATACTTTAGATAGGTACCAGCTTTCTTAAGGACCTTGGTTCAGTTGAATGTTTTATCGCCAAAGAGCACAACTAAACGGTTAATGAGCTCATCTTTTAAATCTTTATTTTGGGCATTCCATTGTGTACGTATGGTGGGCCTAAAGAGCTCCAATGTAATATCACTTAGATTTTTATAAAAAACATCATTTCCTACAAAATGATCATGGGATCAATAGTCTAAAAAGAGCGAGCAATAAGTAAATTTCAATTGGATTATATATAATAATGATTAAAAAAATTAAAGTACCAGACCATCTCTATCTTATGGGAATGAAACTTGGTCACTCTCACAAAAGACCGAAATGTTCCCGATTTGGTAATATGAAGATCCGTGAAAATGTTGCTAAAATATCACCAAAGATTAGTGGCCTACACTCTGGGCACATACCTTGACGCATGCTCGCATGTGTTCATCAACAAAGGGTACCAACGGATACCGCATGGTATGTGTTTCCAGCATTTCGTATGACACATAGGCACAAGATGGGGTCAAGGATGGATGTATACAAGAAGATCCGGATGACACTTCTGTACCAACCTCTTACTCATCGGGAGCACTTACAAGACTTGATCATGGCTAGGAGCATCATGAGGATGCAAAAAATCCTGTAAAAACAACACATATTTTACTTCATGACATAAAAGAGTACAAAATATAAACCCATGAATGAACTTATGTTATAATTAAAGACCTAATGAAAGCTTACTTGCAAGTCTTGTGATCTCTCAGTCAATATTTTAACCCTCTCTCTTATCTCATATGTTTGAGGCACTATGAATAACAACTTAAGGATTTCTTCACTACATTTTTTTTGGGTCTTCCTTATCATATCAAGAGGGCTTGTTGAATAAGAAATGTCATCATCACATAATATTGAGTATAGCTCCCTATCGATGCTCTCGTCTACTGCTGGTGCCTTTCCCTAATCAGTCGACTGCAACAAGAATATTAAAAACATTATCGAAATTATCCCAATAAACTTATCAAAACAACAACATAATAAAATATTTTTCTCATATCTAATTTGTACAATTACAATGAGGTAAACCTGTCAGGTAGAAGCACATAAAGATAAATCACAATTTGTGCTCTGGGCCAGAGCCTTCTCCGTATGATCAATGTCCCGCTATGACAAAAATTAAATATAAAAGAATATTACTGAAATGAAACCAATAGACTTACGAAAAAAAACATAAGAATAAAATGGTATATTGGAGTTATTAATTGGAGGTTGGGTAAAACAGTACATAGTACGTACGACCCCCATATTAACTTTGTTTGTAACTAAGTGATTCAAATTGTAATCGATTAGTAGCTCTTCCCCTGTAGTTACTAATTTTATCACACATACAAATACACAGTTTCCCTCGCGCGCCTCAAATATGCAATTGGGTTGCTTATTTGTTGACCCAGGTCATGTACTATTTATAAACCCTACAATATTCCCTGATGCTTTTGGCCTTCTATCAATGTACATAGGAACTCCTTTATTTTGATCCTTATCTTTTAGCTTTATATAATTTGTTGGCAGTGCATACCTATGCATACTTCATGTATATCAAACCAGTTCCATCCAATCTTTGTAACTGTAACAGGGTCCGACATACTCCATCAATTCAGTAACTTTTTCATAACAGACCTTTATGTCATCCATGCAAAATAGGCCCAAACCATGTAATGATGATGGTGCTATGCAATATATCCTCTTGTTGACACAAAAATCAGTGTTTATTGGAGGAAGTTCCTTGGGTACCCATTGTTTTCGTAGATGTTTGTACCTCAAGGGAACCTCGACGTCACCTATGCTCTCATCATCATAAGAACATGACCCCCCTTCAGCAAGAAAAAATTCCATTCGTTTACAAATTTTTCTTCTAATCTTTTGACCTCTCATTGATCTCCCTCTTTTAGACATACTACATGTCTCGCTTTCCTCTTCTCTTCCGGAATTTCCCTCGCTCGAGGAAGAAAAATCTGAAAAATACCTATTTGGTCGTACCTGCACTCATAAGGATGTTGGATGAAGTTCTTTCATGATGATGTGACCCTAAGGTGACATTATAATTAATCTATCATTTCATCACTAGAGTTTCACAGGTTATAAGGTAATCAAGTCTTCATACATTGCAAGTTATTGTTACTACCGTCCAAATGTGTCCATCACAAATCAAATCCACTTAACGTTTTAACTCCCAAACTTTGTAACAAGTGTTAAATGTAACTATGGTCCACCAGTTACACAACCAAGGCCTCAAATGTATTCTTTAATTGTAATTAAAGGACTTTTGCTCTTCATTCAAGTAAATAAACTTGAAGGGAAACACCACCAAGTGGTTTATTGGACACCTACATGACTAAAACTAGCAGAAAATTTACATTTAATTTCCATATGTCTAAGTGGTTAACGAGGAGGGAGTGTGTACTAGGCCTGGTTAAGTCATCATAAGTTTATGCTTTGGCAATAAATTTTTTAAGTCATTCCAATCTTCCGTGTCTAATTACTTAGAGACTTTGTGCTGTTTAAGGTAGGATGACGGATGAAAGAGCCCAAAGAGTACTTTCCATGGTATCTGCACATAGTACTCCACTTCTTATACTGTTACGAATGAAGAACTTAGCTAGGAATTATTCATTAACCCAAGGTTTTCTCATAATGCCATCATTGCAAAAGTATGATCAAATTCTTCTATTATGAAGAATTGGTCTATGTGCCTCTAGTAATCACTATAAATGTTTGTAAGGATAAATGACTAATTGCATCAAGTAGGAGAGAATCAACTTTGAGTTCTTCAAAGATTATATTCCTCTATTCATAATTTTTAAGGGTTGTGTGTGGAGGAGGTTATCACTACCAAGAAGGAGGAGACCTTTCCTTGTATTCTTTTATAATTTCTATTATTTCTATTTATTTTAATTTACATTATAAATACATATATGCATTTATCGTGGTTCATTTATTTCCTGCAGTTTAATAGTTTGATTGATTTCATATTATATGTGTTGAAGACTTTAGAATTTCAATTACATTAATTTATGGATATGTTGTATCTATAACACTACAAACCATATGCTCTTTGCATTTACACTTGCATTTAGAAATACACATTTATATATAGATATAGACTTTTAATGATATTTTGACGGCTGTTATAGAGACATCCAATAATTCTACTTACATTTACATTTAAAATATACAAGCACACATACATACATATATATATATGGCGTGTGTGTGTATCATTTATATTTAGTGTTTAGAAACAACCCATTAGGTCTTCACATGGATAAAAATTCATAAAATCATATCTCCCATACATGTTTTGTTGAAACCTAGGCTTGAACCTCTCATTTCACATGCTTTTCTTCACAGAACTATTGAGGACAACAGTTATACCTTCTTTATTTCTCATCCTACACCCTATTCATGCATCCTACAATTACAACAGTATCCATGGGCCCTCTTACACAAGCTACAGTAATCACAAAAAGTGTAAGAGCCCATTTATATCATGTTTCAACTACAAAAACCTCAAAAATAGGGTAACTCAGATTATGATTTGTTGGTGAGCTGTATGGACAAAATCATTAGAACCAACTCATTCTTGGAGTATTTTGAAAGAGAAGTGAATTAGGTGGTAGTTAAGTACAAACCTTATAGTGTCAAGTCCAATGAGGTGATCAATTTTGATTTGCCAACTGATGAAGAGTACCAGATATGGGTAAATGCATATTTAACTAAGGAAGAGTGAAAAGGAGTAGCCTGCTAATGGTTGACAAATCAGCTGTTGCAGTTACAAAAAATTCTAGTTTTGTTTTTTGGTGACATTCTAGGCATAGAATTCTTGAATTTTTTTGTTGTTGCATCAACCATTCTCAGTGGGCACAATGAACGAGAAGATTCTCTAGGGAGATTGTTGCTGTAACAAATTTTTGGAATATCACAAGGCGGTCCAATTGGCTGGTGACACGTGTGCATTCTGGCCTGATGCTTGTTTTCTCCTTCTTTTTCTATAAGAAGGATTTCAAGGCCAGAAGTATGGGTTAGCAAGTTAGATATTTTTGGTCGAGTCTAGATGAAGTTCTAGAGCAAATTGTAAAGTCTGATGGTTTTAGGAAAAATACAATTTAGGTTTTGAGTCATTCTATAGTAGGTTTTGAATTCATGGGGATTTCATGTTTTATGAAAGTACTGGCATTTAAATTAATATGATTAATTCGAACTCATGTATCTCCATTATACAAGCATATCTGAATTTTGAATAAAATGATCAAGGGTTGTTTCGTTCATCTCACTATTGTGGTGTGTATGATTCTTGTTTTAGGTTTAATTCAAAGAATTAATTAAAATGCTTGAATGGGATTGTAGACATGTTTTGTAAGGATTTGATAAGTAGTATTGGGTTAGAATAATATATTGATGAGATTTTAGCAATGTTATCAAGGATCTTA